>CM069538.1:69227183-69837461 GCA_035773235.1 Eospalax fontanierii
TGTGCTGCTCTTGAAGATTTCAGTTACCAGTGCTCTAGTCACTCCTGTGCTTCTCTGAGGCCTCCTCAGCTACCTACTGTGAAGCCAGCTGCACAGCAGCCTCCTCTGCACTCTGCTCTGAAAGTCTACCAGCAGCGTCATCCCACTGAAAAAAAATCTGAGCAATTCCTTTCTTGCTACAGTCAAATGGGAGTCCTCTGAGCCTGAGAAAGCCATCAGTGGTCGTACCAGGACCATTTGGACCTGTACGTGTCAACACACAATCCACTTCAACACTGTGGAACTTGAATATTTAGCGTATCTGTGTCCCATGGCTTCTCTGTCTTTGTTTAGAGGAAGTTTCACTTCATCTTCAGATTCAAGGTCAGCAAAGTCTCCACCCCTTACTCAGGCTGCCTTCTCTGGCACAGATGAAGGGAACAGCCCGTGTGCCATTTGGGATTTTGCAGTCAGGGAAGTACAGTACTTCCTTGGCTAAGCAAAAGGCTAGAACCCTGGCCTTCACCTCGAATCCCTCTTCCTTCTGTGTCCAGCAACATGGTGACTTGGGCTCTTGGTGGCAAGTTTGGCTCAATGCAATTTCAATGTGGCTTCTGACAGAAAATCCAGCTCAGGTTATGAGCCTAGGGAGATTAAGGATTCTCCTCCTTCCTTCCTCAAACAACTATACACTTTCAACAATCCTTTACATGTCATTCCAGAAAGGTCTTAGATTGCTTTCCTCTATTGGTTCTATTGTTCTGTCTCTCTCGCCACTGCCCAGCCTCCTCCTCCCTCTTCCCCCTCCTCCTCCCCGTCCTCCTCTTCCTCTCCCTCCTCCTCCTCCCCCTCCTCCTTCTCCTCCTCTTCCTCCTCACTACTCCTCTTCTCTTTCACCTCACTTTCAGATGTCTCTACCACCTCAGCTGTGTCTTCTGGATCTGTGATAAGTCTCACTGATTCACCCCAGCTTGTCTTTTTCTGACGTGGTGATTCTTCAGCTCTGCTCTCTGGTCTCTAACATTTCCTGAGCCCTGATCTATTCCTTTCACTGGCACTGCTGTTTTCTTGTGTGCTTTCTTACCTCAGACAGTTATGTTGTGCAATTACTTATTCTAGTAGCATTCTCCTGACGACATTTTTCCCTTCTACAGATAAAGAATTATTTTCCTTTTTATTCTAGTGACCTTGAAATGTTACAGAAGCAAACAATTAGAAAGTTGAGTCACTCGCCACACTCCTCAGTTGCCCTTTATTTAAAAATATATATATTTATTTCTACTTTATTTGTATAGTGTTTTGCCTGCATGTAGGTAGGTGCATCATGTGCATGTAATGTTCATCGAGGTCAGAAGAGGGCATTGGATATCCTGGAACTGGAGTGGGTGCTGGGAATTGAACCCAGGTCCTCTGCTTTTAACTACGGAACCAGCTGTCCAGCCCATACTGTAGTCTTTCTTCAGATGGATAGGGGACGGAGCGGCTCTCACACCCTTAGACTCGGCTCCTGCTGTTTTACAACTACAGAAATTTCAGCAACTGTCTTAACTCCTGTAGCCTGCGGTGCGCTCACTAGCAAGTATACACGGGTATCAGAACATACACACAGACACATACTGCAACACACTGTTCCTAGCAGGCAGAGAGGCCAGGTGTCAATTTTATTTATGAGTGTTCACAGCAATATTGCAAAGCAGCTTGGATTGCATTACAGAAATAGGTACAACAATCCCCCGTGTCAAACAACTGCCAGAGGTTGCCTGTGAGTGTCAGCGCCCTCCCAACTCAGCCATGTCTCACCAGTCTCCTTTGCTTGCAATGGCATTTCTCTGACTCTGTTTGGTCAGTCACTGCATGTGAGAATTTCTGAGCACTCTGTGTGCAGAAAGAAGCCTCCTTTTAAGGATTTCCTAGAATAACAAGTCTCTATCATAGCATCTCCCATCCGACAAAGAGGTAAGAGAAACATGAGGTTGTGTAAGCAATAAGTGTGCTTAGCCTACACAAATCTCTCAATTAGGGCCCTGCCACCACCACTAATAGTAATTGTAACAAGGAGTTGTGGAAAAGGAATTTTTACTCAAGTCTCTTAAGCAAACTCCATAGCTCCTGATGAAAAGAGTTCATTTGTTCCCCAACATTACGAAGCACTGGAATGAAATTTAAAGTTCTCTTTTGGTGTGGTCAGTGGGAATAACTGCATTGTTTAAAATATCACATAGTTTTGATCATTATGAAACTTTCAGCTTGTTTTTACTTTTAAACTTTTTTTTTTACATTTTAGTTCTACAGTGACTGAATACTGTAACTTCTAATTATGACTCAGTCATGAAAGCATAGCATTAAAAAAACTAACTTCTCATCCAAGTAGACTCTGCTCTAAGAGGGATTAGCAACGCCCTGTTTAAACAAGTCTCCCCTTCAGCAGTGAAAGATGGCCTTTTCTGTTTGATGAGTCATCGCTAACCAAAAGCACTTCTAAGAGACACAGAAGATATGGACAAATAAGACCGGTTCTGTCGTACTTCTGTGAAAACAGAAAGGCAACCTATGTTGATGAGATAAATGCATTTTTGATTAGATGAGAGATTAATTTGACAAATACATCCAGTTTCTTCAAAGTCTGTCTAGCACATTGTTTTCCAGTTAAATACATAGTCTTATTCTGGGTGTGTCCAATTTGATAGAATGTTTAATCTGGAGAGAGTCACAAACATGTAATATTCATGAACTATCAGACTGTAAGTAAGGCTGTTTTAAAATTCAACGGAAGGAGCACAGAACTGAGCCAATTACTTTCCAGAGAGATTCACTTTAAATTTTTCCCTGTATGGTGGTTTACTTTTCACTGTCAGATTCCCCCCTTGGCAAAAGGATGAAATGTGAAGCAAAGGGTCTGGAGAGATGGCTCAGCTGTTAAGTGCACATGACTGCTCTTCCAGATGACCCAAGTTCAGTTCCCAGCATCCACACCAGATAGCTTACAACCACCTATAATTCTAGTTCCAGGAGATATGACTCCTTCTTCAGCATCTGAAGGTAGCCACACACACACACACACACACACACACACACACACACACACACACATACAATAAAACATAGTTTTACCAAAAGGTCAAAGCAGAAGATACCTGAGCTACGAGGTGAATGTGATGAGATCAATAAACTTCAGGTTCACAGAGTCTGTGTTTTGAATTATTTTCTTCTTTGAAATCTTTTAAATAAGCATTGCCAATTCCCTCTTGAACCTGGTAGTGACTGGAAATAGCCAAGAATGGACTAGAGATGTAGCAAAGTGGCAGAGTGCTTGCCCAGCAAGTATAAGGGTTCAATCCACAGCACAGCAAGAAGACAAAAAAAAAAGCCACATGAGAAAGAGACTTAAAAACACTAAGTATAGCTGAACACGGTGACGGTGACGCAAGCCTTTAATCCCACACTCAGAAGGAAGTAGAGGCAGGTGGATCTCTGTGAGATCAAAGACAACCTGGTCTTTACCGTGAGTTCTAGGGCAGCTGTGCCTACAAGGAAACCTATACCAAAAAAACAAACAAAAAAGAAAAAGAAGTGCAAACAAACCACTACATATACACAAAACCAAACAAAGACGATACACAATTTTGACCAGATCCTGGGTCATTAGAAAACAAGAGTGGGGCCAGGCATGGTGGGCCAGCACTCAGGAGGCAGAGGCAGGTGGATCTCTGTGATTTAAGGCCAGCCTGGACTACATAGTGAGTTCTAGGCCAGCTGGGGCTACCATGAAGACACTGTGAAAGAAAGAAAGAAAGGAAAGAAAGAAAGAAAGAAAGAAAGAAAGAAAGAAAGAAAGAAAGAAAGAAAGAAAGAGAGAGAAAGAAAGAAAGGAAGGAAAAAAGAAAGAGGAAGTATAAATAGGACAGAGAATACATGCTACCTTTTTACGATTTTTTGTTATAATATTTTATATCTGAGGTTTTGATTTCTACATGAAGATTTGACCCTGACTAAAATGTACTCACTGTCCACTGTATCCTTTTGTGTTAAATAATTAGCTGTTGCAAGTAATCAAACTGTCAAAAACATATATTTGAAAAAAAAATCAAACTCTCTTTCCAGGCCAGTGCAATGACTGAGAGTAAGCTGCCAAACCTGGAGACCTGGGTTCAATCCCCAGGACCCCCATGGGAGGAGAGAACCGGCTTCCGCAAGCTGTCCTCTGATGCCTGCACACAAGCTGCAGCATGCGCCTCACACACACAAATAAGTACATACATGAATAAATGTGATTTCTAATTTTTTATAAAGTCTTTCCCAGTATATTTATGCAACAAATTTTTTAAAAACTAAACCTAATGCTGGGGAGATGGTTCAGTCAGTAAAGTGCTTGTCTTTTAAGCAGAAAGACCAGAGCTTAAACCTCAGAACCCACACAAACAAACTGCTTTTGATCCCAGCACAGGGCAATGTTGACAGGAGAATCTGCATCTTTAAAAGTCTCATTTTTCTAGAAAGCAGCTTCAATTCATCTCAAATAAATACATGCCCTTAAATAAAAACAAAAACTGCATGTGCGTCCGAGTCCCCTGGACTTACCTCCCCCAGGTAGCTATATGGCACCTCTTTCTGCAAATCTGTTTTTGTCCCATCCTTGTGCAGAGAGGTCTGGTCTCAGGAATCAAGGGGGCAGGTACCTCTGGGGAAATCAGTGTCTAAAGTCCCCACTGAAAACAGGCCCATTACAGAGACAGCAAGGCACCCGAAGGATCCCCTTCAGCTCACAGAATATCCAGGGATATGACCTTGGAGTGGTGTGGAGGCAGATTGATCCTCAATGTGATGAAGTTATGAGTTTGCAGAATTTGCATGTTTTTGTTTTTTCTTTATTTGTGAGTAGCTAGGGAGCTTCTTCTGCCCTCAGATGAACATGAACTTGACACTGCAATGCTTACAGAACTGCTGCATTCTGTGTGCCCGACTCTGCCTAAGTGTGCATTGCCCATGGCCTCGTCGACGTGTGGCAAGGAAACAGCCTGATGAGCAGCCTTTGACATGTCCCAGAGTATACTTGCTAGAAGAGAGAAGGGTCCTAAGTGACCGGTCATGTAGAAGGAGGCATGAAACTCAGGGTTGGGGTGTGGAAAAGAAGAAACCAATGTTAGGTACACACTAGGTAGGACTTGGAAATGCGAAGGAGAACGGACCCAATGATCTGAAGACCATTGGCATACAGATGGAAGAGGAGGAAGGCCACTGACTGTAGCTGAGTGCCCCGACCTGCAGGGTTGCAACTACAGCAGAGACTCCTCAGGAACCTGGAATGAGAGGGACAAGACATACATGGAGGACCGACAAGACAGTTTGTCTGATCAAATCGGGAAAGTTTATTTCTTCCTCAGGTCTTTATATACATATTGGAAAAGCAGAAAACAATCATTGAAAGGTATTGAGGGAAAATTGCCTAAATAACAAAAGCATTCCTAAGCAAGGGCTAAGCAAGGGTCAGATCACAGGTAATTTTCTAAGGAATGTGCACAAACAACCGCAGAAACAACCTTTCCAAGAAAGAGTGATTGCTGATCAGGTCCGGGAACTTTCCAGACCATGATCACAAGCCATGCTGGGTTTTTCAGATATTGATAAATCTTAACATGGGGTCTGGTTGGCTCCTGGCAGCTGAGCTGGGGAGGGTGGCTGTCTGCATGCCCATCTGTCTGTCTGAATATGACCAGAAGTGGTGGAGGGCAGGAGCTTGTTTGTTTGTTTCTAAACCCAGCTGACCTTGTGCTTGGACAGTGTGTGGGTGACAACTTCTCATCAGGAGAGAGATGGAAGCGCAGGAATAGCAGTGAGATAATGGTGCGTGCATAGGAACTTCTGGGCCGGGCTTTGGCTCAAAGGACAGTGAACACCAGTGTTAGTGGTCATTTGACCAGGGAGGGCTGAAGTGAGCTCCGCCCGGATGTTGAAAAGGATGGACTGGATTTGGTTGAAGTGGTACAGTGTGACTTCCAAATACAGGTTATACAGAACAATGAGGTGGAACAAATGCTTTGTTGCTGCCTTTTCACTTTATCACGTATTATCAAATATCATTCACAGTCACTTAAACTTTTTTAAAGAAATACGGATAAAAGCTTGGTCATTAAAATCCCTTAGAAACACACTCTGCAGGCTTTGCTTTCAGATTGTCAAATCCCTTTCTCCAAGTTTTCTAGTAACTTTGTTATGCTCCTGCATCTTTCAATGAAACTTATAGAGAGGATTCTTGAGCCTGGCCTCGTGGTGTAACCCTGCAACCCCAGCACCTTCAGAGGAAGCAGGAGGATCAGTAGTTCAAGGACAGCCTCAGCTCCAGAGAGAGTTCAAGAACACCTGGGCTACATAAGACCCTGACTCAAACACTACCCCCTCAAAAAGACCATATTTAATGGCATGGCTGATTGCAACTATTTCATAAATCAATATCTTATGAAAGCAAATGTTTGTATAGATGTCACAGATCACCAATTCATAAAACCAATTGTTCGAGGAAAATGAAGAACAGGCCCCAAAAATCTGGATGGTGAAAACCCAAAACTTTTGTAACAAGAATATACAAAAACATAATTTTAATGTAGAGGAAATATTGGATTTATCTTTTGAAAGCAGTCTAACTATATCATTCACAAACATAGAATATAACTCCATGTCATCTCTAGGAATCATCAGAGGGTAGTTTGGGGACCTAGGTGTGGAGTCAGCAGATGGAAAAGATTATTTATTTTATGTCATTTGTAGAAATATTTAAAAAGAATTTTGTCATTTTCTCTGTGTCTATGAATCATCTCTTACTTAAAGATGTTCAAAATATAATTTTTTCAGCATGACTATACTTTAAAGGGGGTGTTTTAAAAATAGGAATAATTAGGCAGAGATGGAAAGTCCCCCCAACAAAATGGAATAGATATTTGGAAAATAATGAAGGGCTGATGAATCATGAGAAAATACATGCTTTCAGTAGCCATCCAGGAAGACTACAGATTCACACTAAAATCTTTGCTTGACTATAAACTATTCCTGGGTGAATTAAACTCTGGTCAATGACGAGTGAGCACACAGCCTCCACCATCTTCACTTACTGAGCTGGACGGCTGGCTTGTTTCTGTTTTATTTATTTTGAGACAAAGTCAAACTAGTCTTGAACTTGCTATAGTTGCAGATGGCCTGAGCTTCTGCTCCTCTTACTTCCACTTCCTGGTGCTGGGATTATAGGCTTGCACCAGCATGTGGTATGTGGTGGTATGTGGTGCTGGGGATCAAATGCAGGACTTTGTACACACTGGGCAAGCACTCTGCCAACTGAGCCATGTCCCCAGCCCCAAGATTGTTTATTTGTTTATTGTTTCTGTAATCTTGGTTCCACCCCATAGAATTGGTAATTGGGCCCAAGGGAAAAATTTGCTGCTTCTGTTCAGCTTAATCAGCATGATGCCAAGACACCTAAATACCTGTTTCTACTTTTAGACAAAGGCCACTGTCAGATTTAGAGAAGATGCTTTTAACTATGAACAGTTGTGAATGTAGAGGCTCACAGATGCTCAGGGTGCTGAGAATTAGTCATGGTTCCAGATTTAAGCCCTAAACAGGACATTTAGCTCATCCTCCAGAAGGCTCAGGGATCATCACAGAAGAGGGGGTGGAGAGAATGTAAGAGCCGGAAGTAGGGGTAGTGCTGGGAAGTGCTGACCTCTGGCCACGGCACGGCCAGTGAAGCCATGACTGCACAGTAGTTGTGGCTGCCTGCAGTGGGCCTGCGCAAGACCAGGCCTGTCAGTAGTCAGTCATGGTCGGGGGAGGGACTGGTGGGACTCTGTATTCCTTCTTGCTGAACCATTGGCCACTAAGGGATTCTGGGAGATGGGAAGCCATGGTTCTCAGTTATATAGCCACTGATGAGCCCACCAGGCTCCAATGAATAGTTCCAAAGCCATGACCACACAGATGGCCCTGGCTAAACTCAGAGTCACAAAACAAACCAAAAACAATGAATGGGGAAAGGGACTTGTAGGGAGGAGGAGGAGGACTAAAAGTACTAAGAGTTTTCAGAGAAGGTGGGGATGACAGTAACCAGAATGTACTAGATAATCTATGAAATTGTCAAAGAACAAATTTAATTGAAAAAATAAAAATGAAATTTTCAGGAAAATGAATGGACTTGATTAAGTGAAGGGACCCAATCTAAGAAAGACAAAATCACATATTCTGTCATAAGCAAAGCCTTCTATTGTTTGTACATATGTAAACGAGAGGTTGTGAGAGTGTGTGCCAGCTTTGAACTAGAAGGGAGACCAGAGGAGGATGGCTCAAAGTGGAAAGTGGGCGGGACAAATAAGGGAGAGAAGCTTCTGGAAGGAAGAGGAGAGAAACCACAAAAACAAATAGTTTGAAAATGAAGCCTAATTCTTTGTAGCCTAATTCTCCGTAAACTAACAAAAATTTTAAAGAGAAAAAGTGTATCTTTCCCTGTAGTAATTAATATACAAGATTTAAATTAGATACTTTTATATATCCTTCGGCACCATATATATCCTGTCCAGTATCATATGCTGTGGCTATTGAATATATTTACAAAATTGCAGTCAACTACTGTGGAAATACAGCATCTCATTCTTATTAAAATAAGAAAAATAAATATCCCTTCCTTGAAATAGGTTCATGCCAAAGTCTCTTGTTCTGTCTCTGGTGATCTTGCTGTAATTACATCAGAGGCTCTCACAAGTTTAAGTCTTTTTCAGTCTTTATTTGTCAGCAACTAAGCAATTAGGTTACCAATGGGAGCAAACCTCTCTATTGACATATGTCAGCAAACCTTCCCTAGAAAAGCTGAGTGTACCCAGAGCGTTCCTGTGCAACACATGAACCGTCCGTTTGTGTGCTCCACAACCTGGAGGTCAGTATGTCTAGAAATGTGTCCACCATCTTCTTGAACCATGGCCTCAAACTGAACATGCTCAGGAATATGCCTGCCCTTAAAGGACTTGCCTGTATGAGTGGCTGTCAGCTCCCTAGTGACATCTCCAAGTTTCCTTCATTGATGGAGTGCTGCTTTGCACATTAGCCCTGGCATTCACCATCCCCAGGAAGTAAATCTGCTTCTGCTCTTGCTACTTGGCTGGGCCTGCTTTGGCTTCTACTCCCTAAGACACATCCTCTGTGTTGGTTTACACTTTATTTGTTGGGGTTTCTTTGGTCCACAGTGCATGCTTTAAACATTCCAAATGATCAGTCTTTCTTTCATGTTGTTTTATGGTTTTACATTTATTTATTGTATGTGCCTGCGCACGTACGTATGCCACAGGGCACATGTAGAGAACAGAGGACAACTTGTGGGAGGTCCTCGCTTCCAGCATGTGGGCTCTGGGGATAGAACTCAGGACTTCAGCTTGGTGGCAAGTGCCTTTACCTGCTGAGTCATCTCTCCAGCCCCTATTTCATATTACTTTACATCATTAAATAATTTTATACTTTCAACATTCCAACCATTGGCAAGAAAATCTTTGAAGTTATTAAAGATTAATAGGACAATGGAAATACGTAGATCATTTTTTTCCTCTGAAAAGAGCATCCCATAGTTAATGAATTACAAAATGACTCCAGCATCTACTTTAACCTTAGTTTGAAAGAAGAAAATATAAAGTGCTAATGTTCATGTTTCTGTTTTGTTTTTGCTTTTCTCTGAGAACTTGATCCTCTTCCCTTCTCCAATCACAGACATGAGCCAACATGTCGGCTTTCGTCGTGGTGTTTTCAGTGGCGTAAGATACCTGAAGCAGTGTTGTCACTAAGATCCCTGCTTGAGGACTATTCCTGGCATCCAGACTCAGACAAACATGTCTGAGTCCCTCTCCAACTGTCTCAGAACCCCTAATGTTCACTTTTTTTTAGTTTATCAGAGACTATAAGCTCACTTAATTTTCTCACAAACAGTTCTTATTTAGAAATTAACTCTACTGTGTGCTGTGTGAGTCAGCGTCATCTAGTAATGACTTTGGGGCTTGCAGCCTTCTCACTTTACCTCTGTTAGTGGAAGCAGTGTGTTGGCGTTAAGTATCAGAAGGATCATCACTGCCTGAGTGCCTGAGCCATGAAGCATTTGTGAATAACCCCCATGACAGCTACAGAGAGACAGGAAAATAAAATAATATGTTACATTCCAAACTGGTAACGACACTTAAGACAATCTTCTGGATACTCTATGACAAAGTGATTCTATTAAAATACATTCTGGCAATTGTTTCAGACCTACAAATGCTGCATTTACAGGGACAAGCAGGTGGAGATGAGGGCCATTAGTGTTCGCAAAGACTCTTGCTGATGCCTACAGAAGCAGGGATTGTGAAGTCTCAGCATGCACAAGGTGTTCCCATGACCTCCTCTCTTTGGGTCTTCTTGAGTGAAGAGTCTTCCTGCACATGGCTCCTATAGGGCTTTTCTGGCATATTTTTAAAATAATATATGTATGAAAGTCAATTTTGTATTTCCTGTCTGTTTTGCTATCAGGAACTTACATGAAGGTCAACTACAACATCTATCCGAATTGATGCTGTACAGGCAAATTTTCCCCATCTTAGAATCTGATCTGGCATCCAGCTCCTGATTCCTGCCACACACACTCTCAACATAGATGTGAAGAGCCTCCCACTCATGCTCCTGCAACTTGTATTCAACTGCCATGGGTAGAGCTGCTCTTCAACGCCTGCCTGCCACAATGTACTAAAACTCTCTGAAACTGTGAGCCAAAAAATATCTTTTCCCCAAGTTCTCACAGCAATCTGAAAGTACCTGACAGAGAAAACTGTTGTCAACAGTAGTGCACTCGTTGTTGTAACTGATGATGTGGTTCTTAGGTCTTTGGAACTGCTTTCGGGAAGGAATACAGAAGAGCTGCAACTTCCGTACAGACACCACTTCAGAGGCCATTCTGGTAGGAGCTCAGAAGACCACAGTCCTCTAGAAATACAGTGAAGGAAGGCCCTGCTCCTAAAGTTCCAGGTGGGAACAGGACCCTTTGGAGATTTAAGATAAAGAGCATTCAGATTATATTCTGGCAATAATTTGACTGTGTTTTATCTGTCTCTGACTGAGGCAAGATTCAAAAACAATAATTTCTTCAACAGAGGAAATTTCAAGTCAGCATAACATGTAGGCCTGTGCTGTGGTTATTGTTTCCTGGTTTGGCCCAGATTTACAGTGAAAATCCAGATCAAAAGGTGAAGCAGAAATATGTGGAAAATGTGTAATTTGGCAAAGAAAGAAATGTAAGCACATTTAAAGGTATGGAGAAAGTCAGTGCAGATAAAATGGTCATGAACTGTTACAGAGAATAGCACCATTAAATCAAAGCTCCGTATTTGGGAGTAGGACAATAGCAAAAGTCCTTGAAGGTGAGACCCCACACGTCACAAGCTCCTGATGAAAACTGAAAACTCCGAAGACTTTCATTTGAAGAGAGAGTTTGCTCCTGGAATGTCCTACTGCAAAAGGAGCTCCTAGAAAATGTTCTCTGGGCTCAGCTGCTCAGGCACTCAGAGGCCACTGAATCTGTGGTGCAAGGCTGCCCAGCGTCTCCCCAAGGTGGCAGCAGAACCAGGCATCCTCCATATGGTGCTAGTTTTGGAAGACTGAAGAATTAAAACATTATGGAATAGTGGAGGTTTCCACCCAAACATTTAAGGAATATATGTGATATCAGGCCGTGTGCAACAGTGTCAGAGACCCTGCACGTTACCCCTGACAGTCTGATGTTTGGGACTGTGAGGTTGAGGCCTAAGTTGCAATGGAGACTCCAAGATGGAGATGCTGCGAACACATTACATAGGCTGATGAAACCTTCAGGAAATGATTGGTGCCATTTAAGAGTGAGAGTATGTGCTATGGGCTGAAGAACCACTGGAGGTGGGGTTACCCAAGCCCATTGGAGCCTGTATCATGACACCCTGTGCCCTGGATGCTGGACATGGAGGTACAGGACTTGGTGTTTGTCCTAATGCATTTAGTCTTGATTTGATCCAGTCACTCCTTGTTATTCTCCCATCCCTCCATTTTGGTGTTGGAACACTTATTCTGTGCTTTGTGTGTTTGAGGAGTACAGCTCTGAATTTGCAGTGACTTATGTGAGTAGCTTGTCTTAGAGGTCAGATGAGACTTTGGACTTCTGAACGGTGGTGGTGCTGTACAGAATTGGGGGATACTTGAAGTTTAACTAAATGCGTCTGCACTATGAGAGGGCTATGATCCTTGGGTCAGGGGTGGAACACTGTGGACTGGATGTGAAACGTGCTCAAGGGCTCTTGTTTTCATCGGCTTAGTCCCAGGTGATGACTCCACTTTAGATCACTGTAGAGCCCTTAAGTGGAGACTAGCTGGTAGAAATAGACAGCAAGGTGCAGCTCATAAAGATCCTACCCAGCCTGGGGCTCCTGCTGTGTGCTCCTTGCTTCCTGGCCCACCCTGTGAACAGCCTCCGCCTCATGCTCCTGCCTCCTCAGATGAGCCATTTTTCCATACCCTCTCCACCATGAGGTGGGAGCGAAACTCTGATACTGTAAGCCCAAATCCATCTTTCGTCCCTGAAGATAAGTCATATGATTTGCTCACAGTGCTACAAAAGCGCCTGATACAAACAACTAGAAATTTACTCTGTTTACAAAGCATTGTCATAGAGTCTCAGATTTCTGCTCTTACCTCCTTAAAATTGTTCACTCCTCTTCCTTTTTCCTCAAAACATCCCTTTTCTCATGAATGACTATAATAAAAATATTAAAAAATGGGGGCTGAAGCAATGACTAAGCAGTTACAAGCACTGACTGCTCTTGCAGGGGACCCAAGTATGAGTCTCAGCACCCACATGGCAGCTAACAACTTTATGGAACTCCAGTTCTAGGGGATCTGATCCCTTCTTCTGACCTCTTGGGTGATACACAACATGGGTGCATTTACGTACATGCAGGCAAAATGCTCGTGCACATAAAATAAAAATAATGAATAATTTTTTAATGTTAAAGGATATGTTCAAAGAGTACCACTGTTACAGTCTGACAGACCAAGTTTTGAATACTGTCCATTTTTTTTCCTAATTATTACTAACTAGGAAGTTTCTCTGAGCTATAGTTTCTTCATCTGTGTAAAATGGGCAGAATTATACCTCAAACATTTCTTGTGATAATTAAATCTGAAATTATTTTTAGTAGATGCTGAATTCATGGTTTTTATAATTCTACTTGGGTCTATGACCATATTTCACGTAGAAAATTTAGGCTCTGAAACCTAAATTGGTAGAGCCTTTGTGAAAAGAGTTGAAGTCCTCATTAGATCACTCAGATCATTTTACCATAAACTTTATGTAAATGGTAGAACAGATTTTTCATAAAGCATACATTATCTTTAGAAACACATAATATTCACATACTAAATTCAACATAAAACAGTTTTTGAAGTTTTAGATGTAGCTAGCAATTTACTTAACAAAACTCTGGCTGGAAATCTCCTTTCTCAAACCACAGAATGATGATGGTGATCTATCAGAACAAATTAAAAACATATAAAATAAAACAGAAAGCTTGGGCTGTGGGGGATGGGGACATAGAAGATAGTAAGGTGTCTGCTGCACAAGCATAAAAACCTGAGTTCTACCACTAAAACTCATGTAAAAAGCTAGCACAAGGGTCCTGAGGGCTTGCTGGCCTGTCAGTCTGGGTGAATCTCCAAGCTCCAGGTTCAGTGAGAGACCCTACCTCAAAAAATACAGTGAAGAGTGACTGAGGAAGACACCTGATTCTGACCTTTGGGCTCAACGTGCACACACACAGATGTCCAAACAGACATGAACCTGTATACACACACACACACACACACACACACACACACACACACATACACACACACAGGATCCTGTACACACAAACACATGTGCATACACACACACACAAATCTGTACACACACACACACACACACAAAACATGAGTTCTGGAGACTCACAGAGGAAATAGCCAACTCTATCTGCTAGAAAGGGACAAAATAAAGTATCTTTAAATCAAATCAAATTATTACTAATTGTTTTATTTGTTTGTTTGCTGAGATGGAGGTCTTGCTGGATTGCCCAGGCTGGTCTTTAATTCCTGGTTTCAAGCAATCTTCCTGCCTCAGCCTCCCAAGTAGCAGGGACTACAGACCGGCACCACTGGGCCACCCCATAATTTCATTGTATCTTTTAGAAATGACAGCTCTCTTTTTACAGATCCAGGAAGGAAATGTGAGGGAGACATGGAATCTCGACCACATCAAGGCTCCCAGAAGACTACGTGGAAAGAGTGGCTGTAAAAGAACTTCTTTCTTTTTTAACTCATGCCTTTAATCAAGGTACAGAGACTTGGCCTTATTCTGAAGATCTGTTAGGTCCAACCAAAGACTCAGAAAAAGCCTTTCCTGGAGGACTGAAAATTAATTCTAGTCTATCTCTGAAATCTTTAAAATTAATGCAAAATTAGTTTCAGTGGTGTCAAGTGGCTAGTACCAAATGAGGTGTTGGTCAGATACATCCCTGCGGTTCCAATCCTTTTAGTATTTCGTTCCCAAGCCCCACTCCAAAATCTTCACAATACCCCCATTTCAAAGATGAAACTGACAGGACCACGGAAACAGGTCCCAGAACAAAGGGAAAATGACCTGTCTGGACGACCTCTGTGTCTTTCTTAACTCCTTCTGTCTAAGCAAATGTCACTCAAGGAAGAATAATAAGCAAGTACTACACTGTCCTTTCATTGTTACAGCTAAACACGGCTGTTCATGATGTGTCTGTGTGCATGTGTGTGCAATCTCTAAACTGGGCTTGACTGAGTAACTTATTATCACAATTTTCCCACAGTAATACGTGGCATGTTTTCAACTTATCTCCATTCACCTGTAGCTTAAAAACACCACATGCAAAGTGCACGTAAATCTGCCTTTGGACAAGGGTGCTTGATAAGCAGTGATGTCATATACATCCATCACTTTTAAACCTAGTATTTAAGGATTAAACTTAAAACATGTCTCATCCACTTCATAATAGTAAAACTTATCTTTTCACTGTCCTTGCCATGCATCATTTTCACATAAAATAAAATTCTTTGTAGGAATGAAGTGATGTTCCTTTAAAAGTCTCCACCAAGCCTCCAGCAACCCCCAAGCCGCCAGCAAACCAGCTTAGCAACTTCCCTGGGTGGCTTCTCCTATGAATAATCAGCCTGGAGGGATGAAACTGTCCAGCTCCTCCACCTCGGGGATCTTTGATCTGTCTGAGACTGCGGGAGTCACAGAAGAGGGGGACAGGGGGCCTCTCACATAACATCAGAATATTGACAGGGAAAAAGAAATCTGCCCTCAGTTTGATGCAGCAGCCTTGGGCACACTGGTAGGGGTCTTTGCTAGGGCAAAGTGGGAAAGCAGCTAGCTGGTGAGTCCTCCGCCCCATGGGCTGGGGATGTCTGACTCCTGCCCGCCCTGTGAGCGAAGCTCCTCTTCCAGTTTCCCAAGCCCCACCTTCAAAAGTTGAAATTAGGTGACTCATATTTATTTTGATATCATCAAAGTTTTGCTGACAATGTGGGATTTTTGCCTGGCCTGTATTACTGAGTGTACTCCGGGTTCTCAGAAGAATGCAGGCTTTGGTTAAAGGCCTACAAGTTCGAACTCAGCTCACTGCTCATCCTCCTCTCCCCTCTTCCTTTTGGTGACCATTAAGGGGTCAGTAGATAATGAATGGAAAGGTGTTACCTGCAGGAACCTGAAAGTCACCTAAAGAGCTTCAGGCTTTTGAATCTCATGTCCACATGACTAGAATGATATCTCTGGGAACAGACACACAGGTGAGCAAATTTGCTAGAGGACACTGATTCACTGTACAATACATTTGCCTCTACCCACTAAACTGCACTGACAAATATGGCCACTGTTCCAGTGTCTTTATTTATCCTGGAAAAGCAAGCAATTGGGGGGGTAGTTTCAGCATTATGTGTTACTGTTCTTCCTAGATAATAAACTCCATGAGGAAAGGAGAGTATTTTTCATTCATTACAACACCCAATGGAGTGCCCGGCATATTGAGAATCACTTATCTAGACGGGTGTACATGGATAGGTGACCACTTGAAAGTAACCAACCTGGGGTAAGAGGATACCCGGGTTCCTATCTTGATTTGTTCATTGTGGTTTTGTAAAAGTTTTTAATCACCAGGATACTGGGTCTTTATACATGTCAAGTAAGGCAGATAAAGGTGCTGTCTGAGGCTGGTTTTACCCTTTCCTTATGACTTTAGTATGAAGAGAATGGTCATTTCTGCTCTCCTGAAGTGAATGTGATAAGGGACAATTAGGAATAAATGGCAGAATGCAGTAGTGGCCTCTACACAGACAATCCAGTGGGAGACAGAGTAGAGTCAACTCTCCTTTGGTGTCTGTCTTTGCCTTTAATTTCTCCTTTTTCTCTAAATAAAAGTCAACTGCTGTGCTTTGACAGAGACCTTGATTATCACATTCAAAAGTGGAGCATTTTATAAAGTTTAAATGCTCAGCAGGGGAGTGTCTGGACACTGAAGCCCTCTAGGCTCTTCTGTCTTCCAAACAATTTCTGTGGACATTCTGGTGCCTCCTGGGTGCCACAGATAAAAACACACCTACATGCAATTTGTATTGTATTTCTAAGTGTGAGCTTCTAAGCAATTCATTTTGAAAACCACTCAAGCATTCCCTGTTCTCCTTATTACTCGACCAATAAGCCCATAGGTGATTTGACTTCTAATATACTTGATTAAACTAACTTGAATTCACTAACAAGCTCATAGTGTTAATATTTCTTGATTCCAATCACCAGCTTTCCATTGGAATTCAGTCTGTGGTCTCAGATGGGGTGTGATTATTACAAATGGGTCATTACTGGGCCCAGACAAGAACAAGCTAAGACTTCCTATTTAAACCTGACACAGACTGTGGTGAACAACAGATGGGGTCATTTGTTATTTTTAGCACTGTTGTAGGCAAGGCAGGGCACCCAGGGGGAAATTCCACAGAGCACAGGCAGCTTTTACATGAGGACAGGCTTGTGTTCATCCAACCAACCATGGGGCAGAAGTGGCGGAGATAAGATTGCCGGCCCAGAGACAGGACAGCAGGCATGTCCTTGACTTGTTTCTTGGGTGAACTTTCTGCAGGAGGAAACCAGACATATCAGGCAAATGTTTTCCCTGGGTAAGAAAGCCATCCTAGAGTGTTTCTAAAAGGGGCAGTGAATGTGTTTTCAATGCAAATGTACCTTCCTACAATCAGAACTTTTCTTTGGGAATTTTCATTTATTATTTATTTATTTATTTATGTGTAACAGTGTTTTGCCTGCATCTATGTAAATGTACCACATGAGTGCAATGCTTGAGGAGACAAGAAGAGGGTGTCAGAGGCCCTGCACCTGGAATTATAGACATTTGTTAACTGCTATGTGGATACTGCTAACCAAAGTGCAGTCCTCTGCAGGAGCAGCCAGTGCTCTCAACCACTGAGGCATTGCTCCGGGACCCCCTACAATCAGAACTTTCAACTGCCATGTATCTATTCTTCTCTGGCTTTTTCCCCCTTAGCCTTGGAGAAATGGACAATACTTAAGAGACCCTAGAAAATAAAGAAACAAAGCAAACTGGTCTCCCTGTGAACAGGAATGCAGTCTGAAAACGCAGGTGTGAGAGCTCCTGAGTGCTTAGCACAACAGTCTCTTTAACAGGACTGTGTTCTTCTGGTATTTCCAGAAGGAGCCAACAAAAAAATGATTAGGGCATGAAAATGCCCCCTAGGATTCAAGAGGCCTGCACAGAGAGGGCTTAGCAGCTTCTGGCCTTTCTTTACAAGTTGTACTTGGCACATTATCGCAGTGCCAGCACAGGGCTGGCCTAATAATAGCTTCATTAGAAGGCAGTGCCCTGGCTCCTGAGCTAGCCACTTCAGAAAGGAATTGGAAAATGGGGTACTCAGACTAAGCACCCTGAAAAGGCCATTCCCAGTAAACACAGGCAGCCATGTTCTGAGTCTTGTGCTCTTTCCTGGCTTTTCTTGAGTCTGGCAGAAGCACTGTCCCATGACCTGGAGGAGAGAACAGGCAGGGAGCAGACAGGCTTAGACATGGGGTTCCTGAGGCCCACACCCTAGACGGCTTGCCCAGCAGCTTACAGGCAGGCGGTAGAAGCCAGGTGCAGCCACAGCTCCCTAGGAATGCTTGAGTAATAAACCCATCTCACAGGAGAGGCCGCAGAGGAACAAAGGAACCCGGCCAGTCTCTATAACACACTTGATTTATAACACAAATCTCTTCTGTCTGCACCATTCAGCTTCTCCTTTAAGAACTCTAACCCGAAAAGAAATTGCTGAATCCCAACCTGCCTTGCAGCTTGTCAAACAATGGTAGTCTCCATGCCAAGGTAAGCACACCACCTTTTAGAGTCCTTTTGCCAGATCAAGCCAAGCATTTTCTGCAGGTTTAGGAATGGGTCCAAGAATGTTTCAGTGCAAACACAGAAAAGAAATGCTTGGCGTGAAATGATCCATAAGCTGATGGAGAAGAACCTGAACACATATCAAAATAAGAGCTCGTCTATAAAAGAAATCTGCTGACATAAGGCCAACACTGACTTCAGTCTTTTACCTTTAGTGCTTGATGTAAGTTTCTAAAAGTGACTAGAGCAGGAAGTATTATTTTATTTTGTCCCTAATAGAAAATACACATGACGTTATGTGAAAATTTAAAAGACAAATGGCAAAAGGCAGGAATTAAATACCATTTACTTGTCCCACATTCAAATGTGACCCACAGATGGCACATTCTCTTAGAATAGAGATTTCCCTATCTAATGTAAAATGTCCTTTCCTTAACATTATGGTTACTGCATTATCTCCAGAGGATAAAAGGACTATATTGTAATAAGGACTATATATTGTAATTATTAAAAGAATATGTTAATTGACCTCAGGTGTAAGAATCATAAAGTTTTTAGATCAATTGTATGAACTTTCCTCCTTAGTAAACTAATACTTTTGGGTAAAATCAGAATAAGTTAAAACCACTCCTTTGCTGAATCTCCTACATTCCAAAAAATAGAAAGAGATCCTCAGTACAAAACCCAGCGACAATAGCAGCAGGAATTAGAGGATAGGCATTTATAAGCCTCAGAGCTCAACTGAGAACAAGTTTCTGCAAGGCTCACCCTTGCAGCAAAGCCAGAAGACTGCCAGCAGGAATAAATCTTGCCTGGCAGCCCCAGAAAGGAGCAGAAAATCTAAATAGCATTGAAAGAAATAGACTAAATTTCACAGAAACTGCAAATCCTTGTATTCATTAACAATAAATAAAATTTGCAATTCACCAAGATCTGAAACATTTCTTGGTGGAAATTTGGATTGACTCTTAATAATTTAAGGAGTACTGAAAAAATTAGGGGCTCAGTCATTAAAGTGCTTGCTCTCAAGCTTAGCTTGAGGAGCTGAGTTTGATCCTCAGAACCCTGGCATGCCTGGCAGTACACACTTGTAACGCTTAGCACCTGGGCGGACTAAGACAGGCAGATCCCTGGGGTTCGCTGGCCAGCCAGCCTAATTTACTGGGCGATACCCAGATGAGTTAGAGACACTGTCTCAAAAACAAGGTGGATGGTTTCTATGAATCCTGGGATTGATCCCCGGCCTTTACATGTATGCTCACACATGTTCACCAGCACCTCCACATGCACACAACAAATACATACACATTCTAGGACAGAGAGAGAGCTGAGCCTTTTAGAAATAGTCTATGGGGCTGGAGAGATGGCTCAGGGGTTAAGAGCACTGGGTATTCTTGCACAAGGCCCAGGTTCAATTCCCAGCACCACATGGCAGCTAACAACCATCCCTAACTCCAGTTCCAGGGGATCCAGCAATCTCTTTGTTAGGTGTGACTGGAACCTTCAACCCAGACTCTCAGGTGCCTCTGAGATCGGAGAGATCTGAGAAAAGAACTGACTTTTGAATAGATAAGGTCCCCAGCCCAGGATTCACAAACAGCTGTAAAAAGGATTACTTCCTGGCCAGAAGCTTACCTTAAACATCAGTCAGATGTCATGGTGATCCCAACATCCCTCCCCTAAAAGCCAGGAGGGGGCTGAGGGTTTTTTAAAGGTTTTGAGGCTTTGAGGCTTGAGGACTGGGACTTGGACTAGAATTGGGACTTGGGCTTTTGGGCTGAGCTCACCCAGTTCCCCAGAGCCCCAACCCCAAGATGGGGGTGAGGGGGCTAGCATTTCTCCACTTGTGGGTGCAGAGAAGCTAGTCCCATCTGGTCTTCTCTCAATAAAACCGGATCCTGTTAGCTCCCAGTGGAGTTTCTGGTCCCTTCTTGTCTGCTGCGTCTCTTGAACCCTGACCTTACACTCTTCTGTCCTCCTCAGGAATTACATGACACGGATGCATTATACACATGCAGGCAATGCATTCATACATATAAAAATAATTAATAAAATATTTTAAAAAGAAATAGTCTATGAAATAATCACTCCAGCAAAGTCAAGAGGGAGGCTCTAGGACAATATTGATGGTGCACTGAGCCATTCCTCTCTTGAGAGGGGGCTACTAGCTCTGCTGTAAACAATGCAACCACCCTTAAGACAGTTCAACTGAAGTATAAGTCTCACAGTCTTTCCTTCTTGCTCTGGGGAATTATTCCATTAAGCTAACACTTCTCAATTTTTGAAGGGCCCAGGCAGTGAGAAAACAGGATTGCTAATCTGCCTGTAAGTGCTAGAGCCGCCTCCTTCATCAAGTGCAAATGGCACCGCTCCAGCTCCTAGCAGACATCTACCTATATCACACACAACAAAAATTTAAGCTGGTGGTGTTAGCAGAGAACATGGGATTTCGTGGGTGTGGTTTTAGACAAATCCACTGTTTAGGTAAGAAATGGCTGTACGCTATTTGTGGTGAGCTCTAACAAGCCCAACATTTCAAATCCCTTTGTGCTGTTCCCTGCCCTGTAAAGAGCAGGCACAGCAAACAGTACCTTTGACCTACTGTCACAGAAGGTGCAACAAAGTCTTTGAATCTTTATAGCCATTGTGTAATAAAAGGGAGATAAGTTTCCTCTTCTGTTTCATATCAGTTCAACACATTCTGATTTTCAGGAGGCAGGGGCAGAGACAAACACCCTCAACTGTTGTTGTTTACTTAGTTCTTCAACAGAGGCACCCACATTCACCCCTGCTAGAGAAAATATGTGTGACTGAAATGTTAGGTGGTCTGCCTCTCGCTTTGTATGCCCTGCCCTTCAGCAAGGTGGTCAATGCCTTATAAACGAAGTGTTTCCTGAAAACATTGACCAAGCAGAAGACTCTTCTGTCACTGCCACACCTGCTGCTCTTTCTGCCATGTTCTAAATCAACTTCTCTTCTTCATTTTCTAAAAAAAAAGTGCTAAGCCTCTAAAAATATGTAACTTACTTTTTCATATTTTTAATTAACTTTTTATCTGGTGTGCATGTGCACATATGTGGGTATGATTGTGCCACAGTACACGTGTGGACATTAGAAAACAACTTGTGAGAGTGGGTTCTTGCCTTCTATGATGTGGGTTCCAGGGATCAAACTCAGGTTGTCACGCCTGGTGTAAAGTGCTTTTACCCACTGCGTCATCTTGCTGGCCTCAAGTATGTAACTGTAATTTTTTTTCTTTTTCATTTCTCTTTCAAATCATGACACCTAAATTATTATAAACCCTATAGCTAATACTGAGAGCAATAATCATTATCATAATAAATGCCAATCTTCATTTTACATATAATATTTCATCTTCATATTCTTCTCAGAGGTTAAAAAAGAGAGATATGACTTACAAATATATTTTCCACCAAGCTAATGAATATATAGTTGCTCATTCTGACTCTAAAGCTGGCATTTGTACAACAAATGTACAAATGGATTGTATGACAGCATTTGTGTCTGTGCAGAGGGACACTATGATATTAGGAATGTTTGCCCAAATAAAAATCATATCTGAAACTAAACCATTTGCATTAGCCAAACAGTCTCCAAAGTGGGAAGAATGAGGACAGATTTATTAAACAGAACTGAGTCAGACAGTTCTGTAGGTGGAAAAGTCTTGGGATCTGCAGGGTGAGTCAATAAGCTGGGAGATCCGAGGAGCTGGTGGTACGATTCCACTCAGAGCGCTGGGACGGGTGAGGCCTAGAAAGAACTTCTGTGTGAGTTTGAGTCTAAGGAAGAAAGAAAAGCCTAATTCAAAGACAGGCAGACTCTCCCTCTTACTCAAGGAGAGTCAGTCTTCGGTTCAACCCCTGCTCATTGGATGAGGCTTACCCACATTTCAGGGTATTATCTGCTGACTCAGTCACTGAGCAAGTATTATCCAGAAACACCTCCACAGGCACACCTAAAATAATGTTTTATTAAACATCTGGGCACCCTGTGGCTCAATCAAGTTGACATGAAATCAACCCTGTAAAGTATCACCGTCTTTAAGATGATTCGTCATCAGTGATGGACCCAGGCAGGTGTTGAGATAACTTTAACTTTTAAAATGATGTTTTCGTTTCCACCGATCATATTCTAGGTGGAAACCTGATTTTTAGTGCAGGTTCTAGAAGTTTTCAGTTAACATGTGTTCTTTAGGTAGTGTGTCCCATCATGGTACTGAGCTACAGAGTGAATACGAACAGTGGCCCTGGGGTGGTAGCTCCACGTGGATGACTTCTGGAACATCACTTGGCTTGCTTACATTACAATGGAAACAAGTGTAACTTGGCCTTGGCTCTTCTTGTAACCTGAGCAAGAAGCAAGCTGCATTGGAAGCCATGAAGCCCATCTGTGCTGTCAACAACAGGCAGGATTAGACTGGTAGTATTGTTTGTGGTTGCGCTTGTCGTTCGAGGTCAGTAGAAGTCAGAAAGGGAAAATACCCGGATAAGACAAATCCTTCCACCTTTCCTTCCCTATTTAATGCTGGATGTATGGTTCCAATAACTAGAGGGCAAACTCTTTGAGCTCTGGGAGAAATCTGAAGAAGCAGGCTCTCAGAACAGTTCATTGAGATGGAATACAGAAAACCATAGTCTCTGCTCCTATCTCATCAAAAATAATGTTAATGTTCTAAAAAAGGTTTTAATCAGTACCATTCCCTAGATTAATCACAGCATTTTGTCACTAGAATTTTATGACAATACCCCTAACTTCCTAAAATCTGAAAGGACAAGTTTCTATTAATTTGTCGTTAACTCATTGTGTAATGTTTCCTGACCTTACTTGTGAGAATCAGCTCCACGTTCTGACACCTGTGAGCTCTTAGCTTCTGTCATGTTCACTATTGTGAGAGACACAAACAGAACAATTTTAAATCGCACGTTTGTCTTTCTATTGTGTCGTATGGTATTCTGTTCTTCATGTGTATGAGTGATACATGTGAGTTTACCATGTGTGTGCAGTGCCTGCGAGGCCAGAAGAGGGCCTTGGAGCTGCCGAAACTGGTTGTTAGCCACCGTCCTGGTCCTCTGCAAGAACAACCAGTGCTCTTAAGTGCTGAGTCATCTCTCCAGCCCTGTCATTTTATTATTTATCAAAGAAAACACAGAGCTGAGGATATGACTCAGTGAGTAAAGCACTTGAAGCACCAGTATAAGGACCAGAGTTGGGATCCCAAAGATTCACATAAACCAGGTAGGCATAGTGGCCCATCTGTAATTCCAACACTGGAAAGGCAAAGACTGGAGCTCCCTGGAGAAAACTTAGAAAGGATACCAAGAGATGGTGATGTCGGGTGGTAAGAAATGTGGGCAAAAGGACACGTGCTATGGAAGAGGATATATGAATTCAAGGTTCCAGGTACTGAATTAGCAAGAACCATTTGTGCACACTGAGAGACAGTGGTTGCAACAGCTGGTCTTTCCTTTTAATTCTATTAGCCATTAGTGCAACAGGAATTAGACACAAGTAGGCACTGAATGAACACACGTGCCATGCTGACCCACTCACAAACAGTGGATTTTTATTGTTGTTTAGTTTGGGGGGGGAGGGGTTTTGTAATCTGTAAGTTTTTCCTTTTTTCTTCTATTTAAAACTATATAAAATCATTCTATTGTAGCGTTATTTAACAAGTAAACTGTATTGCTATGCATAATGTATGGTTTTAAAGTTTAACAAAAAAATAGTCTGAGAGGGGAAAGAGTGTTCCAGTTCCCCATATGCTGGGAGGCTCAGACGGGTCATGTGGTACACAGGTCAGCGAGACTCTGGGAAATAGTCAACAATGTCAACAAAACCCTGGAGAGAAATCTCGACTATATTAGGTATAACCATCAAACTCATTGCATTTCAAAATAAATTGAAATTATTTTTAAAAAGCAATGGATAATGACAAGAAAACAAATGTTTAGTAGAACGCTGTCTAACATAAAGCCATAAATTTTTAAATAAAGTAAAAAGTGTTGGGCCTGATTACTTAACAAAGAAAGCAAAGTTTAAGAAATGTCAAGAATGGCTTTGAAATATATGAATGACAAAGACATCCTAGAGAAAATTCTGGATTCTTTCCCCGACCTTGTCCTGGTTATCCACCCAACCATTTGGCAGTAAAACACTGAATCTGGTAACATGAACCTGTTTTTTCAAGAAACAGAATTATTTATAAGAGATCAAGCGATATGAACCCAAATGTCCTGATTTATGGATTCCTTTCCTTCTCTTATGACACAACAATTAGTTTATTTTTAATTAAATTTAACTCAACAAATACACCAGTATCTATCATTTAAATGAGCATTTGTAACAAAGTCCTAGAAATCTGGGACAGGGGTTTAAAGTATTTATTTATTATTGTGTGTGTATTTGTGTGCACTTGCACATGAGTATTGGCCATGACACACATGTGGAGGTCAGAGGAAAATTTGCAGGAGTTGGTTCTCTCCTACCAGGCAGGTCCTAGCTATCAAACTCAGATCATCAGGCTTGGTGACAGGCACCATCACCTGCTGAGCCATTTCATGGTCTATGGAACATTGTCTAACTATTTCTTTTAAAATTTATTTGGAGGCCTAATTTTAAAGCCACAGAAAGAGATTTACTGATCTCTAATTTTTATTCTACAATGTCTGATGGTAATCTTCAACAGCTCACCCATCTTAAATAATAGCTTCAAAGAAATGTTTCTGAATGACCTCCGGCCATTGTTAAAAGACAAATGTACCCATAAACACACAGACTGGCCATTAGACACTTGACTTGGGTATAGGGTTTGAAAATAATTCTAAAGAAGTCCTGAAGTGCTTTGAGCTGGCATATATTTGCCAGGTATATTTGTATATGAATCCAATTAGTCATATCAAGAAGAATAAGTACTGAATTTCTTTTAAACATTTCTTAGAATAATGTTATAGTATTAACACTATTTTATTTTGTTTTTATTTATTTATTTGTAATTTTCCTTAGTTTTATTTGTTATGGTACCAGAAAACAAATCCAAGATCTTGAAAATACTATTTATTAACACTATTCTAAAAGTATCTTTCTCCCCTAGAATCCAGTCCATCTAGTCATTAGAAATATTAAAGTTCTATGATATTCATTAATCCAGACAAGGAAAATTGTGACAATACCTTTATAAAGTTTTAGATTATAAAAGAAAGCACTGTTGTGGCTGGAGAAATGGCTCAGTGGTTAAGAGCACTGACTGTTCTTTCTAAGCATTTGATTCCAAGCACCCACATGGCAGTGAACAATCATCCATAACTCCAGTTCCAGGGGATCCACACCTTCTTCTGACCTCCTCAGACATTGCATGACATGGGTGCAGGCAATACACTCATACACATAAAAAATAAAAATAAAATATATTTTTTTTAAAAAATGAAAGCACTATTAAGAAGGTGCTATATGTAAAGGTATTTAGCATTGATTCTGTTACTTCCATGTCATTAACACATATAAAGTATATTTTAAAAGAAAGAAAATGCATCAATGTGTTTAAAAATAAATATAATGGTGTCCAGAAATATAGATAATGCTTAATAGATAGCTAAGGTGTAGTCGAGTCTTTGCTCTATTTTGGAGAAGGATGAAAATGTAAACACACACTAGCATTTAAAGACAAGACATGAAATGATAGACAGGTGTCTTGTGTCTCTAGACAAACCTACCATACTTGAGGTTCCATGGGCTAGCCCTGCTGGTTGCTTCATGAGGACACTGCACTGGAAATACCACTTAAGCTCAAACTAACTGTTGCCAAAGGTGAAGCCAATATCACTGGGGAGTTAACAGATTGCAAACCGGCTTTTCCAGTCCAGAGCTGACTCTGCACCACCCAGCCTGGTAAGTGTGAGTGTGTTGACAGTGGCCAAAGAGCAGCCACGAGTCATGAATCCATTAACATACTTGATTGTTTTGTCTGAAGCTCTGTAGGTCATCCCAAAACTTGAGAAGGAGGAGAGAGAAAGAGAGAGAGAAAGAGAGAGAGAGAATAAACATTAGCATTTGATCTCACAAAACAACCAAGCTTATATGGCAGCAAGAACAGTAAATACCATGAACAACCAGAAACAAATTATTGTAGGCTATGCAAAAACAATCTGAAAATGACTCAAAAACAAAGATGATTAATTAAAGAGGTAAAAGGTATTGATAAAGGAAGAAATCATAAATAAAACCAGCCAAAGTAATAATGAAAGAAGAACAGAAATACATGGAAAAAGAACAAATTATAAATCCTGAAAAAAATCAAAATATGTTCACTAGTTGCAAAAATTTTAAAACAATAGATGAATTATCCTCTAGATTGGGCACAAAAAAAGTGGTCATCAAACTAAAAGATAAGCTCATTTTCTTCCATTTGAATGCAGCATGGAAAGCTATAAAAGCTAATACACATAACAGATCAAACGAGAGTCAAGAATTTCTCTAGAAGCACTACCATTCATATTTCTAAGGGAAAGAACTAGCTACTGGAGCTCAGATTGCTAGAGCTGAACTGAATAAATAAAAACAAATCTGCATATTCATGCCTAATTTCTACCTTATTTTTAGGGAATTACTTTGAAATGTGTTAAAGAATGGTGTGAAACGCAAGAGCTGTATTAAGGCTGTATTTAGATGTGTATTGAAAAACTATTAGGCATTAAATGTAATATTTTATACCACAGTAGCTATATAGCATACTTTATTTAAAGTAATGTCTAGGATTTATCTGTCTGGGGCAGGAGGGAACACTAAATTATTACATGGTCCAATATTGCTGGAAGCCAAAGTCTTAATATTTCATCTTTTAATCTTTTCTGTACAATTAATAAAACATTTACAAAATCACCTTCCAAATGCACAGGTTCTTGCTCTTGTTTACCATCGGAAAATAGGCAAAGGGGTCTCCTACTGTGAATTTGACCTGCAACACTTTTATAATCATAGCTAGTTCCTAACAGTTTCAGGTAATTAAGCTGTCAATTAAAAAAAAATAATGCTTTCACAAAGCCAAATGTAAATCCAAGAATCCAAATAGAAATGGATATAATGCTATATAGGGCATAGTTTGAGAAGTATAAACCAATTTGACTCTAGCAGTCTCAGTAAAACACTGAAAATAAGTTCATTTTTCTCTGTCCTTTATCAAACGCTGCCTCATCTCAAAAAAGGCTATATTAAAAACTATATATTAATAACATATGATTATCATAACTACCTACAGTTTAGAGGTTTTTATAGTTCTACATTATAGAAGGAGAAATAAATTTTAAAATCCAGAATTTCGAATTTATAGAATTATAGCACTGAGGTATTCTTTTTAAATATTTAAAGTTTTGTTCAAAAAAATCTAATTAGTGTTGCTCACTGCGTAGAGAAAATATACTGTGAACATAACTGGTATGTTCAAATAAAATATTTAATCACTGCTGAAAATGTAACCATTAATGTTTGTAAGAATAATATGATAATGATACTTTTTCGATGATATGGTATTGAAACTTGACAGTCTCATCTTTTATACAATTAAAAAATATTGAATTACTCTGTTTCAGTTTTATGCCCTTTTAAAAACTAATTTTTATTTTATGTGTGTTAGTGCACCCGTATCGTGCAGTGCCTGCAGATGTCAGAAGAAGGCATTGGATTCCCTAGAACTGGAGTTACAGATGGTTGTTAGCCACCATGTGGGTGCTAGGAATTGAACCTGGGTACTCTGCAAGAGCAGCCAGTGCCCTTACCCACTGAGCCATCTCTCCGGCCTCTCTTTCTGCCTTTGAGGAGGGTAATTTTTTTTGTAATAGCAAGAGCAAAGACTTTGAAGATCATTTGAATTTTTACTTGAATTTTGCATTTGAAGTTTGAATCAACATAAAATCAGAAGTAAAAATGTATTCATCTCTCAAAGGAAATTTAATAAGGAAATTGGTATCGAAATAATAGAATTACTAAGAAGCCCATCAGAAGACTACACGACTAAAGAGATTTGCCACGATAAGAAGTAGGTCTATTATCCAAGGCCACAAGGACCATCAGGAGGTGAAAGTGTTTCAAAGACCCAGAAGTCTAGTGCAAGCTAC
The DNA here is from genome assembly GCA_035773235.1 of Eospalax fontanierii. NCBI lineage: Eukaryota > Metazoa > Chordata > Mammalia > Rodentia > Spalacidae > Eospalax > Eospalax fontanierii. The sequence continues at coordinate 69,255,766 of CM069538.1, forward strand.
ATCAGTGAAGACTGTGAGGAGAGATCTGCTGGGGGATGGTATAGCCAAGAAGAAACAGCTGCACACAGGAACCCTGGAGCTGACCAAGAACAGGAGGCACAGTCTAACTTCCACCCTCTCACCCATATTGCACAAGGTCTCCAATCTGCTGTGCTGCCCCAGAAGTCAGAAGGCAGGGGCATCTGGAAATGTCACAGGATAGGCGGGCAAGGGAAGGGCAAGCAGTACAGATCCCACAGAAAGCAAGTGGTTTAACATCTTTGAATTTTTCTCACTTGTAAAATGAGCACTGCTATTTTGGGGCTGTTATCAACATTAAATGCTACATTTAAAGCACTGATTAGAGATGCCTGCCACAGTATAAGCTCCCGCTCAATAAATGTTGAATATTTTTAGAATAGCTTTTAAGTTTCTAAATTAGTTTTAAATTTTTAAATTTTTATTGCATTTGTGAGTTCTGTTAATGTCTTTCTCAACTAAAGCTTGATATTAAAAAGTAGTCTGTATCCTTCCCCTTGTACCAAATTTGACTTTCTTGCCTTCAATTCCAAAACCCTCAACAGACTTGCCCTGAAAATTTCATAAATTAAATGATATCTATAAATTCTATTTGCTTTTGAGAGAAAAAATTGAAAATAAGTAGAAAAGTGAAATTTTGTCTTATAGCATTCTGAGCATGTTGTGTCAACTTTTACATGTTTAAATTTGTATTTTGTCTAATCCCTTCCTATGACCTATTTCTTACATGAAATGAGCATATTCTTATCATCACCTAAGAAATAAGAAGGCAAAGGCCAGAGGCAGAACAGCCCCCTTGCAGTTACACTGTAATGCAAACTGCTGTTGAAACCTAGCTTTACTCAACTTTGCCCTATCTTTGGACATTATGACGCGCATTGTCTGTCCATCCCACTGACTCATTTTGTATTTTAATTGTCATTTCAAATGTTTCACAATCTAATTGTTTTCATTCATTCTTTTCATGAGTTCTTAGAGTTTGCTGTGGTTGGTAGTCTCTTAAGCACTGGAGTTTACAACCTAGCAGGTGAGTGATAACAAACATGTGTAAGTCCCTTGTATTGTGTAAAAATTACCACCAACTTAGCAAGTCAAAACAACACATAAATATTATCACACAGCTACTGTGGATCATGAATCTGAACATACCTAACTGAATCCTCTGATTAGAGTCTCACAAAGCTGCCATCAAGGTACGGTTCAGCCCTACGTCTTTACCTGAGGCTTAAGACCTCTTCCAAGCCCCTGTGGTTTTTACAGCACTTAGTTCCTTGAAAGTGGAAAGCTTCAGGCTTTCATTCAGTGAGGAGAGGCCACCCACCTTTGCCTATCGTTAGTCTTCTCCACAAGCGCTTCTCACAATATGGCAGATTGCTACCCCAAAGCCAGCGGAAAGAAAGTGGAGCAACTGGCTCCAAAATGGACTCTTTCATAATGGGCCTAGTCATCGCAGCGACATCTGCCGCCTTTGCTGCACAATGTAACCTTGCAAACACTGTCACCAGCTACGGTTACAAGCCAGTCACAGACCCTGTCTGTATCATGGTGAGGGCATTGTACAAGAGTGCAGCGATGAGGAGACACAGGTAGCTAGGGTTAGCACACGGTCTACCTGCCGTACCACGGAACAAGTACACAGGAGAGATGCCAGCCAGAAGTGAGTCCTCTGCAGTCATTCAGAAGAATGCTGGGTCTGAGCAGGAACTACCGTTCTTGATTAGGTAGGTGATCAGGACCTTTGAGAAGGCGACATCTAAACTGGCTGGACTGATAGCAAGGGTGGCCAGGGGAGCCGCGGACCACTGAAAATGATAGGAAGTAAGAACGGTCGCAGGAGCCAGGTCATGTAAGGATTGACGCAGGGACGTATTTCCGCTATACACTATTACTGAGAGGTTTTTAGATGCTGTGACAGCCGGTAAGATGACTCCGTGGGTAAAGGTGCTTACTGCCAAACCTGACGCTCAGAATTTGATCCCCAGGATCCACATGGTGGAAAGACGGAGCTGTCGCCCAAAAGTTGTCTTCTGACCTCCACATGGCCTCTGTCTTGTGCACACACACATACACACACATACACACACACACACGTGCACACAAAACAAATAAATAAATGTATTTTTAAATTTTATTTAAAGTTTTAAAACATTTTGGTGAGGGCGTGATCTGGTTAATTTTTTAAAGGTCACTCCAGTTGCTTTAATGAAAACAGATGACTTCTGGAAGAAGGCCAGTGCCCGGGGCCAGTGACAGGCCCTTGGACTGGGGTAGTGGGGGTGAAAGAGAAGTGGAGAGCAGCGATGAGACATGTTCATCCATTAGACTGCGGGTGAGGGACGGAGAAACGCAGAGAACCGTCCGTGGTCTTTGTTCTATCCTGAAGAAGACTATCTTGTGCAATCCTTCTTTTCTTAAAGAATACACTTAGTTTATGTCAAAAATAATCACTCACTAGTGTAAATGGTCATGGTGCATCAGTTTCTTGAAATGTGGCTTTGTCATGAAGCAATCTCTGATTCTGAAGGCCAACGTCACCCCTGGGGTACTAAACAATCTCGGACAAGATCACATTACCCTTGCTTATGTCTCGAGATGTGTTCATACAGGTTTGCTGATAAATTTAGAAAATATAAAATTAGTGCTTAAAACGTCACTCTTAGGAGGGAGGATTGAGTGATTGTTCTTAAAGTGATGATTCTCTATTAGAGTAGTGTTTTTTATCTATTCCTTTAAAGTGATTAAAGTGACCATGCACTCGAAAATTAAGTCACTGGGTCTGATGATTCTGTGGCTTAATCAAAATATGATTTTAACTTTCATTATCCCACAATCCTTCTAAAATGGATTTGATGACTACAATCATGTCCTGCCTCTAGGAAAGTCAGGAACTGTTGTTTTATTTTTTGATTAGCATACCTTTAAAACAAGACACAAACCACAGGATGCAATTCCAACTTTGGAATTTAACTGTAAAGCAAGGGATCCCTGTAGAGGAAGGTTACATGACAGGAACCAAAGCACAGATAGAAGGATCAACTTCTGCTGCACTACAGGCCAGTAGGGTGACTGCAGTTCATAACCCCCATAAAAGATCTTGAGACGGAGCAGAGGAATGGCCCAACGTCTCCAAACACAAAGTAATGAGGGGACAGAACATTATCCTGACTTGGTCAGTACATTTTCTATATAGAAACTGAATTATCACATTGTACCCCACAAGCATGTAGTATTAAAATGTTAATTACGAATAAAAATTAAAACTAGGAAACAAAAATGTCAAGAAAAACAGAGACCAAATAAATGGTAACCCCGCTTTCAGCTTCTGTGAACACAGCTAGTCCAGATTCCATGTGTGAGTGATGTCGTGCAAAGCTTGTCTCTTACTTATTGCTTATTACTTATTTCACTTAGCCGATTGTCCTCCGGGTTCATCCAGGTGGTAGGAAATGGAAGAACTTCCCTCTTTTTAAAGGCCAAGTAATATTCCACATATTCCACACACACACATATATCACATTTCCTCTTATCACTCCTTTGTTAACAGACTTTGTACCGCTTCCACGTCTTAGATGTTGAAACTAGCATAGCAGGGAGCACAGGTATTTCTTTGAAATTTTATTTCCCCTGGATATATACTTGGTAGTGTAACTACTGGATTACAGCTTTTCTAAGCCACATTATGGCAATGATGAAAAAAGAGACAGCTAGGAGCTAGAGAGATGGCCCAGTGCTTAAGAGCACTGACTGCTCTTGCAGACAACCTGGGTTTGGCTCCCAGCTTCCGCAAGGTGGCTAGCATGTCTCTATACCTCTAGTTCTAGCAGATCTGAATCCTGCCCTCTTCTGGCTTCTATGAACAACATAGGGTGCACTTAGGTATATGCAGGCAAACACTTCTATATCTAAAACAAAAATGAATAGATAACTTTTAATAAACAGGACGGCCTGACTCCACATTAATAAGGCCGAGCTGAACCTATCCCCATCCTGATCTTCAGATGTCTCTCAGAACTGAGTTTCCACACCAGGGACTCATTCTCCTACTGAAACAGTCCTCTGGCAAGCAGTGGAGAAGAAGTCAGGCCCACCCTCATCTTATCTGAGAATCTTTCTCTGTGATCCCTAGTCCCAGACAAGCACACGCACTCAGTTTCTCTCATTGTTTATAACAAGAAACACACCCTGCTTTCAGGGCTTTGATATGTAAAGCACACATACATACGTCCACACACTGTCTTGGGTGGAGAGCAAGAGGAGTCCTGAGGGATTAAGGTCATAGACCCAGGTCACAAGAGAAGCACATACTTAGTGAGCCGGTTTACATTATAAACAGCAGCTTTTAGGTAAAAGTCTGGTTAGATTATATTTCTTGTAGAAGTTGTTAGGACATTGGGTCATAAGAAAGCTCTACTTTTTATCTAATTATTTATTTCTTTTAGACAACGTCTCCCTTTGTAGCCCAGGTTAGTCTCAAAGTTGTAATCCTCCTGCCTCAGCCTCTCAACTGCTTGAATTTCAGCCAATGCCACCAAACCAGCTCTCTTTTAATCTTTTAACATTTATTATTTGGGGGGTAGGTGTGCAAACCCCTCAGCGTGTATGTGGAGAGGAGAGCATAGGGGCCAGTTCTCTCCTTCGGTTGCGTGGATCAGGGTTCCCCATGCACGTTGTCCGACCTGGCAGTGCTCCCTTCGCCCTCGGACCCATTCCACTGGCCCTGTATTTAATTTTCTTTTTTTCCTGAAACAAGGTCTCACTATACAACCCAAGCTGTCTTGAGACTTGCTATGTAGACCGGGTTGGCCTTGTACTCAGACATCCACCTGCCTCTACCTCCTGAGTGCTGGGCCAACAGGTGTGCGCCACCACGCCTGGCTTATATTTTTAATTTTTTGAAGGACTTTCACATTGTTTTCCACAGTGGCTGTGCCAGTTTACGTTCCTGCCAACAGTATACAGATGACCCCTATTCTCCAATCTCCACCCACAGTTATCTTTAGTCACCCTGATAACAGACATCCTAACAGAGCTGAGGTGGTATCTCCACATGGTTTGAAGTTCACTGGCTGGTGACAATGGAGTCAGATCTCCTTTTTACATACTTATCAGCCACTCTTCTTGTGAGAAGTCTATTCAGGTCTTCAGCCCATTTTTTAACCTGGGCCGATACATTTGCCTGGCAGGAATTCTCTCTGTCTGGATGTTAGCCCCTTGTGAAATCGCCCCTTACAGTACAGCACGTTCCCAGTTCACAGGTCCCCTTTTCACTTTGTCTTTTGTGTTGCTGCCCAGAAGCGTTTGCATTTGAGGGGACCCCATGTCTTTTATTTTTACATCTGTTACTGGGTTTTTGGAGTCATATCCAAAAATCACAATCAAGACCTTTCACTCTGCTTTGCTCTGGCTTTACGGATCCAGATCTTGCTTGTCTTTAACTCATTTGATTGATTTGTGTGTCTACTTTCTCTCCTCTGCATATAAATATCCAATTTTCTCAGGACCATTTATTTAAAAGATTGTCTTTTCGTTGTATATTTCGGTGACTTTGTCAAAAATTAACCATACATGCTCTGATAGGCTTTATCTCTAAGGGATGTTTGCATTCCCAGGAGAGAAGGAGCAGAGGAAGGGAGGGGAGGTGAAACTTGCATGTGGTCACATGGTTTCACCTACTGTCCTGGCAGGGCTTCTCCAGGCACTGTTAAGGCTACACTGGGCTTCCTGTGGGCCCCTTTGACTGCACACTGGAGCCCAACTTTGCCAGTGTTCCACCACCCCACCTCACCCCACCCCTACCTCTACCCCCCCCCCACCCCTGCACATCCTGCTAAAATCCCTCCCTCCTTCTGTGAGCATAAGCCCAGCTTCCTCTTCATAGGGTCCATGAAAACTGTTAACTAGAAGACAGAGGCGCCCTCCTGCAGGACACAGCTGGGCTGATTAACGGGTTCTCTCTCTTTGTCTCTTTCTCTGTCTCTGTCTCTCTGTGTGTCTCTGTCTGTGTATCTCTGTCTCTCTGTGTGTATCTGTGTGTGTGTACCTCTGTCTCTCTGTCTCTGTGTGTGTATCTTTGTCTCTCTGTGTATCTCTGTGTGTATGTGTCTGTCTCTGTGTGTGTGTCTGTGTATGTGTCTCTGTCTCTCTGTGTGTCTCTGTGTGTATGTGTCTCTGTCTCTGTCTCTGTCTCTCTCTCTCTCTCTCCCTGTCTCTGGGATGTTTTTCTCTTCTAAACCACATTTTTACTCAGCTACAGTTTCCATGAATCCTCCATAGTTAAGGCTAACAGAAACAGAAACAGCAGGTTTGATCTTGTCAGATTTGGGGCAGGCACATCCCCAGCTTTGTCAGGGTGGCTGACTGAAAGCACAATTCCCAGAACACACCTTCAGAAACCAGTCAGGGCTTTCTTAAACCTTGAGTTCAGATTCTTTTTAGCGCTTTGTGATTTCCAAAGAACATGTTGTATAAATGCATTTATCAAGAATCTCAATGAAAACATTTACTCTGGAGAAATATAAAATTATGTGTATGTGTGTGCACGTGCACGTGTGCAATTACTGTACAGCACTTATACAGAGAAGAGTAAAAGTGTCAACACAACACCCAACACTCACCAGTAAGCAAGTCTCTATCTCCAGAGCATGTCTAGGCCTGCTGATTCCCCTTTCAGGGACTGGCCCATAATTCTAATGTTCATTCTTTTCATGCTACTTTAAGAAAAATAATTAGAACCTTGGCTATATCATTCATAGGTAATGTGAAAAATTATTTTCCCTTTTTCCTTGAATTTTTACAATTTCTAGGGAAGCAGCAGAGTTTGTGCCTTGAATAGAATTACATCAGGACTATGAATTGACCTTGACTTTGGGGAGTACTGGCCCACCCGGGACATGTTCACCTGGATCTGCTCACTTTCTCAAGTGAGGGAAGATCTGTCTTCAGAGCATACAGCTCAGATTCCTAGATTCCTGACAGAGAAAAGAAAAATAGATTTTATCACTCATCCTGAACCCTACTGAAGAAATCACTCTCTTCAGTTGAATGAAATCCTCAAATAATGCAAAACAATACTGTATTTCAAATGTCCTGAGAAGGCTCACCCTTGATTTCCTTCCTTCCTTTCCCTTTCTTCCCTCCCTCCCTCCCTCCAGCACGAGCTTCTGGAGTAGCTAGACCTGCAGATACATGTCAAGGAGACAGAGTGATGCACACGTGGCAGGCCCTGCTCTCCAGAAACTTGCCACCCCCTGGGCTCCTTCATTCCACAATATTTATAGAACACTTATCACATGTCAGATAACATTCTAAGTGCTAGGACACAGCACAGAACCAGCTACAAAAAACAAAACCTAAGAAGCAAACAGCGTCACCTTGCAAATTCTCATGACCTGTGAAGATGAGGCAAAAGAAGCTGGAGAATAAATCGATGGCTGGAAACGCCCCCCAAGCAAGATCAGGTAGAGGTGATGGAGCAGAGACTTGAATGATTAAAACATTAACTTAAGCCTGAAGGAAAATGTCTCAGGCAGAAAGACAGAGCATATTTGAATGGGACATGAATTTTTCCTTTAAAATGCACCATGTGAAGCTTTGGACTTTGTGATGTTTAATGATAAATATTTTTTCCAATGGTAAGGATCAAACCCAGGGCCTGACTCATGCTAGATGGTTATTCTACCACTGAGCTACAGCCCCAGGCCGCACTGTTCTAATTAAAATTTATATATAACATAGTACATTTGGAGTTGCTCATACGTACATGTGTTCAGGCCTGATCACCTGGGATTGAATAAACCATGAGGCACCTGAACCCTGAAGAAGACCAGTTCTCCCCTCTCCAACTTCCCCAGCCTCCACTGATCGACTGTAGCTCTTTATCGAGAGAGAGAACCATGGGACATTTCCATCCACTCTGGAATGTCAAATAGTGTTAATTTATTTTCAGTTATTTTTATGAGTGTGGTCCATATGGGAGCTTATGCCCATGACTGCAGGTACCCAAGGAGGCCAAAAGAGGGTGCTGGAGGTCTTGGAGGTGGAGTTACAGGTCATTGTGAGCCAACTAACGTGGGTGCTAGGAACCAAACCTGGCTCCTCCGTCACTGCAGCAAGTTCTCTTTACTGCAGAGCCATCTCTCCAGCCCCCTCCACCATCACAGTTGAAAGCAGTGCACCACTAGGTATATAATACCCAGCCAGCATGGAGGCTTGGTGTATTGAGATTGAAGCTCTGGGCATTTCAGCATCTCTAACCCTGCTCTGCTTGTTTGTTGATTGGCTGACTGAGATTTTTACGGACCTGTCACCCTGAAAGGTCCAAGAGAAATACAAGCCACTGAAACACACTGGTGATGATGTTCGTTGTTGCTGCTTTAGCTAAAGTCCCCATAGTTATCTGTCCTCAGACCTGCGTGGCTATCTAGATGGGTTGTTGTCTTGTTGCTTGGGTCTTCCAGCATCTGGTCCATTTTTCTTCTCTCCTGTGCTGGAGCTCCTCATTTCTAATTCCATGTCATCCCCATCATGAACAAGTACTCATTTTGATGAATAACATCCTCTGCTAGCATAACACAAGAGGACATGGGGAAGGGAAAGACTGAGACATTGGCCATCTAATGATGACATTTCTATACTAGACTGATTCAGCTAGGGACAGGATCCCGGGTTGATGGTCATTTTCTCATAAATATTGAAAGTTATTATTTGTTTATATTCTAGTTTTCAGGGTTGCTGAGAAGTTTGTGCAATTTATATTTAAGAATGTAGGAAAGAACTAATGAAAGACTGAAGAAGATATAACTCAATGGTAGAGAACTTAGGATGAACAAGTCAGAAACAGACACATACAGAGATAGAGAGAGAGAGAGAGAGAGAGAGAGAGAGAGAGAGAGAGAGAAATTCATTGTGTGGGAATGGCGATTGTTAACTTATGGGTTTACTGTTGGGTAATCTAGTTAGGAAATTAAATTAGACTATGTCCAACTCTCAAATCTGTCAGTCTTCTGGAGAAAGGAAGACTGGCAAATTCCTGTCCCAAACAGAATCTTCCATTCCCCAACATTAGAGAAGTAATTCTGGCAGTCCCATGCCTAAGCTAATGGAGAAGGATCAGGGTTTTTCCACTCACAATGTTATTTCATTCAGTCCCTGTGTTTAGCATGGAGATGACTGGAGCTCAGATTCACCTTAAGGTTCCAAAGAGTAACCGTCTAATCTTAGACAGAGGAAGAGCGCTTGTCCAGCAGGCAGGATTTGGAAGATGGTGGAACATCTCCTCCAAACACTGACTCTGTCTTGTTTCCTGCTCTGAGTCTTCCTCCAACCCCTGAAACCTTTTATAGTTTTAAGCATACTGGTTTCAACTCTGGTGTACTGGTTCAAATTCCAGTTTCATATCTGATTGCAACCTTCCAAAGCACCTCACAGCTCTCTGCTTTGTCTCTTTTATGTGCATACATTAAAAGTTATTTTTATCTTCTTATTTGGGTTTGATTTTAGCTGTATTGAACCTTCAATATCTCAGCTGGTTTTCCTCCCAATCCAGTTCTATGAAAAAGTTTTATAAACAGAATATTTTATGTCTCATGCCGTATAATTTTATTGCTGTTCAAAATTAACTTTCATGCACTGTATGTATTACTGTGTGAGGGAATCAGAAACACTTTTTGTCATAAGTCATTATCATGTTATCCAATATTTTAGAGCATAGTTTTTCATAAGTCAAAGATACAAAGACCTACCTAGATTCTTTTTTCTTTTCCATGTGTATGTGGTATGCATGAATGAATGCATGCATGTGTTTTCAACATGTTTAGGTACAGGTATGTAAGGTACACATGCATGTGTGTATATGTGGTGAAGGCTTTATGGTGATGTTGAGTGTCTTTTTGCATCTCTCTCCACGTTATTCATTGAGGCAGGATCTCTCAGTCAAACCCCTAGATGACTGATCTCAGGCAGGATCTCTCAGTCAAATCCCTAGATCACTGATCTCAGGCAGGACCTTTCATCAAACCCCTAGTCATTGATTTCATCTACTTTAGCTTGCCAGTTTGCTCTGGAGATGCCATCTCTGTTCTCTGAGGTGTTGCAGGTATCTGTGTGGGTTCTGGGTATCCAAACTCCAGTCTTTATGCTGACACAGCAAGTTCTTTAACTACTGGGCCATCTTCCTAGCCTAGAAGACCTAGATTTAAATCCCTCCAACCAGACAGGTCTACTGAGCTCCCTTAACTGTATCCCCAAGATTCCAGGATAGTTTCTAGATCAAAACAGTATTCAAATACTTATCCAGCAGATGCCTTGGAACCCAGAACCGTTTTGAGCAATTTTTTAGAACCCTAAAGTCCAGCACTTTATAAAATAGAGGAAGGCTGTCTTCTTCCCAAAGCTGTCTTCCTCCCTAACCAGGGGCTCTGAAGATATATGATCAGATTTCTCCGGCCAGCCTTGGACTAAGTGGAATCTGCAGAGACTGAGGAATAGAAAGGCTCATACTGATCCATAAATTTGGCAGATTCATCAGAGAAGATTGGGAATTTCCAAGGTATCTGGATTTACTAGACTTCTAGACACACCTGTGTCAAGTTTCAGTCTATGACCTGTATACAGTTCATGGTCAATAAAAGAGGACAGCCCCAGTGAGTTAGGTTTTCTATACCGGGCTCAAGCAAAGAATCCTTTCTCATTCACATTTAAGCCCACACAGCTAACTAACATTTGAGAATGTTTAGACCTATATCTAGCCCACTTTAAAGGACTGACTGTTCTTGTCTGTTTAACTTTTTCAAGATACTTCTTATGGAAAGTTGAACATAAAATAGATACAAAAGTTTATTAGAAGTCACCATCGTTGTGCTTAGCTGGAGTCTGATCCTCGTTGCTATTTACAAGGCAAATTTCATTCTCACTCTGAAAGCCAGATCCACATTCTTCTCTTATCAGGATCTTGTCCCTCACACCCCACTTAATGTTTAACTGAAGTAACTTGTGCACCTTTTATTTATTTGACACACTTATTTCTAAAAAGAGATTCTCTTGGGAGCGTAGGATTAGGATTAAATGAAAACATTTAGATTGTCATAACAAAAACTAAGACTAATATATGTATCCTTAGACTAGTCAGAAATATGAGTTACCTCCTCATCCTAGGGAAAGGGTGTGTCTGTGCGTGTATGTATGTATGTGAGTGTGTATGTGTATATGTGTATGTACATGTGCTTGTGTAAATGTGCATATATGCATATGTATGTGTGTCTGTATATGTGTGTGCACGTATGTGTGCATAATTGTATATATATGCATGTGTATGTGTGTGTGCATGCCCATAATATTCTCTGTCTTTAGAAAGGATTAGCAGAACATAATTATACAAATGAAACAGAGAAGTCCCAAGTAAACGTAATCCAGTAAAAGTCAAAGATTAAGACTGACAATTTGCCTACCTACACTAACACAAATGAATGCAGATAATTGTAAACACACTTTTTGGAGTTTTCTATGTAATACTATGCATGTCCAGTTCTTGGCCCACCGGGTGCATGTAGCCAAGGATATCTACGAATAAGGTGTAACAAAGTCGAAACTTAAGAGACCATGAAATTGGGCTGGAGAGATGACTCAGCCGGTAAGAGCACTAGCTCCTCTTTCAGAGGACCTGGATTCTGTTCCCAGTATCTACCTGGCAGCTAACCACCATCCTTAACTCCAGTTTCACGGGATCTGATGCCCTAATCTGGCCTCTGTTGGCAATGCACACATGGGTGCACTTACATCCACGCAGCCAAACAGCATACACAAAAATAAATAAATCAAACAATTTAAGATTATAAAATCATTTTTGCAGGGTTTGTAGCTCAGGTTCATGGTTCTGTAGCATGAACTTTGTAAAGGGCAATGTTTGCATCGATGCCAAAAGGGGACCTGGGGAGACAGGACGCTGACACCTGTGCATTCTTTGTCTCCTTGCTCCTCAGCTGAAAGAGATAGTTTCCTCATGTAAGGCAGCACTCTCCATTTCCTAGCTCTCAATCCCATGAGTGCAGAATCATTCACATTAGGTGAAAGCTCTCGGGTGTCTCAACCACTGCACGGCAAATGCTCAGACCACATGGGGGCAAGTGATGGATGGAGAGCCAGAATTCCGAAGAGGCTCAAAGAGAAATCTAGTGCTGCCCAAAACATCCAACAACTTCTGTTTTGTCTTTATATTTCACAACAACTATGGCCCTCCTGCAACGTCATTTCTTTGTGGTTTCCTTGCAAACATCACAGCAGCTCCGCAGGAAAGGATTCCACAGTTTCATAAAGGACGCACGGGCCCAGCCGGAGAAACGGTTCCCACTCAAAGCCCATGCAGCCGCCTGCAGCCGGCACAGGAAGGAATCCTGTGACCCAGATACAGAGTTCACAGAAAAGCCCAGTCATAAAAAATTCTCCAAAGCACCCAATTCCTTGAAATCAGAGAATTCACATTTAAGTCACAGATAAGACAAATTTTTCGCCATCAAATGGATAAATAAAAGGAATTTAAACTTGTCCTATGATACAGAAGCCATGTAGACGCAGGTATGCTCCCTCATCCTGTCGATCAGGAACAGCCTTAGAAAGAGGTGAAGGGAGACTTAGGGTTTAGAGGCCGAGTGGAAAGAAATTAACTTTGTGTGATTACCAAGCAATTTTAGTGGGTATCAAATCTACTGATACTCTTCATTGTTTATTTTAGATGGATTTGACTGCCACAAAACAGAAGCATGACTACACATTTCCTTGCAAAGAAATTGATTTTTAATTATTAAGTATCCATGATATTGATCCAGAGCATGATAAGAAATAAGGGACATTTGAGGATTTTATTTTCATTCCAAAATTCTTTAAATGCTTAGTTTTAGGTAAATTTATCTTTATAATGAGCCACGATCCTGAATAAACTTCAAAATAATCAGTAATATTCTACCCAATGTTGAAGAAAAAGTGATTTTTCAAAATAAAAGCATAATTTTAGGAGCGTATCTTGTGGCATTAAATATAACACTAGCCATATCTTTTTAAAGACACAAGAAATTATAAGTGGTCTTTACCAGTTAAGCCCTTTCAAGCAGAGAACTCTGATTAATCTTTTCTCAGCCAACCTGTAGTTGTAAACATCTTTAACTACATCAAGTATAATGTCCAAAACTGCACCAAATTCACATCATATTTTTACTACTATTTTTATCTTAATGGAACAACAGCCCATTTCAAACGCTTTTAAAAGACAGAATTTTTAAGTATCAACAGCTCTATTCACTAGGCAAAGAACAGCTAGCATAATATGAGTCCAGAAGAGCTTTAATACCTGAGAAGCAGACAGGTGTTCCCCAGCATCAGAGACACCCATTATCATACAGTAAATTCTCCTGAAGGTGGCGGCATTCTAAGCGAATTTGTGCTCAGGCTTTTCAGCAAGCTGTTCTTATTTACAAAATATGCTTGCAGAGTAGTGAGAGCAGCTGGTAAGGGGAAGAGCCACCATTAAGCAACTGTATGCCAGCCCTCAACCTGCAACACCATTGCTAAGATTCTTGACCACAGCATCTACTTAGACATATAAGATAATGCAATACAAATATCTTTGTCAAGGCCTCTGATACCTGGGAGGCAGGTTCCCTGACTAGTGACATTAGCTTTCAAGTCAGAAGGTGGCTGACATCATCTCAACATTCCCATTTCACTTTGTGACGTCTACTCAGGGGGAAACTGGGGTGTCAATTCTTTCTGTATATTTCTCAAAACAAGGGGAAAACATTGGTGATGACTACACAGCTCATGATTCTTGAAATTAAGTATCCTGCATGAATCAGGAAATAAATACTAATTTGAATATTGGTGTTTTAAACACAGATACTTTTATCTATCTGTAACCAACTTCATTTGCACACAATTCTCATAATTTAATTTAAATGAAAACCTATAGGGGTTTCTTGTCTGCCAATTAAACACCATTTGTTAATGTACCTTTAACCCATAATGTACTTACACCCCTCCCCTCCCCACCCACCCTATGCTGTGCCTCTTAGGACAATCTAAAAGGGAAGTATCCTAATCTGTACTCAAATAGGAACAGAGTTTATTGTGGGTGTGGGCACAGGGATCACTGCCACACCATTAAAGACTCCACCAGGATCAAAGTCCCCATAAGGGAAATGTTTGCATCTCAGAATGACTGGAACAGGCATTTCATCTCTGCACACCCTACTATAAGCAGGTTGCACCTAAATTCTCTCACAGGCATAGCCAAAGAGGATGACAGCATCGCATCAGTACCTAGAGACACTGGTCCTTCACTGTTTTATTTGCCCCATTTCCCTAAAGCTTAGCAATGTTCCTCTGAGCCGAGATATATATCCTATTTGTAATACTTCGTTGGTTGATTCACATCACGTTGCTCTGCTAAAAATACAGATAAACTAACTTTATTGTTTGTTACTGACCTCTGTTTGTCATGATTTATATACTAAAGTAGACTGCCAAGTAATCAAACTTCCTAGAGGGACAATAAAGCCTTTTGTGTCACAGTTTCAGAGACTGGATGTTTCTTATACATGGTGACTTGGCAGCCAGCTTGCCCAAAGGAGAGCATGTTGATCAGTGCAGAAGAAAATGTCCCCGAGAGGAAGGATCAAAGATTGACATTATTTTCTTTAAGCTGTTCCCAGCCAGAATTTTCTTCTCTATTCCTATTGCATTTTATTGATTCTAGAATTTCATACAACCTATTTTGATCATATTCAGACCCCTCATCTTCACCCCCACCTGACTTTATGTTCAACTATCTTACACAACAGTCTGAACTGGGTGCCAGAGAAATCATCTCCCATTAGAGTGTCAGTGATCTGTAATCCTTACACACAGATGGGCCGAAGTCAGGACTCAGTCTCCCTCCTTTGTAGGTAATTTGGGGTCAGAATACACCTAGGCTTCTTGGAATGGAATTTTCACACTTGTTTTCTGTCATTCTTACAACTGCTTAGGATTACCAGGTACAGATTTCCCTCTCCCTTGGTGAACAGAAACACTTGGGCCTCATCAAACTTGGTTATTGAGCACAAGCAGATCACATGTTGGCCTCACTCAGGACACTCAGACTGTGGTCCAGGGCATTCTCCAATAGGTTGACTCCCCCGGGGTTTTACTGTGGGTAAAGCAGAAGCTAGGTCCGCACAGCCGGCAGCTCACAGGCCTCCAAACCAGGCATCTGTGAGTGGCAGCTGGGCTGTTTCACAGCCTCACAGCGCAGCTTTACACTGCTGTCTGGCTTACTTTCTGAACTCTGTAGACGTCTCAGGTTCCTATTGCTGCTGAGGACTGCAGCCAGGTCTTGCCAGTCACTGAATGATGATGGTGGTGGCCTGGCTGTCCACGGGTGCACTGCGCAGTGACTGCTCATAGGCTCAGGCCCTCGCAAGAGAGGTGCAAGGGGGGGCTGCACTGTAGGGTGGTCCCGACACCTTCTGGCTGTGACTGCCACTTGGCCCCTCCGCCCAAGCTTGACGGACAGGGGCCTGACACCGCAGTGCCCCGGGTGCAGTTCCAGCCATCGAGACAGGTGAACAGGCCCCCCGGTGTTGGCTTTCACGGTGGAGGCCCAGTGGCCCTCTTCGTGTTTGTCTTTGCCTCTTCCACATGGCCAGGGGATCAAGGGATGAGGCGTCTTATCATCACTCTCTTGCTTTCTTTCAGTCCTTACCGTTGAGCCGCCGATGCCATCGCCGTGGCTGTGGCGCCTGCAGCGCGTCTTGGCTCTTTGGTTATTTTCCTTCTTACTTGCCAAGCCCTGAGTTCAGAATTTTGAGAACAGAGGAGCTCTTAGAGTCAGGGGAGCGCTCCTCCTGTATGATAAGGTTCCTCACATGGCTCCACACAGTCCAGAGGCGGTGTCCTGGGCCCCGAGGCTGCCCCGGCCATATTTCATTCTCGGCCATCAAGTTCTTCTCCTATCTCATTTTTATGTCTTCTTTCTTTCCATTTCTTTGCTTCGCTCTTCTAAATATCATTGTTTGCTCATTCCTCCCTCCCTCTCTCTCTCCCTCCCTCTCTCCCTCCCTCCCTCTCTCCCTCCCTCCCTCTCTCTCTCCTTCCCTTTTTTTTTAACCCTTCCTCCAGCTTCAGTCCTATCACTGCCATTTCTGATTGTGAACCTAGCAAATGTTAGAGATTTTTCCAAATGTTGGGATAAATCACCAGGCCTGGACCTGAAGTCCCAGAGCGGCAGCAGCCAAGACTGTGTCTAGACGGTTGGGGCTGTGGCTGGGCGGCAGTGAAGTCACGATTCATCCAAACAACCAGAGACAAAAGAACATGGGGACAAAGTTCTGGACAAATTGCTTTATAAGTGAAAAACCAAATTTTCTAATCTATTCATCCAACACCTGAGTTTTTCACATTCTTTAAAAGATTTTCTCAAATTCTTCACCTCTTATACAAAGTAGCACAAGAACACAGGGTATCAGTGATTCCAGGAGGAGAGCCAGGCCACTGTGCTCCTTGAACCTGAAGAAGAGGTTTAAGGAAAAGAAGCAAGAGCTATTTTGAGCTGGATGTGGGATTGCTTAAGCATGCGTGAATCGGAAGTCAGGCGTGACTACGGGGAACTAGCTGAAGGTAGGAGAGAATTAGAGGCTGAAATTTGAGAAATCATTGAAGAGTTTAAATAATTGTCTGAGAGGAAAATTAAACAACTTGGAAAAGAGAAAAATGAAAATAATTGGATATATAAGGTTGAAAATGACAAAGAACAAAGGAAGGAACAGAGAAATGGACCAAAGACTAGGAAAAAAAATCCTGATGACTAAAGAAGTAAGGAGGCCTGAGCCAAGATCATCTGCCAAGTGGAGAAAACCCGGGACCAGAGACAAAGGAAATCTCAGTGACCAGAGAGTGTGCTGCCTGTGAGCTGTCAAGTGAAACCCAAGGTCTAGCCTGCACGTTCACACTGTAAGCCGAAAGGACCACAGATGGAAAACTGTCATCACCAAGAGCAGAGATGACACTGCCAGTTGTCTTAGCCTCCTCACGTTCTCATGGGGTGTGGTAATCAGTGAGTCACGCACAGCGTCACGCTCATTCCCGATGCCTTGACACACAGCTAAGCAGGCAGGACTCAGTCCAGTATCCGGAGCTCCTTCACCGGGAACAGTTCAGATTTACATTGGAGGTGTGTTTCCTTGTATCCAGATCCATCATTGGAAACAAAGGCATGCATGCAGTTCTTTGCCAAAGCAAAGTGGAGAAAGCAGAGTCTAGGCACCAGCCCCCCTCTGGGGGACTGATCAGACTGGGTACGTTAAAGGCACAGTATCCCTACCCTATCCAGTGCCAAGCTTCCCATTAGTACCTGAACTCAACTCTGTGCACTTCCAGGACTCTGCCATGAAACATGAAAATGAGGTAAACTTGTCATTTCCAGCTGGGTGTGGTGGCACACACCTTTAAGCTCAGCCCTCACTTGGGAGGCTGAGGCAGACAGATCTCTGTGAGTTCTGGGCCAGCTGTGGCTACAGAGACCCTGTCTCAAAAAGATTTTAAAAATAAAAATAAGTAAAACCCTTGTGATTCCATGAGTGGTAGATACTAATCCACACTGAGGTTTTCTTATGCAGGCCAATGTGCTTAACCTTGGTGACTATACCTGTAGTGTCAAAAGAACTCTGTTCCCATGGACAGGGGACAGGAAATACACGTGCTGATAACCAGGTTCGCCAGTGATTGAAGCCTAAGAGGAGAGCCTCTGATCTTCATACTCTAGAAAGAATGACTTTGAATTACTCTCCCGGATGGAGAAGCTTTGAAATAGATGCTTACGGACACATTCTTGGGCTGAGTGACACTACAGTTTATTTTGCTGGCATGTTTCCTAAGCAGTGCTAAAGTGACCCCAAAATTTCTTTATAAAACTAAATTTATAGTCTGTCCACATTCTTTGTCTATGTGTGTCTAACATTTGCACACATGTGTGCCTACAAATGAAGCAGAGGTCAATCTCCAGTGGTGTTTTTATGTTGTTGGTGTTTTATAAAACTTTTTAAAAGATTTATGTATTTTAATTATATATGGATGAATGTTTATCTGCATCCATGTATGTGTACAACACATGTGCCTGATGTCACTGGAGGCCAGAAGGGGATGTCATACACGGAGCTGAAGTCACAGGTGATTGTGAGCTTCTATGTGCGTAACAGGAACTGAATCCTTTGCAAGAGCAGCCAGTGCTCTAGATCGCTGAGCATTTCTCCAGCCAGCTTGTTTTATTTTTGAGACAGATTCTCTCAGTGGCCTGGTGTGTGCCAAATGGACAAAGCTGACTGGCCAACAAGCTCCAGGAATCCACCTGCCTTTCCCCGTCAGCACTGAGGCTACAAGCATGACTTCTTGGGGTTGAACTCAGGTCCTCATGCTACATGGCAAACGCTTTACCAGCTGAGTTGTCTCCACAGGCCTCTGTCTAGACTCTGGAGGAAGAATTTATTATTTTTAAATATATATTGTACATAAGAAAATGTGCATCTATCATCGGTCTCAGCCCCACTGAATTTTTGCAAAGTAACTAGCCCCTCAATCATGATCCAAAACAGTCCCAATAGGTCTTCCATCACGCAGGCTTCAAATGCAGAACCTAGCCTGAATCCTAATAGCATGGGCCTCGTAGCATGAGTTTTTTGGCTCTAGTTCATTGACTTCAAGTAAATGAAATAATGTCACATGTTCTTTTTTGTGTCTAGCCACTTCCTGTTGTTATGTGTGTGATTTATCCAAAATATTAGGAGTTTAGATTAGTTGTTCTTATTACTTGTATAGTATAGTACTCCATCTTTGGATTATTCTAGAATATGCTGCCCTTCTTACTATTGATGAGGTTTTGCATAATGCCTAGTTTGGGATGTTATGGATGATGTTGCTATGATAGATGGTATCAGGTATGTCTTTTTATGTGTTGTTTCCTTTTTCATAGATGTACGTGAAGAGAGCAGAGTTGCTAAGCCATAGGGAATGTATGTGTTTCTGTGTTTTAGTGGATAGCGTCTGCTATGGTTTGTTCATATGTATGGAAAACTTGATCCCCAGTGCAACATAGGTGGGACCTCTGATCCCCAATGCAACATTGTTGACTTGTGAGATCTTTGATCCTCAAGCTACAGTATTGACTGTTGGGACCTTTGGTGGGTAATTAGGATGGGAAGGAATTGTCTGAGGCTGTCATCCTAAGGATGGGTTTGTTACAGTGAGGGGGAGTGGTTGTTTCAGTGACTGTGGGAGGTTTGTTACAGTAAGTGTGGGGGTGGTTTGTTATGGTGAGTGGGGAGATGTTGTTTCGGTGTGAGGGGTTTGTTACAGCGAGTGTGGGGGATTTGTTAGGCAAGTGTAGGTGGTTTGTTATGGTGGGTGTGGGGTCATTTGAAAGGCTAGGCTCCTCCCACTGCTCTAGTCCTCTCTTATCCTTCCACCATGACACAACACAAAGGCACAACCAAATGGTAGCCCCTAATTATTGGGCTTACCACTCTCCAGAATTTTAAGAAATGAAGCTTTGCTCTTTATCAACTGCCAAGTCTCAGACTCCTGAGTGGCCGGAGTTCCACTAAGACCCTCCAGTACCCAGCGATTTCCCAGTGTCCCTCCAATGTCTGTTGCAAGTATAATGTGTGAGAATCCCACAACTCTACATTTCTTGCAATCTTTGATGTTTTCTTCCTTTTAATTTTATCCTTTCTGAGTGGAGATCCAAGGGATAGGAGGATTGTAGAGCCAGAGACAATGAGTGACTTCAGCAAACAGTGTTGTCCAGACACAACAGGGCAGTTGCACATATGAACTCAGAGGTGGTGACAGCACACACGAGACCTGCACAAACCTCAGGCAGACAAAAACCCAACATGGAAGAGGGAAGTGGGCCTTAAGTCACACCCCTAACTGAGGAACCACTGACAACTGAAAACTGCTGGGACAGGGAGGGTTTTAAGGATGTGACCCCTGATAGGTTAACCACACTTTAGCCTATCAACCCAAACCCAAGAACATTTGGATGCAAATTAGACTCGTGGTTTTTTAAGACATTAAAAAGCACACAGAGTTGGGTAGGCAGGGAGAGATGATGGGTGAATACAATCAAAATACATGATTCAAAATTATCAGATTAATAAAAATGGCATCTTTTAGAAAGGATACATTCTGCTTTCTAGACTAAAATGCTATTCTTTAAATTATTCCTTCATGCTATTTACTGCAATAATTATCAGGACCACAAAGGTTCAATAGTCTTTCATTGAACAACTCATTAATCAATGAAGAAAGGTGATAGAAACTCACATTTTTGTTGAGTTTGTGCTCTTTTTGATTGATTTTTATTTTTTGTGTATGAGTGTTATGCGTGCATGTGTGTAAGTTCACCCATGTCACACAGTGTCTATGGAGGACAGAAGAGGATGTTGGGCCTCCGGAACTGAAGTTATGGACAGTTGTTAGCCATCATGTGGGTGCTGGGATTTCAATCTGGGTCTTCCACAAGAGCAGCCAGTGCTCTTGACTGAGCCATTTCTCCAGCCCCTTAGTTTGTTTGATTTTTTTTTTTTTTGGTTGGTTGGTTTTGTTTTGTTTTTGAGACAGGGTCTCCCTGAAGCACCAGCTCCCCTGGAACTCAATATATAGACCAGACTGACCTCCATCTCACAGAACTCCACATGCCTCGACCTGGGATTAAAGGCATGTACCACTACTCCTGGCTCTGCATTCTTTGAGTACTTGCTGTGTGCACTTCAGATGTAGTCCATACTCAATCCTTTCAACAAACATGAGTAGACTCTGTTATTGTCTCCAGCCATAGACAAGGAAACTGAGGCACAGATGTCAAGAAGCACTGATGCTGAAGTGTGGTCCAAACCAGGAAGTCTGACCCCAGAAGAGGTTCTACACTATGATCACACCTTGTGACAAAAGACTGGTACCCCTGAGGACCGGAGTTTGACCCCCAGACCCTATACAAAAAGCTGGAGATGGTGGTGTTTGCTTGTAACCTCAGTGCTGGAGTGGTAGAAACAGGTGGATCCTGGGGACTTGCTGGTCAGCCGGCTAAGGAGAATCGCCAAGCTCCAGGTCGATGAAGATCCCTGTCTCAAAATAAAACGAGGCTAATGGCACCTGAGAAATGAGGGTGCCTCTAACCCACACCCACACCTACCCACATATGTACACACACACACGAACACACACACACATACACATGCCATGTACACGTGTGCACAGCCACCCTCAAGCACACGTATATTTTTATGCATTTGAACAAAATAAGACGAATTCAAATAAAGTAGGGGAAAACACAGTTTTGTGCAGGTAATGAGGGGAGGAAATGAATTCAGAATGTAGAGGCTGAGAATCTGGCAGGAGTGGCACAGAGGGACAGTGAGGAAGTGCTTTCGAGGAAAAGCCATGGGAAGACAGGGCTTCGGGAGAAGGGATAACACAAGTACTACACTCCTGGAGGAAGAAAGTGTGTTTTCTGTTGCTATGACTGGAATGACTAGGAAAGGCCTGTGTCAGCTGACGCTGAGTGACTAAGGAGACCTGGGGTGTGTCGCGATCCAAATGGTCCCTGAGCAAACTTGCAGCTCAGCGTGCGCGTGCGGGAGGGAGGATGAACCAACCCTGAAACAGGTGAGGGAAGATGTGTAGAGGGCACTGGGAGAAACTTTCAATGACACAGTCATGGATGTGATGCCTAAATTCTGAAGAAACTGCTGTATTTAGCTGAAGAAGGTGAAGACAACATTCCTACTGAATATTTTGAGAATTCACTTGTGAATCATTATAAACACAATATGCCTCTGCAGTAAATGGGTGTGGCATGTGGCTATCTCATATCTTCAAGGTGACAAGACTGCAATGCAATTATTTAAATGGTGTGGGTTTTTTTTCGTGATACAAGAGCAGAGGTTCCTATCTCCAGTCAATACCGATTTCGCAGCCTCTAACCAAACTTTGAAAAACCACTTTTTGTCAAACTTTGGATATGAAACCTACCTTTCTACCAGAGATTATTTCCTAGCATTCTGTTGTCAGGCTGAGAGTTTAAGTTACTGCTTTGCAACCTGGATAGAGATCAAACTCTGAAAATAAATTTATGAGAGTAAAACTTTTCTTAACTACAACAAAAAGTCCAGGCAGTCTTTGTTTCCAATATCTGCCCTCAAAATCAAGACAAGTCAATCAATGTTACTATGAGAAAAATAACTCTCAGAATTATACTATAATCTGGCCAACTTTTCTGTATTGACCCCTGCTGTTATTAGTAGGAATGATACTCAAAGACTTTATGAATCAGTGATGAAAACACCAGTAACTAATTGCACTTTTGAAATAAATAACAATGCTTGGGATGTGCTTTTTCTCCCCCCACAGCCAATTTGTAATTACACCTACAAAGTGATAAATAGGGCTTGACCTCTTGCTCATAATTTAGAGAATGAACAGCCTTTATAAAAGTTGTGTGATTACTTGGAACACTTTATGTTGGATCCAGCCCTACAGAAGTATTCATAAGAGAAAATACATACTCCAGTGTTTCCATAGAAACCTCTAACTGCAAAAATTAGAGAAGAAAATTATGTCTTCAAATAAGAGGAACTCTTCATTTTTAAAACTGCCTCCTCTAGGTATTTATTTGGTTTTGCAGTCCAAATTGAAAACTGAAGCAAAGTTTTTACATAAAAGGTGTATCTGATATTAATAGATCTATTTTCCTAGAATTGTGCCTTTCTATGCCTTCACAAAGTCAAGTTTGTGTGATAAAAATTTATAGTACTCAAACTTTTCTCATTCTTTTAAAGTAATAATAAAATAAAAGATGTTAACCAATTACACTTCCTATGGACATCTGAATATTCGGAGCACTCAGACACTTAGTCAACCCTGATTTAGTTGCTGTGTCCCCTGCTCACCAGCTTTTCCAGTTCCAAGTCTATATCTTCAGCACTTTCAACCAGGACAGATTAATAAATCCCCACCTATTCACAGGCACCCACTGATTCAGAATGAGTCCTCCCTAATTGTTTTGAGTGCACATGGGTGTTCACTTTGGTTCTTGGAGGAGTTTCCAGCCAGCAGAGAAAATTATCCTTCCACACCCAGCTAAGAACAGAGTCAAAGAATGATCCTTTTGGTGAGCAGCGTCTCTCAATAAGCACTTTTAGTTTGGTGTGTATTATTAAATGAAGTGATGTTTGTTGATTATGACAACAAAGTTTTTACATAGAAGAATGTGAAATTCTGTGCTTTTTTTTCAGAAATAACATAGTTTTTGAAATTTATAATCTTTATTACCAAGTCCTCAAAAATCCCAATTTGTGCTATTTCCTATATGAAATCATTTAATTTAGAGAGCAAATTATAATTTTTCAGTCCATTTTTTCCTCTGTAATTGCTATCCTTCAAAAAAATAGTCTATTTTTCTGTTGTAAATGCAAAGGTCTTGGAGTTGGCTCTTTCTTCTCAGAAGGTAATTGAGTATAGTACTACAGTATAGAAAAAGAATCCTTAACAACATGGCCCAGAGCTCCATACTCTACTGCTCGCTGCACACAGACATCCAGGTTAGGTATCATCTTTGGCCTGCCTGGTAAGATTGTTTGAATTCCACTGAGTTCATGAATGGAAGGTCTGTTGGATTTAGAAGAACCGCATATCTTGGGTGCTCAGAAAAGGGAAAAGGAAAAACTTTCACGAGCAAGCTGATGGGAACTTTTCATGGAAAGACGAGGGCACAGTGGAGTTCGAAATCTCTTTCTTTGATAATCCTGCACCCAGGAAGTGCCACTACTGTCCAAGGCGACAGTCCGGCAGTGACTCCGGCAGAGCACCCATCTGAGGGCTCAAAAATGTATCCCGAGAATAATCAGGAAGGCAGGCTGGGAGGATCTTGACATGTAGCTTGTGAGAGAAGGTTTTAGTCTAAGGATTGTATCTTCTTTTTTCACTCCTGAGGGTCACGGGAAGGTCTAGTGTTCCACCATTGCTCTAGGACACCAGCACTCAGATGCAGGATTTCAGTGACTGGTACCAAGAAGAACTTAGGAAATCAGTAGCGTGTGCAGATCTAAGAACTCACACTGAAATCTGAAAACAATGCTGCCTTCTACAAGGCTGCAAGAGCTCAGGTCCCCAAAAATGAATAAATATCTTTCTTGTTAGGGTAATTTATGGAAAACTAAAACATAAGTAAGCATCAGGGAGCAAGGCCCTCTGCATGCACTCAGAGTTTGAGGCTATGCACGGCTGAGCCTCCTATGTGCCTTGCTGATATTCACCATCAGCCACCTGGTTCTCACACACAACAAACTCATCTAACCCTCATTTTCTGGAAATTCCCCACATTTTTATAAAAGATTGACTAAGAAAACAATGTCTCTATAGCTCTGACCTCACCAGAGAAGTTCCTTTGTGCAGTAGAAGTTGGTCTGAGCAAAGAACAGGGACTAAGAGTTTTGAAATGCTCAGCCACAAATGGGACATCTATATCACATCTGAAAGCCAGAGGTCGGGAGGACCAGAGGTCAGGAGGACCAGAGGTCGGGAGGACCAGAGGTCAGGAGGACCAGAGGTCAGGCAGATCAGAAGTCAGGGAGGATCAGAGGTTGGGAGGACCAGAAGTCAGGGAGGACCAGAGGTCAGGGAGGATCAGAGGTCAGGAGGACCAGAGGTCAGGAGGACTAGAGGTCGGAGAGGACCAGAGGGAAACTGTGTCCCACAGACAGGACAGGCAGTTGTACTCACGAACTCACAGCAGCTATGTTCACCTGCACAAGACCTACCCAGGATCAAATCAGTGAACATTCTGGTCTGAAGGGTCTGAGTCCCCATTGACAGCTGATGACTTCTGGGGGAGGGACAGTCAGTTTTCTTTAGGAGTTCTGCCCCTGGTAGGTCAACAAAGCTTTAGCAGCTGACCCCACAGAATTCAAGAAGTGCAAGCTTGCAGCTCACCAGGTCTCCACAGCACGCCCTGTGTATGTGCCAACTCAGGGATCGCATTTAAAGCCACAGAGTGGATCTTTCCAGTTCCTGAGACTGTATTCTCTTTTCTTTCCTTGTTTCCTGCCCTTCTTCAGGTAAATGCCTTATTAACAAGAGAACACATAAGCACCCTATTCTCACTCTCCAATTAAAGGCTTTAGAAATGGTGCTGCTTAATTGTATTTTTAATGCATGGCAAACTGTACATCCAATTTGCTCTGTTCTTTTTTCCTTCTTTCCTCCTCTCACTTTTCTTTTTATATATAGCTCTCTTCGCTCTGGAAACAATCATGAAACATTCACACAGCACTCTGCGCTTATTTACCCTCCAAAATTGGTTTCTTCCTCCTTTCAGCACTCCTCAGGTACAATGAGAAAGGTTCTGTGACAGCTGAGGAGGCCCAGTCCTTTCTTCTAGAAGCTCGCACTAACTCTGTGCGTGTGCATGCGTGTGTGCGTGCATGTGAAGGAGATGGGTGAGCAGGGACAGGGACATAAACAGCCAACCTCATTTAAAATCAGAAGGAGTAGGTGTTTTAGTTGGGTTCCTTCTGATTATAAGATTGTAAGAACATATCCAAAAGTCTATGGAAGAAAATGGCATGTGTCTCCAGGGTGGAGCTGATCATTCTGTGATGGGCAGAGCAGGGGAGGCATGCTCTGTGGAGGCTCAGCCTAAAGTGAGGACTGGGTACCCTCCAGGAGGGAAAAGACAGGCTTCCTATCTGTCCCTGTCTGGACCTGGATGTCTACAAAGGATGATTCTTATGGTCACACAACATGGTCAAGAGAATCCATCCTAAAATGAACCCAGTCTCCAGGGAGCGGGATTGCATCTCTAGAAGAAAGCATCCTCTCCTTCAAATGCTGTTTCTCTTGCAGTTGAAAGTGTCCCATTAGTTCAGACCGGTGACATCTGTGTCCTGGTGTGAGTCTTTATGTTGATGTGCTTTAAAAATAGACCACAAGGAATCCAGAGAATAAAGATTTCACAAGAAGTGTCTTTTTGAAGAATTCCAAGAAAGAGTCTTTGAACTGTTCTGAACCTCCTCAACATCACTTTCTCCTGAGTCTCTTCAGGAGAAAGCCAGGACCCCTGGCTGGCCTTTGCTGATGTAAAAACATAGCTCTCACCTCGAAGGGAATAACATAGTTCACTCTGAAGCTAACAGTGAGTGGCTGTGGCCCAGGAGCACAGAGCTTCCTCAGATACCATGCTCTAATGTAACTCTTTCAAGAAGTGTCTGTAGTAACAGAACAAAGAAAGTCAGAAATCAAGGTCCTTTTAAAAATATATTTATTTGATGACATCCATTGGTCCACCTTATAGAATCTTTAACACATATGTAGCTTTCTTCCTAGAAAATTCATATCACACCTTGAACTCCCTATGTAGCTGAGGATGACCCTGAGCTTCTGATCCTTCTGGGCCTCCTCCTCCGAAGTGTTTGGATCACAGGAGTACACCACAACTGGCCAGGCTTGACGGCTCATTTTATGAGTAAATACTGCTTGCTCTGTCATTCACTCATTTTCAGCATTTCTGACAGCTCACCGTGCTCCAGGAAGAACTTGCATTTCATGGGCTTTCTTGTTGTGCTTTGTTTCCCTTGACTTTCTATGTCCAAAACAAAGATGAAATGAAGCTGGGTAAACGCCCCATCAGTGGAAGCCCAGAGCACTCTGGGAAGCCGCGGAATATTCTATACTGCCTGCTACAGTCTAAAAGAATTCTAGAGCCTTGCCCAAGCTGGCCCTGAAAATGCGAAACTGCCAAGGCTAGGCCACGAGGTGGGCGTGGCTAAAGTAAGGGTCCTGTGTAGAAAGTGGGAGACAGGTGACTGATGAGAGCAGAGGTGGGCTGGCGGGTGAAGCCACAGAAGTGAGGAAAAGCAGATTTGTTTGAGAGGCTGAGGTGACGCCCTTTCGACTCTGGTTTTAACAACGTTGGGGTCTAAGTCTATGTTTGATGACTGAGATAGCTCCCTGCAGAAAGAGCAAGTCCGAACTCGGCGGCTGTACTCAGCCTTCAGCTCTGTGTCCAGGGACCAGTCCCCAGTCAGACCTCTCCCCGCCCTGTCCACACGCCACGGCACTCGAATCCAAGCCTGTCTACGCAGGCTCTGCCTGGATCCACTCTGCCTGGCCAAGTCTGGCACATTCTGCGGGTCCCTTTAAGTATGGCTTCTGTGACAAGCCTGTCCAAGCACACAGCTAGTAAGTACTACAGAGTTCCAGGATTCACACCAGCGAGGCTGGCTCCGGGGCCCAAAGTCTCCTGTAGAGACACCCGGAAAGGAAATGACTGAGTTTCTCTGGTGACTGAGTCTTCGGTAGATCACTCAGGGCTGGAAATACTCCACAGCGATCTGTGGCACTGTGATTTTGTGCAAATACTTGTGAATGTTGATGGACAACTTCAGATGATTTCCTCTGATGATATGTTTCTGGCCACATTGCTAGATGATCAGTATGCTTTTTCTGTTTTTCTAGAATCTCACTTTACGAGATGGAGAGGCATTGTCATAGACCCAGTCTTCAAGAAATTAAAAAAAAAAAAAACCGTCCCTGGGACTAAAGAGATCACTCAGCAGTTAAGAGCAACGGATTCACTTCCCAGCACCCATATGGCAGCTAAGAACCTCGGGGAACTCCAGTTCTTGGGGATCTGATGTTATCTTCTGGGCCCTGCAGACGTTGCATGACACTTGCATACATGTGGGCAAAACACTTATACAAATAAAATAAAAGTAAGTCCAAATATTTGCAGTCGTTCCTTCCACTGAGTTATTCCCATGAGCACACAAATGGACATCCTTTTCTCCCGTTTAAGTGACTTTTTAAAAAAGATTTTCATTATTTTCAATTGCATGTGTTCTTTTGAGATCGAGGGGAGTATGCATGTGAGCACCGGGGCCCAAAGATGCCAGAGCTATCAAATCCCTTTGAACTGGAGTTAGAAGTGGTTGTGAACCAACTTATATAAGTGCTGGGAATGAGCTAAGGTGCTCTGCAGAAAGAGTAAGCATGCAACCACTGACTCATCTCTCTAGTACCAAAAACGGCATTCTTAATATATCAAAAACCAGTTCATTCTCTCACTCTTATCTTTATCTCCATTTCTTTTGTATCTTTTTCTTTTCTTTCTTTTTTTTAAGACAAAAATATCATACGTATCTATCACAGCCTGGCCGCAAACTATGTACCTGAGGAGGATGTCGAACTCTTATCCTCCTGTCTATCTCCCTCCTGCTGAGATTACAGGTCTGTGCCCACATGTATGTGGTTTTGAGGATTGAACCAGGACTTCATGTATGATGGGCAAATGCTCTGCCTACTAACTGAGCTACCTCCCCGCCCTCGCTCTCTTTTTTTAAAAAGATAGATTTTTACTTATGTGTATGTGTGTGCTTTTGTGTCATTGTATGCACTATGAACATGTATGAGCTCACAGAGGCTGGAGGGGATCAGATACCCCGGAGCTGGAGTTAGAGGTGGTTGTGAGTCTCTGTGTGTGCTGGGAACTGAACCCAGGTCCTCTGCAAGAACAGTAAGCACTCTTAACCACTGAGCCATGTCTACAGCACCCTCCCCCACACTCTCTTATCTTTTAGTTTTAGGCAAAACTCCAGCAAGAGTGAGTTCTCCACACTGCAGTTCACCACTTCTGTCCTGCTCCCTCCTTAGCCCCTGTATATCCAGTTTGCTGTCCCACAACTTCTCACCTTTCTCTAGATGTGGTATTGTGTGGTACAGTTGACTAAAGCACTCTTCTTGACTCCCAGTCCACCAGGCTTCTGGTTTTCTTCTTCCTGTTCGCTCCGTTCATCAGATGGCTCCGCCTCTCCTTGCTGAGGTCTCAGTCTTTAGAATTCCCCCAGGTGCAGCCCACAGTTCAATCCTCTTTCTTCCTACACTCCATTGCTTTTCTCCTCATCTCACAGTCTGAAGAATCATGTAGACAGGAGTGACTACCAAATTGCTGTATCCAGCGCAGTCTTCTCTGAACTCCGTGTTGAGTTTCTCCAGGTAAGAACTCTGAGTTTTAGATAATCCTCCAGAATAGCACGCTCAACATTTTTAGCTAAATTCCTCTCCTCCTACCAAATTGCAGTGTCCAGAGTTTTTGCCATGCCCTCTCTTTCCTCCTGTCCCATGCCCAACTTGTCAGCAAACGCTCTTGGCTTCCCTTGGAAAAGTCTTCCAGGACAACCTGCTTCCGCGGCCATCACTACAGAACTAGTATTTCGACCAAGACCCTCCACCTGGATGGCTTTCCTAGCCTTATTACTGGTGACTCTGCTCTTCTCTACATCTCTAGAGTCTGCACATTAAAGTGAGAGGAATCCCCTGTGCCTAGAAGTCACATCCCATCCTCTCTCTGATTAGAACCCAGCAATGTGAGAACCCAACCTCAGATTTATCAGAAAATTCATACCACCATCTATTACACAAAGTTTTCTGATGCGGTCTGAGGACCACACTGATCTACAGGTAGAGAGATATCAGTATCTATTTCACGTCATATCTGATTCGTATGTTGGCGATACAGAAGTTGACAAATAGCACACATTTTCTCTTCCCATGAAACTTAATCCCTGTGATTTTAGCCTCTTTGGTTACAGTTAGTGCTTTTGAGAGTTTAAGATGCCTTTTAAGAAATATTGAGATAATTTAGGTCAAATGCCTAGTCTTAGTATACAGATGAATAGCCATGCCTCTTCTCAAGCTCTGCTTCATGCAGAGAATCAGAGAACAGGTCTTGATTGCATGACTCCAAAGTTCCTTTACAGCTGCAAGATTTTATGGCTTTACTTCCTTTGATTGTCTAAGGTTTGCATTTTTATGTTAAAATATATCTTGTATTTGGAATAGCATGTTCATTTACATGCAGTATTTATGCATACACTTTATACTTACACGATTTTAGAATATATGTAAATAGAAATTTATCCCTTCTAGATAAATGAACACAATTTCATAGTTCCTTACTTCAGTTTCTTTTTGTCTGGATTTCCTTGACTCTGTGCATCTGTACACAGGTACACATGGTGTGTGTGTGTGTGTGTATGTGTGTAAGTATGAGTTTGGTGAACTATTTTAAGGGAAATTAGTGGGAAAGAGAAAAGTGAAGCATGTTGTTTGTTACCTGCCCCACCTTCACCCCTTTCAAGACAGGATCTAAAGGAAAATTTCCAGCTCTTCATGTATAAGCTACCAAGTTATAAACTGACTCCATCTTGAATTCTTAAATCTACAAGGTAGGAGATTGTAGTTATCAAACAACCCACATCAGTTTAAATTATGTGATTGGTCAGATTCGCTTACAACACATTTAAATAAACCTATGAGTTGATTTGACTGATCCACAGAAGTCTGGTCTGGTCATCATAACTTGATCCATTTCTGTTTCCTTTCTCATTTTTCTCTCTCCTTCACTAGTTTTCCACAAGTTCCCTTTTATGTATCATTGTTGGCATCATTCAGACAGGCACTGTCCATTGTTCCCAATACTGAGACAGGAGCAGGGACAGGTTCCCCTGAACCACATCTATAATGCACTCAAGACCACCAATTCTCCTAGACTTCGAATATATATATGTATATATATATATATATATATATATATATATATATATATATAATGTATTGATTTAGTTTTATAGAAAGATTAGTTTAATTTCCCATATGATTCAATTGTAGTCATTTTAGATGCATCTGATAAGAAGCAAAGTAAAATGTTAGTTGAAATACAGTCTTGTTCTACTCCCAAAAATAATAAAGCCATTACATTAGAACATATTCTCTGATTTTCAGTTAAGTATTTGGCCAAGACTCTATTTTTCAATAAGTTATTATTACTCCAAGATTTAGAATTATGAGTTAGAAAGGAAATCTCAGTTTTCTTTTAAGTGATTTCCCTTTGAAATGAGATGTCTTATCAGATATTCCTTCCAAATCTTTCCAAGCCCTCAAACAAAATATTATAAAAAATATGCATCAATCTGCCCAAAATTAGAGAACATAGCTCTTGAGTTAGTTCTTTTCATTTTCTCTTTCCACCAGTCAATAAGACACTGACTACTCAGACACCCTCTCTGTGAGCTCCCACCTGTCCTTTGCTGGGTGCTAGTACACATGGATAAGCAGATACAGTCCAGGACTGGGGATGCATCACAGCAGTGCAATGCTGACCTAGCATATGTAGGGCACTGGGTTCAATCCCCAGCTTTGGAGAAGGAAAAAAGAGCGTAAACACATCCAGGCATGGAAGAAGACAGATTAGCAGACAATTAAACAGCAGAGCATGTTAGGTATGATAACAGAAATGGAAACTGACCACTAGCTCTACTCAGAGAGTCAGGAAAAACTGCACGGAGGAGAAACCACCTGAGATGCTTCTCAAGGGATACGGAAGAATTCGCCATATTGAGAAAAGACACGGACTAAGTGGAAGGGATTCTAAGAAGAAGCCAAAGGAACAGCACAATGGAGGAGAGGAGGGCTTTACCTGTGGAGCCAAGAACACGTGGTTAATGGCTTATGCACTAGATGCCCACAGCCATGAGAAAGGAGGGAGGAAGGAGGGTCTGGGCCAGATGGAATATACGCAGGGCCCCAGGAGCCATGGGGCCAGGGAGGATGGTTTGGGTAAGATTCTGAGGATCTTTAGATACTTTGTGGAGAACGGTATTTTTCTAGTTAGTAACTCCCCTCCTTGACAGAAATACAGCCTCATACAAGTGCTGTCATGGGGTTAGGCACCAGGAAAACGCACAACCTTTGGGCACCATCCTGATGAGTGCACAGTTGTGACTGCAAGTTGCTTTGCTCAGGATAAAGGGAAAACACAAAGCTCTCAGGTCCACAGGACCTCGCTGCTTCCGTGAGGACAGTGGTACTGCCCAGCTGCCCAGTGCACTACTCAACACAGGCTGTGCTCGTGTGTGATGTTCTAACACAACTGGATCTCACTCAACTAACTTATACCTATAAATGTCTGATCTATTAGAGTAAGTGTTCCGAGCACCCTCTCAGGTGAACCTATGGCAGATTTGTTTGTTTGGTTCTTGCTTCCAGCCAGTTGTGAAGGGATGGCCTCCCCTGTGAAATCTGTCCTGAATCCCACTCTGTCTGAGAACAGTTAAGAAGCCTCAAATGGGCTCATGAGTCTTCCCTCAGGGTCCCACTATTTCCATCCTCTCTTCTTTGGCCCCTTTGACATAGGTATACTTACACACAATCAGACATAACACTTATACACATAAAATAAAAATAAATCAAAAAAATTTTAAACTCTCATTTTATAATTCAGTTTTAATTATATATCTCGGTGGGGCAGGCTCTTACTAAGCATCATTGGCTGACCTGGAACTTGCTATGTAGACCAGGCTGCCCTCAAACTCACAGAGTTCTCTCCATCTGCCTCTGCCTCCCGAGTTCTGGGATTCATGCTGTGTGCTGCCATACTGGACAGAACCCATCATTTTTAAAAAGCTGCTGCAATGCATCATTAATCTGAGACATGCGCCCCCATATGTAATGAAGACAGGGTCGCAGCAGATAGCTGCATCTAAGTCTGTTTCACCCCAGAGAAGGGGAACTGTTGTCTGGGAAAGAGTATTGACAAACATCTTCCTGCTTGTTTGTACCAAGTGCACAAAGAAATCTCGGACATGACTGGAGGAGGGCTGTGAGAGGATGGTCTTTGTGGTGGTCTGGAGGTACGCACTTTATCTAGTAAAAGATCCATTATAATAAAAATAATTAGGCCAGGAGTGGTGGTACAGTCCTTTAATCCCAGCACTTGGGCTGCAGAGGCAGATGGATCTTTGTGAGATCCAAGACAGCCTGATCTACATAGGCAGTTCCAGGCCAGCTGGGGCTACAGGGAGGCCCTGTTTAAAAAATAATAGTAACAATCAGAACCACTTAGCCACCCCCTTTCCTTTCAGATCACCCTTCCCCTTCCCGTTGCTTCCCTACAGTCTATCACACTTTTACATACACGTGCACATGTGTGTATAGGCCAGAAGAAACTTGCAGGAGTGGGCTCTACCCACTCCCTTCCCCCACGAGGGTCCCAGGAATCAAACTCAGGTCATCAGGCTTGGCAGCAAACTCCTACACCCACTGAGCCACCTTGCTGGCTGCAGTTCATCACGTTAGTAAGTAGATCCATAGTATTAGTTTCCTGACTGATTATTTCCTTAAAATTCCCTAAACAAATCCCACTGGAAAATAAGCATTATCTTTTGGCTTCATCAATTCTTTATGAATTCTACAATTAGACACAGTTCATCGTCAACTATGCAAACCAAGTTCTGTCTTTACCATAGCAACAGAAGCCCTTTGCTCTCCGCCCTGGATCCAATACAAATCGTACACATAGCACAACTTTGCGAGTCACTGCTCTCAGTTCAGCTCCTAATTCACTTTAGGAGTACAAACTAGAGCAATGTCTGGCGTCACGGGGAGTCTGGCATGTCCTCGTTCTTATTCAGTGGACGCCAGCCTTTGTCAGTGCCTCTTTCTCCTCAGTGTCACGATTCCCCTGTCCCATCTTTCCCTCTGTCTTTTCTCTACCAAGTTTTCAACAGCCTCGTCCTCCTCACCACATCCCACACCGCGCAAGCTCTGGCACACTCTCACGTGTTTTTCTCCCTTCTCTCAGGCCGCATCGCATTCTTGCAAGTCCCAAACATGCCTAATCTCAGCAAAGCCTCCCCTGCCCTCAGCAAATCCCAAGCCCAGCCCAGAGTCTGAACACACGCAGCTACTTGTCTTAGGACCTTCTCCAGCCCCACCCTGCCATCCCTCTCCACCCACCACCTCCGGCCCTCGCCCGGTCTACACCCACAGGTGGTTGCCTCTCCTCCCAAGCTTAGACCATTATCTTCACTCTCCTATCCTGGAGCTGGTTTTACTGCTCAGTGTTCACTAGGGGGTGGAAGGCTCCAGGCAACACTCCTCTCCTGAGGCTCCAGGGAGGAACTTGAGTTCCCTAGGACAGTGAGCTTCCATCCTTTCACCTGCCTTTATCACTATAACCCATCACAAGAAATACCTTCTCTACTGTAACCCAGTTGAAATTTTCTTTACACTAAAGAAAACAGAAACCAGGTCAGTATAAGAAGAAAGCACTGAATGTACAAAATTTAACACCCACAAATTAACTACTTTGATTTAACTATAAAATATATACACAAAAATAATGAAAATTAAAATTGTATGTGTACTTATTTTTTGTATAACAACAATAACAGCTAATATGAACTCAGCAGTTTCTCTGTGCCTGGAAAACGTATTAAATCACACAATTCTGTGTGAGGTCAGCACTGGTGTAAGCTCTTCTTACTACTAAAAAAACTGAACACAGAGAAGTTAAAAACTTTCCCATGGTCACATAGGAAACAACTGGAGCAGGATTTGAACCCAGGCTGACACACTCGGCAGCTGCAGCCCTGGCCTCCGTATCAGATGCACATAACTTTTCAACGCTGCATAAGATTATGCTCACAGAATAAAGTCTACTGCTACTTTAGGTAATTTAAGAGTTTTCACAGTTCCTTTGATCAAAGTGATTCTGGTTCCATCTCCTAGTCACGCATTTTGACACTTCTTTTCAAATTTTGAAATAATGTAACTATCCTAGTGCAATAAACTATTAACAATTAATAGACTATTTCCCATTAAATATAAAATGTATCTATGATGTTATACATCTGGATTTGGGGACAGATTAATATTATAAATAGAACCTAAAGGACTTTAGCTTCCCAGTATATTTCTATTATTCCTGTAGATAAAGGGGTATGTTAGGGCTGTTGCTGTAAACTAAATAGTAATAAAAAAAATTCCTTAAAACAGAGTAACCGTGAAACAGTTTTCTCACAATCTTAACATCAGGAGTCTTAGTAAACTGACTATAGACAGTGTTCTCATACCTGGTGAAACACCCAAACTTCGATACCGCATTTCAATTCCTGTCCAATATTTTAATTATTAGGTATTGTTTCCCTTCTTTGTATAATTAAGAAATATGTCTTGAATCCTTTTAGGAAAGCTGCCAAAGTAATTTTTTCACTCTGCTAAGTTAGGTGGTAGAGATTTTAGTCTCATTTATATATCTGAATTATAACTTTTCTAAGCCAAACTCTTTCTACATTCATCAGTTTGAGTCCTCAGTCTAACCCAATGTAGGAGCATGCCTGACAGGAGTCAGGGGACCAGACTGACATCAGACCAGGTCCTTCTGTCATCTCAAATCCCTGTGTGTCTTTCATAACATGAAAGTATCATAGAAAAGCAATAGTTGTTCCCAAATCCAGGATTTAATTCCTCTACAAATATATGGAATGCATACTGTGTGGTACTCACTAGCATATATGACCAGCAACTTGCTATCATATATGATCAGAAAGTTCAATATGGAAAAAGTCATCAGAGAATACATTATTCCATTAAGAGCCGCACGATACAATTCCAGTCTCCTTTCTCTTAGATTTAGAAGAAAACATACTTATTACAGCAATACTCTCTGGAATCTCAAACAGCTATAACCAGGGGCAGCCCCATCTAACTTAACAAACCAATCCTACTTAGTAGAAACAACTCTTGAGACCCAGAGATGGGACAAATCTGCTTCAGTTTAAGTTACTTAAAAATGAAGAACACAAAACTTGACAAAAATTACCCACAACTTCTTTGAGTATTACCAAGAACACTCCTCTTCTTATATCACAAATACTGTGAGACTTTAAAATTTTTAATTTATCTTCCTAACACTTCTAAATGTTTAAAGTATTTGAAAGCCTTCATCTTCCAAACTCAGTGTTATGTGAATAAAAGTTGGTCAAAAGAGAGTAGAGTGCAAAGTTACGTTAGCAGGGAACACCCACACAGGGAAGGAAAACAAGTTGAACAAGTTCTTACTGAACACACCCATTAACCAGACATATTAATTTAGAAAAATAATAGTAATATTAACATAATCAACCTAAGCAACCGTTCTGACCAGCAGGATAACAAGACACTGACAGAAATAAAACAGTGGGAAAAGCCTCCCTGAATTGTGCAAGTTTTATGAGAGCCCAACATACACATACACACCCTGAGTGCAATGGGAGATAGCTGTGCTATGTGCTGTATCTCTAAAGGGACAAACGTGCAGTAACAGGTGACCATTCAGTCTCTAGTTGGGTTCGATAAATTCGAAATCATTTTGAAATGAAACACTTCATGTTCTAAGCAAATAGTCACCCCAGATTAGAGAATTTGGCAACTATATAGCATCCTTTAATCTCACTATTGCTTTTAGATAGGGTTCTGGAACACTGTATCAAGCATCAACTATGCAATTCAACAGCTGTCCAAGGTTCAGCAGAGTCCGTCCTAACTAAATTCTGAAAACACTGTCTTGATAAGCTCACAGCCCCTCGCTGGGCATGGTGGTGCATGTCTTTAATACCAGCACTCAGGAGGCAGAAGTAGGCTAATCTCTATCAGTCAAGGCCAGCCTGGACTACATAGCAAGCACCTGCCCAGCTGGGGCTACAGGGAGACCTTGTCTCAAAAAAATATAAACAAATAAATAAATGAATAAATAAATAAATAAAGTATTATTTTAATACATTTGTTGATTTTTGAAATTTAAGAAGTTTAATCATTTTAATTTCCCAGAACTTTGTAGTAGAAGAAGATACTTCTTGAGTTTATCAACTCAAGGAGAAGGTATTTCTTGAGTTTATCATCTCAAGGAGAAGTGTGTAAGAAATCTGAGCTTCTGGCTCGTGACCAGAAAGACATTTGCGCCTTGGACGTTGCTTCCTGTGTTCTCACTGATCACATTTTACTTGAAATATTAACAACTTTGTATAAAAATCCATAAGAAAAGAAGTTTATTGCAGAGAAATTAATTTGTCTGTAGATTTTTCTAAAGAGCTAATTTCAGAAGCAGTCACCAGATGATTATAAATGCTCTGTATGAAGAGAGAGCATCTGGTCATAGGCACTGAACAGACATCAGTGGGAATAAATAAACACAATATTAATGAATTATTCATCCTTGATTTCTTTTTTCCAGATTATCATATTTTATTTATTTATTTTTAGCTAAGACATGGTCTCATGTCTCCCAGGCTGGCTTCAAACTCATTACGTAGTTGAGGATGACCTTGAACTTCTGGTCTCCTGCCTCCACCTTCCAAGTGTGTAGTTACAGGCCACTGTATTCAGTTTATGCAGTTGTGAGGATTTAAACCAGGACCATGTGCATGCTAGGGAGTCAGTCTACCAACTGATCATTTTTGTTTTAAAATTGTTTTACTTTCATTCATGTTCAACAGTCCAATTGGTTATTGGTTCTCATGTGGTTACCCTTTTAATGAATTAAAATTTTTAATCACTATAGATTTTATAGTTACATAAAATCTTTTATTAGAGCACAATATGACAATGATATCTGTCAAGCAAATCAGTAACTAAAGTTGTAATTAATCAATTTAATTTATATTTTATTACATTTCCACATTTTAAAACAAGACTGTATTTATAAGTATTTGGGAGTATTACTAAGCTATTTACTCCAAATAATGAGTAGAGGACATTCAGATTTGGATCTATCAGTTAACTAGTCATTAATGATAGAGAGATGCAAGCTATCAGAGGCTTCTTACAATAAATTCAGCTCACCAAGTTGCCCACTTAAAGACTAATATGAATTCAAAATAATGCTCTCTAGATTGTGATCTCCTTCCCAACACGTAGCAGAGAATCCCACACTTAATAAGAACTGAATTATTACATGAATCAAGTTTAACTAATTGGCAAGTCTATAAATTTATTATCTACTACTTCCTCAAATTATTCTACTAGGCTCTTTTTTATCTGTTTACATGATATATGAAGATTCTTGTGCAAATGAGCATTTGCAGGACTTGAGTGTGAATGGAGAAGAGCAAGTGTGTTTACTCCCAGGAGGAAGCAGAGCCCCAGTTTCTGCTCACAACATGCAAAGCCACCACTTTAGCAGCACATAACCCATAGCAACAGCACCAATGAAAAGGCTTCTTAGCTTTTAATTTTTTAAATTATCATACAAGGTATTAGATACCATTATGGCACTTTTGCAAGAAGTGTGTTTGCTTGGTTTTTCGTTCGGTTTTGGTTTTGTTTTTTGAGGCAGTCTCCCTGAAGCCCCAGCTGGCCTGAAACTTGCTATGTCCACTAGACTGGCCTCAGTCTCACAGAGATTGGCCCGCTTCTGCATTCAGAGTGCTGGGCCGGAAGTGCTGGGCATGTGCTGCCGTGCCCAGTTCCAGACATGGTTTCAGTAGCTCTCCTTCCCCAGCCTCTCTTAAGCCCTTGCTATCCCGATCCCCCGCTTACATCCTCCCAGACTCTTTTCTCTTCCATGTCCCTGTACCCCTCCGCTCGTCGTCACCTAGTTTTACCCTCCTCAAAGCCTTTCCTTGTTTTTCAGGCTTTGCCCACACTAAGGCCCATATATATTATATGGATACTTTCTAGACTATGATCTTCACATGAGAAAGAACACACAGGGCCTTTTTTAAAAACTAAAAATAGAACTATCATATGACCCAGATATACCTCTACAGGGGGCATATACCCAAAGGCTTCTGCAGCCTACCTCAGAGATACTTTCACATCCTTGATTACTTCTGCTCTACTGATGATCTGACATGGAACCAACCCAGATGCCCCTCAGGTGATGAATGGATAATCAAAATCTGGTACATATAGACAATGGAATTTTATTCAGCTGTGAAAAAAAAATAAAGTCATGAAATTTGCAAGAAAATTAATGGATCATGAAAAATCTTCTTTTTAAAGAATCAACCCATCCTAGAGGTAATAGGTCTAAAAGAATATTTGACCTAAAAGATCCTGACCTAAGCAGAGCATTATTAGTGAGGCCTAACTGAATGCCAAAAGGCCCTTATTTTTAGAATTAGAAAGAAAAATGTAGATATTCCACAATGAACTGTGTAGTCCCATAGGAATTCTTGCTGGCCCAAAAGTCTTGACAATAAACAAAAACAATCATGGAAGGAGTGTCTTCAACATTTTGGCCTCATATAATACACAGATACAGTCCCTTTCTCTCTTTTTCTCTCTCTCATACGCACACACACACACACACACACACACACACACACAGAGTCTAGGAAGATCCTCATAACAGATAAGTGACAGTGATAAACTTCAAGCAAACATTCAGAAAGGAATGCCTAACAATTAAGCATGTTATTTTGAATTCTGTTTATATAAATAAAATGGACATGAAACTTCCCTATTAGGACTCTCACTGTCATCTTGAAGAAGAAACACTTATCACAGGCTATCCTAAGATGCCTAGCAAATGAATGATACACACTGATTGTTGAACAAGCACTGGAAAAGCAATACTTGGCCTTCAGAAAGGAACTCAGATGTGGGCTGATATAAGCAAGCCAGTGATGATTACAGAGCCACCTGCGAGGGCGTGTCCTGCTGAGGAAATGGGGCAGAGAAGAGGACGGCAGCCCACATGGCATGCCATCCCTCGGAGGCCCTCTGCAGCCCACTCTCTGGCTGCAGAAGGAAGTTCACCTGTGAGTCCTATTGGAATAAAGAAGACGGCCAGATATGGCAGAGTTAATCCCTAACACGTCTCACCAGACTCTGCCTCTTCCAGTTCACCAGGCTTTGGCACATCGTTTCCTTCTAGGATGACAGCCATTCCTTGCCACAACCTTACATTCTCCACTTTCCCCACTTAAACACACCCCAAGTGTTAAGTTGTTTGTGAAGCCCCCTCACTCTTCAGTGCTGTTTGTTTTTTTCTTATAGAATGTCATGCAAGCTTCTGTTACCAAAGTTTCCCTATAACATCTTAATTCACTGTCAGCTCCATATATTTCCCCAACAGATTGCATGTAGTCCTCATGTCTCACATCTGTCCATGTCCTCAGACCTAGCACAGTATGCTTAATACACACTAGCTCCTGCATGCATTTCTTGAAGTAATTCCTTCTGACCTCTGCCTCCCCCATAGAGTCCAAGCCTTCTGTCACTGGCAACCTTTCTTTCTGGCTAAGAGATCAGCACCAAATCTTTCCCATCTGCGCTCCCAAAGCAATGTCTTTTTCCTCCTCCTCCTCCTCCTTTTATAGATTCTTAGATAGTGAGGCTAGGGTTAAATGGGGCTGAGTTTGTTCAAGGACAGAGCACAGCTCCTTAGATGCCTCTAATAAGATAGAGACGTGAGAGCACTATGGGATGTGAAACCCTATCATCAGACCCAGTGACAACCATGGGCTCCAAAACAATTCATAACCCTATCTCTGGCTTTCTTATCTCCCTTCCCTTCACAGTTCATTTCAGTTCAGTGACTGCACAGATGTACAAGTGCATCATGATTTCTTCTCCTTCTCCCTTAATTCCCATAAACCCTCGCTTTCCTGTCAAACGTGATACTAACATCCATTTTTCAAATAAGAAACCTAAGACACATGACTGTCCATTGATCTGGCCAAGGTCTCAAGGTAGAAGGCCAGGGCAAGAGCTCAGTGCTGTCTGATTCCAAAGCTTATAGTCCTTTCCTCTCTACCCAGTGACTCCCCCTAAGTCACAGTATTCTGACAGTTAAGAACACCATAAGCGAACAAAAGCAGCTTATACATATTCACCAAATCTCTAGTCGTTTGTGGGATGATTCTGATATACACACCAGGACATTGGGGCTTATTTCATAGGAACTTGCTATGGATATTTTCCCAGTATTATTCTCTAGAACAATAGATGTAATAATGTAAAATATAGCCAAAGACCATTTTAAGCACATTTTCAGGACTGCTCTAGATGCCTTATTGTGCAAGTATTTATTGCCATCAAAGTTTAATACTTCTAGAAAAATAAGTATTTTTGATGGTAAAAGATTCTTGAGGGAGTCTTCAGTTCTCTCTTAATTAATATAAGTTTACCTCACTTGAATCACTGCTCTTCAGACTAGTTTAAATTCAAGTTAATGGTAAAATATGGACTCAAGATTCTTGATAGAACTGGGTGTTACTGTTGCACTTAAATCTCAGTATCTCTGACCTTATACAGATTCTCCTGGGCGTTCTTTGCTCTGACTGTAAGTCCACCATTCCGTGACTCATAATATACAAGTTGGATGGCTTGGCTGTGCATTGCCAGAGGTTAGTCATCAGCGTTTTGCAGAGCCTGACTGATTGTATCATGGAATTTTGATGATGTTTGCAGTTGTCTGGGTTGAAAAAAACCCTCCCCAAGACCAGAAACACATTTTTAAAACCTGTCCTCTGGTCTCTTATAATTCTCATCATATTTTCCAGAATCTATTCTCTGCTCAGCCACTACACCTGCAACTTCACCAATAGTAGAAGAGTTCTACATACAGTATATGATACATAGAAAGAGATGTTATACAAACCCATCTCACTGCTCAAAATCAAGTGATGAGAAAATACAATTCAATTATTCATTCAAGGAACTATAATGAGGTTGTTTCTACAGAGGTTACTATGAAGCAGAATCTAGATAGTTACTAAAAGAATAAGGTGATGGAATTTCTGAAAAGCGACACTTAATTTAACGGATTGTTTTGCATACTTCCTGGGTCCCTGTGCAAGACAAGCAGAGGAGAAGAGCTACGCTCCTCTGTTTTGAAGACCTTTTCCCATCTCAGAAAGTGTATACACAGTATTCAGGTTATAATGCAAACCTCCACAAACATCAGTTCCCAAGACCACAACTTTGGAGATCCAACTTGCAAGCATATCCGTTTTAGAGCTGCTATCTGCCATGCTTCTGGACATCTCGTTCTTTCTTGTGTCTCTCTTTTGACCTCACAGACTTCATACCTCATGTTCAGTGTTTTTCATAATTAATCACCACTCATCAGACCATTCATAATTTCATTTCTTTCACCTTTCAGAACACACCCTTTAGTCCAACTACGAGGGTATTTGCACCAATGCCGACCCACTCTTGTTATTCAAAATGATTCTGGGATTCACTGTACTTATTGTCTTTCTAGAGCTCTCAAGAAAATGAGAAACATATACACTATATTCCTGAAACTTATATTCCTTTAAACTTATTCATTAGTCAATTAATTTTAAAAAATATTTATGAAGCAGTGTCATGCTTTAATGCTGTCAGAATATGACTTTGATCAAAGCAACATTGTTCCTATGCACATGGGTTTAGTAATAGCCTGGTAGTAAGAATAAATAGTCAACAATTACACATATAAATACAAGCTTTCTGCTATGACAATTCACAAAAGCTGTGCAAAGGCCATGCTGCTCTTGTGGTTAGAGTGCAGTACAAACTGAGCCTGGAGAACAGGCAGACGGTAGATAATTCCAGACTGTGTAACCCAGACCAAAGACCTTTGCTTCCGTTTCTTCTCAAGGTCTGCAAGTTTGTGAAGAGCATTGGTAGTTTTGGGATCCCTCATTGACATTGTTTACAGTTACTCATGTAGTGAACAGAATCAAGCATGAATGTGTGAGATTCTTGGGAGAAACTACTGATGGTAACAGGGTTGGGAATCGAGCCTTAAAGGACAAATACGTTGAAGACTGGTTAAGGAAGACTATATGAGCAGAGAAACAGAAGTGTCACTGCTGGAGAGCTGTGAACACAAATCAGGAAAATATTTGTGTTCTTGGAGCTGGAAGATGGCTCAGTGGGCAAGATCCTGGCTAACAGGACAACCCAAGTTCAGTCCCCAGTATCCACAAAAGAGATGGCCCATGTCTGTAACACCAGCACTCTGGAAAAATGCGCAGAGAAAGGTAGATCCCTGGGGCTCCTGGCCGGCCAGCCAGCCTAGGGAACCAGCAAGTTCTGGATTCAACAAGAGATCCATGTTGATCCATGTGAATCCAACAAGGAGATATGTAGAGGAAGAAAATGGATGCAGACCTCTGCCCTCACTCCTGACACATGTGCACCTGCACATAGGCACAACACAGGTATGTGTACACACACATTCTCTCTCTCTGTCTCTCTCTGTCTCTCTCTGTCTCTCTCTGTCTCTCTCTGTCTCTCTCTCTCTCTCTCTCTCTCTCTCTCTCTCTCACACACACACACACACACACACAACACAGGGAAAAGGTCTTTTCTCCAGTCTCCTGGACTCTTCTAGAAATCTTTTGTGTTGAAGGTATGACTCTGATTTCAATTGCACTGAACAGAACTGGTTTTACCACTTCTCTGGAGCACCTTCTCTGTGTGCTTTGTTGACTGTGGCCCTTTCACTAAGTAAATGTGAAACACAAACTTCTTCAGATTCGATATCTTTGGACTTTCTCTCCAGGCCTCCTTAGATGACTTATTTCTCCACTGTGCAATTTCATTAGTGTATTTCAACTGGCAATTTTCTGACATCTCTCTTTCTTCAGAAGGACATTGAATATGATCTCATCTGCATGCTTCACCAATACTGTGTGCTTACACCATACCAGGGTGACAATCACAGAGCATAAAATATTTTTCATTATAAAATAAAAGCCTGCAAATGCTAAACTATAAAAATGCCTTAAAAGAATAAAGGTTAAATCTACATGAAGATTTATGTGAATAATTCTAGAACATTTCTAGGGGTATGTAAAATGTGTCTCCATAACATTTGATTTTCATGCAGAAGTATTCGTGCTGTGCGCGGTGTCTTGCTTTTCACACTTCCTGTGACTTAGACATTTTCCCCTATCAGTATCTAGAGATGTCTCATGTTTTTGTTCCATTAATCAAATGTATCTCTATTACTTTGTTTTGGCAATTCTGTTGTGAAAGACAAAACTTTAGCACTTTTTCACTATCATATCAGTAATGCAATGAGTATCTTTGTGGGGAGCTTCTAATCAGCTACACTACTGTCTAGGCTAAATTTGGAGTGTAAAAAGGTTTTATCAGGGGCTAGAAAGGTGACTCAGCAAAGTGCACAGTGCATACTGCACTTGAGGAGGACCTGAGTTCAGCTTTCAATACCCAGGTCTGGTTGCTCACAACAGCCTATAATTCCAGCTCTAGGGATATCTGACAC
Organism: Eospalax fontanierii; assembly: GCA_035773235.1. Taxonomy (NCBI): domain Eukaryota; kingdom Metazoa; phylum Chordata; class Mammalia; order Rodentia; family Spalacidae; genus Eospalax; species Eospalax fontanierii. Next base: position 69,299,903 of record CM069538.1, read on the forward strand.
CTCTGGTCTTTGTGAACACACACACACACACACACAGAATAAAAAAAAAGAAAACCTTAAAAATGTTGCATTTTTAAGTGTTTATGTGCATTTAAATTTTTGTTAGACTATGTCAAATTGCCATCCCAGACATTATACCAACACAAACTCTCACTTTCAAAGAAGTGATTTCCTGTTTTCCTAACTCCTATTCAGTGAAAGTCATTATCTCCTGTTTTGTTATGAATGGCTCATTCATATGATTTGTGAAGCCTTTTACTTGTTTTCTTGTAACCACTGTTATTTTTGCATCTGTTTCTCACTGAGGTCAGTCATCTTTCCCTTTCCAGTTAGTATTTTATGTCCTTTTAAGTGACAATGCCAGTCAGATCTTTTGCCAGTTTTTGAATCATCAAGTTTTTTTATATTGATTTACAAATACTCATTGTACATTGTAGAAGCTAGACATCTGTTTGTTACACATGTAAATAGTCTTAATTCCTCACTCTTCTGTGCTAACGTTTACTTTCTAGATAGGTGTTTAATTTTTTTGCTCCTAAATTTAACAATCCTTTGCTTTATGCGTTCTTGAACTGCATGTTCTGTCTTCAGAAATAGGGTCTTACTTTCAAGTTGGGGGAGGTGATGAAGACCTGTGACAATAGCCTGTGCTATTTTGGGAGTCTGACCAATGTCTCAAAGGAAGGTTTCTCCTACATGACACCATGTTTCTTATGTAGCCTTCAGCTGTATACATGCACTAATGTTCAGATACTGTATGTGTATTTTTCTGTAGTTTCTGAGTTAATACATTTCCCTTTTGTTTTTCACATCACCTAAGCTTGATTTATCTCACCCTGTCTAACTTCAGTCTTTCCTCTCCAGTTAAAGTACCCCCTTTTCCCCTTGAAAATACCTGTGTTCCATTATCCCCTCTCTGTTGAGTTCCTTCTTCCCCTTTAACCCTATGGTTTCCTCATAGAGAAGACTCAAACATGAGTACATGCACTTTCAGCCTCCTGATATTTGACAAAGGGGCCAAGAGCACTCACTGGAGGAAAGAGAGCATCTTCAGCAAATGGTGCTGGCAAAACTGGACCTCGACCTGTAGAAGAATGAAACTAGAACCTTATCTTTCACCCTGCACAAAAGTTAATTCCAAATGGATCAAAGACCTCAATATGAAACTCTGAAACTCCTAGAAGAAAACATAGGCAGTACCCTACAAGATATAGGTGTAGGAAAGGACTTTCTAAATCACACAGCAGTTGTTCAGACATTAAGGTCAACAATGGAAAAGTGGGGCCTCATTAAACTAAAAAGCATCTGTACAGCAAAAGAAACAACTAAGGAAGTGAAGAGGAAATGCACTGAGTGGGAGAAAATCTCCACCAGATACATATCCTACAGAGGATTAGTATCCATAATAGACAAAGAACTCAGAAACTAAAGAAACAAGAAAAGAAATGACCCAATAAAAAGATGGGCTATGGGTCTGAACAGAGTTCTCAAATGAAGAAGTTTCAAGTTTTTATCATGTGGCTCTGTACTGTTCATAGCTTTGTTCCGAGGTGGCAACTTCATTTTTAATTGCTACTTTCAATTGTATGTGTTTCTTTTATTATACTCCTGAGCTGATAATTGCTTAAATTACTGAATTTTACTGCTTTGTCACCCTAAGAAATTTTATTGCTTTTGATATATTTGCTCCCTTAAAATTCTCATTATATTTTTACCCTCTTTAGTTTTACACTGTTGTTTCTTCCACATACTGCTAGGAAATATAATCCTTCACTTGACCAAAAATGCATTTATCATTTTGACATAGTTTTATGATACAAAAGTTTCAAGTTGGTGACCATGCTATTTATCTACTATTCAGATTTTCATTTAAAAATGAATGGTGGGGTCTAGGCATCTAGTTAAGTGGGAGAACCTCGGATGCATGGGGCACTGAGTCCAAGTCCCAGCTTCAGGTGGCCGAGGAACCAGATAACAAATTACATCAAGATTTTGAAACACCTATGCAATTTACCTCTTGAATTGTTACAATGGATGATTATTACAATAAATTTTTCTAATATTAATTACCTTGCATCCTTACAGGGAATTCTGACTGATCATGATATATGCTTTTGATGTGCTCCCTGGATTTGCATGTCGGTATACTGCTTCAGACTCAGAAGTTACACTTGTCAGCATGATTATTCCTTTGGTCTGTTTCTGTGTCACTCTTTGATTTTTATGCATTTGTCTTCAGAGTCATACTTTATAATCTCTCAGTGACTAAAGATATGAATTAAAGTCTTCGTCCTATTTATTTCTTCTGCATTTGTTCTCGGAGCATGACAATTATATTTTCACCATGAATTGAAACTTATGTATTTGTCTTCTTAAAAATATATTGCTTTGGTCTACATCTTATTAATGAGTTATGACACTATGCCTGGTTTTTAGTTGTATGAATTAGTGCTAAAGATATTTACAAATGAACATTATAAGCATGATGAAATTATCCCATAAAATGTCCTTGAATTGTTTACTGCTACTGACTATCCCTGTCTAACAAAGAAAAACACATTGCGCTCAGTTTTGATGTCTCTGTGGTCTCTCACCTTGGACAGCCCCTATACTTTGAATGTCATGGCTTTGACAGTTTGATAGAATACCCCAAACTGAGACATCACTGATTGCTTTCTCTTTTGAAGGCTCAGGACATACACTGTGGTCTAGGATTCCATATATACACATACTTTATACTTCTTGTTGCTCTGTGAAAGGAGGCGCTTCATGCCCATTCTATGGTAGATGACAGCAAGTTTCATGAATGATAAAGTCTGTGATATGTGGTGTGGATTCTCTGCAAATTTCTGGTTTCCCAGCAAACTTTCCCTCGCAGAATTAATACCTATTGATGGCTTTTGCTGAGTCAGACATTATGATGCCAAGATCAATGCTAAAATTTTCTAATTTATTTTCCCAAGATCTACTGGCTGGTGATCTTCTCTAAGGAAAAGCTCACTTTGTCTCCACTCTCCTCTTAAGGAGCACTGTAAACTCGTGGATTCTTTTTCAATGTGCCCGGGCTCTTGAGCATCATTACCTCTTAGATACCTCCTGCATCAAAGACATTTAAGCTATTATTATGCAGCAAAAGTCTGTCATTAGAAGATACAAACTATAGCACTTGGAAGTAAAGAGATATGTATCCTCAACTTTCATTCAAACCATTTAGCAAAGCCAAAAAAAAAAAAAAGTGTAAGTGTGTGTGTGTGTGTGTGTGTGTGTGTGCGCGCGCGCATGCATGAAAAAGAGAGAGAACACAAAACTTATCAAACATGTAGAGTCAGAAAGCAGGAGGTGTCATTAGAATTGCGATACAGAAATGCAGTGTTAAATAAAGGTGTCAACGCGAAGCCGAGAAAAATGATGCAAAATTCAAAGTATCAAACGCAAAGTGTGCATCAGTTGCAGGGAGGAGAGCAGCATTTAACTACGATTCTTCTCAGTTGTCCTCATGAAGCTCAGGAGATGGCTCAGTGGTTAAGAGTACTCATTGCTCTTCCAGAGGACCTGACTTTGGTTCCCAGCACCCATATCAGGGACTCTGATATCCTCTTCTTGCCTCCACTGGCGCGCACACACACACACACACACACACACACACACAGAGTCAGACATATACATGCATAAAGAAAACTAAAAATAAATTTGTTTTCAACTATAGACTCATGTGTACACATGAGTCTATGTGTCTGGGAATAAGCATACCATGGCATGTGTCCAGTGGAGGTCAGAAGACAGCTTGTCAGAGTTGGTTCTCTCATTCTACCATGTGGGTCCCAGTGGTTGAATTCAGGTCTTAAAGCTTAGTATCAAGCACCCTACCCACTGAGCCATCTCGACGGCCCTTAGCTGACAATTCTACTCTGTCATTAATGTGCCACCTTTAACAGCATGAGATTTTTCAGATGTCATCTTCAACAAAACTGGGCCAAGTGTTCCCAAACCTTTGCACACTTTGGGACACAATCTATTGTTCTTTTCACCAGAGCTCTCCTGGAGCCACTTGACAGCAGAAGCCATATTGTAATCATCTTTGAAACCAAGGACCTAGAATAATGCAATACACATAGTCAAAATGCAGAACTGAACTGATGATAACTTGGTATAAGAGGACAGGCTGAGCTTGCACATGAAGCTGAATACTACACCTGGGTGGCACTCACACACGTGTGTGGAGTAGGCTGGGCTTCTGGAAGACAGTGTGGGCACATTAGCTTTACTAGTTCACAGCTTCAATGGAGCCTTCCTAAGAGCAGGGTGTACAGTTATTCAGGACATTCATAGCTTCCACCACAGTAATGAACATTAGTGAGTGGATGACTAGTTGGAGTTGTTACTTGTTTATTTTTGAAGCACAAATAATGATAGTTTATTCTCCTTTACCAATCTCATTTTTATCATAGAATACTTCAGTATTGAGTTTCCTCTGCTCATTAACAGTTTTTCTATATAAGAACACAATGTTATTAAATACTTTCTAGAACATAGCAAGTCCTATAAGACTCCTCTAGTAGTTCCTATTTAAAGTTCCCTATATATCACTCAAGTACTTCCAAAGTCGTTTTCTTGAAACCAGGAATCCAATTAAGCATAAAGCTTCATTTGTTCATTGTGTATGAAAGTATTTTCATCTAATGCAGAGACACCAATCTCTGAGAACTTTTTCTATATGACATTGATTTATTAAGGAATATATATTAAGCCATATAAATTACTACCTCACAGGAACATTAATATAGAAATTAATAAATAAAATAAATTTTGCCAGCTGGAGAGATTGTTTGGATGGTAAAGCCTGAGGACCAGAGTTCAAATTGGCAGAACCCACATGAAAGTCCAGTGGGCTTGTAATTGCAGCATAAGGGAAGGGAGGCAGGGACGTGAGACCCCCTAGAGCAAGCTGCTCGCCAGTCTAGCTGAAAAGGCAAGCTCCAGGTTCAAAGAAAAACACTGCCCCTGTATGTAAAGTGAAGAGCAATCAATCAAGAAATCAAGAAAGTCACTGCACATCAAGGTCAGTCCTCCACATTTATGTGCACGCACATGCACACATGTGAACACACATACACACATATACAAAAATAAATCTTTTTAACTTATTCTTTTTAAAAAAACAGTTTACTATTTATATTTTATGTGTTCGAGTGTATTGCCTTCATGTATGTAAGTGCACCCATGTCCTGCAATGCCCTCAGAGGTCAGAAAAAGGCATTGGATCCCCTAGAACTAGAGTTAAGGATAATTGTTAGCTGCCATGTGGTTGCTTGGAACCAAACCCCAGTACTATGCAAGAGCAGCCAGTGCTCGTAACGCTGAGACAGCTCTCCAGCTCCATTAACTTACTCTTAATATGTTTACCTTTGCCTCCGTTTCTTCTCCATTTATTTAAAGGTTTACTTTTTTCTTTCATCTATTAGCTTTTTTACTTAGGCAGGGTCTAATGTAGCCTGGGCTGGTCTCAGACTCACTGTGTAACTGAAAATGATCTTAAACTTCTAATCCTCTTGCCTCAGTCTCCTGAGTGTCAAGACTTCAGGCCTATGTTGCCACACCTAGTTTATGCGGTAGTGGGGACTGAACCTCCATCTCTTCTTTAAGAAACAGGGCTGAATAAGATGATATGACACATATAGAACCTGAAGAGGTTTCTTTGAAATGAGATGATTAATGTCTTTCAGTAAAATTTATTATCTGTAAAGAAACTGGTGTTGTCTTTGAAGAAATTGTATCCCATAGTCTGAACAAATACAATAATATAGTCCCTTTGGGGTGACATTTGAGAGTTTGCAGTGGTTTATCAAAAATAGGAAATATTTCCCATCAGAATTTTGGTTCCTATGAAAAATTTGGTCAACTCACTAGGGAAATTCCAACACAGAAATCCCCCCAAATTTCATGAAATCTCTATGAAACAAGGAACGGTAAACCCCACCCCCAGTGTCGAGAGGAGGTCCAGATGTGTGTACTTGGAGACCAGCCCAGAGAAGCAGGTTGTGTGACAGCTAAGCCACAGGGAGGCGGGGCTCAGGTCCTCTGAAAGAAATGAGAACATGTGGGTAAGGAAGTGTGGCCTTGTGCAGGGCGCCAAAGCATCTTAGCTCCTTAGCATCAGGAAAGTGGGGCAGTAAGGAGTCAGAGGGGCCTGGGCCCAAGGTACTGGGATTCCTGAGAGGAGGCAGCGCTAAAAGGTAACCAGGCATGGTGGAATACATCTATAACCCCAGCACTAGGGAGCTGTTCAAGAAGATATTGATTCAAGGCTGGCACCTCTAAGGTGAAGATACCCTAAGTGCTAATTTGAAGCTGGGCATGGTGGTACACATCTTTAATCCCAGCACTCGGGGGGCAGAGGCAGGAGAATCACTGGCACCCAGCCTGACTGACAAATAGTGAGCTCCAGGTTCAGAGAGAAACCCCATTTCGTGAGAATAAGATGGAGATAAGCCCCGATGTCCTCCTCGCCCACGCCCAGGTCCCTGCAGGCGTAGACAGGTGTACACACACATGCAGCTCACACTAAATACAGACATACATAGAACCAAAGGCTCTTCAGGTACAATGGCACTGTTTCAAATACTCAGTAGTCACATATAACCAAGGACCTCCACACTGGACAGCGCAGAGGACCTTAAAGTTCTATTCAACAGCACAGAAAGAGAAAAGGACAAGGGAAGGGGCAACAGAAGAAGACCGTGACTCTAACACCCTCTCCCGGTTTGCTTGCTATAGCCAGCTCTCACGTGCCTGCCAAGACTGCCACTGCCCAGCAAGATCAGGGCTCTGCCTCACCTCTCCAGAAAGCTGCTGCAGAAAAAGCTGCCTTCCTAACCATCGGGTTGGATGGGATTGTTGGAGCAGAGCCTTGAGCTAGGGTGGAGCCAGGGCTGGGCTCATGGAGATATAATTCAATGGCTGAAGAGGGCCCTCACACACCTTGGCATGGAGCCCAGAATCTCAGGTGGATAAAACATTCCCTTGTCACTGAGTCCTCCTGTCTTCAGTGCCCAGTCAGTGTTCTGTCATTCCTGGTCAGATGACCCTCCTGCTTGACTGAGTTACAGATCCACACTCACATTCTGTTTCACTAGTGAGAAATTTGCCCCTCTCCTCTTTTGTTTATTTACACCAACCAATTCCTATTGTAAGCATTCTGCTGTTCCTTCCCTCCAAGGTCTGGGATGAGTCAAGTGACATTTAAACCACTATCCAGCAGCTGTTGCCACATACCTGAAGCAAAATGACAGCATTCAGCAGACTGGCCCTCAGCTCCCCCTTTTCTAGGACAGACACATCTAGCGTCCTCTGACCACAATCCTCATATCACAGAGGTTGCTGTCCCTGTGATGTGCCATATCAGACTCTGAAGACACCCAACTTCCACAGGGAGCGTGACCCAATGAGGCATCACCTGGGGAAGCGAAGATAATCCCAGCGCTGTTCCAACTCTGCCCTGTGTGGCTGCATTTGCGTTTGCTCTGGCAGAGCTCAGGCCCACTCAGCGCTGCATGTGTAGGCAGCATCTCCGCTGCGTCCTAATTGGCTCACCATGCGCTTCTTGGCTCCCTGCTTGGGAATCATCCCTGACTTTTAACCCCCTCACCTGAAGCACAGCTGTGTTCTCATGAGTGGTTCAGAACTGAACTTCACCGTAAAAACTCTCAGCAGGATTTTCAGTGGGGGCTTGTCTTTGTACTTTGAATCTACCCTGGTGATACTTTTAAGGTTATTTAACTGCATTTGAAAAGGACAGACTCTTAAAAGAAGGAAAATTAAAAGGAGAGAGAAAATATCCATAGAGAGAAAAATGGAGGCCTCCCTGGACTTAGGTGGGTCACTTAAAGGAAATTAGGAGTTACGTGGAAGACCAGTGATTTTAAGTGTCATGTTTCGTTTGTTTGGATTAATGGTAAAAAAAAATCTTCACTCATCATTAGCAATTTTTCTCCTAGTAACTTAGGAAATAACCGCATCTTTCCTAACCTCTGCTAAAATGGAAAGCTTATAATTTTCTACCGCAACCCGAGGGTTTGGCTCTGAACATGGACTGCATAATCCTCTGAATGATATGAACAGCCCAAATAGACTAGCTTTGTTAACAGGAGAAGTGAGCCACTTGCAAGTTGCTGAGAAGCCCTTCTCAGGAGTAAAAGCCCCCATGCTCTCTGAGGTGACCGCCTGCCACTGACAGCCTTCAGTAGAGAGACTCCTCCTGTCCCGTAGAGAGCAGCTCTTCGGCTGGAACAAGGGCGTGTCCCTCAGCTTCTACCTGGGAGCAATGATGATCTTGTCAAGCGTTTCAGGGAGACCAGCCCAAGTTTTTAGGGTGGGGATCCAGACTGGTTATACGTACCTTCTGTCCTGCTCCAGGAGGAAGGCAGAAACACCTCAAAGCCTGCATGTAAGAACATCTACTGGGAAATTATTTTAATCAGACACCAGCTGAGCGGGAGAAAGAAAAAGCAGAGAAGAACAAACAAAACTCCCTGGGCTGTGGATGTAACCAAAGCCGGCGGCAGCGATGGACTGGCACTCCTTCAGGACAGCTGCATTGCTGTTCATCTTCCTGGTGAGTGGAATCTGCAGAGTGGCCTTCACCCCATCCTCATCCTAACTGAGCGAGGACTTGTAGAAAATGTTATTCACGGGCACCTCTATGCTAAACTCGTTAAAAGTTTATGTTAATGACAAGGTGATTTTTACGAACTGGGTTTTTAAGCAGTGTTTCTCCCTTTAATTGAAGACTCCAGATCCTAGTAATGCCCCAGTGTCCACTCACTGTATCACATCTCTGACAGCCAAGACCTTGCCCAGTCACACTGGGAAAATACTGAACTCAGGAAACTCCTTCTGATGCTTCGTTTGCTTATCCCAATTCTCATTGGCCGGGTGGAGCTTTTCTACTAATATTTCAGGCGTGTCTGAGTTTTCAATCTAAACATTTGGGGTATTTTTATTGACAAAGTGATTTTTACGGACATGGGAGGATTTATGTACATTAAAATCACAGCTGTCTGTGACTGGCCTCACAATCCAAGCAAGCTCTTTGGTTCTGGACTTCATCAGAATCCACCCTACTAACACCAAACCCCCTGCGCTGTTTCAATTCGAATGACAAGGACATTGTTAATTTCAAGAACTGGAACTCTAAGAGATTTGTAAATGACATAGCAGGTGGGGAATGGCTATAATTAAGCAGTAAGTGTAATTACTGCTACCCTGTTCTCACTAACAGGAAAGTCAACCACAGATATGAGAACCTTGTAAACGTGGTGGCCAGAAAATACAGTAAAGTGGTCCATTGCTGTCCCTTCATTTCTCTTGCTAGAGGCAGTATATGATAAGCACACCAATAGAGCGCTTTCGCACTCAGCAGATCATTTTAAACTGTCTTTCTCACAGGAGCGTAATCTCAAAGCCAGGGAACTCACCCGCCCGCTTTGGCAGGATGCGGCCTTATTTGTTTCTACTTGCTTAGTTTTTGAACTGGAATGTTGGGTTTGTATTCTAACAAGTTAGGTCTTTGATTTACTGTCTGCTAGCTAGGTTGAATTCATTTTACTTATTTAGAGAGATCACCGGACTGGGGATGTAGCTTGGTGATCGGCGCTTGTCTGTCAAGCAGGAGGTCCTGAGTTCTATCCCAGGAGTGAGCAAAGGGCAGCGAATCTGAGTCGGAAATACTTAAAAATGAGTCTCCAGAGGCTGGTAGCTTTAGTTCTAAGCTGCCCTTCAAATGTGACTCTTACTCTATGAACGTTTTAAAGGTGCTCTGTTGATGACACAACCTGGGATATAGTGAACATCCATGAATACTATACAGTCTGTCATTTGACTGTACTGCTAAATAATCAAATACTTTACTTTTAACTTCTTATAAATTTGACTCAGTAAGGCTCATTGTATAATTCAATTGGTTGATGCTGCCTCAACATTTATGTACTAACTTTATTGAACTTATGATATTTCTCAACTTGTCTGATTATTTCTAATTCATTGCATCTCATGAACTGCTTGGATAACCACTTCTTAACTAGTCATTATGCTCATAAAGCCATATGTGTTCATGGAACTTGATGCTTTGAGAGAGATTTCTGGGAATCTGAGCCTTATTTTGGAAGTTTAGATATATTTTGTTTGTGTGGATTGATTTTGGGAAGAGGGAAAGTATATGGCCATATTTTACTGTGGAATCTAGTGCAAGTTTCTCATATGCCTTGGAATCCTTTAGAAACTTTTACTCTAATGAATCTACATGTTTTATTTTCAGATTAATACAATGTTTTGGGAAAATATTTGAATTTCTAAGATTTCAAATATCCTAATTTTACTGCTGAGTGACTGATGTTCAATTTAGAAAGTCCTTCCTTGTACTTATGTCATGTAGGTACTGCCTCTGGAGCCTAACAGCTTCAGTCTTCACATTGAGGCCTTTGACTCATTTGGAGTTGACTTCCATGCAGGGTGATAGGTATGAGTCTAACTGCATTCTTCAACAACTTTACCAGATGATTTTGGTAATTTCCCTTTTAAGTTCTTTAGCCTATTTTTCTTTTCCATATATTTGTTGTAAAGACAGCTACCATGATAATAAGCAATTATGATATCCTGTCTCCTCGCCTCCCTGTGCATATTTGTCTTTACCTAAGGAAAAGGAGAAATAAAGGGCATAAAGTCTTTATATTCTTCTCTGTTCAAAGACAATAAATGAAAATCCTTGTTAAGAGCCCATTTGAAAACTGGAGATCTGTAAGAAATTTAAACTGATAATATTCTCACACAAAGCTGTTTAGTAACCCAGGCAACTATGTGTTTGTGGCATATCATGTCATCTGCTCGGTGTAGTGAGTTAGACCAGAAAGAATAAAGCAGAGGAAGTACTCCTAAAGGTATTCAGACTGTTGCCTGATCTTCCTACTGCCCAGACAGAGCTGGACAGATGGTAGCTAACACCTGCAGCTACAGCACTGCCATCCCAGGGCATGAACTGATTCTGCTGCCTCCTCCTCCTCTTCTTCCTTCCCCCCCCCCCTCTCTCTCTCTCTCATCAATGTATGGAGAGGGTTGTATAGTTCATTTCTGACAGAGAACGATGTTACCTGTGCATCAAACAAAAGAAAATCTATGCAGATGGCTGTGACAATATAAAAGCATAACACAGACCCTACAGGAAAGCAAAACAAAATCAGTAGGATTTCTAGAGCTCTGATCTCTTAGAAGACACTTGCAGCCAGTTGTACTGGTACACACCAATAGGGTGCGATGAGGCAGAGGAAGGAGGACCATGGGTTTGAGGCTAGCCTGGGACATACATTTGTAGGGGCTGGGGAGATGGCTCAGTGGTTAGAGTACTGGCTGCTCTTGCAGTTGACCCAAGTTCAGTTCCCAGCATCCATATGGCAGCTAACAGCCATTAGTAACCCCAGTTCCAGGAGTTCCAATGCCCTCTTCTGACCTCCATGAGCATTGTATGACACAGGTGCACTTACAGATATGCAAGCAACACACTCATACACACAAAATGAAAATAATAAAATACTTCTAAAAGATACTTGCAAAGTATCTTTTGTCAGATCCAGTTAATCTGCTGAACATCAGTACAAATCTGAACAGGAATTTTCTATAAAGGCAAACTTATCTATAACCACAAATGATCATCATATTGAACATACTTTTGGTTTTATTTGTTTCTTTTTGGCACAGGTAGCTCAGGCTAGCCTGCACTCACTGGGTAGCCTAGGCTGGTCTTGAACTCTACATCTTCTTTGTCTCCGTCTCCTGAGAGCTTAGATAATAAGGCATGTACACGACCACATCTGGCTCTAATCTATCCTTTTCATGGCATTGATAGTTCGTTGAATTAAAAAAAGATAACTACCTGATAGACTAACCCCACAACTTGAACTTTGTTGAAAAATTTTAGGACATAGACAAGAGCTTTTCAAGCTATTTCTCAGCACTCTGGCTAACATACACTGAAAATAGTATTCACTTTATGACACAGTTGACTAACTTATGTGAACCAGACATCTTAAGTGTCCTTAAGTATGTTCACTGAAACCAAAAACAAGAAATGACCTAAACAACTGGTGTAGACCAAACAGTAGACAAGCCAAAGGGGGACTCATAAGTTTCTCTGTGCATGTATGATAACAACACACGTTACAGACAGTTGTATTTGACTTGCATATTTTATATTAAATAGAAACCATATTCTATTCATGCAGTCAGGAAAACATAAATTGTATTTAAGCAGGAAAATTTCCATTGGTGTGGTGCTTGCAAAATTGTTCTTATTTCACTGCAAATTTGGGGCCAGCCTCTCTCTTCACTTCATCACAGATTAATCACCACTGGACTAGGGCTGCCACAGAGTGAAGGCATTCACAAGGCAGGGGGATGCTGCTGTGGTAAAGCAAGATGTACCTGTGAGAAGAAGCTTGTGAATTAGATGTTGGTCCGGGGCACAGAGCTGGCTCAGTTACCTCTGCACTCACTGAAGACACTGCTGCTGCACACACTCCTGTCTAACAAGCAGCGCCTAACGCACAGGCGGGAAGCCTGCTCTGCTGGGTGCTGCCCTCCCAGAGGGCTGGGTCATCCCACCCTTGCTAGTTATGCTTAGCGTGCAAACCTTTGTAATGGATTTAGCCAAGTCCAACTTTTTCCATGCCATTGGCAGGTGATCCACGATCTTAATTCGTCTATGAAGGTGGAGAGCAGTCTTTCACACTTGTCTGCTCCACAAATTAACAGCTGACTGCTGCTTCTGAAGCAGACTGTGAGCTATTTGAAGGAAAGGCTAGTGTCTGATGAACTTTGTGTCCCTCTTGGTACCTGCAACCAGTGCGAGAGAACAGAACCCAGAAGGAAAATTGGGGTAGCGTGTCTTTCTCTTCCCACACAAGCTCCAAAAACCACCATCAAGGTGTTAAGCCTGGAAGTGCTCACTGCCTTTCCCTTACGTTGCAGTGTACACTGTACTCAAATTTCCATCTGAAGCTTACCTGAATATTTTCAGGGCCCAGACCCTTTAAAGTCTTCATGTTGCCTTCGATCTGTGTAGTAAACATTCAGTAAATATTTGTCAAGGAAACTAACAGACCATGAATAAATATAAGAAGTCAACCCGATGAGTGTGGTCAAGTTGAGTGCCATGTCTTTCTTTCCAAAATAAAGACAAAAGGGGTTTCTTAAAAGAGGGGAATCATATTTTACCTTTCTTTGTGACTCATCCTTGCAGTGTGCCTAACAGTTAACAAAAACAGTCTCACAGTCATTCAATGCAAAGGACTGTCCTTAGAACACTTACATTTTCAAGCCAATTTTTATTATACAAAGTATACATTTTAATATAAAAAACCTGATTAAATAAACTTTAATTGGGCAGTCATTAAAATTGCCATGAATTCATATCCTGTGGCTTTACATTAACAAACAGGAAACAAGACAGACCTGAAAGGAAGAACTCATTGAGATGAGCTAGTCACTGCTCTCATAGATTCCAAAAGACTTTAATTTAAATACACAGGAGGAAACTGAGGCACAGACTGAGTGACTCCCCCAGTGCGAGAAGACAGAGTTTGCAGCTCTACAAACCTTGTCTCTAAGGGAATCCCCTTCACCGTCTGCATCGCAGAGTCAAAGATTGTTTCTGAGACCAAACTGTTCCCTTCTCATAAAATAATCTTGCCTTTGCATTAGGAATGAGTCCGGGTCATTTAGTGCCAACACCCTTCCATTTTATTGCCTAATCAATCTATTTTTTACATATTTTATATGTATATTTGTGTGTGCGTATGTGTAATGCTTGCATGTATATAAGTGCACCCATGTCATAAAATGCCTACGGTGGTCAGAAGGGGGCATTGAATTCCCCTGGAACTGGAGTTATGGATGGTTGTTAGCCACCAAATGGGTGCTGGGAATTGAACCCTGGTCCTCTGCAAGAGCAGCCAGTGCTCTTAACTGTAGTGCCCTCTCTCCAGCCACCTCATCTGTTCATGGTAGTCCACACCCCTCCCCCCTACCCTCTGCCTTCAAAGCCCTCCCTTTTCCAGACCATCCCTGCGGCTCTCTCCTCACATTGTCAAATATCTTCTTTCTGAATGCTTCATCTTTCAAATCAAAAACCCTTCCCTCCCCTTCTCAACTTTAAAAACAAATCACAGGTCTTACTCAGGAAATGTCCCTGGATTCCCACATCTAATTCTCCCATTTTGTCTCTGTTTTCTTTTAGCATCAAGTTTCTTGGAAAAGTAACTGTAGTCCCCTCCTTTTCATTCTTGCTTCCTTTTGGCCAGGTTAAGGTTTGTTTTGTCCAGCTGAAACCTTTCTCTGGAAAACCCTGAAAACCGCCGAGTTTCCTGTGTTCATCCTACCCAGGTTTTTTTTAAGACCAACTGATACTCATTCGCATTACATCTGCCCTTCAGTTTCCTTTCTTCGACATCTGTAATGCTCTATATCTTTTCTCATATTTGTGTGGCACACTTCCCTCCCTCCTCCCTCCTCTCTCTCTCTCTCTGGAGTTTCCCTACTGCCATCTGCAGCCACAGGCTGTTCCTTTGGCTGTATCCTCCTCTTTGGAAGTTTCGAACTCTCCCAATTTCAGCATTGTTACTACCTTAGTAGATGTAGCTCAGAACCACACAGCCAGGCCAAGCTTTTGCTCAGATCACTAAACACCTTCACCAGGCATTTCCCTGGTATTTTCTACCACATTGTTTCCAGTCTCACTTTTCAGGACAGCAAGCACTTAAACCACCGGCACCCCCATCTCTTCTCTAACTGTGGATCCCATCAGTCCAAGATCTCTCCCTTGATCTTCCCCTGTGGGTCCCTCTGCTTCTGTTAGCCTCCCCTCACCTCGAGCCTGACTGACACATAAGACTGAACAGCCTTCAGCTTCTAATTCCTGCCTCTTCCCATCACTCCTAACAACTGTTGCCCAAGTAATCTTTCAAACCAATAATTTTAGCATACCTTTCCCATAATCAAAATACTTGAATATTCATTGAGCACACAGAAGCTCAATGTTAGAACTGGAAAGGTACTCATGTGTAAGTCAGTCTATCTACTTTACAGATGAGATAAGGCTCAGGGAATTTTTTAAAATATTAGAAGTTTTTCTGATTACCCAGTACTCTTTTCATATCATTGTTTTGCCTGTAAAAAGTCCAGTACTTTATACCTGAATTTATTCTAGACTCTGACTTAAAAAAAAATAAGCTCATATCAACCCACATTTTTTTCAAGCACACAGGCACTTTTCTAATTACCCATCCAATTGTGAGTCTGACATTATGGTGAAAACTACTTGGTCTTCTGCCGAAGTTGACTCTCATGGGAAAATGAATGACCTAGCTTCATAAAGTTGAAATGAGTTCTTAGTCATCTGGCAAGTTACCCAAAATAGCAGGCACAGGCGCTTTACTGCAGGAAGCACAATGAATGCAGAAACTGGGATGAACAAACACGTGCCATAGCCAAGAAGAAATGACTTCTGAACACACAGATTAGGCAACCCTGAACCTGTCCCATCCACAAGCAGGTGGAGGCAAGCACACTCAAAATGTCATAAGCAACAAGAAGTCACTGGCGGGAGCGTCCTCTGAGTTCCATGGCCAAGAAGCATTTACAGATGTTTAGTTACTATCTTAACCACGAAGGGAGTCAGACTTCTCTGTACTGCTGTTGTTGTTTATATATAGACATTACTAAGGGGGCTAGGGAGATGGCTCTGTAAGAGCAGTGTTTGCTGCTTAGGAGAAAGGCTCTGAGATTTGCTGCTCAAGCATGAGGACCTGAGATCAAATCCCCAGCATCCACATAAAAAGCTAGATATGACCACACACGCCAGTAACCCCAGCATTACCGGGATGGAGACGTGAGGATCCCTGGGGCTTCTACCAGCCTAGTCCCAGGCTCACTGAGAGACCCTCTCAATGGAATGAGGCCAAGAACAGCAGAGCAGGACTCTCAATGTCCTCCTCCATCCGCTGTCCACATGCACAGGCACACACCCTCACACACACATGCTGTCCACTTACACACACTCACAGACCATAGACACATACAAATTACTAATAACAAGGAGAAAATTGGATTCAAATCGTAATTTTTAGTTCCCAAAGATGTAATGTCAATTCGTTATAATACAAAAACAGCTTAATAATTTATTTGAGGAAATAGGCTGTTGTTGTAAAACAAGCACATATTTAGGCCCAAATGGACTGGATTGTATTTTGGCGTAAATTGCTGTCCAGGCCTCAGTTTCTCAGTCGAGCATTTCATACATAAGAACTGGACTTCCTTCATTCCCACCTCCAGCTCCTCCTGTGCGCCCTCAGTCCCCTCTCAACTTCATGACATCTTCTTTGATTATTATTGGTACATATCCCTTCTTTACTGTGAATATTTTTTTCCTGTTTCTCTCTGTAGCTGGTCAGATCCTGAAACCTTCTTGTTTCTCAGTGAGCAACCTCAGAGTATTCCCATTTTTCAGTTACATTTACTAAGCCTGGGTTTCTAATTCTAACTCCTGCAAGCTCTACCCACACTCATATATCCTATCTCTATGACCTGCAAAGACTAAGGATGAAACAGCAGTTAAAAAATAAAAAGTAGCAGCCAGGCGTGGAGGCACACACCTTTAAACCCAGCAGAGGCGGGTGGATCTCCTTGCGATCAAGGTCAGCCTGGTCTGCATAGCGAGTTCCAGGTCAGGTGAGGCTACAGGGTGACCTTGTCTCAAAAATTAAATAAATAACAATGTAGAAATTCAAAATAAAGGTAAAGAAAAGAAACAAAACCTGAAATGCAAAAATAAAAAGAACGTACAGCCAGAAATGAATCAAATTTATTCTCTAAGTAGATTATTAAAATAAATTCAATGACTCACAAGACTCTGCCTGATGTTTTTAATGATGGAATAATAAGGAATTCAACGCATTCAGTTAAAAATTAACCATTGTGCTTATCTGGGTTTTTTTATAGGTGGTACTAGAAGTTAACAGTGAATTTCAAATCCAGGTAAGTCACCAAAAAAATCTTTTTTTTTTTTTTGCCAAATTAAAAAATAACAGAACCAGGCATAGTTGTGCAAATATGTAATCCCAGCATCTCTAAAGCTGAGGCATGAAACTTGTCAGTTAGGGGCCAGCATGAGCTACATAAGATATCCAATCTTTAAAAAAAAAAAAAAAGTAATAAATAAAACAAAACCAAAATAAGTGTGTGGGGGGGGGGGGAGAGAGAGAGAGAGAATGACAAAACAAAAATTCCAAAGAAAACTCATTCTTGTCAATACAATTAATGTAATGTTAAAATTACTATAAAAATTACTAACTTTCCACTTACCATCTTCTCTTTCTGATGTTCTAATTACACCTCCTCCAAAATCCCCAGTGGAGCACGAATTATAAATAGTAGTTAATAGACACTATTATTTCATCCTACCCATTTAAGGTAAGAGATTATAACACCAAAAATGGTACCATCAAATGGCACTCCATCCGAAGGCAGAAACGTGAATGGATCAAGTTTGCCGCAGCTTGCCGTGAGGGTGAGGACAATTCAAAGAGAAACCCGATTGCCAAAGTAAGTATCAACCGCAGAGCATTATGAACATCACAGTGGATGGATTACAATTTGGGGAAAGCCCACCTTTTATAGACTCGATAACTATGTACCACTGAGAACTTATGATGTACAACAGTGCTCGCATCATACACATGATGAAAACTATCAGTCCTAAAGGAATAAACTCAAGTTAGGTGCTCAGATAAACCATGAGACATTGTCTCATCTCACTGGCAAGATTAATGAGCACAAACAGAAACACAAATGGGATTTATTTTATCACAGTGCCAGTTACCGTTAAAAATACATGCTTACTGCAAAACAACTCCTGAGAACACAATTCACTGTTCTGCACATTTCTCAAATGACATCAGGCACACCACATTCGAGAAAGATGGCTGTCAGACATCACGTGTGGAAGTCTAATTGCAGCCTGTAATTTTCACCTGTGTGTCTCTCCCCAGATTCACTCGGATTGTGCCGCAAACCAGCAAGTGACATACCGCATCTCCGGAGTAGGGATCGATCAGCCACCCTACGGAATTTTCATTATTAATCAAAAAACTGGTGAAATCAATATAACATCCATAGTTGACCGGGAGGTCACGCCCTTCTTCATTGTAAGTGGACTTCCTGTCGATGTATGTGCTCTGGTCTGACAGCACTTATTCTTGGAAAATCTCATATTGTACTTGATTCTATGTCCAGAGTCTCAAAATCTCATCCACCCTTGACTGACTTGCCCTCCACTCTTTGCAGGAATTGTCACAAGCTGAGGCATTCTCTCCTTCCTTTACCACTGGACAGCTCTCCTCAAGACTACCTCATTAGAGAGACTGGGGTCTCCTATCAGTCCCTGAACACACACAAACACACACACACCTATGCACACTCACACACATGCGCACAGTTCACAATCACACACACACACACTGCTTTCTCTTCCAGCTTCAATGTCTTCATCATTAAATCTAAAAGCATGGTCAGCTTTCTGCTTTTGTCCCGAGCTTCTCCTGGACATGTCTACTGTCCCATCACTAATTATCTCTCAAAGAATTATTTCCCAACAACTCTTTGCTTCACTTCTCTTCCGCCTGTCTTGGCTGCCTCCATTTCCATCTGTCATTATGGTTAACACTTAACCATATTTAAAATAAAAATAAAGAAATTAAGAATATTCCTTTGATCTAGTCTCCTCTATTAAACCCCCATTGTCAAGCATTTTCCTGCCTCATGAAAAGCCTTGGGTTCAACATCCAGCTCTGAAAAAGGCATTTGAGGCACCTTCAAATACTCTCCGTACCCGCTGCCTCGATTCTCAGCGCCCGTCCGTATTTCTGGGACTGCTTCAGTTCCTTAGCTTGCAAATCCAAATCCATATTCTTGACTTTTTCTCTCTACCATGTCTCCGTACAAATTCACCAAATCAAACCAATTGTATTAGATACTGTTCTGCTGCTGTAATAAAACCTCACATATGGCGGGAGAGGCCATAATGGAGAAGGCATGGCAGCAGACTCCAGGAGCAGGAACCCGAGACATCACATCTTCAGTGGCAAACAGGAAGTAATGAGAGTGAACAGGAAACGGAAAAGGCTATAAACCCTCCAGGCCTGCCTCCAGTGATGTGCTTTCTCCAGCAAGGCTGCACCCATCCAAATAGTGCCACCAACTGGGGACCACGTGTTCAAATACCTGAGCCTACGGGGGACATTTCTCATGCAAACCACATCAGTCTATCCTGAGGCACAGGGCATCATTGTTCACAGTAGACTATCTGTATGAAGTAATATACATTTTACTTCTCCATGATTAAATCAGAATAGCCATTCCCAGCTTAAAAACGGCACATCTTTAAAATCATTCTGACTCTTCTTGACTACATTCTCTAGCTTGACCCCATCGCTCCTTTTCTTATTTTAAACACAGAATTTGTAAGGTTTCATTTCTTTCCTTTAAATGATCCTCTTTGCTTGGCCTATCCTGCCAGTCCCTCGGGCCCATCTGTTGAAATCCCCTTAAAATCTGTCTCAATCAGCACACTTGCCTGTGACGTCAGACAATTTGTGTTCTTGCTTTAACCGCCTCAAATGATATTTTATGCTCATGTTTTCTCTTATTACGTATTGCTTGTGTCCATGTTTAGTGGAAACTAATAACATGTCATTTCTTAATCCCCGATAGTATCTAGCATAATGCCTCCAGAAAGTAACAACATCATAAATACATGTCTCGCCACATAATTGTTTTTATTTTCTGTCCTAGATCTATTGCCGAGCTCTGAATGCACAGGGTCAAGATTTGGAGAGGCCCCTCGAGCTCCGAGTCCGGGTTATGGATATCAATGACAATCCTCCCGTGTTCTCCATGGCTACATTTATAGGACAAATAGAAGAAAATTCTAACGCAAGTAAGTCATCCTCATTATTAAGTAAACAAGAGTACCTTGCCTTCTGTGCTCTTAATAGCTGGGCAACTCGGCTCAAGGTAAACACCAGGAATGTGAGAGAGAAGCTGTAGTAAAGCCTCCAGAACAACTCTGAAAGTAGCTCCTCTGCCATCCAAGGAACACCCCCAAGCCAACCAGCAGGACTCACTCACCTGCCTCATGCACTAGCTGCTTCTTGGGGATTTCTATAAGAAATTACAAAGAATCTGCACAGGGGCTACAGAAGTAGAAGGAAGAGACTTTAACCCCCAGCCCAAGTGTCAAAAGGCAATCCCCTCACCTGTGACCATCACATTTTTTTAAATTATTTTTTATTCAGACATAATAAAAGTACCTCTTTACAGGTATATTATTCAACGTGATGCATAAAAATCAAATAAATATTTATGTATCTTTAATCAATAAGCATTTTAGGTTTGCATTTCATGTCTTTTCTAGTAATTTGAAATACACCACAGACTATTACCCTGCTCTGCTAAAGAAGAACCAGAAATAGCTTGTGCATTTTAACTGTTTGAGTAACTGACCCCTACTGAACTTCTTCTACAGGTCATCATTTTACATGAAACAAGCCAGACACAGAAAGACAACATTCACAAGTTCTCACTCATTTGTGGAAACCAAGTCACTGTTGCAGAATAGAGTGGTAGTTAGTAGAAACTGAAAAGAGCAGGGGCCGTGGGGATAGAAGGAAGCCCACTGTCAGATGTCACTAGGAATGCTCTTCCACACAATCTGTTTTGAAGATGAGAATTTTTCTTCAAAACAAATAAACGCAAAGAAATTGTTGTGCCCCCATGCCCCATTTTTTAGTCTATAGCGAATGCACTCGTCACTCCGTTTCTGTAGAGTTTAGTTCTGGGAACTCTACAAATACAATGGTTCGTGAATGCACATATCCCTAATATAAATGATGCGGTGTTTGCACATTCTGCTACAGAGTTTTAATTCTCTCTAGATGACAGTAGTACCTAACACAAAGTAAATGCCATATAGATATTTATTAGCCTGTACCTCCTCTCCCATGGGACTAATGGGATGGGAAAGTACAAATGCGAGTTTTTTTTAATTTCTTCGTTATTGTTTGAGCTGTAGATATGGAACCCACACATACAGAGGGCAACCTGCGTTGGTTTATTTAGTTTTCACTCAAATCACTGGTTTTCTGCATTTAAGTGTAAATGCATTACAAGTGTAATCCCGCATGGCCTGCTGTGAATATCTGAAGCATGCTATCTCAAATGGTGTTAACTGGAATCTCGTTCCACTGTAGCATTTCTCTGCAAGGGCTTCGCTAATCTCCATGTGCGGTTGCTGCTTTATAGCTTCCTGCACATGGATGCATTTAATTGTTTAGTCACTGAATGGGGAAGTGTATTAGCTGTCTAGCACACCATTCAAGACTGCTCTGAATACATTATGAGAGAAGGACAAGGGAGGGAGGGGGACAGGAAGGGATGGATGTCCTGGTGCACTTGTAGAAAACGTGCGTTGGAAACAGGTTGGAGAGGAGGCAAGAACTCCAGTTCATGAACGAATGCTGCCAGCTTGCCACCTTCTCCACCATCTTTCATCAAAATCACTTATAAGATTAAGGAAGAAGATAAGGGACAGGGCAACGCACGTGTTAGAACACACACTTTTTTTCAATATCCTAGTTTCATGGCGCTTACCTAAGAAGTGCTTCCAAGCTAAACAATAATGCTTTTTATGAAAACTCCAGGCTAGATAATATTCATTAAAAGTGCATTACTTGATAGAAAATTCATCTAATTTTCATCGTTCACTAAGTTCTTACATAACTCAGTGAGGATGGTTCTATCATCATCGTCATTTATAGCTGTGCAAAGTGAGGACAAAATTGTTTAACTAGAAGATCCTATAGTGAAATTCGGGAAACATTGCTCTAGTCTTAATACCATTTATTTCACCATAAGGATCTTTTTAAAAGGAAAATTTATATTAGAATAAGAAATAGAGTTAGAATGACATACTTCCTTCTTTTTCTAACAGTGATGTCCAGTCTTCTAATCAAAAAGAGGAGGAGTTGATGGGTCAGTGTGCTGACATTGTGGAGGGAAGGGGGTGAATGCACATGGGTTGTTGGAAAGGTCGCAGCCTGTGCTGGAATAAAGCTCCGTGTCCGTCTGTGACCCACTGTCCTTGATCTCTAGATACCCTGGTGATGAGACTCAACGCTACCGACGCCGATGAGCCAAACAACCTGAACTCAAAAATAGCCTTCAAGATCATAAGGCAGGAGCCTTCTGATTCTCCAATGTTCATCATCAACAGATACACTGGAGAAATTAGAACAATGAATAATTTTCTAGACAGAGAGGTAATTATCTTTAAATGGATTTTTATTCAGAGGAACTGATCCAAAAGCAGGGTAATTAGAGAAAAAGAAAAGACTGTGTTCAAATTTTAATTATATAACCATTTTACAAATAATGGTTTGAGAAATATCTTTCAAATGCAAAAAAAAATGATTGACTTTATTTTTGACATCTTCCATTTAACCATTTGAATAGGATTTGCCTCAATTTAACAAAACTATACTGTTGAAAGTAAACTTTAAAAATCACAGAAGCTAGAGACAAAAAGATCCATTTTTAAAAGTGTGAGGAAACCCCTTTGTGGTGAGCCCCGATGTGTGTGGTCACTGTAGAGGCTCCAAATGCATTCACAGACAAAGAAGCTTCATCTCTCTTTAACCTTGCATAACCCAAACTCTTTTGAGAAGCCTTTGCTTTCTATGCAAACCTCTGACCATCATATCCTTGAGTCATGGGATCAGAATGATAGGAATTAACACCCACACCAATCATTCCATTTACTTGTGACTCCACATAGAAGAACTGGCTTTATATGCGTCCTATCCTGTCATGTGATTCCATGATTTAATTTTAACATATCTTCCTTTTTTTAGAAATATTACCTTTGAATAGAATGTTACATACTACGTAGATATGGAGATAAGGAACATGTTAGAGAAATAAAGATGTCTTATTTTCTTTACTGTTTTATTTTGGGGGTAGCAGGGCTTCATGTACTACAGGCTGCCCCTGAATTCACTGTATAGCCAAACTGGCCCTGAAATCCTGATCATTTTCCCTACACCTCAAGTGCTGGGATCATAGGCACGTGCTACCATGCCCAGAAAAGGATGTTTTATTTTCTAATTAAGTTCAATTTTAATTATTAACTCTTTTTAAATAGCAATGTCTCTAACAATTAATCCTAGATTTAGGATAAATTATATTATTGATATTTACTTTGAACTCAGGTCTCATGTAGCCCATACTAGCCTCAAACTCGAGGTCCTCTTGCTTCCCCTGCCCAAGTGCTGGATTATAGGCATGTACCAGCACACCTAGTCATTTTTTTCCATATTTATTATTTTTATTTTATGTGTACGAGTATATTGCTTGCATGCAGTTAGGTGCACCCATGTCATGCAGCACCTACAGAGAGCAGAAGAGGGCATCGGATCCTCTGGAACTGGAGTTATGGACAATTATTAGCCTCCATGTGGGTTCTGAGAATTGAACCCAGGTCCTCTGCAAGAGCAGTCAGTGCTCTTAACCCTGGAGCCATCTCGCCAGCCCTTAGTTTAATAATTTTTAAGAAAGCTTTTTATTACATTTATTTTTGTACATGTGTGTTCACAGAAGTAGGACACATTCACGTACCTGTGGCAGTCCAGGACAACTTGTGAGAGTCGGTTCTCCCGATCATGTGTGTTCTGGGGATCAGTCTTCAGGCTTGGTGGCAGGCACCTTTACCCAATGAGTCTTCTAACCAGCCCTGTTTTTATAATCTAAACATAAGTCATTTTGAGGTCATTTCCAGTCTCATTTTGGACTCGTCTGAAGGTTACTTTTAGAAGAAAGGTGTGGTTAGTTAACTTGTTCTATTTTTCTCAAACTTCCTTGTACAGCCCAGCAAAAATCCTTTAATATCAAAATAGCTTTAGCAATGAAGAGCTGTAGGAAAAGGGAGAAATCGGGAACACTACAGCCACTGGAACTCTGGGGCTGTGAAAGACACCCGGGATCTCCAAGATGTTTTTAACAGCAAAAGCCTTAGAGTGACACCGTGACTGTGAACAAGCATGTATGTACTAATGAGTCTAAGGAAGAGTACATGGATTTTACCAACTTCTAAAATTGCAGACAACACTGCATTAGACTCAAGAATTAATCCACTGTCAGTAGCTCCCTGGTACAACTCCCCACCTCCGCAAAACACGAACTCAGTGCCTGATTGTTCATAGCATGTAATTTCCAGGTCTTAAGCCTTCCTCTTGATCATTCTGGCCAGTCCCACCGTTTGTCTAGCTCTCCAACCTCTGAACACATCATGATGAATAAGAAATAAAGTCTTTAATAAAAGTGTTCCCTCTTTGAAATGATGCTGGGCAGGCGTCCTTGGGAGCACAAGTAACAGCTCTCATATTTAGTATGGATCTGTGGCTGTTCCATTTTATCTGTTAACTCTTCCTCATCATAGATTGATGTACATAGTGAGCCAGTATTTTAAAAGACTTGCAAAACACAAAGACTGTCTATGCCAAGTGTGCCACTGTGTATAATGCGTGTGTGTGTGTGTGTGTGTGTGTGTTTTCAGCAATATGGCCAGTATTCTCTTTCTGTGAGGGGCTCAGACCGCGACGGTGGGGCAGATGGCATGTCAGCTGAATGTGAGTGCAGTATCAAAATCCTGGACGTCAATGACAACATTCCATACATGGAGCAGTCTTCCGTAAGTCTTCGTTCTTGGGAATTACAGTTAATAGCTTTAAATCCATTACCTTTAAAGCTTTATATGTAGGATTCTGGTTGTGGACACAACTGTTGTGTTTGCTGTCCTACAACCCATAAGTAGACATGTGCGTTCTCTTGCCTTAGAAAGAGTGGGTTTAAACAACAGGACATGAGACTGTAGGCAAAGTAGTGCATGACCGTTCACGGTCACGGGCAGCCTGATCAGGTCTTCTCCCTGCACTCTGTGGTGACGTCTACCTCTCCTTTCAGTATTCTGTCAGCATTGCAGAAAACTCCCTCCACTCTGAGCTGCTGCAGATCAGAATCATCGACTTGGATGAAGAGTTCTCAGACAATTGGAAGGCCATCATTTTTTTTATCTCTGGAAATGAGGGAAATTGGTTTGAAATAGAAATGAATGAAAGGACTAATGTAGGAATCCTAAAGGTTGTTAAGGTATGGTATAATTTCCCTAAATACTTTGTTTTGTTGATTTTTCCTTTCCAAGACATTAAAGTTAAAATAATACTAACATTTTATACTAAGTCTAAAAACTCCTGTTTTAAAAGTAGATATAATAGAAAGATTTGTTTAATATGAATGTTTCTACTTATATCTCTGTAGGAAAATAGGCGTTAAAATTTTGAAACTTTTTATATCAATATAATACTCCCCATAGGTCCATGCCAATGAAAAAGCATTTTAAAATAAGAATCTTAGTTTACTATACAAAAAAGTATCATTAACCATTAAGGTTAATATTTTAACAATATTTTAAAAGCAGATTTAACATAGACTTTAAAAATGTGCCCATGCCAACCTAGTAATTCAATTATTTTTTGTTATTATTCATCATATAAAAGTTTGTTTTTCCAAGATGCATTATAAAATTAATTGGAATTTTCTGGTGTGTTTTTATAAAATTAAATTGTTGCAACTGTAAAACTGTAGGACTGTCATGTCCATCTCACTATGGCCACTGACCACGGCCGAGGGACACAGACATTTAGGGGTTCCATCCAAGTCGACAGTGTTCTCGTGATTCTCCTTGATGGTAATGATGCATCACATTTAGCTGCAGAAGAATGTCTTCTCAGGCTTGAGAAAAAATAGTTGACTCCTAGGGACCTGATAGGGAAGGTTTTATCCTGTGCTCTAAGACCTGTGGACTTAAATATTTATATCTGCAATAACTGTCCATGACTATGTACAATCCATACAATGTGTGTTTTTCTTGGTAAAATATAATTAATCCCTCTTTAGTTCTTTCTTTCAGAATAGCCCTAAGAAACAGATTTCCAAGGTATTCATTTGGCTTAGGGAAGTGTGGTCTTGTGCCTCCGTTGTATCTCAAAATATCAGTAGCATGTAGTTTCCATTTGTCTGAAACAGTTTCCAAATGTTTCTGGTCAGTAATCCCAGCACCTCTGCAAATCAGGCTGTGTTAAACTCCTATCACAGAGCAGCAACCTGTTCTAACTCTTATCCTCGGTAAAGGACACAGATACCTAGGTCCCTTAGCTATGCAGTTCACATTCTCTGCAGAATACTATCTAGGACTGGACACAGGGGAAACTGATTCCTGATCTATTTCATCCCAATTACTATATTATATTAACATATTATTCCACTTGGGCTGGGCATGGTGGCACATGCCATTAATCCCAGTACTCAGGAGTCAGAGTCAGGCAGATCTCTGTGAAACTGAGTTCAGACCAGCTGAGACTGCAGGAAGACTGTGTGTGTGTGTGTGTGTGTGTGTGTGTGTGTGTGTGTGCATTATCTCACTGATGTGTTATTAAAACTTCTCCCTTAAAAATGATGCTATATATTAAATCCTTTGTTGTTATTATAGTGAGGAAATGTCTATGGTGTGTATATGCTAATGTTGCTATTTTTAAGTTGTAAGTAAAACTAACTCTAGAATTAAAATTCAAAGTTTTACCTGAATAGGAGAGTTCAAGGTATGAATTTTTTTTTTCTAAAATACTGTCATGTGGAAACTCAGAAAAATATATTTGATGCATGTGGCCCATGGTACACATATTTTGTAAATTTTATGAATTATGGATTTGGACATCAACTTCCAAAGTGAAAATTACTACTTGATTATTTTATTATATGAAATTAATTTTTCTAAAATATATTGAAGAAAATAAGAATTTCATCATATATATCAGTGGTCAAGAGCACTGGCTACTCTTGCAGAGGAACCATTCCAGCACTCACATGGGAGTTCACAAATGTTAGCAACTCCGTTTCCAGTGGAGCCGAAGCCTCTTCTTACTTCCCTGGGTATTATACATGAGTGCACTTACAATGCAGAAAGCACTCATACACATAACATAAAAATAAAAAATTGTTAAATGCCCAGATCTCCAATATATTTTTGACCCATGTTTTGTTATAGACAGAGCTACGTTCTAACAAACATGAAAGGATGGAAATTAACATAAATTGTCTTTGCACTGAAAATATGTGAATTCTGACCATGTGTTGACTTTAAGCTTTTAATAAGTTTAGCAAACAGTTGAAGCCCATGTCCAGTGTCCAGCTTTTACGAGGACAACTCCTGACAGAAGAGTAGCCCTTATTGTATTTTCATAAAGATACAGTAAGAATCGTTTGATATCTGTAACATTTATGTTTAATTATATGACAAGAACCTAAGAAATTACTTTGACTATTCTGCAAAGCTTTCTCTGTCTTCTGGAATGCTTTTTTTGCAGTAAGATTATTTCTTCTATTCTTAGCCCCTAGATTATGAAGCCATGCAGAATCTACAACTTAGCATCAGTGTTAGAAATAAAGCTGAATTTCATCAGTCAATTGTTTCTCAGTATAAACTCACAGCAACTGAAGTCACTGTGACTGTGACAAACGTTGTGGAAGGTTCCGTGTTCCGCCCAGGAACGAAGACATATGTAGTCAACAGTAACATGGGAGCAAATTACAAAGTGGGAGAGTTTGTGGCCTTAGACCTGGACACCGGTCTCCCGTCAACAAATGTTAGGTAAGAATTAAATTCTCCAACCGCATCTCCCCACATATTGAACTTAAGTATCTACCTTTTTAAAGAAGAAATTTTAAATATCTAAATTAAAATATCTTTTTGATATTTTTGAAGTCATCTTTCAAATTTCAAAAGGAGCTAAATACTTGGATTGCAGTTGATTACTTACTTGAGAAAATATAAAATTCATGCAAGATGTAAAACTATAAAACTGCAATATATGAAAATGATGTAAAACTTTGAGATCTCTTTTGCTATATATAACTTCTTGATCAATTAGCTGGTTAACATGTA
The DNA here is from genome assembly GCA_035773235.1 of Eospalax fontanierii. NCBI lineage: Eukaryota > Metazoa > Chordata > Mammalia > Rodentia > Spalacidae > Eospalax > Eospalax fontanierii. The sequence continues at coordinate 69,328,053 of CM069538.1, forward strand.
CTAGGATCTTTCCTAATGTTCGCTCTCACCTCCCACCCCTAGATTTTATAGAACTCATTTTTTATTGCAAAGTTGCCCGGTCTGAAAGCAACTAGATGCAACCACCTCATTTGGGTTATTTCCTGGAGCTAAGTATTGGTTGGAAAATTATTAACATGTGCTATATGTCATTTTTTTTAAAACTGTCTAAATCTTCCATGCAATTATGAAAGATTTATGTGTGTGGGGGCACAGGTATTGGCACGTGACTTGAATCAAGGACAATGGGTGACACAGCAAATGCAAGCTTTTTTTATTTATTATTTTTCTTTTAAGTCTAGGAGTATATTATCTGCATGTAAGTGCACGTGTGTCATGCAATGTCAGAAGAAGGCATCAGATCTCCTGGAACTGGGGTTATGGATGGTTTTTATCTGCCGTGTGGGTGCTGGGAATTGAACCCAGGTCCTCTGCAAGATCACTCTGTGCTCTAAACTGCTGAGACATCTCTCAATTACAAGTTCTTCGGGCATTTTATCCTCGGCTTGAGATCTTACCATACTGCATGCATCCTGTGGCTGACCACTTTCCTGCACCTACAGTGAGGGTTTACAGAGGGCGCCCTCCTCCCCACCTAGATGCCTCTCAAAGTCCTGTTCCCAAGCCTAGCACAACTCTGAGACAGAGTTACTAAGCCAGTGTTTGTGCCCAAATATGCAAATGAGAAGGAAGCAGGGAACACAAAGATGGGGGAGAGCCAACCCTGTACTTGGCAAGGGCTTAAGTTCAAAGGGCGTCTTGGAAAGTCCCTGTGTGGGGGGAGGAGTGGAGGCAGGGATGGGAGGTAGGAACAGTTGAAGGATCTCACTTGGGAAGGAATGGTGAAGGAATGGTTTAGAGCCAGGATAGCCCTGGAAATCCCAGGATCTAGATCTTTCAGGATAGTTTTGCTGCTACCAACTGGAGATAGGGCTGCAAGCATAAAGCATGAAGGATCGTGCCACCCAGAGGTACAAAGACATCCCACTGGTAATGTTCACTCAGTAAATCTATCAATTGGGGTGGCACACTCCTCTAACACCAACACTTAGGAGGCTGAGGCAGGAGGGGTTAGATTTTGAGGCCAGCCTAGGCTACAAAGTAAGACTCTGTCTAAAATAAAAATAATTACGGTAATAATAATTCTTATTTTCTTATATTAAAGCTTTGATCTACCTCAATATGGCTGCATATGGCTGGTATTGCTCTGAAAACAAACTTTCCTTTTTAGGGGATCATGAGAGAGAAAGAAGAGATCTTAAGTGGGGAGGAGAGGGTGTACATACATGTGACATGACAGCAGGGGCGGGAACTACCTGATCCAGCCAGGGGCAGGCTGAGAGTCCAGAGAAGGGCAGGAAAAGACAGTGAAAGAAAACACAGTGTGTGGCACACAGGCAAAATGCTACAGTGAAAGGTTACTTTGTATACTAACCTTTAAAAAGTTTGTTTTTAAAAGATAATATGGATTTCTGCTGTATTCTTTTAAATCCAGATATGTAATGGGAAATAATCCCGGAGACCTGCTAGCTATTGACTCCAGATCAGGAATAATCACTTTAAGAAACAGAGTCACTATGGAGCAGTATAACCTGATTGGGAAAAGATACGAAGGAATCATCCTATCTATAGATGGTAAGACATCACCCTAACTTCTCCTTCCAGGGGAAGCCACAGGCAAATATTCTCATTTTAAAATGTATTGTTCAATTGTAAAGAAATCCCTTTTCCAGTAAATGCTGAGCTTTATAGATGTGACTGCCAAGGCTGTGGACCTAAGACCATGAACTCTGGAGTGAGACTGGGTGGCTGGCCTGCACCGTCACTTACCAGTGATGGGAGCTTAGAGAAGCTGCCTCACGCATCTCTATCTCAGTTTCTGACAAAATTGAGCAAGAGCAATAGCAATACGTTCTAATGCTGCCAAGAGCAGCCAGACACCCAAGAACAGCACGAAGGGGAGGGGCTTACGGTCAAATACGGGCCTCAAACCTATCTGCTGCACACTCCCAGACATGTTATTTCTTTCATTGTGAAATTACATTGAATCTTAACTAAGTAAATGCAGGCTCTGTGCAGAGTTCCAGGGCTCTGTAATTGAGAGTAAGGCTCACCACTAGGAGCTAGTATAAACCAAAATAACTATGACAACATGTTCCTGTATTCCTATCCAATAATTCCACCTACCATAATCTTCAGAAAAGTGCTACATCTAGATGGCTGGGTGCCCAGAGAGGCTAACACAGCCACACCTTTACTAATGAATACTGAAAGCAGTATCAACAGGTAACTGAGTAGGAAAACCATAGTCCATTGGACAAGACTATGAAGCCATCAGACACTATGTTAATGAGACATATGTTAAGGAGAGATGTGTTGAAGCATGAAGCAGTGCTTACAGTTTATAGTAAAATGCTCAAAGCGGTAGGAGCCATTATGATCGTGTCAGTATAACATCACAGCACTTAGGACAAATGATTGTAAGTGTCAATAAGACGGCTTTCTATACCCTTACTGTAGATTAGCTTTTGTTTCTGTTTCTGTCTTTCTGTAAGTCTATATTTTTCAAATTATACATAGTATCCAACTAGTAATGATATAACCTACCAAATAAATGTTTTTGCTAGTAATAATGATAAACTTATAAAGTCAATCAGTGATTGACTTTAAAACTGAGTCACAGGGCTATAGAGATAGCTCAGCTGGTGAAGTACTTGCCTTGCAAGCATGAGGAGCTGAATTTGGTGTCCAGATTCCATGAGAAATGTTGGGCACAATGGCCAGCGCTTGCCGTCTCAGTGGAGGTGGGACCTGGGGCCTGTGTCTCATGGCTAGTCAGCTTAGCCTACTCAGCGAGTTCCAGGCCAGTAAGGGCCCATCTCTCAAATACAGGGAGATGGTGCTTGAAGAACACCACTGAAGTTGTCCTCTGTGCATATACGTGTGCGCACACACACACACACACACAGTCACACAAGAATGCTATGGAAAGTTCCAGAATCGATGGGAGCAAAGATGAGTAGCAATGGAAAAAGAAAATGGCTCTGTGTCCTCTGACAGGTGTTATGCGGAAGTATAAGCTGCTATTTCTTTTGCTTCGAACCCTGTTACAGATTCTTTGCAGAGAACCTGCACTGGTACAGTCATTATTGACCTTGACGGCTCTGGCTGGGTCACAGGGACTGAAACCAACACAGACGGCGGTACAAGCGGCGGCACAAGTTCCGGTACCGACACCAGCACCGACAACCAGAACGTCAACAACGGCGGGGACACAAGCACCACCTCAGACGAAAACACCTCCACCGGGGGCACGAATGTCAACACACAAGGGGGTGGGGGCGGGGACACACCCTACAATGGGGAACGACAACCTGACAACCCCACGGCAGACAACGTTCACTTTGGCCCTGCCGGCATCGGGCTGCTCATCATGGGATTCTTAGTCCTAGGATGTAAGTACTTTAACAATTCTGCTTAATGTGCCTCTCAAAAACGATGAGAATAGAAATAAGTTTTCTAATTCTTTGACAAAATATATCCTACAAACTTTTGTATAATTATCAAGGAGTTTCTATGTGTGGTACTGAATTTACAAAATGAAGACAAAATCAAACTCTTTGATTCCTGATTGGTACAGTAGAAGGCGAAAACCTCTCTGCAGCCTATCGATGTCAGTGTCACGGTAAGCACACTCAAATTGCTATGTGAGCAAAGAAACAGAAAAGGGCCGCACAGCAGAAATAAACTGAGCTGAATTTTAGCACATGAATAGGTCTTAGGCTGACAGATGAGAGAAAGGGAATGCAAAACATTCTACATGAAAAACCCAAATGTGGGGCTAGAGAGATGACTCGGCAGTTAAAACCACTAGCTGCTCTTACAGAGGACCCAGGTTCAATTCCCAGCACCCACACGGCAGCTCATAGCCATCTGTAACACCAGTTCAGGGAATCTGATGCCCTCTTCTAATCTCTGTGGGCATAAGACTCATACACATAAAATAAAATTAATAAGTAAAATATTTTTTAAAAACTCAAATGTCTGAGAAGCAAGGTAAGAAATAAAGACTGTGCCCAATGGTTTGATTACAAGTGAGGCCAGGAAGACAGGCAGGAACTCAGTCTTGGAGGGATTTCCTGCAATTCTGGGCTCCGCAGTTTAATACAAAGCAGAATCAAACAGTCCAGGCATTCAAATGAACTCTTTGTGTTTTTCCAAGGTGCCTCACCTTTCTGAGATTTGTTTTTGTTCTTGTGAAGTAATCACTGCCGGTTCCCACATGGTGACACTAGATTATGAAGAAGTGCCATGGGGTCAGAGCACACTCTGTGGTCACTAGAGTAACCCTAGTCAAGGACTGACACAGAACAGAGTCCAGTGAAAGTTCCAGATGGTCTGACATTGCCCAGGTGGAAGAAACTAAGGCTAGAGAGGAGAGCTCTGCAGCGAGTAGCTTGAAATCCACACACCGTAACTAGGTCAGTGCAAACACGCATTTGCAGCTGAGTGTTGGGGTGTACACCTGCGATCTAGGCTGCTGGGAGGTTGAGGCAGGAGGCTGTGAAGCTAGCCTTGGGTATGTACCAAGACCCTGACTCAAAACTAAATAAGTAAAAACAGAAAAGCAAGCATTACCATTTTCAAATGCAGAATCATAAAAATTTGGTGTCAGAAGATACCTCACATAATTAAAGCATACACAGAATCTGAATTCAGAGAATTTAATGAAATTTTAAAATACTTTTTTCTGTCTTTAGTTCTCTTAGTGCATGAATGACTACATATTATTTTTTCATTAGGATTTCTAGGACTTTAAATAACTCACCTTTTGAACTTTTTTTTTTTTTTTTTTTTGGTTTTGTTTTGGGGTTTGTTTGGGGAACTCCTGCTTTATGTTGTTTTGTTTTTGAGACAGGGTCTGCCCGTTGCCCCAGCTGGCCTAGAACTCACTATATAGACCAGGCTGGCCTCAATCTCATATAGTTCCACCTGCCTCTGCCTTTCAAGCTCTGGGGCTAAAGGTGTTTGCCACCACACCTGGCCTTTTTGAACATTTTAATCAACATGAATCATCTAAACCACAAAGAGATTTGGACACACTGTGTGTGAACAGTTTAAAGCTGAGCACTGTCTCCAAAATTTCCAAGATGCTTCCAAAACTGAAATTTTTGTGTTAAGCAATTAGCTCATAATAGATTGAAATAAGGACCAGGAAAGTTCTATGCGGGGGAATGAGTTTGAAAATATACATTTTTTTTCTTTAAAATGAACCAACTCAAGGAGAATGTAAGAATGCTAGCAAAGTTGCAGAATATAACATGGATTTTACATGAAAAGAGATAATAGTCATTATCAACCAATAAATGCAAAATCCATTGTTTTATTAAAGTAAATTAAATACCCAAGAGTTAATGATGATAACTATAAATAAGAATGTCATCACAAGGCATGGCAGCTCACATCTTTTAATCCCAGCCCTGGGGAGGCAGAGGCAGGTGGAGCTCGGTGAGATTGAGGCCAGTCTGGTCTACATAGCGAGTTCCAGGCCAGCTGGGGATACAGGGAGACCTTGTCTCAAGAAACAAAAAGCCAAGACAAAGCAAACAAAAACACTTTCATTTTTAGGGCTTTTCTAAATATTGGTGTAACAGCAGATGATTTTAAAATTAGATATGGGCTTAAGTGTCGATACCGCTAGGTTTAAAATTTCCCTCCGGTCAGCAGCTCCAGCGGAGGAAAGCGCCCCAGACTCTGCATCTCGTCTGTCTCCCCTCGTCCTGCTTCCATGTTTTCTCCCTTATTTCCCCATATTATTTGTACTTCTTTCGTTCATTCATTCAAAACAACCTGTCAAGATTCTATAATAACGGGCTGGAGATTAAGAGCAGGTTTGAATCCCAGCAACCATGCAAAACTCCAGTTCCAGGGGATTCGACGCCCTCGTCTGACTGCCATGGGCACTGCACAACAGGGGTGCACTCATGTACATGCAGGCAATACACTGGGACACATAAAATTTTAAAACATTATATGATAACAATAGATTAGAAAACTCCAGTGTGTGAACAGAAAAACAGAGATAAGCTGTGTAAAGATAAAGAATATCTATCTCTGAGGAAAACGATGGTTTTGATGAGACTAGAATAGTAACTGAATGAGATTTTACTCTCGAAATAAGAATGGCAGGCACATGAAAAGAAGAAGACATGAAGGAGAAACCAGGGAGGTCAAACATGCCAGACTCCAGTTCTCCTTTCTCCCTGCTGTACACCTGCATCATGACAGGAAATGGATCATCCTTTCAACTGAGGAATTCTATTTGCAATTGCACTACTGTAAAGCAGATTAGGATTCATTGCAGTCTAGTGTTTTGAAGCTCATGTTTATTTCGGAGTCCGATGACTGTTAATTTGTTGTCTTGACATTTTCATAGTAATTTGAAATTCAGAAACATTAAGAATTGCAGTGTATCTAACGGTAAGGAAGCAGATCGCTCTTCCGACGTGGCCCTCTGCTGACTCTGCCTTCTTTCTCCTCCCTCAGTGGTCCCATTCTTGCTGATCTGCTGTGACTGTGGAGGAGCCCCTGGTGGCGGAGCCGGCTTTGAGCCTGTTCCAGAATGTTCTGATGGAGCAATCCACACATGGGCTGTAGAAGGCCCACAGCCAGAACCCCACGATGTAAGTGTTAATCTGTGAGAATGGGTTTTGGAAGTCACGGAAATTCAGTCTACACACACGACCTAAGGTGGTGGCAACCACTGACCTATTTATGCTTGGTTCTGGGATATTTCCTGAGGGAAGGAAGAGGAATCAAATGTCCATCCAAAGTCAGTGAAAATGATTAGGGAACCTTTCAAAAGGAGGTTCAGCTTTTAAATGGATTTCAACAGCTTCCTAAATAGCATTCTTTGAGGAATTTTGTGATATTTGAAAACAAATATATCACTCAAGGAAGAAAAGTTGCATGACAAATGGGAACATGTCTCTTGTCTTTCAGGGCATAGCCACTATCTGTGTGCCACAAATGCCACCGGGTAACGCAAACATAATAGAATGCATCGACAACTCAGGTAAGAGCAGCGCAGGTGACTCGGAAGGAGCTCTGTTCTCTCTCATCTTGTGGCTTGTTTGGGGGTGATCTTATTTGTCTTTAAAAGCATTTATGTAATTCCCTCTCAAATGATTTATTTGTCAATTACATGGTAAAGAACATTAAAATGAAAAAGGTAATTATTAATCTATGTGCTATGTTTTTTAAAACTCTTCCTCGAGCATCAGAAAGCACATTGGAGATGAGTAAGCAGAGCCTCTAGGAACAGAGGTGCTGAAGTCAAACCATGAGTCAGTTTTGTCAAGACCTTTTATCTAAGGTGCATATCCCCCTGTGGCCTTCCTCCTCTCCCACTAGTTCAAGCATCATAACTGGCTCATCCAAGATAGACCATGAAAACCTTTCTCTTCCTCCAAAGCCCATTGGTTCCTTCTACCAGATGCCATGTGCTATCAGCAATGCATTGGGTGAATACTTACACTGGTATTTAGCCTTCAGAATTCAAGCAGTTTGCCTCAGTTTGAAATCAAACTACTCTGGTCACAGGCTTTTATAACTCTTTGCGCCCCCCATTCCCAGCATATCACATAGAAAATCTGCCAACAGATAATTCAAATTAGCAAACTATTATTGTTTTATACTCAACATCACAGTTATCTCTTTTTTGTTATTTTCATCTCTTTTCTTCACTAAAAAAATGTATCCTTGGTGACAGAATTGACATTATAGTATGTTAGGGTCAAGCTTATAACACAGTCCAAATGTTCATTTAATGTGATCAATGCTTTCAGGAGTTTATACAAATGAGTACTGTGGAAGAGAGATGCAAGATCTGGGAGGAGGAGAAAGAACAACAGGATTTGAACTAATGGACGGAGTTAAAACGCCAGCTGCACCTGAGATATGCCAAGACTATTCTGGAACAATAAGAAGAAATTCAATGAGAGAATGCAGGGATGGGGGTCTCAATATGAATTTCATGGAAAGTTACTTCTGTCAGGTAAGGCTTCTAGCCACATGCCTTTCTCTCCATACACCACATTCCAAACTTCCACTAATGCCCACCAGGGCCTTGGCAAGAATCTCAAATTCCCAACTTCTAATCTTCAGGCCCCTTTTATTACTGTTTCTAAAGCCCAGATCTGAGTCTCCCATTTAACATGGCCAATGGCTCTATTTTATCTCAAATGTAAGTCCGAATTCCTCCGTGTGATAGTTAAGGTCATTCACAAATTGGCCTCTTGGTTTACTCCAGTCCACCTGGCCTCACTGTTTTCTTCATTCATTCTTATATTCCCTCTCTTTCTCTCTCTCTTCTACCCATCTTTCAAACTTCAAGTCAAATGTCACTGCCTCTCAGTTTTGAGAGCTGACTCATCCAAAACAGGATTTATGTTTTTTCTGTCTTATTGTACAACTTTGTTTACCAAGTTTTTAACGTTTATTATTGCTAAAAATTTGTTAGATTATATGTCTACCATTTTTAATGTCTCACCAATGAATTCTTCACATGATGCTGCCAAATAAAATTTGAATCCAGAGTCAAATTGTCCTATTTTGCCAAAAAAGCCACATTAAAATCATTCTTGACAGACTGGTTCCATTCATCCTTGAATCAAAGAAAACACAATCCAAAGTGCATCAGTCAACTATACATAAGTTTTTAGACAAAACAAAATTATGTTCCTCCTTCTAACTTTTTATGTACAGCATTTTTAATCTACCTCATTCTAACTTAGTTATCAAATAGTTCAGGTTTTAAAATAGTGGAGGATTTTCTGCATGTGATTTTATGTCCACATACACTATTTTAAACAAACCCACCTAAGGAAATTTTAAAAAATAAAAATGTATTATTGGAATTATAATTAAAATAGCTTCAAAATGAATTCTCTCAAGTACTTATGAAATGATTTTTAAAGCCTTTCTTAGAGATATTAGAGTTTTATATATTATTTTGTTGCTTTTATTTGTTTTATTTTTGACAGGATGCCCTGGACCCAGCGTGCCAGGAACTCACTATGTAGACCAGGCTGGCCTCGATCTCACAGAGATCCGCCTGCCTCTTCCTCCCGAGGGCTGAGGTTAACGTTATTCTTCTGATAGTACAAGCTGTTCTGTGACTGCGCCGTGTGGGCTCACTGTTTCTCTTTCTCTTCTGAACATCCAGAAAGCCTATGCTTACGCGGACGAAGACGAGGGGCGCCCATCCAATGACTGCCTGCTCATCTATGACATCGAAGGCGCGGGATCCCCCGCCGGCTCGGTCGGCTGTTGCAGCTTCATTGGAGAAGACTTGGATGAGAGCTTCCTTGATACCCTGGGCCCCAAGTTTAAGAAGCTGGCAGATATCAGCCTGGGAAAGGAAATCGAATCCTATCCAGACCCTGAACCTTCTTGGCCTCCCCAGAGCACTGAACCAATGTACCCTCAGCAAACAGAGACCCTTGCTAGTGGACTCCCGCCCATCTCCCCACATTTCGGCACCACCACAGTAATTTCTGAGAACACCTACCCTTCGGGCCCTGGTGTACATCATCCTGTGCCTATTCCTGATCCTCTGGGCTATGGTAATGTCACTGTGACAGAGTCATACACCACCTCTGGCACTCTGAAGCCCAATGTCCACCTTCATGATAACCGTCAGGCTTCGAATGTAGTGGTCACGGAGAGGGTGGTGGGCCCCATCTCTGGTGCTGATTTGCATGGAATGTTAGAGATACCTGACTTGAGAGACGGGTCAAATGTTATAGTGACAGAAAGGGTAATCGCCCCGGGCTCTAGTCTACCAACCACTCTTACCATCCCTAACCCCAGAGAGTCTTCAAATGTGGTCGTGACAGAAAGAGTGATCCAGCCAACGTCTGGCATGATGGGCGGTCTGAGCATGCACCCGGAGTTATCAAACGCCCACAATGTGATCGTGACAGAGAGGGTGGTTTCCGGCGCTGGTGTAAGTGGAATTAGTGGCACAGCGGGGATGGCTGGGGTTGGAGGCATAGGCAGCAGTGGCCTGATTAGCACTGTGGGTGCTGGTGGCGGGGGGCTGAGCGGAGCTGGAGCGGGCGGTGGCACTGGGCTGAGCAGTTTGGGTGGAGGTGGGGGTATGAGCACCATGGGAGGGACAGCCACTATTGGCCACATGAGGAGCTCTTCTGACCATCACTTCAGCCAGACGGTTGGCTCTGCCTCCCCGAGCATGGCTCGAAGTCGAATCACGAAGTACAGCACGGTACAGTATACCAAGTAGTCAGATCCCAGCGTGCTGTTCACAGTCATTGTGTTTCACATTCAGCTCCTACCCCCCAAATCTAACAGCGCAGTTTGTGATGCAGAGCAGGTGCTCGAATGACTGTCAGGTGAGAACCCACAATGGGACCAATAAACAGGAACATCACTGTGGGGGAGACGCCCCCCACCATCTGTAGCCCTTTTCCTTATATTAGCACAAATGAAATGATGACAACTTGCACAGTCTTCCTTGTGGCTATGTGGCCTACAGGATCTTCTTGGTATCTATGTGGCCTCTAGTGTATCACCAGCATGTTGAATAAATAAAGTGTGGTCATGCCAAAGCACTGACTTTAAATGGTAATTGCAAGAAGGCCTGCTCTGTCTTGATTTGCCATGCAGTACAGCCAATAATCAAAAAGGCTTCAGCATGCAACCTGTACTCAGGAAAATCTCATACTTTCTCCACATATATCTGGTCTGTTTCATAAGTAACACAAATAAAAATCCAACCACTGATTCAGACCAAGATTAATCATGTTAAAAAGTTCCAACCTTTAGAGGTAAGTCCGTAACCACCAAGCACACTTAACTCGACCACATTAACTGTAGTTGATGAAATAAATTTCAAAGTAGGAAGTGCGTCCTAGGAGGAAAACCCCATAGACGGGCAGAAGAGTGAGATTTGTTCGTGGTAAACTGGCCATGCCTGAGCCTGAACCTCAAGATGGGGCTTTAGCTAAGTCTCCTGTGCAGTCAAGCAAGGGCTTTCCTGGTTCCAGTTTGCACTCCAAAGTAGATGTGACTTTGAAGAACATTGCTTACTGCAGAGGTTATGGGATGCCACACTCATTTCTCTCTTTACGGCTTGTGAGTTAAAATAGAGACATGGCGGCCCTCACCAGGGTTAAGTCACTCCTCATTAAGCACCCAGGGCTGCGCTGTTTCTCAGTTCACAGTGACTGTTATTTTCTCCCACCCAGCTCTTTATCATACAGCTCCAAAGTTGAAGTGATTTAAGCTGAGCTGTGGGAGAAAAGCTTGCAGTATGGTTAAGCTTTGGGGCAATTTTTTTAAGGGGATTAAAAGAAAAACTGTTTTTAGATCATGAAAACTGTCTTAACTGGGGAACATTAGGAAAGAGTCATTCAATAAAATAATACCATCCTAACTATTCACTGCAACTGAGCTTAGTGATTTTCTTTCAACAACGCTCTAGTGCCTTTTGGCAGTGATCAGCCAGGACCCTTTAACAGAAATGATGATGCTATATTGGCAAGAATGACAAGCCCATTCCCTAACAAATGTTAGGGAACTTGCATCAGTTTCTAATCCTCCCTTTGTTTATCAATACTTTCTTGATTCAATGTTCTGACTTAAAGACAGTTTTCAAATAGTAGGATTTATTTTTCTAGCTTCAAAAATTTAGCAACATGCTATTTATGATGTGATATTTCTATGTGTTTGCCATATGGTGTTACCTGATTTAAAATCTCTAAGAAGAAATCAAAGAATTCTACACGACAGGTACATTTCTATTGCTTGTAGAGGAATTTTTCTGGTTTTTAAAGTCAATGTTAAATAGGCTCACTAAAGTGAAATGGGATGTGAAAAATAAAATTAGAGAAAATATTTCCCTTGGAGTTCTGAATTATATACAAGTTCATATTATTTTTTCTCCTAACTACTCAAATTTCACAGGGTGTTACTGTTTCAAAGAATCATTATTCAACTTCCAGTGCCTGTCAAAGAGAGATAGGACTGAATTAACCTAGCAAGAACTATTCTGTTTTACATAACAGCAGACAAGGTTAATATTTGAAAAGCTACAAAATACATTTAATTTTAACTGTACAGAACATGTAAATTTTTTGGTAATCTGTAGCATGCGAAAATACAGAGGTATAAATGAAGTCATTCAAAGGGAGTCTTTCTTTAATTTCATTCTGACATTCATGTTATTGCATTAAAGATGCATAATTTTTTTCTAAAGTCAAATGGGATTTATTAAAATATACCTAAATATGGCTAGGTTTGGAAATTTGAATGAATATAAATGATTAGTAATTAAATAATTAAAATATAATTTTTACTTTATCCAAAGGAATGGTAGGCAATCACACAAAGTTTATTTGTTGTCTTAATATGATATATCGTAAGTCCTTTTTTAGACACCTAATGCCTCCAAAGACATTTTGGAGGTTGCCTAACAAACGATGATTGGATCATATTTAAGAAATATGGTTAACACTCAATATGTTATATAAAACCATGGAAAATAGAATTTTAAATGGAGACTTCATCTCATCTTTCTAGGAAGATTGACTTCAGATCAGATTTCTTTCTGGGTTGCACAGCAGTGCCCTGTGTTCATTCTGTGCTTGACAATTCCTTTTTGAAAGGCTTATTATCAGTGCGGCCTTTCGGCAGAATCCTGCCCTCTCTTCCCTGCTTCCGTCTGATTCACAGGCATCATCCCACAGATCTCAAAGAGACGTGGAAATCAAAAGCAAGTAGTTGGACTCTAGATCTACAACCGGCTTGAATCTTAACTTGTTCTTAACAAAAGGAAGGAAAGATAGTAACATAATGTTCCACAGATATGGTTTGAAAATAAACCAAAGTATTTATACATCTGGCTTTCTCAAGTTCTCAGGGGCAAAATTTATTGTCTTAGAAATACTTTAGCATTTACTAAGAACCAAAATGCCATCTTCAGCCCATGTAGACAGTGAACTCCAGGAGCCTCTATCATGTTATTTACCTCTAAGCATGCTGCCTGATACTACTGTATTTGTACTGAAAATTTTACAGAAAAAGTATTATTTGAGGATTATTTATACATTTTCAACTACACATCTGTTCCACATTTATATGTTAAGATTTTAGTATCATGATTTTCAGTCAATGTAATGTTCTAACAAAATTTTAATTATATATCTTCAAAGATCACACTCTATTAAGTCGATGTAATTCAGTTACATCATTTTTTTGTTTCTGAATTCATATCAAGATTTGGCTGACAGCCAAAGTACAACTTGGGTAACTTTAGTAGACTATTAAAAGTGTTATAATCAATCTCTTTTGGAAAGAGATTTAAAATCCAAGTAAACTTCAAAGTGCTTAACACATTTTCCCAGGCCTATCTACTAAATTCCAGCCTTTGACTGGATTTCTGGTGTTTTTAAGACCTCCTCTACCTTGCACTGGAGTATACAGCACACGTACATCTCTGTGCCTGTGAAATACAGTCTGCCTTCTGACCACAGGTTATTCAATTTCTGTTCGGCTAAAGCGTGAATAGGTCAATCTACCATCCACCGACTACTTTTAAAGTACTGAATAACTTATTGTTTAATTCTCTACGTCCCATTTCATTGTATTTGCATAAACACTTTATGATCAAACTGTACTTGTTCTAACTTGGCCTTCTTTTAGTGTTTTCCAAGCATTTTAAATCCTCATCTCCATCTTTTGCTGTGTTTAAAACTAAGTGCTTTCTTTCAGTGTAAATCTTTTTGGACTCTTTGGGGCCGGAATGCTAGTTCTTGCTTTATTATCTGTTGGCTATTTTAAGGCAGTTTGTAATTTCCAAAGAGTGTGTTTACAGCAATAAAATTGATATGCCTCTGTTATCCTTCTTGAATTATAAGGTGGGGGAGATTTTAGACTATAAGAAATAATTAGGCGTTATCGAATCTAGTTATTATTTTAATCCCATATTCAGGGAGGTAATTATTTCATTGTCACGATGGTAACATGTATTTTCATTCTCCATTCCCTGACTTCCTTTTATTCCGTGTTTACTGAGGGGCTGCCTCTTCCAGATCTCCTACTCACACGAGGGCATAGCCTTCACCACATGGCTAGCCACGCTCAGATGGACTGATAATAATAATAATAATAATAATAAGGCTTGCATTTTAAAGTTTCTTTTAGTCTTGCAAATAAGAATGTTAAAATAGCAATAACCCTGGCTTAAGGGTCTGTGACCTCAGACAGGCCCTCACTCCTCTCCTGACACTTCCTGGGGATCTCACAAACAAGACTATCACCTTTGTTTACAGTGAAGGCATCCCAAGGCCCTGCATTCCCGCCATCCAGTGTAACCTTATCAATTATAACCCTGTTAGGTATTCCTCAGGAAGCACCCTGAGATCACCTTCAAATTTCTCAGCAATCATTTTAAGAAAATAATTCCATACACCATCCAAATCCTGAATATTACTATTGCAAAGAGCATGAGCAGACTCTCTTTTGAGAAGCCCGCACCCTGGCTCTTGGGTATACATTCGTCCTTCTTCAGTGGCTCTCTCCCTTATGAACAGACATTCTTAAATCTGTTAAAAGTATCTTTTAATAAACTCATCTTGTGACGGGCTTCACCTGAGCAGAGGTCCTAAGGAAGAAGAGACCCCACCCCAGGCTCGAGGCCTGAGCAGTGCAGCAGTATCTCCACCCACAGTGCCACTGACAAATCCATGGAAACATTTCATATTCGAACCACAGCATTCTACCCCCAGAACCCAGAGGCTGATGGCCATTTCATAGTGCAACATGCATTCATTTCAAATGCAAAAGTCTCCCTGGCCTGTTTGTTGTTGATTTTCTTTGGGTTTTTCTTTTTTGTTTCTTATTAGCATATCTTAATTACATATAAGAACGAATTTCATCATGACATTTTCATACATATACATAATGTATTTCCTTCATATTTACCACCCCCCCCCACCCTCTCTGGTTCCCTTCCCTGCCTGCTAATCTTCTTTCTGTTCTCAACTAGCCCCGCCCGCTTCTACTTCGATGGTGTGGCTGAGGCTTTGCTTACAGGAGTATAGTCACTCCACTAATGACTATGCCACTAAAGAAAACGTGCCTCCCTCCTCCATCAGCTATTAAGTGCATATACCCGCCAGGGAGAGGTAGGGCCCCAGAGCCTGGCTCCCTGCCATGACAGACTGTTGACAGGCCCAATCTTATCCAGATCTTATGCCGGTAATCACAGCTGCTGTGAGTTCAAGAGTGCAATGGCCATGTTCGGTCTGGATGTCAGAGTTCCAAACCACTCCCCATCCCCTACTCCCTGAGCTTTAGACAGAGTGATATAGCTGTTCTATTTATGAATGAGCATTCAGCAGTCCCTTAATCCCACACTTTAACCCATTATGAGTCTCCGCAAGTACCACTGATCAATACAAAAAGAAGCCTCCCTGGCCCAGGCTGACAGCAGCACTAATCGATGGGCATAGAGTTATTTTGAAGACAATTCCTTGAGTGTATCTTGTCCATTTAACAACCAATAATAGCCTCTCACATGTCTACAACCTTCCAAGCCACCAGCTCTACAGTGGGTTTAAAGTATCAAAAAGGTACTTTTGAGAGTCCTAGCAGTCTTCACAGTCCAAGGAAATTCTCCTTTCTCTATGGAGCCAAAGATGATTTTGATCCTCCGATCCCCTGGCATTCATACCCCAGGTTCTGGGATCACAGGTATGCATCACCAAACCCAGTTTTATCTGTGCTGGGAATTGAACCCAGGGCTTCATGCATCCTGGACAACTTAGCTACATCCTCTGCTTCAATTTGCTTAATGTGAGCCCCTGTGAGGTCAGAAAACAAGTTACATACTTCCAATATGCAATGGTACAGGTAGACACTCTCATTCCAAAAGGGAGGAATACAGACATGGCAAGGAAAGATGGTCTCCAAGCAAGACTGAAACCCAGCAGGGCAGACAGCAAAGTCTATAGTTCCATGTCCAGCATCTGAGGCTCAGGATGGACTCATCTGGGCTCCAAGGAGCTTGGGTAGTGCCACCCCTCTAGTCCTGCCTCTTCCAGCACACACAGCCTCTGACTGGGGGCGGGCTCCATTCTGCACTTTTTCTCTACAGATGCTCAGCATCATTCAGCAATGAGCGGCTCCATGCTGTTGCCAGCAGTTAAAAGCTCTTTTCAGAGACTTGGCTGTGTTTAGGATCCTGAATGTACTGTTTAAAAAAGCTAGGTCCTCTGTGTGTCATCCCAAGTCAGTTTACTTCAGCAGGGTCTCTGGCTGTTCTCCTGAAGGCAAAAGAATAACTTGGGATACAGGCCAGATGAGTCCATACAGTGAGGTCCTCCTGGGCTTTCTGGGTATTGTTCCATCCAGCCCAGGAGTGGAGCACCTTTGACTCTAAAGGGATTTCTATCTCTGGTGTCAGGGGCACTCATCCAATGCGATCTGAGTCCCTGGCCAGAAAACAAAGGCATACAGGCCTAAGGGAGAGCAGAGCACCTGAACTGCCATTGAAGAAACAAAAATAATGTCCAGGTGGATCCTGAACAAGTCCACAAAAAAGACATCAGCAGAGAGACTATTCCACACTGCCTCCCACAGCAGCCCTGGAGTTCTTGTGAGAGCTCTCCACTCAGGCAGAGCCAACGCTTGGCTTGGCTTGGCATTTCAGGACAAGCCAATATGGAGCAGAGTCAGAGTTTAGTGGAGGTTTTTAACATTTAAAAGCAAGAGTTAACAGAAACAGAAGTGTTCGGAGGAAAGAATAAGGTATTTCCAATAAGGGGAGGCGGTTCTCAAAGCATTGTGGGGTTGTGTCTTCAGAGTAGCTATATATTGTTTCCTGAAGCGGGATCTCAGAGGGTTGCCAGGTAACCTTTTCTTGTTACGTACATGAGAGTGCAGGATGGTTCCTGACAGACATCAGATGGAATTACAACTGATAAGGTAAAAGTGGGCCACCAGGGCTCTTTTGGAAGTTGTTCTTATTTAAACAAAGGTTAAGTTCTATTTGTGAGATTCCCAGAATATTTGGGAGAGCAGGGGTGAGGATATGCTCTAGGCCCGCCCATTCAATTTAAATCCCATCATAAATCACCTTAAGAAAAGTATAGTAATTAAATATAGAACATTATGTTGATCAAAAAGTTTGGAAAGGGGGAAATTCCAGCCATGTACTTGGTGCTTAAGTTCAAATAAGATAAATTTTTGCCACTGTGGGAGACTTACTTTTTCTATCTCAAAGGGGTATGGGGGACCTTAGGCACTTAGCTTGGCATTCCAGTCTGGGTCAGTTCTCCCCAGTCCTGTCCCTTCTTTCTGAACCTCTTATAAAAACAAAACCCAGGGAAAGAGATTTTGAGCCCAAAATGTCAAAATATCAGACTGGTTTTTGCCAAAGTTCACATCTGGCTTGACCCAGAATGTAGACTGTCGTATACTTTTTCCAGAGGAAAATATGTTTTGATAAAACTACCGAGTTCCTCTGCTCATTCTGCCCACCCCGTGTACCGAGTTCACTGATCCCAAAACAGAATTTGGAGTGATTTGTAAAGGTAAAGATGAGAGGGGGGGGGGGGAAGAGAGAGAGAGAAAGAGAGAGAGAGAGAGAACCAACAAACAGCCAGGCAGGGGCTCACAGAAGTTGTAACCACAGGCAACTGAAGTTCAGTCCTCCAGAGAAACAGCTACAAGTCTGTGGGCGATGTGTGCGCAGCAGAAAGCCACACACTGTGAGGGAGGCTGTGTCTTTCTACACGCCAGCTGCACCATCTACTAACCTAGGCCTCCTCTGACAAGTGTCATTTTCTGACACTGCAGCCCAGGTAGGTGAAGTGACTTTGGAGTCACCGACGTAAGTGTGGTCTAAATTAAGTTCGGTCTGAATTCTTGCGGAGGAGATGGTGGCTGCTGGGCTGGCTCTTCCATCTGCTCAGAAGCCACAATAGTAAAGAATAAGGGACCCTGGGAAAGGTGCTGGGCCTGCAAAATACAGCATTCTGAAACAAGCCTTTTTCCTTTAAGATCCAGAATTTAGGGAGAGAATTCATGTCTTCTGCAGATGGCATCCTACTGAGTACCAGGTACCACAAGAAGAGTCCGCCCAGAGCACTGAAGATACACTTAGTCGAAGCACAAGAGCCAGGAAGGAGCAGGCAGGAGAGGAGCTGAGAGCCACTGATCAGGGACATTTTACGCACATGGAGTTTTAAATGTTCACCTGACTGCTTATGGCATGTCTCTGGCAGAAAGTTCGGCCCAGCGTGCTCATAACCACTGCCATCATCTCTCCAAAAATGATGAGGAAAGTCATGCGATGCCCATCAAAACCAAGGAGGTTGTCCAAGGAGATGATGCAACTGCCAGATCAAAGCAGCAAACAGTCCTGGACTCAGGTCTCACCACCCATGAGCTAGTGGTTCAAGTCGGTGCTTTGACTGCTACGTTTGCAAAGGTTTTTCTTGAAAATACTCCAAAACGATCTTCTAGAAGAAGTCAGACCATCAGTGAGGGACCACACTGAAGACTTCAAAAGAAGGTTCTGAGCTTGGCCAGAACTGGAAGAGCTGTTGGCCAAATAGAACTGGCCACTGCCAACCCTCTCCTGTCATCAGTGATACGAGGTCACAAAGAGACGATCTTCCTATGATCCGAATTCAGCAGGAGAGAGCCCGTACAGGGAAGGCCTCCTCTCATCTGGCATGGCTGTGCGTGCCAGTTGTTACCTCTAACCTTTGAAATAACCCAGAGTATTACCAGCTAATAATATTCTGCTCCCAAAAGAGGCAGGGAGCAGGTGCTACAGTTCAGACAGGTAGAGACAAGCAAAAGTTGGAAAGCACACGATCAAAGCCTGTCAGTCATCTGTGCACTCAGGTGAAGTAGACGATGAGAGTTCTCTGATGTGACCGACTTTCTTGAGCATTTTCCTATAAATAAGGATGAGGCATAGCTAATATATTGGTACATTGAGTAACAAAGCTCCATGGTGTAAAACTGGAAATTCTCAGTCCCCTTTGTCATTAACTTATATGTCCTAGGTTTTATAGCACTTACATCAATGACACATCCACCCTAAAGAGAGCTTAGGCATTTTCTAATGCACTACATGGCTTCACTGTTACATGGGGTGACCTGGATACATAAATGTTTGGGTATCTGTTTATTTTCAGAAATAAGGGCTACTGGTTCACTAAAGTTAACATGCTGTCAACATAACCCAACATCTTATAACTCACTGTGAACAGAACTGTGCCCATGCACGCTCTTTCTGAGACCTGTTTCTGCACCTGTCTTGTCTTCTACGGTTCATCACCGCTTAATGCAGTACTAATCACAACAACTAACTAGAGAACCAACCTAAATGCCCAACAAGAAAGGACCAGAAAAAGGAAATGTGGCTTATATACCCAAAGGAATTATTTTCAGTCATAAAGAATGAAGTCGGATTGTTTGCAAGAAAATGGAGGTATTCATATTAAGTCGGTCTCAGAAAGAGGTATCACATGTTTTCCTCTCATGAAAGAGGGACAAACCAGGGGACAAAGAGGATGAATAGGAAAGGGGGAGGGAAGAGAGAGAGAGAAGTATGAAAAGAAAATGCTCAAAGCACATTAAACGCACACATGAAAATGGCATTATGTAACCCTGCACAATAAAAAAATTAAACCCAGAACCAAAGTAACTCACAGCAGACCTACAGTTCATAGGATCAATGAAACAAGCCAGAATCTTAAAGCCAGGCCTATGCAGCCATGGGATTTACTTCACTATAAGGAAATAAAATGAAAATGGAGGGGGCACCCAAAAATCATACTGTCATGCGATGCACCTGCAAGCAGTTCAGTAATGAATTTTGAATTCACATGTGATGCCTGGATCAGCATAGCAGCAGACAGAAGTTCAACATTCACTGGAACATGTGAACAATTACTTCTGCTCACTGCTCAAGTCAGTCTAAAATCCGTGCCGGCCCCAGCACCCTGCCCCTCAAATGCCCATACCTTCAACACAGCTGCTGTTCTGAGTTAAGACAAAATGCCTTAGTTTTTAGACTGCAAATATGTCTTGGCCAAGTGTCTTAAATGTTTCAGGAAAAAGATTAGACTTGGAAAAATTGGGCCTTTCATGTTCTGTTAGAACTGTAAGGTACACTAAAGGAAAAATGGTTTCTTTTCAAATATAATTAAACATTTTTCAAATGTTTTCTATTTGAAAACTAAACTCTACACCACCCCCATCCTCAAAATTGGGTAAAGGTGTGATTTTTAACAACAAAGGTCATGTTAAAATAGAAATACATCCCCAGACTGTGAGATCCATAAATAAAAAGCAATGTTCTAGTTAACTTTCCATTGCTATGATAAAATACCTGAGAAAATGAGCTTACAGGGAAGAAAGTGCTCTTATAGTCTCAGAGCTCGGGTCCAGGGTCACTTGCCCCGTTGCTTTGGACATGTGATAAAGCAGAACATCACCGCAGATAGGAGTGGTTGAACTGGCTCACTTCATAGGGGGTCCGTTCCAGGCCCCTCCTTCAGTGACCTACTTCCCTGAAGAACCGCCTCCTATGAGTCCCACCACCTGCCAATCACACCCTAGCTGGGCACCAAGCCTTCAACAGGTGAGCTGCTGGAGGCCATTTAAGATAGAAAACCACAACAAACAATATGTAAAACACTGCCTTATTGATGAGATAAATAGTTCCAAAGCTTTCCACATGCTGTTCATTGGGAGAGAAAAGAAAAAGATATTTCCTCTGTGGGGGAAGGATGGAATTGTCAAATCCCTATACTACATAGAGGAAGGTGTGTCAAGAAATGCCCCATCTTACCCTCCACTGATGACCAGTGAGTGATTGGGGACCTGCTTCCTTGGTGACTAGGGCAAGCAGAAGACATCTTTCACAGGGAGGACAGGAAGTTTACAGTTCCCATCCATGGATAGAGTTACTGCACCACACTGCTAACTAATAGATCACGTTTCTGTTTGGTACATCATCGTCTGTAAGCTGGATTACTGAGAATTAACTCTTCACCGAGAAAATGAATCTGCTTTCAATTTCAATATAAAAATAAATGCGAGCCTGTGTAAGACTTTCAATGGGAGAACACAACACAACTGAGGTCACTGACGAGTCTCACTTTTGACTGAGTTCAGCCTTCTTTGGGAAAATGGTCTTACCCAGCACATAATGTGCTTTAAAAGTTAGAACAACCAAGAACAGATTAAAACAAACTAAAAGTTAAAAGCAGGTAGAATTAGGAATCAGGGGTTATGAGAGTACCAAAGAGGGAAGAAAAACCACATTTGTTATTCAAACTATATTAATATATTAATGACTTAGATCTAGGTGTAATACCATAGATTTTAACAGAGAGCAAGTAGGTTAGCATCATAGATACTCTAGAAATTTTGAAAAAATCTCTATACAAGGAGAATCTGTTATATGCTAATTATTTATACAAATATATCTAATTTAACTCTCAAAAATCCTCTGTGGGCAGGAAATCATTGAAGATACTTGTAATTAAGAGTAATGAATTAAGTCACTCAGAAAAAAAAAAAAAAATTACTGGAACTCCTAGTTGAGCCAGATCTAATTTCTTTTTTCAGTTCCATGGGCTTTTATTGAGATACATTTAACAACAGAAATAATCAAAATTTTTACCAACACGCTTTTCTGAACCTTCTAATAGACGTGTCCATAAGCATGTACATACAGCATAACACATTCCAACAAATACAGAGTCCTGCTGGAACATTTGTCAATTAAACAGTAAGGCAATTCTCCCTTTTCCTCAAAATGTTTTTGAAATTCAAAATTCCCACCGTTCGTGGCTAGCAGCACTAGAATTTAATGTCTCCGAATACCACGCTGTTACAGTACTTTTACCTTAGCTGCAAGAATATGATTGTATAACTGTTGACACACTAGACTCCATCATTGAGGATAAGCTAAAATATTTTAAAGCACTGTAACTTCTAACCAGTGAAACCAGACAAAAACAAAAAATTGAAGGCATTGAGGATTTTCACTGAAGGACTGCAGGCAACATATTTTTACTCTATCAGATTCCATGAAGCCAAATAAAAATAATATACAGAATAAGAACAGAAAATAATTTGCTTTCCAAAGAATTTCGAAGTGTTTGTTAACTCCTCTGACCAAATATACATATACCATAAAGAATGTGATAACTCTAGTAAAATCCATATCTAAACTAGAAGATCTCCAGGTATGTCCAATCTTTTTAAATTTCTTTTCATATTTAAAAGATTTATTTATTCATTTGTGTATGTCTGTATGTCTGTGTGGCTATGGGTGTATATGTATGTGTATCCGTGTGTCTGTATGTATGCTTTTATGTCTGTGCCAGCAGGTCTGTGTGTATGAGCATGGTGGGTGTGTGGACGTTTGGATGCAGAGGCCAGAAGAGGGCATCAGATTCCTGGTAGCTGACGTTACAGGCATCTGGGGGATGCCAGGCTCGTTATCTGGGTATTTGGATCCAAACCCCTGTCCTCGTGATTTCACAGCAAGTGTTTCTAACTGTTGAGACATCTCTCCAGTCCCATTCCAACCTTCTGACATTGCAACGTGTCATATGCAGAGTTCATGCTTGAAGCCAGATACGGTGGCTCAGGCCTGCGATCCCAGCACTTGGAATGCAAAGTCAGAAAGATGACTACAAGTTCAAGGACAGCCTGGTCTACATATCAACTTTCAAGGCAGACCAGGCTACATAGCAAGTCCTTATCTAAAAAAAAAAAAAAAAAAAAAAAAAGCTCAAGGAGCATGCAATTTAGACATGAAAAAATACCACACACAAAAACTCATGTTTTAAGTAAGTTTGCAAAGTTGTGTTGGACTACAGTAGTAATCCTCAGCTACATGTGAGCCATAGGTCACATGACTGGTAGAGCTACTCATCCCCCAGATCTGTTTTACAATTGGTATCATTGGCTGTTTGTGTGCCTCAAAATCTGTATGCTGAAAATTTCATGATGGTTCGCACTGTCAACTGACAGGATCTAGAATCACCTCGGAGACAAGATGCCTGAGGGGGAGGGTGGAATTACCTAGAGTGTGGCCGAAAGCCCACCTTGACTGGCCTGTGCCGTCCCATGGAGGGCGTGCTGGATGAATAAAAAGGAGAAAAGTCGTCTGGACACAAACATTCATCTGGATCTGCTTCCTGGCTGTGGTTGCTATGTGATCAGGTCCTTGACTTCCTGCTGTCACCACTGCCCCACCATGACAGACTGTATCCTCTCAGCCTGTTAACCAAATTAAACCCCATCATGAATGGGATCATCACTCTGATAGAACAGGCCAAAGGAGCGCCATCACCTCAGTCACAATGCAAGCACCCAGCAAGAAGGTGCCATCTGTGAACCAGGAAATGGGGCCTCCACAGACACAGGATGCGCCTGTGCCTTGACTTGAATCTCTCACTCTCCAGAGCTTTGAGAAGTCAATCCCTGCTGTTCTATCCAGCTAACCAGCCTCTGGTATTTTATCTTAGCAACCTGAACGGACTGAGATAAGCATAGATGTTTCTCTAAAACCGGCCTAATCCTCCATAATTTAGAGCTATCAGGCAACAATAAAATTATCAGAGAATGGGAACCCCAGTTTCCCACCACTGATTAGAAGGGGTGGAAAGTGGAAGGTCAGACAGACTCCCTAAAGTGTCACCTTCACTTTCTCTAAATAAGCTACATGTCTTATAAATTATCAATAAAGACATCATTTGTAACACCATGGAATAAAGCAAAAAAGAAGTGAACATTTCCTATAAAATAAACAAATAAATAAACAAATACTAAAGGTTAATACTCCTCACCTCATGAAAAGACACTAACTTACACTAGAAAAATGTCCTCCAGTTAGCAAGATGGCTCAGCTGGTAAAGACACTTGCCATCAAGTCAGACAGCCTAAGTTTAATCCCTGGAGTACACATGATGGAAAGAGAGAACCAACACCCACAAGTTGTCCTCCACACATGGGCCATGGCACACATGTGTGTACCCACATACACACACTGGATAAATATAAAAAGGGAGATACGGAGACATCTCCCCAGAATCGCAGTTCTTAACTTCAGTCTGCAGTTGCCTGGACAGCAGGCAAGGAACTAAGTAATTCCTTGCCTAGATTCCAATTCCCTAGACCTGGAGTCAAGAAATCTACATTATTTTTACATATATCCCAAGAAATACATCTCCAAAGACATTATCTACTTTTGAATCTTCTCGTTCCTGGATTTCTTCCCCCAACAAACTGAGCTGCCCAGATCCTCTATTTGAATTGGCCAGACACATAGTGAAAGTATCACAGGTGGGCCATCCTCACAGTAGAGCTCTGTCAACGAAGGGGCACACTCAGTGGCCTTGAACTAGCCAGTGACATCTAAATTATCACAGGCACAGGTGCATCTGTCATGATCAGGAATTGGGAGATCAACAAAGTTGACATCTTCCAGGACAAGTATTTAGTAAATATATAAGTGGTGCACTTTAATTAATACAGAACTGGAAGCCAAGCTATTCTGTTTCTGTCCTTGGAGTGCTATACACACAGAGAGAATCAACAATGCACCTCAGTTAGGGTGTGCATATGTTTTAGGGTGTAAACTCACATCATCTTGATGGCATTAACATAACTCTTTAGAGAACTAACATTTAACCTCTGATTTCTAACACCCACCAAATAACCTGGTGGTTGGCCCTTTGTTTCTATACATAAATTGACTTTAATGAGGGACAGGATGTTTATCTTGAGTGCTGGAGGTGAGCCATCAGACAGGTAGTCATAGCAACCACTCTGGAACAGAGCTGTTTACCTTTTGCTCGTCATAATTATTTTTGGTTTGTGTCCCCAGGGCATAGTAGTTGAACCCAAAGCTTCTACATATGCTCCACCAACCTCTGAAATTTCTTTTTGATACAGACCAAAAAGAATTTTCCAGGCAGAAGGCACGGTGAGCTAGCTATTGCATAAAGGGAATCTAAGCCACATTTTATTAAGCCTAGAAGTCCATTACGATGAGAGGCTTTATATTCTCCCGTGTTTCTACAATTCAGCTCTTAAGCAGCATTGAATCCTAAACTTCTATACAATGTAACCATTGTCATATCTGTCAATGACCATCTCCAAGAATAGAAATATACACTAAATTATTAGTCAAGGAATATCCCCACCCACTAATACAAATTCTCACTTTTTCTGTATTCTAAAATAAATCAAATAGTGTCTACAATAATATAAAAAGCCACAAAAAAACTATAGGCAATGAAAAATTCTTATTGACTACACTGGAAAGAATCACTTCACCTGTCGCTAGAAAATGGTCTCATGTGGCAACGTCATGTGACTTCCTACACAGTGAGAATCAAGGGAACTTTTCTGTGTCCCAAGCACCATTTCCGTTACATTACTCTCATGAGTGGGAGCAAGTAAATATTCTGTTCTAGATATAAAAGAAAAATATCTTATATCTTGTATAAGATATAATTGTCACCTTTTTCAAACCTCTAGACCAAAAATAATCATGAAGATGAAAATTGTGAAAGCTCAGTTGGACATATAACAGTTATAAAAGAACCTCTTGATAGTTACACACTCACGTATTCATTGTCCTGAGAGCTTTGGTTTAAGATGCTAACATAATCGTGGTGAGTTAATGCCACTCTGCCCTGCTGACTGCTACCATTCTAGACAACCTACCCCAAACACATGCCAATCAAAAATACATGCCATACTATCAAAATGCACTGAAAAATTACAAATCAGTGCCAATTTCAAGCCACCTTCTTACTATTGTTGGGAATCAATTCTTTAGGTTTTGATCTCAGTAGTACCTTCAAATAACCAAAGAACCTTGGGGCTGCCTGAGGAAGCATTTTAAAAATGATAGCAAACAAACAAGCTCTATTTGTTCACCTTACATATTTATTTTTGAATTAAGCAGATACTCCAAGATTAAAGTTTCACTTGGATAGATATCTTCAAATGCAGCCTCTTTGTAACAAGTCATTTTCCCACCGCTCGAGCATTAACTTCCTTCTTTTTTTCCCTCACAAATATAAGGAACATGTAATTTCTCTTCATTTTAGGATACCAACCCAGCCCTCTAATTGCTTACAGTCTGTCCCATGCTTCCAAAAAATGTTAAACCAAGTTTCTCAAGACATCAAGCACTGTTTAGCACGCATTGCATTAACAGAGTCTGCCTTGTTTCTGAATTACAGTGACAGGTACCCGCAATGCAGCTTCCCACTGAAACTCTCCAGTCAACAAAGATTAGCAATTAGAGAACATTAAGTGATTTCCTTTTTATGTTTCTTGATGTGCCTTTCAACCTGCAATTGTTTTCAGGAAGAGACTCTACACCCTGTTCCAGACCCATCCTGACCGAAGGGAAGAAATTTAAAAGGAAAACAATAACAAAATGGCCTTGATGCTACTGATTTTTCTTCTTTTAATTTACCAGTTTCCAACTTCAGCTTCTCTTTAACACACACTTGTGATACTTTAGAAGATTTTCTCCACTTGCATTATTTATTTTGGTTTGAAATCATCACTAATTTCTCGTGCAAATTCCACAAGTCCTAAGAAAACTAAATTCCATAGATATTGACCCAGAAGTTGTATCATAGAGGTTTGATTCTGGAAACAAACATACCAGTACCAGTTAAACAGAGTTCCTTTGTTTTAACTGTGTTATTCCAGGAGATCTTTAAAATTTAGAGTGCAGTACAACCATAGGAGTTCTAAAAGGAAAGCAGGAACCTCTGGATGAAGAGTTCCATCACTGTCTCTCTGTGTCTTTCAAGGCCCTCTTCTGAAGGTGATTCCATTCCTTGGAGCTGATTGTGTAGTGGACATGTATGTGTGTATGCTGTCAGTCTATGTAATTTTGCTTTTACAATGTTGGCAGTCAGAAGGAGCCTTCTAATTTTATTCAGCATGATGATAGGCCCCAGCATTTTAATTATTTTTCATGTTGTGAGTAATTTATTATTCATTGGGTATCTTCCCTGTAAATCTTGCCCTCACTCTGTCAGATTTTTCTTTGGTGTCCAACAAAGGGTTTCATTGCAATAAGAATCAAGGTGTGTCTACGTTTTTACCCAGAGCCCAAACAATGCCAGCCTTCCAGACCAGCCCAGCAGTGTGGGGTGGAGAAACAGAGTCATTGCAGAATATCTTCATCCTCCTGCCCAGAGAGCATCAGTTATCACCCATGCCCTCCTGACAGGACATCACCAAGCACGGCCTGCTCCAGAGCCCAATTCAGGCCAGAACTGCAGGACTAAAATTGACTCTCACTGGGGATCAAGGTCAAGAGGCACTCGCAGGAATGGATTGGCTCCTCTTCAGAAATGTTTGCCTTCTGATTCTTCTCATGGTAAGTGGAATGTAAAGGCCTGGGAAGGGAATGCACTTTGTCTTTTTTGGGTCTTGTCATGTCTGCCCACCATCAGGCTTTCTGCCTGGGCTTTGTTGTTTGTCCTCTCCTTTCTGTAAAGACAGGCTTAGGGGTCCAGCCTCTGTTGATCTCCAAGACCTCTCTGTGCCTGGAGGGACTAAATGGGATGGAGACGTAGGATGAGGGCTATGGTGACTCAATGGACCTTAGAGTCATGGTCAAATTCAGCGTGAATGCTGAGATACTTCTGGGTTTTCAGGCAGACATAATATTTTTTCCATTCTTTGTTATTATCTCTACTTAAATCAGGCAGATTGCTGTGAAATTTCCTAGAGCAAATGGGTTTCAACTTTGAAGGGAACTAACATTGATCAAGCCCATTTCTTTTGAACAGTTATTTCCTTATGAGTTTCTTTCTAAGAGTTGCTGGCTATATCAAAATTGTGTTGCAACTACTTATAGCTACTTATGAAATATTTGTCACATTATAAAAGCATACCTACAGGCAAGGAAGGAAACATTTAAATGACCTATTTATTTAAAGTAAATATGGAATTTTAGATACCATAGTACTTTGATCCAACTTTGGAATGGCAAAGTATGGAATACCTTCACATGCATGGTAGACATTCTGCCCTTGAAAAGCCTCAAACTTCTATGTCTGTAGAAAAGGCAAGATCAGGGTGGCCGCGTTGCAAAACTTGTCAATTCAATTAGGAAAATTTATTTAAAGAACCAATTAAACTAGTTTAAATCAGATCAAATTTAAGTCTACCGATGATCCAGGGACAGAACAATTCAGCCAAAACACATTTTTTAAAATAAGAGACATAAAAGGGAGATTTTTCAAATCAAATGCCATGTACCTGACTACTTGCAAAGTAACTCATCAGAACATTGATTCTAAAGGACGGGGCAGCCAAGCAGGACCAGGGGAGACAGCACAGTGAGTTCATTCCGGATTTTATGTTTCAGTAGACTTCAAAAGCACTGCAGGTGCACAACGCTGCCAAAGGGTAGACAGCCCAAGCTTGGAGGAGGGCTCGAGGACAGTGGTAGAACATGCCATCTTCTGAGTTTAGGAGACAGATTACTAGACTTTTCTTGGAAGAAAAATTTAGCCTAGCAATGCCAGAGAGACACGCAATACCCTGTTATGAAGGTCAGTAATAGTTCACAGATGGAAAGGTTACTAGAACAGTCCAGAACCTGACTGCATCTTTCGCAGCAGGCATCGGTCGGTATGTGCCTGTTGCTGCACTGCTGTGCAGGACGATCTCCCCGTCACTACATAGACCTTTTGTTTATTACAAGGAAACCGTTGCATGTTAAGATTTTAGAAGCAACATCTAAGCACTGAACTTGGTTTCTATTACATTCTGCACAGGCATGTTTTATGATAAAATTATTTAATTGGAGAGTTCATTCATCTTCTTGATCTTAAAGGAACTTCTTTCCCGTTCTCAGGGTCCCGGAGGCAGTTCTAGTTTCTTTTTCTTGATAATCTTAGTGATTATTGAAAATTAATTCTTTCTCACTTCTTGTTGAGACTGGATATTTGTGTTCGGCTTTCAGGGTAACTGAAAAATGTAAGTTCTTACGCATTTCTGATAGCTACCTTAAGATGTCAAGTGCTAATGTCTGCAACTGGGAAGTAGAGAAATGTCTAGCATATATCAAGATGGTAGATGCAAACGGTTAAGGAGAATCCAGATATTGTATGAGAAGAGACATTCCTGCCTGCTTTAATTTCCTGCACTTGAACTCTGCCCCTTTTCTCATTAACTAAATCAAAGACTCTCTGGGGCATCATTGCGCTAATGCGGGTGTGGCACCCTCTCAGACTTACTGGTACTGTGTGTCGGCTACATCTCAACCACAAGGAGTACTTGAAACAAGATTTTGACTGACAACCAATAAAAGGTACCCAAACCTCGAGGTTTCAATAGGGTGTTTCATTTCATCACAAGGGTGCTTTGGTATTTTCTTCCTAAGGATATTCATCATGTTCTGCTATAAAGCAGGTGGGGAGGTGAGGAATAATCAGTGCTGGACCGAGACTTGGCTGTCCCAGGTTTGAGTCACAGCTCCCTTCAAAGAGGCTGTGCAGCTTGGCGAAAGCACTAGGCTCCTCAGAGATTTATTGTGCCTTATGGAGACTGTATGCTTAGACATGATGTCACTAAGTTTCGTCCACCACAGAAACTCTGGAATTCTTTAATTACTGTTACTGAGTACTTATGCAGTGGAAGTTCATGTCTGGTTCCTGAATACTGTTTTCACAATTTGCCTAAAGATATAGGCAATGCTATTGGTTGAATAAATTTTATTAGGGAAGGAATCACTGGAGGCTGGACAGTTATTAACTGAATGAAGCCTATATTTTATCAAGTTCATAAGATAAAAAAAAGTAGCCATTGATCAGATAAGAATTTTAAGCCACATACAGTGACCATTCATGCTACAAATGAGATGTAAACACTCCAATTAAACATCCTGGTTCTTGGAAAGTAAAAATAGGTAAGGTGAATAGGTACATAGATATTATCTCATTCTAAGTTGAAAGAGACATTAAGGTTTAAACGTGTGTTCCGAGCTAACTGAGCTTCATCATTTTGGTTCTCACAGTAATGATGTTATTCTGGTACATGGAACACAGGTTCGTTTGGATTTTAGTTTTTGTTGTTGGTGGTTGTTGTGTTTTGTTTTTTGCTGTCAGTTGGTTTTTTTTTCTTTTGGCAGACAAACTTCCAGAAATGCAACAATAGGTGAAAAAACACATTATCCGATGTTTCATTTGTACTGAATAGTCACCCCTAGGTTGCATGAAATGATTTGTTTCAGTCCTGACTATTACATGAACTACTAATGTCCCCACTACTGCAGGTTGTACAGAACTAAATCCCACCTGTGTGATTTTGTGGGTTTTGTTGTTATGGTATGAGTGGCTGGAGAACTGTACAAAATCAATATATCACGAGCTGAGT
Organism: Eospalax fontanierii; assembly: GCA_035773235.1. NCBI lineage: Eukaryota > Metazoa > Chordata > Mammalia > Rodentia > Spalacidae > Eospalax > Eospalax fontanierii. The sequence continues at coordinate 69,358,560 of CM069538.1, forward strand.
AAACAAATTTATAGTTTCACCTTCAACTTACTCAGTAGCCCAGGGCAGGAATTTGACATGAAAAGAATTTTTATATCCTAACAGATGTCCATTACTATGCCATTCTAGAATCTACAATGTTGGCACGATTTTTTCTATAATACCTCGCTAGAAAGTTGCAATACAAAAATCCTCCCCTAGTCCCTGGGGCTCACTGGCCAGCTCACCTGATGAGCAAGTTTCTAGGTTGATTGGAAGACTTTCTCGAAGAACAAGTGGGCATACACATTCTAATTCTCGGGGTTGGCCTCTGGGCTCCACACACACAAGCATCTACATGAAGACGCCAGGCACATAGGCACACACAAAATCCTATCCTAAAAACTATTTCATGGCTTTAAAAACCATGATTCTTTAAGATCCCTCTCTCCTTCAAGAGGCACTCTGCTCCTAAATGCCTAATCTTCCTTGCACCTGTGCAGCCAGGGAAACTCTTCACTGAGTAATGAAACCGTTGACTGATGTGCAGTGGTATTTCCTTCCGGTTCCCAACTGGAATTCCCCAGACACAGACGAGTTCTGACGAGAGGCTGGAGATGACAATGACAGCACGGAGCCCTGGGTTGTTACTTGCATGAGAAATGTTTGCCTTTCCTTTCTATGTAGAAAATTACATGGCTTACAAGCAAAAAGGCCATTACTTGAAATACCTTCAATTATAAACAAAAGTGCTATAATTAGATTTGAACTTGGCATCTCTGCCATACGCCTGGGAAGATGGCAGTTGCTTTACTCAAAAATTTTTATAGGCATTATCCAGGGAAGAACTACTTATTAATAAGTTGGTCCAGGGTGTACAAATGACTTCAAAACTGACATCAAAAAGACAAGTCAGTAGCTACCACTTTAAATGTAAACATAAAGAGAATAAGGTGAATTTTAATGCATTCAGTCCAGGTAAGGACTTAGAATCTATCTATAAATCACCTGTCACCCTAGGAACAAATAGTAAAAGGAAGAAAAGGCCCAGAAAAATGTCTAGCATTGCTAAATAAATGGCAATGGAATGTTGTGTGTTATTATTCACCTTGGAACTGACACGTATCATGGCCAGAACACTGCCTGTCATATTTTTGTCAATAACCCTTTTTCGGTGAATAAACAGATAGACTCAGTTTCTAATATGTGTCCTACCAAGTCACCATTCCTCCCTCACACATCAATAGGCAGCTTCAACATGTGTAATGGGCTTCAAAGAGAGCTTGGGTGACTTCAGCTGAGGCACAGAGGAGTTGGCTTTCCGAGTTAAGGTCTACTTTGTGTCACCATCCCATCACCTTATAGTAACAAAGCATCTTACTGTTAACAGTTATTTCATATTGCCAAAACCCTGAAAAGTAAAGACATGTATCCTTATTTTGCAAATAAAAAAGATTTAGGGGAGAAATAAATCAGACCACTCATAATTGAGACAGTCTTTGACTGCACCCAGTACTTCAAGACCAAAACTCTTTCAGTCAATATCACACTCTACTCCCTCTCCATTTGGATGCACACCCAACCCGTGTGTGTCTCTTTTATGATGTCTGACACTCGGGTATCATTTTTTCTGCACCCCTGCCCCCGTTGTTTTACATACATGTAGCTCGCCAATTGGCCTCACTTTTCACTGTATCTAGTGAAGGGGCCCTCACATTGCCTGAAACGGTTCCTTCCAGAGATGTAATTTATTATAAGCTCACTGAGAGAAAAAGAGATGAAAACTGTCTCATCAACGAGGTCCACAGAAACTAATCCATTTTGAACATCCACGTATCTCCTGGTTATTTCACTCCCTCGACAACAGGTGCCTTTGACTCCCTTTCTGCTGTTCTGCCATTGTGATGACTGGTTCAGCCAGTTCCCTTGTTGTATGTGGGTGTCTCTCAGCGAGGCTTTCAGGCCAAGCCACATCAGAAGAGAATGCCTGGCCACGTAGGCTCTGAAAAGATCACTTTCCCAGGCAAGAGATTTCTGCAGCTACCCAGGAGCCCTTCTTCAGTTCGAGGTTCGGGTAGCTATGTGACTTGATACAGTTTGACAAACTCATATCACCTGTGCTTCTTCTGAACTGTTCATTCACATGTGTCTCCCTGAACAGTGAGACACCTCCTGACAGGGCTGAGGATCTCAGAGTCAAACAAGCTGAGCTCCTTCACAGAACCCTTTATATGAAGTGATGGGACTCCAAGGGAGGGCTTGGCCACTGTAGTGATCATCAGTAAAGCCCACTGATCAGGGAACAGAAACAGGAGGGTACCACAGAGCCTCCAGCAGGGACAGCATGAGTGTTGTTAATACAGAATCCACGCAGGGAGCAGGCATGGCAGCTGACCCAGCTTTAAAATACAAAGATCAGTAATAGAGGAAGACTGAGATGTTATATGCAAGGATGCTTAGGCTGCTCTGGTGGTCATTTTTCAGTTGAGATGAGCTCCATGGAGAGAACAAGAAGCACTTTCTTTATCTTGGAATAAAATTTCACATCTGTTTAATGTGGGACAAAGAATGATTATCTAGTACTTTCCTAGATCAAGGAACACCCTGAATGCACTCTGCAGTAGAACATTTCTTCCGCTCTTCTGTTCATTAATTGTGTCCATACCCTTCACATTGAGAATCTATTTAGAACAGGGCCTGAAACCTCAAGAGTTGAGGAATGTGTCCAAAGTCATCTTCCAGCAAAGGACAGAACCAAGACTCTTCTTCTACCCCTAAGTCTTGGGAAATTGTCTCTAACTGCATTGCTTTACACAAGGTCAAACCACAACTTAAGACTACATGCTATGTGGAATATCAGTTATTAAGTGTGTACTGGTTTAAGAAACTCGAAATCAACTTGGTTAGTATCATAATAATCAAAAAGGTGTTTTGCTGAAATGTGTCATCACTTCAAATGGCACACATGCAAACAGCTCTAACAAAGTCATTTTCTAGACCCTCAGCTTCCATGTGTCTGTGCAGACGCATTCTCCTATGAGGAGGAAATGTAAACACATGTACATCCTTTCCTCAAGTCAGCGTATCTGAGCATGCTTCCGGACTCGAGATAACAAGCTGGCTCTTCTCCCCCAAACCCCTTTCTGAAAGCAATTTACATTATTCACTCGTGGCAAATAGAACAAGTTGCACTGCAATGCACTGTAAAACAATCTGGAAAAATAGACTAAAATATCATTCCAAATGCGATGGCAGAATTTTGAACATTTCAACAAAACTAAAAGAGGACTTAATGGACTCATCAGCTAGTAAATCATTTTAAAGAACTTTTTTAAGACTAGATTAATTTGAGCTGGGCATGATAGTGCATGCCTTTAATCCAGCACTCAAGAGGCAGAGGCAGACACACATTCACTCAGGACTATACTTACAACTGGAGAATGAAGCCCAGTAAATACGATGCGGAACCTTGTTTAATCCTAATGAGATACTTATTCAAGAATTAATTTTGGAAAACTTCATCCTTTTAATGCTTTCACTTCAATATTTCCACATTTGCATGCTTTCTGTGCAATATACCACTGATTATAACTGTAAAGTTACCACCTCTGGCTCTTACAGTCAGGTTCTGGTGAGTAACCAAGAACAGTGGCAATAGCTAGTATTGTTCAGGGTCTACAGGACCCCCGGTCAACAAATCCAAAACAGTGAGTCCACCTTGACATTGAGCTTTTTAATTACTAGCCCTTGGTATTGGGAAGAGTGATTGAACTCCACTCATGGCCTGTTATTGGTTTTCTGACCTCTATGAGTTTTCCAATTGAAACACACCCATCTAGAGACTGAAAGGGAACATCCACTTGTAAGAGAAACCGAAAGTCTCTCTTTCTGCCCCTGGGTTACTACGCTCGAGATGATTGCTGCCAGCATCAATTTGCCTACGAACTTCATAATTTTTGGTTTTTTAACAGCTAAATATCCTAATGTGTAAATATACAATACTTTTATTATCTACTTATCAGTTGATGGACATCTAGGTTGTTTACATTTCCAGGCGAATGAATAGAGCAGCAATGAATATGGATGAACAGGGATTTCTGTAGTAGGATGTAGAGTCCTTTGGGTATATGCCCAAGAGTGGTATGGCTGGATCATGTGGTAGATCTCTTTTTAACTTTTTAAGAACCTCCACCCTGATTTTAAAGAACTCAGTCACCTATATTTTCTCTAATGGTTGACAGTGGGCATCAGATGACAATGACATTTAGAATTCATTACCCACACTCAAAGGTGATATGACTTATTTTTTTTCATTTCATCATTTTTGATACTTTCGAATGTATCCTCTATGATCTTTCCCATCTTATGATAGATTTTAGCTGCCAGTCACTATAGAAAGATTTGAGGAAGCTTATCTTTCATTTCAAGTATTCTCAAGGTTTCAAAAACGAAGGCTATAGATATCAGCTATTCACAGTCAACACAAATACCAATACCTACTGAGAGTGCTGGGCATAGATAGATATTACCCAAATTCAAACAAAATCAAATAATCTGAGAAAATAATACTAGATTATTCAAAACCCAGCTTGAGGTATTGAGTAAATAGCAGTCAGTAGAATAGCTCAAGACATAGTCACTTGCTATTATAGCACTGTGTAGAGTCAGTGTGAACCCTGCAGGCTTGGACGCCAGCAGAAACTAGGGTGAGATGTTTTCACTGCAGAGTGAAAGCTACCTGTCAATCTCTGCTTGATTTATAAGCAGAATCCGGCTAAGACTCACTCTCACTGCTTTCAAGTTAATGTTGTCGTTGGCTGATTATAGCTCTGACTATGGCTAGTGTGGCTTGTCCTCAGCAAGATGAGTGGGGAAAGCCAGGGAATAATGTTACTATGGTTCTGTCAGGCCCCAGACTGTCAGGAAGGGAGAAGTCAGGGAGAATACCAGAGAGAGGGAGAGAAGGAAAGAGGCAGGAGGGACAGGCATGGGGCTGAAGACGAGGACAGGGAGGTTTTATTTCTCTTTGTGTGTGTGTGTGTGTGTGTGTGTGTGTGTGTGTGTGTGTGTGTGTGTTCATTCATAGGGTCTGAATATGTGCACAAGTGTGTGCAATGCACATGGACCTCAGAGGATAACCTCAGGTCTCATTCTTCGGACATCTGCACTTTTTCTTAGAGACAAGATTTCTCAATAGCCTGGGACTTTACCAAGTAGGCTTGGCTAACTGCCATGACAATCCAGGGATCTGCTTGTCTCCACCTCCTACCTCCCCATCCCTGGGACTCCAAACAAACACATGCCACCATATTCAGCTTTTTACATGGACTCTGGGAATCAAACGGGCCCTCACACTTGCAGGGCAAGAGTTTTACTGACTGAACCATCTCTCCAACATTTTCTTAGTAATAGTGTCAGGTGCAGAACCCACAGACGTGGCACCAGCCCGGCAGGGCTTCCGGCTAGCTCCCACTGAAGGAGGTACCAGGAGATGCACTGTAAGATTTAGTCTTCATGCTGGAGTGTGATTCTAATACCCCAGTACCCACAACAAACCACTGCTTATGTGATGTCTCTGTGTGTTCACTGACAGGGAACTCTGCCACATCAATCACTGAGTGCAAAAGAAATTTTGAAAAATTATATATAGTTTCTTTGGGTCAAAAAATTACAAAGGCATAAATATGTCTTCTTAAAGAAAAAAATTTAAATTGTCAGTCTTTATGTGGTGAGATTCTGTGTGATTCGTTTCTTTATATCTTCCAGAATCATCAGCTTTTCTAACAGCAAAGATCTAATCCCCTCTCAAAGGCCATATGTTATAAAATGCGCGTTCTATGCAACTGAATGATGTCATTAGATACTGATCTTCCTTCATAGGTCTGAATTAAAGTAGTAATAAGTTTGTAGATGAGGGAGAATGCCTACAGACAAATTCCTCACCTCTGCCGCTGGCCTCCAGGGCTCCCCTTTCACTCCAAGCCCCAGTGTGCTCCGCCCCCTCCTGCACCTGCACCCACGCCCACTGCTGGATCTGCTCCGGGCCTCTCCACCTCCCTTTGTGTTCATGGGTGCTCCTCTGCTTCACCGTGCTCCGTGACTAGCTGGAGTCCATGACCACTCCCACCACTGCCCGTCTCCACTAGTCCTGATAATCACCTCCACTCGCGGGCTGCCAAGTCCTGCTTGAGGAGACTCAGAACAGAGCAGTGCCCTGCTCTTAGTCCTTATCTCAACACATCCGCAGAATTTTTTTTAATGTGTATGTGTGAGTGTTTTTGTCTGCATGTATATAAGTGCACTGCATGTGTGCCCAGTGTCCAGAGCCAGAAGAGAGCATTGATCCATTGGAACTGGGGTTATGAATGGTTGTTAGCTCCATGTGGGTGCTGGGAACCAAACAAGGGTTCACTCGAGGAGCAACCAGTATTCTTAACCACCGAGCTATCATCATCTATGGACTAATGGCTTTATTTCTGTTTCTGCTATGTGTGAGTGTGTGCGTGTGTCCCTGGAAACTGAACTGAGGGTCTTTAAGATGCTAGGCAAGTGCTTTACCACTGAGCTAGGTCCTCAGACTTTCTTTTCATCTTCTTATAAAGTTCAAAGGCCTTTGAGGACAAGGATCGGTATTACATGTTTTCTTCTACTGTAGTTTATGTTACATTATTAATTGTAATAATGAATAAAAATATATCAATATTTTTATAACATTGCCTCCTGTAAATTATGCAAATGTATCCTAACTCTGTGCTTTCCCCAACAGGCAGTGCCAGAAGTAAACAGTGAATTCATTGTCGAGGTAATGTATAACAGAACTGTTTTCTCTACTTTAAAGAAAAAGAAAATGGATTTTATTGTGTATTATATATCAAAAAAATGAAACATTTGAAACAATAATTACACAGATGAAATATGAGGCAGAACTTTAACTAACCTAACATAGGATTGGTAAAACCTGTAGTTCCAAATTTCTAAATTTTAGGGCATGTTTTCCAGCAGCTCAAGATCTTCATAATTTCTACTTAACAAACTTTGCTAGTAACTTATTTCAAATTGCCAAGCCTATAGTAAAGCATAAAAAAAAATTAAAGCACTTTAAATAGAAGAGGATTTTTAAGGTGTATCAATGAAAAATGCCATTGGCAGTCTGTGAAAGACAAAAGACGAGAAGTAAAACATATACAGTCTCAACTAAGTGAATCAGCAAAGAACCCGCTTCTACTTAGAGTAGGGCCCTGGGAACAAGCTTACCAACCTGTGTGTGATTTGGGACTTAACCATCGTAAGGAAATCTTCACTATGAGCATCTCAAATAACTGCAGAAAATAAAATCATGTTTCTAAATTCTGTTGACAAATAGAAGATATATGAGACATTTCAGGCAGTGGATTAAAACAGGGGAAGGTATAAATTCATTGGTTCTTTAAAGAATAAACTCCATTTATGTGGGAAATTTACTTTTTCCGAGAGTGGTAATTAAACTAAGTCTTAAATAAACATAACCATCTGTAAGGACATTAGGACTTCTAAAAATAAATATAGATGTGTTTATGTATGCATACAAATGTGTTTGTGCTTCCAGTGGCATTTCTAAACTCTTCAGTAGGTCAAATTCTTAAGCATCTACCAACAATAGCAACAACTTAAAAGCACAAAGGGACAAACACAGCAAGCATGGGGAGGCCAGAGAGATATCCACAGGATTGCTGCCAAGGCTGTCAATTCAGTTAAAAACACTCTTCTAACTTTGCAATAATACATTTAGATCTCAACCACAATAATGAATGTCTTCATCAACAGAGTTAGCATACATTTGCAAAAACATTTCCTTCCCTCCTTGGTGAGAACACCTTCTGTTCCCAATGGAACCTACTCACACAGGGTAGCAACAATCTTTAAACTCAGAGACAGTAAAGTCCAGTCAGAAAACAAAGACAAGGCCTCGGCCTGGGAGACAGATGGAACAAAGAACACTACACATGTGGTGCAGTAGAGACTACTCCTCCGAGCACAAAGCGCACCTGATGAAATCTGCTTTACTAGGATCTTCTAGCGAGATAGGTGATATTCCAAAAGCAGCCACAGTCGGGGGTGGGAATGTTATAACTATCCAGAATTATAAGTCAGAAAATTCCTCTGTTCCTCAAGTTCTGTTCCATTGTTTCTTCTGGATGCATTTTGCAATTTGATTTTCTGAGTACAAGTGTCCCAATACTATGAGAAGCATGAGCCAATTTCATTTAAGGTGAAAGAATTAGACATTGAAAATGGAACTACAACATGGCAGACTGTCCGAAGACAAAAGCGGGAATGGATCAAGTTTGCTGCAGCCTGCAGGGAAGGCGAAGACAACTCGAAGAGGAATCCAATTGCCAGAGTGAGTGAGGGAGCCAGCAGGGGTAGCCTGAGCTCACAGCAGGTGCATTCATGGCTGGAAAGTTCTAGACTATTTCAGGGATCTACAGCCTCAGTTGCCCCGCAGAGATGTGAGAACATGGCATGTGATCATTTGCTTGTGTTGCTGGGACATTATTTTTAATGTGTGTGTACACATGTGCATGTTTGAATGTATGTAGGTGTGTGTGTGTGTGTGTGTGTGTGTATGTGTGTGTGTGAGAGAGAGAGAGAGAGAGAGAGAGAGAGAGAGAGAACATCCATGAGTGTATTTTGCTTTTGAAGGCCAGGAAACAACTCCAGCTGCATTCCCCAGGTACCATCCATCTTTTTTAAACAGGGTCTCTCAGTAGCCTGGATCCCACCATTTATGCAGACTGGCTTTCCAGGGATTCAGCTGTCTCCACTTCCCCAGCACAGGAATTATAAGCACATGTCACCATGCCCAACTTCTTTTTACTGGAGTATCATGCAACAAACATTGTTCCTCATGCTTATGAGTTAAGCACCTTATTAACTGAACTATATCCCCAACACTAGGACCTTTTTTAATACCTCAAGCTGGGGGCTGACACAGAACAGAGGGCCTGTGGCAAGTTATTCTAAAAGACAGGCTTGGATCTCCAGCAAGAGTAGGCTTTCTATACTGTGTTCTGCTTATGATTGGCTGTGGATATTACAGGAAATTTGTGATGGCTAAAGACTAAGTCCCCAGAAAGTCAAGGTTTTTCCACATTTGGTTTACTTTAGAAGGTAAGGATAGTGTTGAAGGTTTCCACCAGATCTTAGTAGGCCTTCACAAGCAATGCAACAAGGAAGGAAGGTTATAGGAAGAAGGGTTTAATTGGCTCGAGAATGCTGGGAGCCACATACTTTCGGGCATCATGACCTGGGACCTTCACTGAAATCAAGAGGAGAGAGATCCACCAAACCCCTTCACAGCTTTAGGTTAAAACTGAGTATCAGCAAAGCTGCTGCCATTGCATTTAGACAAAGGGGTCTCTCCCTCTCTCTCTTCTCTCCTCTCTCTCTCTCTCTTCTCTCCTCTCTCTCTCTCTTCTCTTCTCTCTCTCCCTCTCTCTTCTCTCTCTCCCTCTCTCTCTTCTCTCCTCTCTCTCTCTCTCTCTCTCTCTCAGAATCTTTAAACTTAGGGAAAGCTTTCAAGTTGTTATTTCCATTTAGCACATCTCTTTCTGTTATTCAGTTTATATTACAAACTCAGTTTTATTTGCATTTGGAGGATTCCTCGATTTTCTTCTGTGGAAAGGTCTTGGGATTAGATCTGAACTAAGCAAAGGTGCATTTCCAGCTGAATTGTAATGTTTGAATAACAAATCTTAAGACTGGCAGAAGAGCATATATAATATGTGTTTTATATACATATATATGTATATAAAACATTTTGCTATCTCTGAACACCACACTTCTCTTCTGACATTCTTCAGTTATATCACTTTAACTGTCTCAGACTCAAATCTAAGTAGAGCACTTAAATATACATAATTTAAAAGTTTTTAAACTACTGAAGCTAGAGATATAGTTCGGTTGGTAGAGTGCCTGCCTACATGCGCAAAGCCCTGAGTTTCATCCACACCACATAAAACGAGGCATAGTGGTACACACCTGGTACCCCAGTACTCAGGGAAGTACAGGCAGGAAAATCAGAAATTCATGGTCACCCTCTATTATTTTGAGGCCTACCCAGGCTCCATGAGCCTCTGCTAAAAAAAACAGAATGAAACAAATTAACAATAACTCAGTAAAGATCGTGGCTTCTGCCAAACTATACAAACAAAATCAGTGAATTAATGTACTGCAGCAATAAGCATAGTGTGTGTGTGTGTGTGTGTGTGTGTGTGTGTAATTTATGCACATATTCATTAGGCTGGAAGTGTACACACACACAGAGTCTGTACAATCCCACAATGAGTCTATTAGTTCATGTCATGTCCCCACCATAATAAGGTGCTTAGATAAGGTCAATGTTTCCCAAGTCACACTGGACCATGTTTTGAAGTTCTGTTCCTAACCAAAGCCCTACCGTGTTCAAGCCTCATTTTCTTTTCACTCCACTGCATCTAAGGTTCAAGACCTGCCCTAAATTAGGTCTCAATCCTAGCCATCTCTCTTACAGATTCGATCAGACTGCGAAGTAAGCCAAAGGATAACATACCGAATCTCTGGAGCGGGGATTGATCGACCGCCGTATGGAGTGTTCACCATCAACCCTCGGACTGGGGAAATCAATATCACCTCAGTGGTGGACAGGGAGATAACCCCGCTGTTCCTGGTAAATCACAGCAGTGTGCTCTGATTTGTTCATATCATTTTTCTCTTCGTTTTAAAAGTGATCTCAAGTCTATGGTCTGCTTTGAATAATAATCATTGTAAATTGAAATAAATGAAGGGCTTGAGGAGTGGGAAAACAGATCAAAGTTGGATTCCCTCTTGTGTTGTAGTAACATATGACTTCCTTGATTTCAAGACACAGGCTTCCAATACAGTCTGAATTCAGGGGAAAATACCATTTATTTGCGTATTTCCTCCTGTGTTTGAACATATTACCCAATTTCCCTTGATGGAGAAAGACAATTTTTCTCTGCCTTCCCACAGATCCATTGCCGAGCTCTGAATTCTCGGGGAGAAGATTTGGAGAGGCCTCTGGAGCTCAGAGTCAAAGTCATGGACGTGAATGATAACCCCCCAGTGTTCACACAGAATGTGTACACGGCCAACATCGAAGAAAACAGCGATGCCAGTGAGTGACTGACAGCCTTCTCTGTCATACCCACCCACTTCCCCTACTCCAAGCTTTGGAAGAATGAAATGCCGCTTATGTAAATATCAGAAAGTCAAACTGCAGTTTGAAGAAAAAAAAAAGTACATTTCAAAAGCTAAATATCCACTTATTTGTAGATATTCTTATACATGCAGTTGAGTCAGTGCTGGGTTTGTGATTCCTTAATATGAGTGAGTACACTGAACACACCATAACAGGCTCTGTTCTGGTCCATCCCTCTGGCTGAGCCACACTAGATACTGATGCACTGTCCCCATCACTCCATCAGATCCAGCACTGAGGGCAATCATGTGGCAGCAAGTGGCATTAGTGGCATTGTAATTTCCCCCCTCCTCCCCCTCTCTCTCTCTGTCTGCTTTCTGCCACCACCCCCATCAAGTCTCCTAACACTACCTTTCCAATCTACATCAGGCACCGTACCTCTAGATACAACGGGGCGAGAATATGAACAAAATCAATTCCAAAAAAATAGGCACATAAATGCAAGTGTTTTTACATACTGAATGAGAAGGCATGGAATGATAGAGTTTTATCTAAGGGAGGCACAGAGGAGAGAGGGTCTCCAAAGTCCTCCTTAGCTTCTTTGCTAAGGTACCTCAGAGCAGCCTTGGTGACGGGAGAGAAGGAGAGAGCCACAACCTCGGACTCTGCAGTGCTCTGTTAAAGCTTCCTCCTCTGTGGGTGAAGTTTCTGAACAAAGACCCACAGGGCCAAGACACACTTCCAAAGCTACAAAGTCATTAAATCTGGCTCTTTCTATTCAAGGGCACCTTGATCCTCTGAAGTAGGGATTTTTGCTTTGAGGTCTGGCTGGGAGGCAAAACAATTCACCAATTCTGGAAAAATCTGCCCTGAGGAAGGGTGATGATGTTGGGATTGGCCACAGTGCCTGTTCTTTGTCCCCATGAAAAAACCGAGAACACATATTCCTCTGTTCAAATTTTCAGTATAGTAATTATACATTTTTTATTTTGATAACGTGTTGTGACCTTCTAGTGTGACTGGTAATAATTCTATGCTATGAGTGAATTAGCAATGTAAACATTCAATAAATAATTATAATGTTGATAATCTTAATTGAGCATTATTAAGTAATTTCACAAGATCGTGGCAAAAACAAATCTGATAGAATCACCTCTTTGGCTTCATGACAACCTATGAAGCTTCATTTACACGTTCTAAAGCCATTAGCTTTGCTACTAAGTTCTCATTTAATCGTCCGGGGAATGCAAGTGTAAACAGTGAGGATTTCCATAGACGTGAACCACTGTTATTCTTTTAATTACTGGTATGGGTGATGGGACTCTCTGGTATAAGGTACAGCAACATTCTCATGGGATACTCAGAATTCAGGACGAGGTCACTCTCTCTTTCTGTGTCTAATGACCTGGTGGGTTAATTCTAGCAGCAGTCCAACCTCTCTCCACCCGCATTCTGACTCCTAGATGCGCTGGTGGTTAAGTTAAGTGCCACCGATGCGGACGAAGACGATCACTTGAATTCTAAAATCGCTTACAAGATCATCTCCCAGGAACCTGCAGGTGCGCCCATGTTCATGGTGAACAGGTACACTGGAGAAGTCCGCACGATGTCCAATTTCCTTGACAGAGAGGTAAAGTGTTCTGGGAGTGCATGATAAGAAATGAAGAACTCTTAAGGTTTATCAAGTCTGATTTCTGTTCCCCAAATGCTCTTGGGTGTGGCTTCAGACCTTGGAGCCTGCCCATCTACCAAGCATCACCCTGAAAGCAGACTGTCTCTCCCTCTCCCAGCAGCTACCAATTGCCAACAGATGAGGACCAGGGCTTCCTGCCCGCGTCCCCCATCCATGCTGTGTTTTGTCTGACTTGGACCTGTGCAGACCTTGTGCACGCTGTCACAAGCACTGTGTGCTCATATGTGGATCAGAAAAGAGTTGAAGAGAGTCTGAATATGATTAACACACACTATATGAAATTTTCAAATAATCAATAAAGATGTTATTCTTAAGAACAATGAGTTCATTTTTGAAAGACAAAGATGAAATGATTTGTGCAAAGCCATAGTCCAATCAATAGGAAGGAAGGAAAAAATACTCCAATATTCTTAATGAAAATTAAAAGATGAGGGATATTTATTTCATTCAATGTTTCTATAAGAAAGGCAAATAAGGGCACTGGGTTGTGTTGGATTTTATTCAAAACAAGGCCTAAGTCTCATGAATCTTTTTCTTCCTAATTAAGCAACACAGCATGTACAACCTACTGGTAAGGGGCTCTGATCGGGATGGAGCCACAGACGGCCTGTCCTCTGAGTGTGACTGCAGAATCAAGATTTTAGATGTCAACGATAATTTCCCCATCTTGGAGAAAACTTCTGTGAGTTTTATTCTTAGGTCCTTTTTCCCATGTTGGTAATCAGGTTTCATTCCTGTAGTTGGGCTATCTGACTCTGTCATATATATGGATAGAGACAGCCCTGTTATATAAACCTTGGAATTTCTTATGTTTAATAATATCCTGTACATTTGCCTTTGAGTCAGTATTCTAAACAAAACTTCTCTGTAAGAGCAAGAAAGATCTGCTGCATATGCTCTACTCACAGAAATGTGGAAAATCTGTTGATCTAACAAAACGATTTTTTTATAGACTTCTGGATTTGCTGAACCAATTCTACCAGTCCCAAACATCCTCAGCTTCTGCTTTAATCTTTCTTTATAAGGAATCACAGAATCAAGGCTGGGGCTACAACTCTGCCGACACAGTGCTTGCCCGAGCGTGAAGCCCTGGGTTTGATCCTCAACACCCCATAAAATGGTATAATGGCACATGCCTAAAATGCCAGCATTTGGGAGCCAAAAGCAAGAGGATTTCAAATTCAAGATCATCCTCAGCTACATAGTATACTCAGTGCTAACCTGGGCTACATGAGGCCTTGACTCAAAATAAAATCACACACTCCAAAATAACCCAGCCAAAACTGACTTGCCACCTGCTTGGGTAAAAATCTCTCTTCCTGGTCACTAACTTGGTCTTGTCTCTGGGTATCTCTGCTGGCCAGCAGAGTTAAAAGCAGCAGTGGCGATTATTGGACCATAAAGCCTAGTGTGTTTCCTATTTAACCATTAACAGAATTTTTTAAATCTGATTATGTAAAAAAGGGAAGCAAATTAAAAATAAGCAAGAAAAACTTAAGTACAAGTGGGACATTGATTTCACACATAGCATCAATTTCATTATCTTACATTTAATTCTATTTTAAATCTTTTTGAGACAGGGTCTCCCTGTAGCCCCAGCTGGCCTGGAACTCACTATGTAGACCAGGCTGGTCTTGAACTTGAAGAGATCTGCCTGTCTCTGTCTCCTGAGTTGTGGCTTTAAAGGCATTTGACACCATGCCTGGCCCGCATATAATTCTTATATTTCTGATTGAATATATACTATTTAATAATGGTACAAAAAAAAAATCACTGGCAAGTTGTCATACTTTAGAGGGTAATTATACATGTGAAAATACCTTTCTTCCTTTGAAAATTCATTTTATAAACTTGATCTATACTTTTTCAGTACTCAGCAAGTATTGAAGAGAATTGCTTGAGCTCAGAACTGATGCGATTACAAGCCATCGATCTTGATGAAGAAGGCACTGATAACTGGTTGGCCAAATATATAATCCTCTCTGGCAATGACGGGAACTGGTTTGAAATTCAAACGGATCCACAAACCAACGAAGGCATTTTGAAAGTTGTCAAGGTGAGTGAGCATGGGCTCTGTGAGATTTCCTTCTAAAGAAATTACATGATTCTTAGCCTCTGCCTTCAAAACAGTTCTTCAGAACCCGAATAACCCCTATGTCCACTGTACTGACACAGAGTGAGCTCCCCTATGAGCACGTATTTAATACCAAGAAAAGTAAGGTCACTTTGCTCTCGTAGTGCTCAGTATGTCATTGAGAAAATAAGGACAATGGCCCCAAATTAAATAACGTGTCCATTAGTAATATAATAGGTAAGGCTGAGGTATATGACATAAAACCTAATCACTGAAACCTGAAATATGTAGAGGAGGTGGATCCTTATGAAGCAGGCCTGTCTGAAAGGCTCCATGTGGGGAGTAAGCCTACAGAAGATCCTCAAAGCCAGGACTGCTGATGTGACCGATGAAAGGGGAAACCACATATTGTGCTTTAAAAGCTACATAGGAAGGTTTTCCACATATTCCTTCATCTAACCCTCCTGATTCTAGGAAGATAATAGAGTGATTGCTTTCTACAGAAAGTGAAAAATCAAAAAAGAAAATTAACTTTTCTCAGTTTACCTGCGGGGCAAATGAAGAATCGGTGTATGAACTTCTCAGTTGTGTGGGCGTGCATGGCCTCCATACATATATTTATACCAGAAAATGCTCTTTCCCAAGAGCAGAGTGTACATACTCTGACAGAGGGTGAAGCCAACCTCTGCTATAAAGCAACTTCACTAGCATTCTTTGGGATGGAGACTTCCAGAACCATCCTCTTTCAGACTCAGTTCTAAAGTGTCTCAGTGTCCCTTAGAACTAGTAAGATTGTATCACATTAGGTTTTACAAAGAAGAAACATGACAGGAGGATCTGATAAGCTCCGTTTATGTCCTCCCGGAAGCCTAACCATTTCTGAAGTGGTCACCTTCCTGGGCCCGGCTCTAGAGCTCCACTCCACCTGCACACTTTGCCAAGTGGTTACTCTTAACAGTGGTTACCCTTAAACAGTGGGGACCACATTCTCCCCATTCACTCCAAGAAGAGACACAGTCAACCTGTCTTTCTTGCTCTTTGCAAGCCCAAGACTTCTAGACACAATCAGAAAGCTCTAGATTAGAGGCCCCACTTGCCATAAAATGAATGTAACTTTTCTGCATTTCCTTTTCTTATAATCTTCCATACTAGAGGGAGATTGGCCCTCAATCAAGTTTCTGTCCCTGGAGTCTAAATTTCTGTGTCTGTTACAAGTTATACACATATTAATATATTTTCATCACAGGCTCTTTGACAAGAAGAGTTTCTGACAGTGCATTTTTTATCCTCATAAGAAAACACTGGTTTATTTCTCTATCAGAATACCTGTTCTCAGATTTGACATTTATTTGAAAATAGTGTAACTATTTGCTTCTCTGTTGCTGTGATCAAA
Source organism: Eospalax fontanierii (assembly GCA_035773235.1). Classification (NCBI taxonomy): domain Eukaryota; kingdom Metazoa; phylum Chordata; class Mammalia; order Rodentia; family Spalacidae; genus Eospalax; species Eospalax fontanierii. The sequence continues at coordinate 69,374,857 of CM069538.1, forward strand.
CACTGACCAAACCAACTTGGTGAGGAAAGGATGCATTTAGCCTAGGCTTCCAGGTTGCAGTCCATCACTGAGGGAAGCCACGGCAGGAACCCTGTAGGAACACTGCTTACTGGCTTGTTCCCAGCCTCCTGTCAGCTGTTTTTATACAGCTTAAGCCCACTTGCTAGGGATGGTGCCTCCCACAGTGAGCTAGGTCCTCTGACATTAACAATCAACAATAGGCCCCAGGCCAGTCTGATAGAGGAAATTCTTCAGGTGAAGAGATTCCCTCTTCCTAGATGTGTCAAGTTGACAACCAAGATCAGTCTTGACAGCCCGGAATTCCAGAAAATGAAACTGAGTGGTGGGAGAGGGGAGGTTTCTTTCCCCTGAAAAGTCACCTTCAAGTGCTAAAGTTGTCTTGAGTACTGTGATAGGCATCCTGGGTATTGCTGTGTGCCCTGCTAGACTAGGCAGTACAGATGTACACCAGCTATCAAAATGTCAAAGTTCAGAATTTTATCTGCAATCTACATGAGGTATGCAGAGCCATCTCCTAACAAAAACCCAAGTGAATTGCCTGGCAGTATTTCCATCTTGCTATCTGTGCTGGATAGCAGATACTTGTGGTGTGGTAACGCTTCCCTCAGGGGCAGGTATCTTACGTGTCCACAAAGATGCCAATGTTGCTTCCTTCAGTTTCCAAGACAGTTCCAGAGAGACACGCCCCAGCACACCCTTTTTTTCATGTCCCCACATCAATCACTCTGGATCAAAAGATTCCATTCACCTTCATGCAGAAAACCCAGTTCAAAGGTGACTTTTCTCAGGGTGTGGCATTTATTTGAGTAAACTCTATTAAAGAGTCTTCTCGTTCACCAAATCCAGTGCAATGAAATTATAGTGTGGGGCTGGCTGGCTGTAATCGTCACAAACTCCTTGGAATCGTTTAAATACTTTAAACGGACTCCCTTGGACTCCTTTAAATACTTGCATGATTATTTACATCATACATACCGCCTCCAGCATTATGCCACCACTACTTTGGAGGGATTCTCAGGTGTGGATTTCACAAATGGAGTCTGGGTCCTAAGTACTCATTCAGCAATCATAGATGATTTTTAATCCATTCTAAATTTACTTTTTATTCTTCATTAAAGGTTCATTTGGAAAGAGACACCATTTTCCACTTTAAGGATTTTATGTAAAATGGGGAAAAATCCAAAATAAAATCCCAATTTAAAGTCACAAGCATAAGGGCTGGAGATGTAGCTTAGTGCCTAGTACGTGCAAGGCCCTGGGTCCTGTCCCCAGCATTACAACAAACAATTAGGAAAAAAGAAAAAACAAACAACAAATATTAAATGACCTACATATGTGTAAAAGGTTTAAGAGAGTCATGCATGTGGAAGAGCTAGGGCAGCAATAACTAAAATTATTCCAGTTTAGAAACTGAATCACAAAGCTCCCAACATACCAGTCTTCATCAGGGTTTCTCTCTCTATCGAAGGAGAGCACTGGGCTGGGGTGGGGGGAAGAGGGTGGTTTAGCTGGTAAAGCACCTGCCATGAAAGCATGGGGACCAGCTCTACAAAACTCATCAAAGAGCCAGCTGGGCACAGAGGCCCCCTGTAATCCAGAACACAGGCAAGACAAGCAGTCTAGCCAGACAAGCCAACATGGCAAGCTGGGAAGCAGGACGCGGTGGCCCAGGCCTTTAATCCCAGCATTTGGGAGGCAGAAGCAGGAGGAAATCTGCAAGGCGGAAGTCAATCTGGTCTACATAGTGAGAGTTCTAGCCCAGCTGGGGGTCTCAAAAGGAAAAAAGGGGACTGGAGAGATGACTCGGCAGTTAAGAGCACTGAGGATTCCTACAGAGGACCCAGGTTCGAATCCCAGCACCCACAGGACACCTAACAACTGTCCACAACTCCAGTTTCAGGGGATCCAATGCCCTCTTCTGACCTCTGTGGGCATTGCATGACAGGGGTCACTTACACACATGCTGCAATTCACCCATACACATAAAATAATGAAATAAATTTATTTTAAAAAATAATAATAATGGCAAGCTGTGGTGTTACTATGCCAACGTTACAATTACCTAAACAACAAAAAAGCCTAAGTCCTAACTTAGTGTTTAGGAGTGGGCCCAAACTTGGAGGACACTAGTTCCCTTAGATAGCTCTTAGAATCATGTCTCCTGGAATTGTGTTCATGGAACTGAACTGACTTGCTAAAGCTGTGTCCCAAGTCCAGCCCCACCTATAATTTTATTCAAAATTATTTCTCCAGCTTCAATTGGAGAAGTACAAGCTTGGCTGCACCCTAATCTTAACAGACCATAAGGGCTTTTTTTCCACCCTCATTCATTCAAGGTCAACCATCCTTCCCAATTTCCACTGCAATGGAGATGGGACACAGCCTTTCTGGGCTTTCATATGTTGATTCTCAAGCAAACCCACATTCATACATTTATTCATTATCTTTTTTCACATGGACTACCAAATTGAGTTTCCTAGGAAACTAGATCAGGTGCTCAGGTCACAAGATATAAAAGCATGAGGTTTTGCTGGGGTTAATTAAAAGCCATTAGTCCAGATTATGTCCATTTACAAAAGTCATTCTGACAGCAAGCTCCAGGTTCATTAAGAAACCCTGCCTCAGTATATAAGGTGGAGAGCTCTAAAGGAAAGACACCAGTGTTAACCTCAGCCTTCCACATGCACACATACACACATCTGCCTACACCCAAACACACATACACACAAATGTACACACCACACACACACACACACACCCTCCTCTCAAAAAAAAACCCTTTGCTATTTCAAAGCTGTTTTTTTTTTTTTCTTTCCATCATTTCAGATGCTGGATTATGAACAAATGCCTAATGTTTACCTCAGCATCGGAGTTAAAAACCAGGCTGAGTTTCACCACTCCGTTGCTTCGCAATTCCAAATGCACTCAACCCCTGTGAGAGTTCAGGTTGTTAACGTAAGGGAAGGACCAATGTTTCAGCCAAGTTCCGTGACTTTTAACCTACGAGAAGGAGTAAGAGGCGATTCCCTACTGAACTATGTGCTGGGAACATACACAGCCATAGACATGGACACAGGAAATCCTGCAACAAATGTCAGGTATGGAAAGCTCTGCTCATGTGAATTGGAATTTCAACAGTGTTTTAGCAGCTGTAAGAGCTCCATTTGGCTACAGAGTAAGCGTACCAGGGAAGAATAGCAAGATTAAAGGCCACAGAGGTTGCTGTGCAAGTCTTTAATCTTTTGTGCCCAGCTGTAGGACCCTGAACTGATTAAGCCATACTGTAGCCAGTAACACATTACGAATGAGCCGGTGCCTGTTTGCATAAAAGCTTTGGCTAACTTTGAGGTGAGTTTCAACCATCTCTCTGACCCAAAAGGAAAATAACAGTGGAAGCAGCTAAAATATGAGTGTTTCAGACATTAGATAAATCTGAGTCAAACAGGAGAAAGAAGAGAAGCAGGTACTGGACAGAGATGCGCACAAGTAGAACTATACAGAGCAGTCTAGAAACAAGCACGGTGAATTAGATAGATTTCCCTATACCCTTCTCTCTCCTCCTCTTCCTCTCAATATTTTGAGAGTGAACAAAGTTTAACGATTCAGTCACAACAAGCTGACAGACTCAAGAAAGATTACAATGTCTGGGTCACATTAGGAAAAAAAAAAAAAAACAGATGAAACGAAGGCTAGAATTTGTACCTGACAGTGGACAAAATCTTCAAATCAGATCAAGGCCTTTCCATCTGTTATTGTCAATAAGACCCAGACAGAGAGGCTGACAGAGGCTGGAAGCCACCGAGTGGGCCAGCAAGGAAGCATCCTGAAACCAGCATGCCCTGAATCTAGGCAGCATGCTGAGTTGGCCACCTGTGGAAATTAATAGACAGTATCTTTTTTTTTTTTTTTTTAAATAAATACAGACTTCTGGGCCTGGTGGCATATGTCTTTAGTCCCAGCCCTCAGGAGGCAGAAGTGGGCAGAGGCCTGTGAAATCAAGGCCAGCCTGATCTACCTAGAAAGTTCCAGGCCAGCTGCAGCTATAGAAAGATTCCATCTCAAAAGAGCAAAAACAATCAAATAAACAAAATGTAGCATATTTGATATAATTCATTATCATTAAATAAGTAGATCTAGAAAATTTATGCATTTTATTATAAATCTAAAATCTAGAAAAGTGAAAGTGATGAAATTTTGCTGTGAACCTGTGTATTTATATATTTAATATCAGAATCTTACTGGCTTATTCTATATAACACTATCTTCTTGACAGTATATATAGTAACAGAAAACATAATTTATATGTTTTGTTGTGACCCTCTGTTTAATATATTTAATAGTGAAATTTTACTGATATATAATATCTTACTGATATATAGTAAAATATAATTATATACAATATATAATATAAATTTTGTTTTGAACCTGTGTGTTAATATATTTAATATTGGAATCTTGCTGATATATATGATATTCATAATATTTATATATGCACAAGCCAAGAGAGTGGTCTTGATGAATCACAAAAACACAGTCTGAAAATTTGCAACACTGTAGATCCTATGAGATTTAATGGTGCTTTCATAGAAACAGAATGATGAATTTATTTGAAAACAGGTACGTCATAGGGCATGATGCAGGCAGCTGGTTAAAAGTTGATTCAAGGACTGGCGAGATACAGTTTTCAAGGGAATTTGATACAAAGTCAAAATACATTATTGATGGAATGTATGCAGCACAGCTTCTGGCCATAGATGGTAAGAAAACTTGTTCTCAGTATTCTAATAAAATCCATACGATTGTATGAATTATAAATTCAGTTATTATAATGTTGATATTTGAGTGGCTCAAAATTTATTATTTAATGGTGTGAGATGAATGGCAATTTTTTAAGGATATTTTACTTTTTTTTAATGTATATGAATGTATTGCCTGCATGTATGTAAGTGCACCCCTGTCACAAAATGCCCACAAAGGTCAGAAGAGGGTGTCAGATCCCCTGGAACTGGAGTCACAGATGGTTGTTAGCCACTATGTGGGCATTAAGACTTGAACGTGAGTCCTCTGCCAGACCAGACAGTACTCCTAAGCACTAAACTATCTCCAGTCCAGAGATGTATGACAAGTTTTAAGTGCAATAGGTCAAGAACTGAATTTATCAAGCCTAAAAGAACTGGATTTAATTATAGTAATAACTGTAATTTACACTCCAAGCCATAATTTATTTCATTTAGTTCCAAAACAGAACTATATGTGGTTTCTAGTAAAAAGTATAAAAGTTAAAGTATATATAAATAAAAATTTTGTTTCTATTTATGGCCACATATCTTGAGTATTGTTAATCTGGCCTGTAGAGCACTCGAGAAATGCCTTCTCAAAGTCAGGGTTACAATCTGTGCACAGAGATTGTGGGGTCACCTGAGAGGGGGGCAGTGTGGTCAAGAGTGTGATGACTTTAGAGTCAGCCAAACTGAGCTATGATGCAAAATCTATGAGTGTTACTCCGTTAGACATGGCTATGGTCAGATGCTCTGGGCCAAGGGAGCACAGAGTGATTCAGTATTAGAAGTTTCAAATCAAAACTCTTTAAACATAGATAGGCTGAATTAATTTGTAATTAACCCACTTCTCTCATGGAAAAATATGTGACACATTCCTTTTGTTGAATAGCAACAGGAATTTGTTTATTTATCAATAGTCAATGATTTTCCAGATCAGTGCCTAGGAAACCAGCTGCTACAAAACAGAACAGTGAGGTCAGGAAGAAAGATGAATGTCACAAACAGATGCCTAGGGTAAGACAGATTCTGTTCTAGGTTATTGTCAGGTTATATCTGGCCTCCCCAGTATCCAAAAGGAAAGACGAATGAGCAGCATAAAATTCAAAATGTCATGATAAAGCTCAAGAATTTAGTCCACACATTCTAGTTCTCAACCTGTCTTATTTAACATCCAGGTCAGATATAATAACTAGTATTATCTTGCTTATTGTCCTCATTTGGGGACATGTTGATCATGTCCTATGTTTTGGTCATATATGAATATCTGCAAAAACTAGGGGGAAGAAAGGTAATTACAGCATGTGCAATGAAGAAAGTGTATACAAGTCCACCTTCTGAGCAGTGAGATGGCTCAGAGGATAAAGACGCCTGCCCAAGCCTGATGACCTAAGTTCAATATCCAGGATCCAGATGGTGGGAAAGAACCAACTCCTGCCAGTCATCCTCTGACCCCCACACATGGCATGTACACACACACAAATAAATATAAAATTTTTAATCTTTAAAAAAAATGTATTAAACTTCTTGGAAAAATGATTTAGTAAGTACCTTAGAAGTGATAATATTCTAGTTTTCCAATGCAAAAATTAAGGTTCCTCCCATGGTAAAAACAAAATAACTCTTCATTCACTATAGCACAATATGGAGTAAAAAGCACACTGTACCCAGGCAGGACTCCTAGTTCTTAGCTGCTACCTTTTCTAATAAATTACACCAAGAAATATCCTGTTCCAAACGGATTTGGGGGGAGGGAGGGACAGTAAATTTATATTTGTTTCCAGAGGTGTCATTACAGAGAGAAATAAACCACAGTTCAGATCATCAAAGCAAACAGAAATGAAAATACTCATGCAATTATTTCAACCGCAGCCATTGTTATTAATCCTTCCCCAGGCCTGGGTCGGCGGCCTCCTGAACCGCAGGGCTGCCCCCTGCTCTGGGGTCTAACTTTCCAGGGCAATGTGACAAAGGACAGCCGTGAACCTTCCAACTCCGTATGTGTCAAAATTAGCAGAAAGAGAGAAGCTGAGAACTCTGATAGGGAGCTTGGCGGAGCACAAGAAGGCACAGGACTGCAGTAGCCACAAGACCTGCCATGCCTTGCGAGTCTTGGTTCTATTCCTGCAACCCGGGGCTTTCTCGCAGGATGTGGGAAGGAACGTTCTCCCTGACACGCGTTACCCTGACTCCTCTAATGCTCTCCTTTTCAGATGGCTCTGGGAAAACAGCTACAGGAACCATTTGTATTGAGGTTCCGGATGCCAACGATTTCTGCCCAGTCATTCACGCTGAACGAAGGAGCATCTGCACTGACTCTGCATCGGTCCTCATCTACGTCAAAGATCATTCGTTTGGGTCTCCCTTTACCTTCTGTGTGGTTGACCAGCCACCAGACCCAGTTGTCAAGTGGAGTATCAGTATGGTCAATGGTAAGTGGGATAGAATCTTGCTCACACGTGAAGTCCAAAAGCAAACACCAAATAAGGAGTCAGGATTTGAAATACAATTTTCTTTTCTTCTTTCTACGATTCCTACCATACTCAAATTAAATTGAAAAACTCTTTCAGGTATACAAGATATGTAGGGGAAATTACCCTGAAATTTATTTCAGGGAGCTAAAAAAGTTAAGAGCACTGAATGCTCTTGAAGAGACCAGGGTTCAATTCCCAGCACCCACATGATGACTCACAACCATCCATAACTCCAGTTCCAGGGGATCTGAAGCCCTCTTCTGACCTCTATGGGCATTGCACGACACAGGTGCACTTACATACACGCATTCATATACATAAAATAAAAATAATAAATAAAATATTTTTTGAAGTCAGAATATTTCAATACTGCAGTTATAAATAAATAGTTATAAATAGTAGTGTATAAATTCCAGGTGATCCATCATTTTATAGAGGCAGGCAGTAAACCATTGCTTAACCAGTTGAAGTAAACAGATTCCTTGACTAACTCACCAAATGCTACACTTACCTACTCTAAGTAACTTCAGGCACGAGTATCATGTCTCTAAAATTCAGAAGCCTGCAGATATTTTTTCCTCGTTTTCTTCTTATCTGGGAACATATAAGAGCAATAAAATTGCTTCTATAAAGAGCCATAAGTTCACTTTTATTTATAAGTGTAAAATTTGAAATCCAGATTGTCAAGTTTTACACAGTACATAGCGTTAAGATATGGTATGACATATAGACAGGGCAGTACGTGCTATAGTGATGACCACAGTAACTGACACAGCGGGAGACAGTGGTGGGACGTGGCTTTCTCGTGCATGCACAGCTTTCAACTCTGGACTCAAAGATGCTGAACTTGGATAGAGGAGCTGGGTCTGCTCTGGTATTAGGAAGGAATTTTAACCTCTCCTCTCTCTCCTCCCTTATTCCTCAGAAACCTCTGCAATACTTATGACTAACAAGATTTTGTCTCCCGGACCTTACCAAATCCCAGTCCTGGTGAAGGACAGCCATAACAGGGCGTGTGAACTGCCACAGCTCGTGCTCTTAGAAGCCTGCTTTTGTGACTCCTACCACCTATGCTCTCACTCAAGTACCACAGGCATCTACTCTGGGGACACCACCTGGGTGATAACTGATGACCCATATGGGATCGTCACTGACGACAGAGTCGGACAGTCAAATGTCAGACTTGGGCCAGCAGGGATTGGCATGATCGTCCTGGGCCTCTTACTGCTGCTCTGTAAGTACTGTGGGAATCTTTCTTTCAGCAGTAGAGCTGCCACTGGGCTCACCGGAGGCCTAGGCTCTTGGACCATTTCTTTCGGGTATCTGTAGCCATCCTGGGACTCATAAGAGTATACACCTTTCCAATGACAGCTACAGGGAGCTCCGGTCAGTGGTGGTCCTAAAATGGAAAAACATATGTAACTGATTTAGTGTAATATAGAAAAGTGTAAATAAGTCCTATAAGGGAAACTTTATCAAAGTCTTGCCAAGAAAGGCAAGAAAGAGGGAGAGGAAAACATGGATTCTGAGCTGGGCTGTGAGAGCTAGGCTGTTCGGAGAGGTGTGTCGTTCGTGGGTAATCTAAAAGGCAGTCGATGGTCAAACAGCACAAGCAAACAAGAAAGGCTGGAAGTGTGGACTGGTGGGAGAGCTCTTGTGAGCAAAGCCCTGGGTTCAATCCCTGGCACCAAACAAGACAGCAGTGGTGAGTGGGAGGACGGTGGGAGGACTTGGCACACTCAGGAAGTGGAAAAGCTGAAGGTAACGTGAGGCCAGCGGGGAGAATTTTGTAATGTGCCGGACTATCAAATGCTCTGGGCTTCGGTCCAAGGCAATGATGAATCAATGACTACTTGGAAATCAGGTGACCTGCTCCGCCTGATAGAGCGGGATTCAGGGAGAAGAGCTTCAAAAGCCTCTGTACTCCGACTCTCAGACCCTGGTCCTAGGAATGGCAAGACCCCCAAGCAAACTATCAAAAGAAGATTCTCCTACCCTGTACTTTATTTTTAAACACACCGGTCTTCAGGAGAGAGATATATCATGTATTTCAGAAAAGTTCAGATTTCATAAGGACCCAACATTGGGTTCTCAAATCAAAAGGGACTGAATTCATTAAACTTTGTTATTAGCATGTGTTCATGGATGACACCAGTTAAAACATCACTTCAAGATGTGAAAAAATAGCAACTGTTTGGACAGACTTAGTCAAAATAATCTATGAATTTGAAAAATGATATAAAAAATTTTCATGTATGAGACTCAAGAATGAGTCAAAATTATACTGGAAACATTTTCCCAGTACGTGACCTACACCAACTTAGCAGAGATGATAAATAAGCTTTAAATCAGTAGTTCTCAACTCTATCCACACATAAGGACTCACCTAGAGGTCTTTACGGTGACTCATATCTGACTCCTAAACCAAGATAGATTCTGAGCACTAGCACTTTAAGTCTCATGATCTAGGCTTAAAAATCCAATGTCAGCAACATTTTCAGCAGGCCACTTACCCTGGGGAAAAGTCAGAATTCAGATTTCAAAACAAAGTTTCTATTGAATATGCATTGTTTCTCCAGTCTTGCAAAGTTGAGAAGCCTTATGGGAAACCATTGTAGTCATAGACCACCCCCATGTACACAGTATGAGTTGTAAAGAGTACACACACATGCAAATCACATACTTGTATACGGAAGACTAGGAATCAGAACTGGGTTGGAATGCTGGATATGTCCTCAACTGACTCAGAAGTCCTGGACTCCACGGAGAATTGGGCCTTACTTTTAAATCAATCTGTGAAGAGCCTGGGTAACCTTGTCTCCCCTCCCACTCACTACTTCAAACTCTCAGGCCCCATATGATTTGTTATGTTTGTATTTTATAGATGGGGATGTGTACACCTAACTCCCCAGGGGGGAAGTCGGATATATTTTTACCTTTGCTCTTACCCTTTGGGTCTAGCTATGGTGCCACAGAATGACACATTCGTTGAGCTCCTGCACTGAGCAATCGGGGTTAACTTATTGTTTCTTGACCAGTGTCACCTCTTTTACTGCTCATGTGTTGCTGCAAGCGAAGACAACCGGAAGGCCTGGGGACCAGGTTCGCTCCCGTGCCAGAGGGAGGGGAGGGAGTCATGCAACCCTGGAGAATCGAGGGGGCCCATCCTGAAGACAGAGTGAGTGGACTGGCTTTCCAAGGAAGCCTGGGGTTTTGGTGGAAATTCAACATGCCTTGAAAGTGCCATACTATGGTAAAATTGAATAGATCTCAGCCTCAAAGTGCTAACAGGAAATGTTTATTTCTGTTAAATCTTTTTCTTTTCAGGATGTGTCAAATATATGTGTACCCATGACAGCCTCTAATACCCAAGATCGCATTGACTCCTCTGGTCAGTTGACACCAAATTCTGTTTTCATTTCTAAAATTTACAAAAATATTCATTCAAACCAAGCTCTTGGTAAAGTATCTTGTGAAAATTAGCATACATGATAATGACGGTATAATGAGAGATATGTGACATGTCTGATGTGGCCACTCACATTCTCCGTTTAATGCTACAGTCAAGTGAAGTATAATGCAGCAATTAAAACAGGCAAATTCTGGAACCAGGACTGGGCTGCTGTTGCTGCACTGTCACTTATTAGAAATCTCAGCAAGGCCCAACCTCCCAGGCTACCTCCTGCTTGACATGGAGGCTATCAGCATCTACTTCTCAGTGTTGACGTAAGGAATAAACAGGATGGATGGATGGCTCAGCAGTTAGGAACGTGTGCTACTCTTCCAGCGGACCCAAGTACCCAAGTTCAGTTCCCAGTACCCATTTCCAGTGGATCGCAACTTCCTATAACTCCAAAGGATCCGATTTCATTTCTGACCCTCCTTAGGCACCTGTACTCAGACACATAGCTGTCCCCTGACACACACACACGCACACACATACACACGCTTATTTTTTTAAATGATTATTTTTAAAAAGAACAAATATGACCAGGCTTGGTGGTACATGCCTTTAATCCCAGCACTTGGGAGACAGAGGCAGGCAGATATCTGTGAGTTCAAGGCCAGCCTGGTGTACATAGTGAGTTACAAGCCGGCTGGGGTACAAGGAGACCCTGTCTCAAAGACCAACAAAAAAAAAATCTGCACAAATATATCTCATATGGAGGATATATAAACATACATATGTATGTATTTGCCCCTGTGTCACAATAAATAGAATAAATAAAGTTAGAATAGCACCTGGCACGGAGCAGAAGCTGGCCAGCATCAGTGTGAATGAGGACCAAGGGACTGGGTGCGGGCCTTTCTTGGGAGAGTTGAGAATGGCTTGCACTCTCCCTGGTGGCCAGGGCGCTGTGCAGGCCCAGCTCCTCTCTCCAAGTTCTGTGTCTTGAAGTCCAGACGCGAAGCGTAGGCACACGAGAGAAGGCGTCATCCCATAGCGTCTCCCTCAGCATCGGCTACTTCTGTCATCAAGCCCGGTCTGACCCTGCACTGTGAGGTGGTGTGGCTGGCAGTGTTCTGTGCGCGCACAAGCCATTCAGTCAACTCTGGCACTGTAATGGGAACACCCTGTCTTTCCAGAAATCTACACCAACACGTATGCGGGCGGAGGAACCGTGGAAGGGGGTGTGTCAGGAGTGGAGCTCAACACGGGTGTCGGGACAGCCGCAGGCCTGGCGGCCGGAGCAGCAGCAGGAACCTTGAGGAAGAGGGGCTCGACCGTAGGGACGCTGCGGGAGTACCAGGAGACCGGCATGAACATGGCCTTCCTGGACAGCTACTTCTCTGAGGTAAGCCTCCTACCAGTTCCACACACAATGGAGACGAGCCGCTTAGGAGCCTGAAGGCCTCTTCTGCAGTACCTTCAGTTTCTTTAAATGCTATCCCAATCTCTAAATTAAAAATTATCTTTCATGTCTTAGAATGCACAAAGCCAATCTGGAGTAGTATTTCATGTCCAGTTGCCATGAACACAACTCACTACTGTGAGAAGACCGCCACGGCCGTCATTCCCCACTTTCCGCTTCCTTTATAGTCTTCCTTCTGACTTCTTACTTTGTTTCCAACAGCAACAACCAGACAAAAGAATGCTCATAAAGAAAATTAAAAATACATGCACGTCCTCTGTGAAGTCCTTCCCCCTCCTCTCCCCATGGGTGGCTGCATAGAAAAGAGAAACATACAAGAAGATGGGGTGGGCTCAGCTGGTACCAGGCACGAGGCCCTAAATCCCCCAGCACAAACCAGATGTGACACACACCTGTAACCCCAGCACTTGGGAAGTAGAGACAGGAGGATCACAGTTCAAGGTGATCCTCAGCCACTGATCAAGGCCAACTTGAGAAAAAGAGACTGTCTCAAGATGATGATGATGATGGTGACAATGCTGATGACAGTGTTAATAGCATTAGTAAGAGACAGGAACAAAGGATGCTAAAACTCAGGAATGTGGCATTATCACAACTTGGTGGCAGACGAAAGTTGACAGAGGAGGACCTAGGAGCTAAGGCGTTTATTCTCAGTCAGGGTTCTACCCACTGGTGTCTCTCACTAAGAAAAAGTATCCTAGGGCAGTAAGCATGAGGTCACAGAGTCTCACTCCAGCTGAGGAACTTGGCAATTGATGACTTCTAGGAAAAAGAAAGTCAGTATTCTTTAAGGACACAGCCCCAGAGAAGTTATCCTGCTCCTACAGATGAGTGAATGCCAACGCACGTAGCAACACCAAGTGGACTCCACTAAGAAAATAGACGTTATACTGAGATTAAAAGAAAAAAAGATTTCATGAAACCCATGAGGCCATGGGAAGGGAAACCCAACTGTGTCAATGCCCACTTCCTGTTTTCAAAGAAGGCTCTGCCTTCTACTCTGCTTTATCTCCTGTGCTCCTACTTAAGATTTCAAGTCTTTCTTTACAAATAGTTTGAACCTGGGGCATGGCTATTAGGAGCATTGACTGTTCCTGCAGAAGATTAGAGTTCAATTCCACTACCCATATCACAGTGGCTAACAGCTGTCTGGAACTCCAGTTCCAGGGGATCTGATGCCCTTTTCTGGCCTCTATAGACATTGCATGTATGTGGTACACTTACATACATGTGGGTAAAACATTTCATACACATAAAATTAAATCAACTAAATAAAAAGTAGTTTGAAGCCAGGCATCGTGGTACATATCTGTGCTCTCAGCCCTTGGGAAGCTGTGGCAGGACTGTGTGAATTAGAGGCCAGCCTGAGCTGAGACCCCAATCTCAAAATAATAATTTGAAGAAAATCAAAGGCTAATTTCTCAGTGCCTTCCTTCTGTTAGGCTTTATGCCGAGGTCATCTTAGATCAGCTTAAGCCACATAAAACTTCATGAACATTCTTTCTTACAAAATTCTCTGACATTTAGAGAGACTTATAGCTTGATGCATGCTTGTATTCCCAATTGATCAAATCTCCCTCATTAAATAAATACGTGGAGGGCCAGTGAGATGGCTCAGTGGGTAAGGGCACTTGACACCAAGCCTAGCAATTCGAGTTTGATCCCCAGGACCTACTCGGTGGAAGGAGAGAACCAACTCCTGAAAGTTGTCCTCTGAATTGCACATGTGCTCCGTGGCACACATGCCCAAATAAATAAATGAAAGAAGCTCAAATATTTTGAACAGAACTAAACATTTCTAGGTAACCTCAAAAACAAAGGCTTAAAAATCCAAAAGATTTAAATATTTGATTTTAAAGAAACAGCAATATATATTATCATTTATTTTCAAATTAAAGAAATTCACATTCCTTAAGTTCTATGCCCCATTTATACACACTAATCTCCTTTTTAAAATCCAATTATTGAGCTGGGCGTAGTAGTGCACGTCTTAATCCCAGCACTCAGAAGCAAGAGGTAGACAGATCTCTGTGAGTTCAAGGCAGGCCTGGTCTACATAGTGAATTCCAGGCCAGCTGGGGCTACAGGGAGACCCTGTCTCAAAATGACCAAAAAAAAAAATTTAGTAAGACATCAAATTACTTTTTCTCAGTTTAGTCCATAAAATCTTTAGGTCAGAAAACCCTGGAACATTGTTTTTATTCTTTTGATGATGGTAAGGGAAAAGAAACCTCGAATTTCTCTTTCTAATTTCAGAAAGCATATGCATATGCAGATGAGGATGAGAGCCGCCCGGCCAACGACTGCCTGCTCATTTATGATCACGAGGGAGTCGGGTCTCCTGTGGGCTCCATTGGTTGCTGCAGCTGGATTGTGGATGACTTAGACGAAAGTTACATGGAGACTCTAGATCCAAAATTCAGGACTCTTGCTGAGATCTGCTTAGACACAGAAATAGAACCCTTCCCTTCACAGCAGGCCTGCATACCCATCAGTACTGACCTCCCTCTGCTAGGCCCTAATTACTTTGTTAATGAATCTTCAGGAATGGCTCTCTCAGAGGCAGAATTCCAAGCAGAGATGGCAGCGGCATCTGAGCCCCTGATTCACGGGGACATCATAGTGACTGAGACCTACACTACTGGCGACCCATGTGCACAGCCCACGACGATTGTTTTCGATCCTCAGCTTGCACCCAATGTGGTAGTAACGGAAACAGTCATGGCACCTGTCTATGATGTTCAAGGGAATATTTGTGTTCCTGCAGAAATAGCCAACACACACAATGTGTACTATGCTGAGAGAGTCATGTCTAGCCCTGGAATGCCAGACGTGAGCAGTAACATGGCTGACGCTTGTATGGCACCTGTGATGAGTGGTGGTATTTTGGTAGGTCCAGAAATTCAAGTGACACAAATGGTGAGCCCTGACATTCACATAAGCCAAACCATTGGCTCCACTTCCCCAATGACCTCTCGACAGCGAGTTACTCGATATAGCAATATACATTACTCCCAACAGTGAGTGCTTTGTGATTAGCATTACATGGAGATATACATTCCTTGATGACATGCATAATGTGCTGTATTCTCCATTGTAACAGTCAACAGTCACCTATTCTAGGCTCAATGTGGCTGTTTGATTTTTGCTTTTGGAGGATAAATGTGACTCAGCACTTTAGATAAGTCCTTTTAATTCTGATTTTCCAAAGTGGGCCAAAAAGAAAATAGAGGATGTTGTATACTTTGGTTCTGTCTAATTAGCAGCACACAACCCTTTATGCAAATCCTACAAGGCATGAGACTGAAGCAACAACCACAGACACCAGGCTGTCCCTGTGCTTAGAAGTTGCACATGAAATTTATCTGCATCTACCAGCTGTGTTTTTATTAAAGAAGTATTTCAATTAAAGAACTTTAATTAGGACTGGGAGTGTAGCTCAGTGATAGAGTGCTTGCCAACACGCATGAGGTCCTGGATCCAATTCCCAGCCCCAGAAAAAAATATTTCATTGGAACAATGGAATTAAATATAAATTTCTGGGAGAAAATTGAAAAAGAAATATGGAACACATGTCAATAGATATGAATTAATTTGTGTTTTCAAACAGTTCTGTAAGACCTGCAGCATTATTCATCAGATCATGCCTTATGTAAGAAATTGTTGCCTGGAAATTGTTCCTTAGAAGGATATACACATACATATATCCTAAAGTATGTATAACATATAAATTTTGTTGCACTTTATTGATTTATTTTATTAATTGTAAATTTAGAATTGCAAAAAACAAAAAACAATGACTTTATAATATACAGATCTCAGGGGAAGTATTAGCATCCCTCTAAGTTTTTCCTTACTTTTTGCTAATTATGTCAACAAAAATACAAAATATAACTTAAATTGGTTCGGTTGACCTGAAAGTGGTTTCATTTGGCCACCAGAAGCTTTAGAAACAGAAGTCTATAATTACATTTTTAATAATATTTATTCAGAAACTGCTAGGCATTGAGTATTGGTTTGGTTGTGTAAGAACAGAAGTAGAGAAGACCAATGCCTTCCCCAAGTTCTTGGTCATTTCTAGACTCATAGGTACGACTTTGAATTCCTGCCAAGAACAGCGAACAACTCAAGACTACTCCCAAGCCAAGCTTCTCTTCTAGTACTAATATAGGGAATGGGTGAACTAGTACTAATTACAGTGAATGGATGAAACGGAAGCACGGACACAGATTGCTTATTTTTAGTAGGCTTAAAACTAACTTAAGGAAAAAATAAATAAAACTATTGTTCTAGAGTTTAATTGTGTAAAATATGTAAACTATGCAATAAGGAGGAACAGGTGACTGGAAAGACGGTGTAGATGAAATAGACTTCTCTTCGGGGATTGCTCTTGTAGAAGGAAATAGTGGTAGAACTTACTTTTTTGTTATTATTCATTTGTGGAAAAGCTACTGTATTCTTTGAGGCAACTGACACGAGCTTTTACCTAATCCTCTCATTTTATAGACAAGAAGTCAAGAAGTAGAGAGTGAAGTCACCATAATCTGTTCGTTGTGGTGAAAGCCGTGGACCCACTGCTCATGTACAATTCCAAAACCTTAATTTCATCAGAATAAAAACAATGTGGGGCTGTCAAGGCGGCTCAGCAGGTGAAGGTGCTTGCCACCAAGCCTGAAGACCTAAATTTTGAACCCCAGAAACCACATGGTAGAAACAGAGGCACCAACTCTGCAAGTTGTTCTCTGACCTCCACATGCACGCGCGCGCACACACACACACACACACACACACAACTAAATGTAAAAAAAAAATTTAATGGAGAAAATCTTTGCTGGGTATAGTGGCACACTCCTTTAATCCTAGTACTGGCGAGGAAGAGGCAGGTGATCTCTGTGAGACTAGGGCCAGCCTAGTCTCTATAGCACTTTCCACCAGACCAGCTGGGGCTACATGTGGGGAGACTCTCTGGGGAAGAAGAAAAAAAAAAAAAAGGAGAGGGACAATCCAATTTTGTCTATTGCATGGACTTCACTGTTTGCTAATTAGAATAGAAAGGAGCTCTTTAAGAAAGCTGGGTTAATGGAAGTATAGAATAGCTCAACTAGTGTAATCCTGGAAGATTATTGACCCACTATTAGATAATTATTTACCTAAACTATTTCATAACAGTTTGCAAATAACACATTCTGTTATAACCGTCTTTAGCTATTTCCATCAAAGATTCGGCTCTGTCTAGCTACTCTACAATTTGGGTAGAACCTCGGGGCAGCCCAGTAGCTCTGGTTCTACAGTCAGTTTATTGCTAACACTCAGTCATTAGCTAACCACAGAGCATCTCACATGCACTCAGTTTTGTGGTATATCCTGACCTGAACATTCCTCACTTGGCGTTTGCATTCTACCAGGTCAAAAGTTCTGAAAAGGAGGAAATACCTGATGAATTGCTAAGCATAAAATGCTAGTTGGGTTGACCTGCAAACTGAAATTGAATAGTGGAGAAGAAAACAGACCCACTCGTGAAAGCATAGAAAATTTTCCCTGAACGTCTTCTTTGCCGCTATCAAAAAGATTCAAAGCGTTTTCCAAAGAAGCTTAGTGGGGCCTCCCTCTGCTTTCTGGATTTCAGATCAACATCATTTTCTCTTTCCACACTGTCAGCAAGAAGTCCTCCATGGTGCTAAGGTGGTCAGGACTGTTCATGTACAACTTCTGAAACTGGCTTATCTGTAAAGATCTCAAAGTGGATAAATCAGGATCTCACTTCATAGGATTTAGAACATTGGTTTGACTGGAGATTAACTTGATATAGGATTTACATTAATATTGCTAAACAAAGCTCAAAGTCCAGAAAATGAAATTTAACAAATAGACTCGCAGATATCTGAGTCTTGCTGCCTGAGTGTGAAATTCCACAAGAAGATAGCATTATTGAATGATAAATGGGACCTCAGAAAAGTCTTGGGTAAAAAGGAAAGCATTTGGAATATGAGAATATTTATAAACTGATGCAAAAAACGGTTATTTTTAAAGATTCTTTTGGACTACATTATTCTGATTGCACTGTAATACTACATGTAATGATGTTTTATATATGCTTCAGTAAAAACATATGTGATGTGCTAAGACAGTTAAAGTGTCTCCCTTGATTCTTGGTTCGCTATTTCCTGAATAAACACAGACACATACATTTGGAAAGTCTTTCCCTACTTGTCACTAGGTGATGCTTCTGTTTACCACTGTGGGCTCTTCAGGAGCATGGGTTCATTTGAAAACTAAATTTAGAATACTTCATGACTTCATCGCTAGCAGAATCATTGTTTTGTGAAAGGCCTTTACAAAATAACAAATCAATTGAATGAAAAGCAAATTGTTCTAGACATTGAGATTATAGAGTTAAGTACCATCTCCTCAAATCTCTGTGTTAAAATGAAATGATTGCTACTATTTTCTGTACTAGACTAGGAAAGAATAATTTCCTTGGTTCTGGGTTCAAGAGACGCAGTAGACACAAGGGACCAGAGACTCCACTGGGAGCTAACAGGACCAGATGGAACTAGCTTCTCCACACCCACGAGTGGAGAAATGCTAGCCCTGTCACCCCCATCTTAGGGCTGAGGCTCTGGGGAACCGGGCTGGCATGCCTGGCTCCAGATCGGGATGGAGGAGCTCGGGAGAGTACGAGAGGCTAACTTCCTGGGAAAGCAAGCTCAGCCCAAAAGCCCAAGCCCCAGTTCCAGTCCAAGACCAAGTCTCAAAGCCTTAAAAAACCCTCAGCCCCCTCCTGGCTCTTAGGGGAGGGGGGTTGGGATTGTCATGACATCTGATTGATGTTTAAGGTAAGCTTCTGGCTAGGAAGTAGTCTTTACAGCTGTTTGTGAATCCTGGGTTGGGGACCTTATCTATTCAAAAGTCAGTTCTTTTCTCAGATCTCTCAGATCTCAGAGGCACCTGAGAGTCTGGGTTGGAACTGCTGAGGGGAAGGGGTTAGAGGTTCCTGTCACACCTAACTATTATACCAATTACTCAAAATATATTCTCCTATTGAATTCTCAAAATTCTATATGATTAATACCCACGTCACAGATGAAGACCTTAAGAGTTTAAGTACAATAGTTAAGTCAAACCCAGGACTGCCTTACCCCAAAGACTTTATTCTTACCATATTTTGTCACTAGTTCTGGAAGGATGTTTGAGAGGCAGATTGAAGAAGTTCTTGCATCTGAATAGGGAATTGTGTAGGAATGACTTTTACAATATGTATGTAATCTAAAGACTTTTACCTACCCTTACAATCAAAAATTTATTCTTTACAATGTAACCAAGCTCACTGAACTTTGTTCTCCTCCTGTGATCTGGGCATAGGACTTTAAGCCCTCAGGACCCTTTTTTACCCAAGACAGTATAAGATAGTGTATGAATGTGAATTTGCATGCTTTACATATCAAATGGCTGAAAGCAGCATGCTTTTTTGCAAACAATGAGAGAAATTGAGTGTGATATTCTAGACCTGGGAACCAAGATCAAGATTCTCTAATAAGATAAGGTGGATATTGATTTCTACTTCCCCATTTCTTTATTTTTTTAATTAAAAATTTTTTATTTTTATTTTATGTATATGAGTGTATTGCCTGCACGTATGTAGGTGCCCAGGAGGACAGATGAGGGGATCAGATCCCCTGGAACTGGAGTGATGGATGGTTGTTAGCCACCATGTGGGTGCTGGGAATCGAATCTGGGTCCTTGGCAAGAGCAGCCAGTGCTCTTAACCTCTGAGTCATCTCTCCAGTCCCTTTACTTCTCTATCCATGATGGAAATACTGTCTCAGTAAAAGAGAGAGAAGCTAGAGGGCGCCGGTCTGAGAGGCGTTTGAAGGAAATGGGTGCTCTGCAGTTCAGGTCTGCTCTTAGCCTTAAGTGAATGCTAAGAGTCAGCTGTTTCTTTGTAAGCATCCCCATAATGGGGCGCAGAAATTCCACAGGATTGGATTGAACTCAGTGGAAAAATGGAGAGCCAATGACATTTGTGACATGCAATGGGCAGGTCCTGTTTGACCTGTAACAGACTTCTGAATTAATCGCGATAGTCGGTGCGCTGTTGATCACCCTGACATGGAGACAGTTGCATGACTGGACTACTCAGAGAACCTAATATTTCTGTGGTGATCGGGACCTGATAAACCAACATTCCAAGTCCAGAAAGTCCTTTAGATCATCACTGAGGTGAACAGATACATACTGGGCAGCCCAACAGCTGTGATGGTGAAACAAGGTGAAATGAGAGCGTCCCCTAGAGGGTTCTTAGTCTCATTCATAAAAGAATTTAAGAATGGACCCAACTGGAAGCTTTAGGACAATTTTACTGGAATTTGCAGAAAAATCCTCAAGACAGGCAAGCGGAGGATCTCAGCAGCTGCCTGGAGAAAGAGAATGGAGGGAGAAGAAAAGAAGCCAGAAAGTCACGCAGGTTTAGAGCCTGCATGGGGTCAGATACGTGGCAGACTGGCAGCCACATGGCTGGGAGAAGGAGCTTTAGAGAAAAAGTAGAGAAACACAAGATGCTAGGGCAGCCCAAAGCCTTAGAGAAGCATGTTTAGAAAAGGGACATGAAGAAGAGAAGGAAAGATTACGCTTTTCTGGGCAGACTTACGGAGAGCTACACAGCTGTGGCCGGGTCCAGAAGAACTGCACTGGGAGGCAGGATTCCCGGCAGAAAAAGTTCACTGCCTCATTAACACACTCTGTATTCCGCCCACCTATTTAGTATAACTTAAGTTGAACCCACCTTCCTAAGGGTGGTCCTGTGATCAGGTGATTGACCAACGAAACTGGAAATGTGGGTCTTTCAACAGATGAACTAGAGAATTTATAGTCTATCCCAGCTAAATAGGTATTTGCTCTCTAACATCAGTACATGCCTGCTGTTCCAACACTTGGTAGGAGGAGGCAGAAGGACAGGAGTTCAAGGTCATCCTTAGCTACATAGGGAGTTTAAGGCAACCTAGACAGACAGACAGAGAGAAAAGGGAAGAAAGGGGGAGGGGAGGAGAGAAGAGCAAAGGAGAAATGAGATGGGAAAGCATTGCTTCTCTTCTCTGCTGTCCAGCCTGCTTGCTCACCTTCGTCGGTGACCACCTTGCTTTTCTTATGGTTGCTAGCCTATAAGCTAACAGAAAACAAAGACAATGCTCCTCTTATTCCTCTAACTCCAGTGTTAACACTGCCCAGGGCGCAGCAGTTTCAGTCTTAAAACAGCCCAGTTCTCTCTAAAAACGAGAGTACATCTGCAGTTCAATAGTGCTGCCTCCAGAGGGCAGCATTTGAAATGATTTTCCAAAATAGCTTATCAAGGTCAGCCTTAACCGGAAGGTGCAGGTCTGTAACTCCCCATGACAATTTACATTCCAGTAGACCAAAGGATACTAAGATAAGGTTATGTGAGTAAATTCCCTTTTGCAAAGAACTTGTGATACAGATGAATAGACTAAATACAGCAGAAGCAGCAAGTCAGAGAAGCAAAGCTCCTTGGAGAGCTTGAAAGGAGACAATCCGTCCACCACCAAGCCAGTATGAACAGAGGAGGAGCTCTGAGACTCCGCCCTCACTGGGGAGCTGTTGGCAAATGTGGCCTCCTAGGGAGGAAAGGTCAGTCTTCAGTGGTGTCGTTCGTGGAAGTACGCCCAGGCTCTGAGGATGGCCCCATACTCATGCACTAACTCTATTGACTGGGTTATAAAGAAGAAGAGAGTGAGGAGGAGGAAGTAGAGTAGGAAGAAGAGGAAATTAAGGTTGAGAGGAAAATGGAGGGGAGTCTAAGAGGAATTAAGGGAGCAGAGTGTATAGGATCTAAATTCATTGTATTCATATCTGAAATTACCAAAGGATCGTGGGGAGCCAGCGATCTGGAAGGCTGACTTCTTGACACAGCAGGCAGTGCATAAATGGAACTCAGCCCGCCTGTGGTCGGAAGGGAACTGGACCGACCCCGGGGTGATGCACACCTAGACCCAGCCCAAGCAGGAGGGCCACTGCGGTGAGCCTGGAGCCTGGGGGCAAGCTGTCATAGTAGCAAATATTCGAACCAGAACTTTGTAAGTCATCGCATATAAATCCGTCACCAGTGTGAGGACTATTCTCCGTTTTATTTTGCCGGATTGGTGACAGAGGTCGGGACCAAACCCTGCCCGACGAAACGCAGCACGAATTTGTTACGACACTTTAGTACCCCCAAAATTCTGGATTCCAGGTGCCGCTATTTAGGAATGACACAGGGACACTTTCATGTGTATCATGTACACACTCTACACAGAAGAGAAGTTGGGGCATTTCCACGGGATGGGCTGTTCAAAGGGAATTCTACATCAAAGAATATAGATATTTTCCATGCAATAATTTAGAAAAATGTTAAAACTTCAAGAAATTTGCCTATCAATGAGAGAGCCCATTGATAATATTATATGTATCAGTGTGTTGTCTGCATGTATGTAACTGCACCCGTGTCATGAAATGCCTGAGGAGGTCAGAAGAGGGTGTCAGATATCCTGAAAACTAGAGTTACAGACAATTGTTAGCTGCCATGGGGGTGTTGGGAATCAAACCCAAGTCTTCTGCAAGAGCAACAAGTACTCTTAACCTCTGAGCCATCTCTCCAGCTCCTACAATTTCATTACAGCAAGTAATTGATTTAAAAATCTGTCGTTTTTAGTTCTGCTCTCCATGGGCTGTGCACATATATGCACACAGATACACATAATAAAATTAAATCCTACAATTTCCAGGGGCTGGAGAGATGGCTCCGCACTTAAGAGCACTGACTATTCTTGCAGAAGACCCAGGTTCACCCAGCACCCACATGGTGGTTAGTAATCATCTATAATTCCAGTTTCAGGGACACTAACATCCTCTTCTGACTTCCACAGACATTGTGCAACACAGGTGCACTTACACACATGCAGGCAATACACTCATACACATAAAAATAATAAAATATGTTTAATCTACAATTTTGATAGACTTCTGAATCTCCGTCAGTAAAAATGCCCATTCACATTTCCACCAGCTGTTTTGCACAGGTGTTGCTTAGCCATAAGCTTACTGATGTCCCCCACGTCAATTTCTAGCGGTACACTGAGTCACCATTCTCTGATGCCGCACATCCCTCACTCAGAATCTGGCACCCATGTAAATACAAGTCAACGAAATGAAGGAGTGAATCCTTAAATAAGTCACATGCTAAAATACATTTTCGTCTTTCCTCTCCAGCACTGAACATTACCAGCTGGCCAAGGGCTCTTTCCTTACAGCCACACCACATGCTGCTGCTCGGCATGGTTTGATCTGTGCTGGGTGGGATCCCCCTTTGCCTCCCTGTTTCCCAATTGCTGCTTCTTTTTCCTTATTATACTCAAGGAAAAACAGTGAACTTGAAGGACTCTTATTAGAATTAACTAAACTGGAGAGATGTCTCAGCAATTAAGAGCACTGACTGCTCTCGCAGAGGACCCGGGTTCAGTTTCTAGCACTCACATGGCAGCTATCATCATCCATAACTCCAGTTTCAGGGAATCCAGAGTCCTCTTCTGATCTCCACGGGCTCTGCACAACATAGGTGCTCTTACACACACACACAGGCAATACACTCAGATACATACAATAAAAGTAATTTTTTAAAAGAGAATTGAAACAGAATAAGTTCAATTCTACTGAACTTATAATGACTTTATTAACTTATAAACTCCAGCAGTAATCTATACCTTTGCTTTTTATATGATGTTTTACAGGAAATAATTTAGAAGAATATAAAATTTATGGAAATTTGCAGATCAGTAAGCGATCTCATTCATACTAAAATTACCTTTTGCTACAGCCAGAGATTGGTTAATAATTTACAATTGCTTTTGAAAATATTTGTTATACATAAATTCAGTCACAAAAATTGATACAAGCCAAGCCTAATGGCTCACACCTGCAGTCCCAGTACTCCGGAGGCTGAGGCAAAAGAGTTGCCAAAGAGTTCAAGGCTAGCCTGGGCTCCTAAATGAGAACTTGTTTCAAAAATAAAATCTTATAGTAGGAGCAAAGTAGAGTTTCCAATACTGATAGCATCCAGTACTGATAGCAGGATAAAGGTTATTTTCCTTTATTCGCACTTATTTTTCAACATAACCATGAATGCAAAATAAATGAGCCCTAAACATAAAACTTAAATGGAAAATTCCCATTCCTATACAAGCAACCTATTGTCACAAAATGGCATAATTTTTTCTTTTTTCCTGAATGTTTCAACATAAGTGATTATTGAAATATTTTAAAATACAATCTAAATATAAAATACAGATAATGAACATTCATCTGCTGTAACAGCCTCTTTAAATATGCTTCAAAGTCTGAGGTTGTTGGTGCACACCTTTAAATTCAGAACTCAAGAGGCTGAGGCAGCCAGATCTGTGAGTCTGAGCGCAGCCTAGTCTACCTAGAGAGTTCCAGGCCAACCAGGGCTACATAGTGAGACCTTACTCAAAAAAGGGGGGGGGGGGGCAGGACTGAAGAAATGGTTCAGAGATGGGTGCATGTACATACATGAGAGCAAGAGAATCATATGCATAAAACTAAATTAAAAATCAAAAGAAGGGCCAGGCATGGTGGTGCATACCTTTAATCCAGCAGAGGCAGGTGGATCTCTGAGTTCAAGACCAGCCTGGTCTGCATAGTGAGTTCCCAGTCAGCTGGGACTACAGGGAGACCCTGTCTCAAAAAGAAAAAAAGAAAAAAAAAATTCAAAAGAGAAAAAGTTTTTTAATCTGTTTCATTCTACTTGGAGTGACAGCAGCTTGAAGAAACTGAGTTTTTATCTGGAAGGAAGTGCTAGCAACTTTGCCCATTCTTTTTTAGATGAAAAAGGCAAATAAACAAAATATTATAAAGTATCTTATCATTATTAAAAAACATTTACAAATAAATTCCATTTTGCAGGCAGTGCTCAATACTCTCTGGTTACTGGGATTTAGGCAGTCAGCGTTGCAAAGACAGAGCTTTAACTCGGCTCACAAACCGGCCGAACTGCGCATAAGAGCAGTGCACTGGCTACAGCCAAAGGCCTGAGCAGAAGCAACTGAGGAGAGGAAGAGTCCATCTGCTCCCACTGGAGGACACAGTCCATGGGGGCGGGGGCAGTGCAGTGGGAGTGGGAGTCTGTTTGACATCATGGCAGACCAGAAAGTGGAGTCAAGCTATGTACAAGCCCCTCACCCCGATCCTCTGGGTAGACAGCACTCCACAACCTCCCAAAACTGTGCTACCAGCTGGAGACCAAGTGCTCGAGCTCCTGAGCCAGTGGGACAGTTTGTGACCAAGTTGTGGGAGGAGTATACAGACACAATAAATTATGTCATTAAAAAGTGGAGCACATGGAAACTGAAGACCTCCTCTTCTTCTTAACTTACTGCTGTTGACATAAAACATCAACCCCAAGCATTGAAAAGCATTACTATGAGGCTAGGGACATGCCTCAGCAGTGAAGAGCACTGGCTGCTCTTGCAGAAGACCCAGGCTTGCTTCTCGGCACCCACATGGCACCTGTACTCCAGCTCCAGGGAATCAGATGCCCTCTTCTGGTTTCTGTGGCCACTACCCTCACACGCACAAATCTTCACACAGACACATAATTTAAAAAATAAAAAATAGGGGCTGAAGAGATGACTTGACAGTTAAGAGCACTGGCTGCTCTTGCAGAGGACACAGGTTCAATTCCCAGTACCCATGTGGTGGCTAAACAACCATCCATATAACTATTTATAGGATCCAGTGACCTCTTCTGACCTTCACGTGCATTACACAACACAGGTGCACTTGCATACCTGCAGGCAAAGCACTCAAAATTTAAAAAAAGGATGTTCATTTATCAACAATGAGACTTTTTAAAAAATAGCATACAGTGAAAAAAAGTCCATTTCTCAGTGTTTTCACGTTCCTTACATACTACAGTTTGAGATTCAGGAACAATATCTCAAATTTCAAATGTATGATTATTTTAAACATACTTCTAATGATCTTTACACACTATTATATGAACAAGCAAAATTTCTGCTTAAAGAATAAAATACACTAAGTTTAGAACTGCTTACAAAGAACTACAATGTATAGGGATAGTCAAATAATAAAAACCAATTTACAATTCAGATCTCCCTGTAAGGTAACAGCCCCTCGTGGAATCCCATGTGAACATTGCTCACTTAAGGACTTACTTTGCATAGGAAATATGTAATACCTTGAGAGAGCATTTAAGGGACTTACTCAAAGTCTGCCAGATGTGAACTTAGTGTGCATTTTGTCTTTTTCCTAATTATCCTTTCTTTTTAAAATATTTCATTTTTTATACAAGTCTATTTATTACCGGCATGCGTGTCAGTGCATCCATGTTGTGCAATGCCCTCAGAGTTCAGAAGAAGGCATCAGATTCCCCTGGAACTGGAGTTACAGATGGTTGTTGGCTGTCATGTGGCTGCTGGGAATTGAACCTGGGTCCTCTGCAAGAGCAGCCAGTGCCCTTAACTGCTGAGCTATTTCTCCAGCCCCCTAATTTCCTTTCTTGTTCTCCTTTCTAAATGTTATACTTTTTATACTTTAAAAAGTAAGTAAATCCTTTTATTAAAAGAAAAAGAATCTGGGCGTGGTGGTGCACACCTGTAATCCCAGCACTCAGGAGACAAGGGCAAGTGGATTTCTGTGCGATCCAGGTCAGCCTGGTCTACACAGGGAGTCCCAGGCCAGCTAGGGCTATAGAAAGACCCTGTTTCAAAACAGCACACAAACAGGATGCTAGGTTGCTGTTTTTCTTTAAATAAGACCATATTGGACAGCAAGAGAACAGGCCTTCTGTGAGCAGCAAATGACTAATGTCAAGGAGTAAGATGCTGAGTGTGAGCTCACCAGGGAGGCACCGAGTATGTGTTGAGCAATAGTGAGAGCTGGGGCAAAAGTCACGGTGCAGGCATGTGATCAAATATGCATTCATCGGAACATCTTCATTAAGGGTTTCACAGGAAGGCACTGACCAGGTGAGCACTTTGGTATCAGTGAGGAGTGAGCGGTGAGTCCTGAGGACTGTGAAGCTAGGTAGGAGTTAGAGGAAGTAGAAAGTAACAAAAATCAAGCATTTGCGGCTAGGCATCCAGCGCTGAAGTTGAGTAAGAATTAAGGGTTCTCTGGGAATCGCTGGGACCCATGCAGTCCTAATACCCACTCACACATTAAATTAATTTTTTAGCATTTTCAATATTTACCTGTGAAACAAGTGCTTACATGAAATTAGGACCACACTGAGGTCCTCACGGCCAGATGCAGGAAAAAATAACTAGAATCTAGTCATGTCCAGCCCAGTGTACCTGGGAAGGACTGATTAACATCACCCTTGACCCCAGCTGGAAGTGTATTAGTCAGTTCTTCATCGCTGTGACATAACACCCCACATAAACAACTTAAAGCAAGGAAAGAGTTACTTTGACTCATGGTTTCTGTGCCAGTGGTGAAGCAGAGCATCATGGGAAGGAGGCAAGGTGAAGCAGCTGTTCACCTCGAGGGAGCCAGCAAGCAAACAGGGAAGGGTCTAGGTACATGACAGACCCTCCAAAGGCCTGTCCCAGTGGCAGCTTCCTCCAAATGGGCAGCTTTCTAATGTCCATTTGGCTAGAAGTTCATTGAGGATACTTAGAACCCCTGGATCCCATCACCTTTCAAAAGCCCATAGGCTGGAAGCTCAGCCTTTCACACAGCCTTCAAGGGACATCTTTATATTCAAATCATAAGAGGAAGGAACCACAGGAAACAGGCAAATGAAGAAACAAGAAAGGCATCTCTGGACAGAAGAGCAGAACGGAAGAAAAAGAAACTGGAAAAGTTCAAAAATAGGTCATATGGATCTTTGGAAAGCTAGAGGGTAGAGGTTTTGCCTAGCATGAGCAAATGACACCCTGGGTTCAAATTCCAGCATCTCTTATAACAAGTATTATGGTGCATGCCTGTGATTGCAGTACTCAGAGAAGAGGCAGAGGAACAGTTCTTGGTAATGCTCAGCTATTCAGCTACATTATAGCAAGTTCAGGGCCAGCCTTGGCTACATGAGACCCTGTCTTGAAAAATAAAAATTTCAGCAATTAAATAAGAAAGAGTCAGAAGTCTGGACTTGTGATATGCCTATGAGGTCTATTTATGTAAGTCAAGGATAACTCCGGTGTGTGGGGGGAGGGGGGCTGGTAAGTATGTAGAGGAAGGAACCTTGTAGACTACATCCTGGTGGCAATCCCTGTCAGTGCAGCTGCTTTGGAACTCAGTACAGAGATTTGCCAAAAAAACAAAAACAGACCTATCACAGGGCCCAGCTACCAAGATACACTGTTCCTGTACATATCCAAAGGACTCAACGCCAACAGGAAATAGAGCTGCCTGCACACCCATGTCTATCAGAGCACTATATGCAACAGTCACAGTAAGCTGCTTTGTGCCCATTAGCAGGTGAAAGAATAAAGAAAAATGGGGCACTTAGACACAATGGGGTTCTCTAGCCAAAAAGAACATTTTCGGAAATTTATGTCATTTTTAGGAAAAAGGGTGGAATTGGATTTTGTCATGTAAAAGAAAATGAGCCAGACTTCAGAAGAAATATTGTGTTTTCTCTCATATGCAGGGTCTAGATTTTTAAAAAGTTAAGTAGGGGGAAGCCCGGATGGGAGGAAGAAGGTGATCAAGAAAAGCAAAGAAGGGGACATAAAAAGGTAAGCCGGGGAGGGCGGGGGGGGGGGGTGATACGACCAAATTCACTACGGATGTCATGAAAGCATCAAAATGAACCCATTATTTTATCCAACTAACACATGCTGCAGTAGTTTAAATGAGAATGCTCCCATAGGTTCTACATAGATGAACACTTGGCTCAGTTGGTGTGATCAGGGAGGTTTGAAAGGAGTGGCCTTGCCGGAGGACCCCAGCACTAGGGGGCTTTGACAGTTCCTAGCCTGGCACCATTTCCAGTTCTTCTTCCTCCCTCTCCCCCACACTTCCCCCCAGCACCGCTCTCTCCTGAGTCTGCTTGAAGATGTGAGCACTCACCATTTTGCCCCAGCCATCTCTGCCACCATGGCTCCCCACCATGCTAGACACTGATAACCCTCTGGAACAATAAACCAAATAAACTTCTCTTTCTATATGTTGCCTTAGTCGTGATATTTATTCACAGCGACAAAAAGCACCTAATATGCATGCTAATGAAATTTTAAAAATAAAGAGAATTGTTGAGTACTTGCAGAACAGACAGTTTAGATGACTTTTGATGCCTGTCCTGGCACAAGGAGACCAGCAAAGAAGCTGTTTCAGTGAACCAAAGTAATAAGAAAATGATTCAAGTTCCATCCACATCTTAATCTTCAGGATGACGCACTAATAGTCTGTGCTGGTCACAGAGCCATATTAGAACAGTGCATTTGACTTCATCAGCAAGTTGCAGCATCCTGTTAGACCAGCCATGTCCCAAAGACAGCACTACAGCCTAGAGTTCCAGAGCCAGTAAATCCCTCCCCAGGTAGGCCTTTCTCTGCAGGGCTGTAGCTAAAAGAGCACAACAGCCAAGCTGTTGAAGAATAATATGCTTTCGACTTAGGGAAGGAACGGAAATGAAGGGAAAGGAATCAGTGCCGAGACTGTACGCTATTTCCTTTTGCTAGTAACTGTGGAACTGGTCATTCTCCCCAAACAGTGCATGCTTATTATACTAAGCTAAGACAGTTAAGAAGTGGAAATCACATTCCATCACCCAGACATACCTGCTACTAATGCTGGTCATTCTCCCCAGTTAATGCTGAGTTACTGCTAACAGCCTCAGTTAATGCTAACCACCCTAACATCAGTTGACAGGTAGTGCCTAGAAAATGCAATCTGTGACTCTTGCTTAATGTATACCTTTACTTGCAGTATATATTTTTAAACTGGGATTATTACATGTAGAAGTTTGCACTTAGCTTTTACATTTAGCATTCTTTGTAATGTAAGGGATATTTTCTCCTGGAGCAGACAGTGAGATTTGTCCCATTCTTTTTATATTATACATGATGACATGATTAATATCTTCAGTACTGGAGCTTTATACACTTTGCATTATTTCCATCAGACCTAAATATACAGACTCTGTGCATATCTGCAATCTACATTATAGTGTGTGCACAGCCAGAAGTCCTGGCTGTCAGTGAGAGCAGTAATAAGGCCTATACTTTTTTAAACTCTGGAGTTCCAGTTTCCCTGAGACGGTCTGTGAATTCAACATATATATCAGATCTTTATGAAACCTTCCTCTAACATTCCTCATTATGTGAAACAATTTAATAGATACCTATATCAAGGATGAGGCTGTTTTGATAACCATAAAACTTACTTTGTTTTTGGACTGAAGTTCATTCAGGCTCTGCTATCTACAGATGTGTCCAGCCCCTTTCCACATATTATACAATCCTAGACTAAAGTTAGGGTATAGAAGGGCCAGAGAGATGGCTTAGTGGTTAAGAGCACTGGCTACTCTTGCAGAGGACCTGGGTTCAGCTCACAGTACTGACATGGAAGCTAATAACCATCCAAAACTCTAGCTCCAGGGGATCTGATGACCTCTTCTGGTCTCTGTGGGAAATACATACAGGCAAAATACACATAAAATAAATTTTAAAATTAAAAAATTAAGTTATAGGATATAATTTTCTAAGAAAACACCAAAGTGTACATGACAATTTGTATCCTGAAAAAGAAAGTCACTCCTCCAAAACAGGCATGAGCAGCCTCACTACAATGCCACTCTGCTGTCTCCAGATGTTGATTGATCACCAGTGTGCTGACTGATTGAACCTGGTTAGTCATCCATCAAAGATTTCTAAGCTGGGCATGATGATACAAGCCTGTAATCTAAGCCCCTGGAGCAGAGGCAGAAGGATAGTATGCTATAGGCTAGCTAGCCTAGGCTATCTACATAGCAAGATCCTGTCTCATACTGCACCTTACCCCCCAAAATTCCTCAGATTCAAATAGGAGCTTTAAGGAGAAAATAGATTCTCAGCAATGCTTGGACAGCATCTGGCTTGATCACGTTACTCTAACGAGCCAGCATTTGTGACTCATCCTCATTCTCAGTCTCCAAAGCCTGGAGATTTCTACATTGTCCAGATCACGTCACATCATGACCAATTCTGCACAGCATGTGGACTTCATGTTCCAACCCGTTCTCCATCCTTTCCATTTCCTCCTTTCTCCCTGCCTCCCTTAAAAACCGTACATTCTCTGTCTCACGGGCCTGGAGATACTGGCGGGGAGAAGTTACCGTAACTGGGAGGCTGAGAGACAGGCACAAAATGTTGGGTTTTATTCCTTTACAAAGAAGATGAAGGGTTGGTCCTGTGAGGGGACAGTTGGCTTTTACAGTTACCACTTTCATATCAATGAAAACCAACTCCCCAAACAGACATTGACTAGTTTAGCTTAGGGTCAGTGCTCTTTCCCCATCCCTCAGTTCCTGGGAGACTCTGGGAGGCTGTATTCAGCAGTGACTGGAAAAGGAGCCCTGGCTGAACGCAAACCTCCGCTCCCTGCCCAGGCCTCTTCCTGTCATGGTTCCTTTCAGCCCTGAACCACAGGCTATCTCCAAAAACAAAGCCCGGGAGTGAAGAAGAAACCTCCTTCACAGACCGCTCCGCTGCACCCATAGCAGATCAAAGGAGCAAAAATCCCTAGACTTAGGAATTGAGGGTTTCTGTGGGATAGAGCTGCCCTTTCTCTAAAGTCCAGGGCGTGTTCCGCTCGCTGTGTGTCTTAGATGCTTCCGAAGCATCTCAGCTAAATCAGGAGAGCATGGCACTGAACTGGAAAGGGCAGAGAAAGGAAATGTGAACGTGGGAACCACTGAGCTTCCTGACAGACTTACTTCTCTTCAGAGAAAGGTTGAAAGAGAAAACATCCTTCACTTTGTCAAGGACAAAATCTAGTGAAAATAAGGAAACACTTTGTTGTAAGCTCTGAAACCTGGTGGAGCTGATGAATCTTAAGGTGGAGCTGGTAATTTGTCCCTTTGTTACTTGTGCACCCAGACACACCCGGATATAAGACTACACCAATATCTCCTCCATCCTCCTATCTCAAGGTATAGGCTGTGCCTGGCAGGTGAGATACTTGGTGAATGCTTATTTGCTGATTGAATTATAGATTTTAACCAATTCATAATAGTTATAAAATCTCTTCTGTTAGCTGTAGAGTATAGGAAAATCTGTCTTACTACAAGAGAATTCATTTTTTAAAATTATCAACCTATCAGGGAAGGGATTAGATGATTCTAGTTCCACATACAGACCTTGAAGATCTACATGACTGGACTGAGAATTCTGTTCAGATTTGGGTCCAATCCTCCAATAAGTCACTAAGATCTATTTCTTTGACATTAAGGAATTGCATGAAATCCACCATTGTCAGATTGGGTAGACCCAATACTGTGTAGAGTAGCTCTATGCAGGAAGCAGTGGGAAATGAGGAAGCCACCACACCCCTGGAGTATAAGGGCAGAATTCGTAAATATCAGTCCTCTGGGATCTGCATCTACCCTGGGCGGACCGCAGTTGTTTCTTGGTAGACAGTACATGTACATGGCTAAGAACCCATGAGAACTATGGGTGTATAGTTCCTCATTTATTTAACTTCGACCTAACACACATGCATAGTTTTTGAAAAGCTGTCACTATGTAGGTCAGGTTGGCCTGGGACTCAGGCTTTCCCTACCTCGGCCTTCCACAAGGTGGGATTATGGGCATATACCTGCACAAATTCATTTTTACTCTTTTCTTTGACCTTCTACTTCTCAGGCATGAAACACTGCACTTTGTAAAGGTGAATGCTTGGCCTGTTATACACTGGCCCTCAGTCATCATAACCTGAAAACAAGGCATGGGATTCCGGTCCTAGGCCTACCCATGATGAGCCGGGCAAGGGCAGAGGAATTCCTTTGCTATCTGGGTTTCATGACCGTTCCCCTCAACATGATGTCTGGGTGTGAAACTGCTCAGTGCTCAATTATTTCTTTGTATAGGAGTGTGTGTGCATATGTGTATACAGGTACATATGTATATGCAAGCACACATGTACATGTGCTTGTGGAGGCCAGAGAACATTCTGGCATCATTCCTCAGGTGCCATTCACCTTCTTCCTACGTATTTTGTTTTATTTTATTTTATTGTGGGGATTAAGCAAACTCAAACCTCTTAAGTTTCAATCGCCTCGCCCCTCCCTGCTACATTCTGGGTGCTAATACTTCAGTATGCATTCTGGCACCAAGCCCAGACCTGTCTGAGTTGTCCAATACAAATAATCCCTGAGAGACAGACAGGTCCTGAACCAACCAATTTCAAGGTTAAACTAGCCAGCAGAGCCCACAGCCATGGAACATTTAAAAGCAGGCTGCACCTTGGGGAGGGCCGGCAGTTCCCTGATCTGGCTTTAGGAACTATAGCCCGGCTAACCGCAAGATTCACTTTGTTTGCCAAACTATATAACTAAATTTTCCTTTTTTTCATCAAGGTGGAGTCCTGGGGTTCGTTCCCAATTCTCAGACCCTAACATTATTATTGTATTTTATTTTTTTGAGACAGGATCTCTCACTGACCTGGAGCTCACTGAGTAGTCTGGGCTGGCTGCTAGCAAGCCCCAAGGCATCTATCCACCTGTCTCTGCCTCCCCAACACTGGATTACAAGTATATACCACCATATGGCTTTTAAGCAGGTTCTGGAGATTGAACTCAGGTTCTCATACTTGCTGGGCAAGCCTTTTACCAACGAGACTCCCTCCCCAGCCCCTGTTCTCGGTGGTCTGTGTGTCAGCCCACAAGCTTTTAGGGGTTTCCTGTTAGAGGTTTCGTGATACAACAGTGACTTGAGGCATCCTAGCCATTTTGTTTGATAAAATCAATTCAGAGAGAAAAGCGGATAACATCCCAGGTATATCCTCTCCAGGACATCTGTGGCCAACAACTCCGTCCCCCGAAGGGTAACTTCTGGAAAGACCTTGGAATTCCTCAGGGCTCACTGCTCCATCACTTCCCTGTCTCCCATTCTTGATGTGAGGAAAGAGACCTGGACTCCCGTACTTCCGCTTTTATTGGGGTCAGGCTCAGAGCACCCCCAACCCAAACCCTCTACTCAGGAGCTTTTCAGGTAACTTTTAATGGCCTCTGAATGAGTATCAAACAGCTTAACTAGTTCATCTCTCAAACTTGAGAACAAAAAGTTACTTCAGGGATATCATCTTTTCAAATGAAACTGTGAAAAGTGAAATATCCTCCGCTCGGTAGACGAATACAAGCATCAGAACTACATCTTCCCAGTGGTAGCAAAGAAGGAAAGCAATAAAAACAGAACAGAAAAAAATAGGCCGAGATAGGGAGAACGGGAGCAGGAAGAGTCACAGCCTAGAGAGCAGGAAGGGAGGGACCAGGGCGTGCTGGCCTGTGCTCTCTTGCCCTCTGGGGAATCCAGCCTCACCCACGCCCGCCCTCTTCAACCAAACCAGGAAACCCGCAGCTTGGAGGCCCAGGTAAACTCCCTGTCCTGGGAAAGAAAGAGGCTTCCTGATTTGGAAGGATGAAGTGGCCACCTGCTTTGATCCCTCATAGACTGTTCCTAATTGGTACTCCAAGTTGTCTGTTTCTGGTTTTTTGTTCTTGTTTTTGTTCTTGTTTTACTTTAGCTAATCTTCCAAATCTTTGAGTTTTGTTTTGTTTTTCCCCCTGCATCTCCCCCACGTTTTACTTGGATTTCTAAATGCTGGTTTAACATAAACTTTTTCAAACACTGAAACTTGCCCCTTCCAACAGTCTGGCCTGGCGTCTCTCACCCTGATCTCAGATTTGCTCCAGACACTCAGCCCTGTTCATTGACGTCCTCCTTGGAGCTGTCCTAGCCCATGATTTTGCTCAGTTCATTTCAGTTCAACAAGTATTGGTTGGCTGTGTGCCACAAGCAGACAGACACCCAAGGTACAAACGAGGTATGGCTCCCACCCTGGGAACTGAACAGATTAACCAGAGAGGCCTACTCTTAACCAAATACATAACTGTCACTCTTAAGAAAGCTTTCCCGGGTGCTCTGGGCATGCAAACACAGAGCTCCCCCTAGCCTGGGAGAGCCCAGGTGGGAACCAGGAGACATCCTGAGCTTAGAGTTAGGGTAGTGGCCGGCAAAGAGGTGGACAGTGCCGAGGAGGTGTGAAGAGGAGCAACCAGCCATCTGCAGTCTGGCACAGCACAGGCAAAAAGAACACAAGTGCATGCTGGGAACGGCAAGAACTGGGCCTGGGAATGGCCACTGAACAGAAGCAGCGGGATGGCCTCTCTGCTCCGGAGCTGAAATGCACTTTCAGTGTCTGTGTGGCTTCTCTTGAGCAGGGCAGGGTTATATGAAGATGGGATGGGACTGGCCCATCTCTCGGTTCTGCGCCTCTTGGACTGCCTGGACCTGGGACAGTGGGGGCATGTTGTGCCTTTAGCAGCAGTTGCACAGCTAAACTGTTTTGTCCTTTGGCTTCAAAGGGTCAATAAGCCAGTTTAATATCTGGTATATTTGAGGAAGCAAGAAGCCAGTGAAATATTTGAGTATGCAAATCAGACATTAAATAGACAATCATTATGGACCACTAGAAACTTCTCTGAAGTCTGGTGTTCCTTTCAATCTTAGCTAATTTGGAGTGTGAGAACCAAAAGTGGGGGCGTGTGGTTCAGCTTTCACTGTACCTTCCAGTGAGATGAAAATGAGACACAGAATGCAATCGCACGAAGCCCTTGGTTGGAATCTGACAAATCTTTGGAGACACTAAGGAAACAATACAAGGACAGGAAAATGAATCAACAAGACCGTAAGGTCAATGCTAAAATGGGATACCTATGGGGACTAGAGAGATGGCTCAGCAGTTACGAGCACTTTCTGCTTTTGCAAAGGACTCATGTTCAGTTCCCAGCACCCACGTGGCAGCTCACAACTGCCTGTAACTCCAGTTTCAGGGGGTTCCACACCTTCTTCCAGCCTCCACAAGCACTGAATGCATATGGTGTAAATACACATACATGCAGGCAAAACACTCATACACATTAAATAAAACTGGGCTGGAGAGATGGCTCAGCAGTTAAGAGCACTAGCTGCTCTTGCAGAGGATGGGGTTCAGTTCCCAGCACCCACATGGTGGCTAACAACCATCTATAACTCCAGTTCCAGGGTATCTTATACCCTCTTCGGGCCTCTCTGTGGGCATTGCATACACATGGTACACTTACATACCTGCAGGCAGTACACTCAGACACATAACATAAAAAATTAAATGCTTAAAAATAAATATAGCCAGGCATGGTGGTGCATGCCTTTAATCCCAGAACTCAGGAGGCAGAGGCAAGCAAATCTCTGAGCTCAATGTCACCTGGTCTATGTAGTGAGTTCCAGGCCAGCTGGGGTTTTTTGGTCTCAAATAGACAAATAGAATCTTTTTAAAAATAGGACATCATAGGAATAGCTGGCTCAGATGTTCAAAAGGTGGCCTTTATAATATAACAAAATAGAAGAAAACTAACCAAATACCCTAGTTTGGTTCTGTTGTTGTGAAAAACACCCTAACCAAAAGCACCCTGAGAAGGAAAGGGTCTTTTTGTCTCACAGGTTACAGTCCAGCATCAAGGGAGGCTGAAGCAGGAACCTGGAGGCCGGAGTTAAGCAGAGGCCTTGAAGGAACACTGTTTACTGGTTTGTTCCCCCTGGCTTGCTCATCTAGATTTCCCTGCCCGGGTCTACCTGCCTAGGAGTAGTACCAGCCGACAGCAGGCTGGGCCCCTAGACAACAAATTAGCAGTCAAAATACTTCACAGATGTGGCCACAGGCCACTCTGATGGAGGAAATTCCTCAAGTGAGATTCCCCTTCCCCAGGTGTGTCAAGTTGACAACCAAGATTACCCATCATACAGAGCCAAAGAAATTTAAGGTGAAATTGTGGCTCTGAATTAGACCCTGCACAAGTCAAATATAAAAGCTTTTTTTCTTGTTTTGTTTAAGATTTAAATAAGAACTGTGGGAGAAGATGACTGCCCGCTGACATAGAAGGGGAAGATCATTCATAGAGAAGGCAAAATGAAAGCTAAGTGAGTCTTGCTTTGCTTTAGAAAACAAACATGAGGGGCTGAGAAATAGCTCAGTGGTTAAGAGCTCTCACTGCCCTTGTAGAGCTTAGGACTGCCTGTAACTCCAGCTCCAGGAATCCAATGCTTCTGGACCCCCAGGGACAAGCACTCACGTGCACATTCCCACACACATACATATAATTAAAAATAAAGTAAACCTTACAAAACAAATGTAGGTAAAAAAGTAACAGGAAGAATTTCAGGAAGGAAGGAAATTTTCATGAAGTACTTTCTGCGGGTTTAATTGCAGAGATTTTTGTTCAAGCACTTATTTCTTATTCTCCGAAACACCCAGCAAGAAAAAGTGAACCTCACCTGTTTTCCTTAACTAGTGAGAGCTGGTAGGGATAATAAAGCAATTGAACTATGAACAATTCTGTACCCATAAATTTGATAACTTGAACGAAATGGACCAATCCTTAGAAGGTGAAATTTTCCAAAGGTTCATACAAGATGAAAAACCTGAGAAGACATCTATCTACTAAAGAAACTGAATCAGTCATTAGTAACCTAAATTCGAAGGTAACCAGCCAGAAGAAGTTCATTAGCAAATTCTACTCAATACTGAAAGGAGAAATAATATAAATTTCCTATCAGATGATAGGAGCCAGGGAAACATGTCCCAACTCATTCTATGAGGTCACCAATATCCTAATACCCAACAGCAAAGGCAATTACATAACCAAAAGAAAGAAAACTGAAAACCATTATCTTGCATGAATAGAAAAGCAAAATTACTCAACTGAATATTAGCAAATCAGACCCAACAATGTTTCAAATGAACGACACACTACAAACAAATGGAATTTACCACAGGTATTCAAAGGTAGTTCAACATTTTAAAAATTTAGTGTAATCTAGTATGTCAGCATTATGAGACAATCATATAATTATATTAATCCATACAGAAAAAAATTACAAAATCCAATGTCCATAATTTTTTTTAAGACAACAGAAAACTAGGTGACCTAGCTACTTCTCTGTGTCTGTGACAAAACAACTTGGGGAAGGAAAGGTTTTTTGACTTACAGTTTGTAGTCCATCATCGAGAGAAGCCAGGGCACAATCTGAAGGAAGAAACTGAAGCCAAGACCAAGGAGGAAGGCCACTTACCGGCTTACTGCCTCTGGCTTGCTCAGCTACCTTTCTTATGGAGCCCAGGCCCACCTGTGTAGTAGGAATAGCCCCGCCCACAGTGGCTGGGCCCTCCTACATCAATGATCAATTAAGTAAATGCTTACAGGCTGAACCAATGAAAGATATTCCTTAAGTAAGGTTCCTTCTTCCCAGGTGACTCTAGTTTGTGTTTTGACTCTAGTTTGACAAAAACTAAGCAGGACCCTAGGAAAAGAGGGGTCCATACTGGAGAGATAAAGAAAACCTTTAAAAATAAATAAATAAATATATTTTTTTAACTACAGTGAAATCATAGTCAGAAGAGATGCTCTAAGCTGCCTGACTAAGATTAACTACCGTGAAATCATAGTCAAAGGAGACGTTCTAAGCTGCCCCACTAAGATCAGGCCAAAGTAGCCTTTCTCCCAGCTACTTCTCAGCATGATATTAGAAGTTCTACCTAATGTAATAAGACAGAAAAGGAAATAAAAGGGATACAGATTGAAGTGAATGAAATGCAACTGTCTTTGTTTGCAAATGGCATGATTATCAACATACACAGTCTGGAAAAGTACCAACAGAAAATTTTCCTGGAATTAGGACACTGTTGCAGGACACAGGCTAATGTACAAAAGCCAATTGTTTTCCTCTCAAACAATAATAATAGAAGAATTTTAAAATCAAAATACAATACCATTTATAGGGAACTGGAGAGATGATCAGGGGTTAAGAGCACTGACTGCTCTTGCAGAGGACCTGGATTCAATTCCCAGCACCCACATAGTGGCTAACAACTGTCCATAACTTCAGTTCCAGGGGATCCAGTGCCCTCTTCTGACCTTCATAGGCATTGCATGACATGACTGCACGTACATACATTCAGGCAATGCACTCATACACAGAAAAAAATAAAAATAATAAATAAAATATTTGTTTAAAAAATACAATATCATTTATATTAATATATTTATGTAGCCAAAATTAAAGACTTGACTATAAGTCTAAGAAAATATATACAACATCTACATAAAGAAAATCTATAAATCAGTCAAAGAAAAACTAAATAAACAGAAACCATTCCAAGTTCATGAACAGGAAGATTCAGTAATGGGTTGTCATTTCTTCTCCACATGATCTGTAGGTTCAATACAATGCTGGTCACAATCCCAGAAAGTTATGTGTTGCTATTGACAAACCAATTCGGAAGTCTGTACTGAAAACAAAAGACCCAGAAGAACCAACACACTATTAAAATGGAAGAGTAGGGTGAGAATCCTGGCCTTCCTTGACTTAAAGGCATACAACAAAGCTTCAATAATTGTATTAGTCAGGAATCCCTAGAGGAACAGACCAAAAGAGTGAACATGCATTATGAAAAGGAACTTGCTATATTGGCTTACATGATAGGGACTAAACAATCCAAACATATTGGCTTACATGATAGGGACTAAGCAATCCAAACCTAGCCGTCTGTACTCGGAAGGCTGAGAACTCAAAGCTACTCAGTCCACAAAGCTGGATGCCCAGCAGGTTCCCAAGGCCTAGAGGAATTCCTTGGGAGCTGCTGGTCTTCAGTCCACTTTGGAAGGCTGAATAAGCTGGGTTCTGATGTTACCAAGATGGCAGTAGCAACAACAGATAGACGCACTCACCAACAAGAGGTGAAGGCGAGCTGGAAAAGCAGCCCTGGCTTTCCCTCCGACCTCTTCATACACGGGCTGCTTCTAGAAGACACTACTCATTCTGGAGGATGGTCTTCTCCCAAATTAGTCCTAACTGGAAATACCTTCACAGACCCACCTGGAGACATGTTTCCTAGTTGAGTGCAGATCCAGTCAAGCTGACAAGATAAATCATCAACGTAATCAAGACAGTGTGATGTTGGCAAAGTCACAGACGAGAGAAAATGCCCTAGAAATAGGCATATGTAAATATAATCCATGATCTTTAACAAGAGAGAAAAAACAATATACTGGTTAAATGACAATCTTCTCAATAAATGTTTGCTAAGCAACTGGGTATCCAAATGCAAAAAAAAGGCACACACCTGTAATCCCAGCACTTGGGAAGCTGAGGCAGAAGGATTGCAAAATAGACTTTATAATCACTTCCAGACTAGCCTGGGCAGGACTTTGGTTCAGAAAGGGATGGGGGAGGAGGGAAGAAAGGAAAAGAAGAAATTGACTGTGGTGAACTTGTGATGGTTGGACAAAGTGCCATTTCACAGAACAACAGTCAACACAGAAGATCTCTGTGACTGCCAAAGTCAAGGGGAGTCTCCCTACCGGCAAGCAGTCAATCTGCAAACCTTCGGCAGAAACTCATGATGCCCTCTAACACGATTTGGTCCTGATTCCACCTAACCGGACTCAGTGTCAACCCCAGAGGTTGAGGGTTGGGTCCTGAGGCTGCAACACATGCTTTGGATGCCAGTCACAAGGCCCAGGTTATCTTGCCTTGCTTCTGACCCACCCATTATAAATCAGCTTCCTCCTCCCAGGTCCCATTAATATGTTGAAGCAGCTCACAGAACCCAGGGAAACACATGTGCCCATTTTTACTGAAAAAGGACATGGGTAAAGAGGATGGTGCGGTCTGAGAGAAGGGCATGAAGCTCCACGCCCTCTCCGGACCTGCCATCCACTGGGAACCCCAATGTATTTAGCAATCCAGAAGTCCTCTGAGTCCAGTCCCTTCGGGTTTTATTCTATGCAGACTTCAGCGTGTGGGAACAACTATTAACAGTCGGAACAGAAGAATGCAGTGAGACAAGGCATGTCCGCTCCAGCAGTTTTCTGGGCTTCTCTGAGCAGCATTCCTCCCTGGGGGCGTGGAGCAAACCCACTCTGGAATGGGAGGGTATCTTAGAGTCCGCCTAACATTGAACTGGGTAGGTCAGAGAATTCCTTTAGGGCCAGCGCCAAGACAGAAAGGCAAATCCAGTTTATAAGCCAGAAAATGAGGACAAAGACCAAACAAACATTCCTCTATGAGAAACAAATCTGAAATTATTTGATATTTCAATAAATACAATTTTAGAAAGCCAGTGTAATGGTATATACATCTGCTTTATTTTCAGTCCACCAATAAGGGGATCTGCAGACAACAACCCTACCTCCTCCTCAATTATCGGAGGCATAAACCTTGAATACAGACATCTGTCCCATTTCCCCAGAACACCAGAATGGTGATGTTGAAATACTACATTCATTATATCGGAATCTTGATTGTCTATAAAATGGATAAATAGCATCTTTATTGTAGTGTTTGGGATGAAATAATTAAAATAGCTAATGTTTAAATGAGACGTTAACACCACTGTAAAGCACATATTCAATGAGCATCAGCTTCCATGCTGCATGAAACCAAAATGTGCTGAGGTGTCCACTGATCTCTATCGTGCAAACTCAGGGAGATAAGGAGCCATAAGAGGTCCTTTATCCCCGTTAGGCTTTTCCTCATCTGGAGCCTAAGAATAGCAATTCAGTTCTCTTCCTCTCTTCCCTCTCATCCAGCGATTTGTCCATCTACTCAACAAGTAGATACCGAGAGCCAAGCGGAAGACCAGGCGAGAAGCAACAAACGCCGGGTGGACGACGGGTGTGGGCCCTCTGCTCCTAGCCTGTGCTCTGGCTTCCAAAGGGGCCCACTCTCGTGGGCTGTTTCACACTGTGTTGTTTCACGGTGCATACGTTATGTCAGGATTTCCTCGATTTATGATGAAGCTACACGTCTGAAGCCTCATTTGTCCTTATAACCCTCTCGAGTTACGTTCAATGTGCCGGTCCCAGCTCCTCCCTGGACTTTTCAAGGGCCTTGCCTGGAATTTGATGATAAGAACAGCTGGCAACCACACTCCCCTGCTGGGATCTATCCATTTACCCTGGGCCACACCTCCACCAGGAGGTCTGGAATCTTCCTCCTCCTTCTTCATCATCCCTCACTCTCCCCCCTCCCATCCCTTCGTCCTCCTCCTCTTCCTTCATTTTCATGTTACTAAAAATTGAATTCATGTTCTTGAGCTAGGCAAGTATTCTGTCACTGATTAAGATCTTAGTCCTGGAATCTATTTTTTATTTAACTTTTTTTAATTATTTATTTATTTATTTATTTGTCTTTTTGAGGCAGGGTCTCCCCATAGCCCCAACTGGCCTGGAACTCACTATGTAGGGCCAGCTGACCTTGAACTCACAGAGATCTGCCTGCCTCTGCTGGGATTAAAGGTGTGTACCACCATGCCCGGCTCATTTATTTCTTTTTATATGTATAAATGTTTTGTGTGCATGTATGTAAGTGCACCTATGTATCCAATGCCCATGGAGGTCCGAAGAGTGTGTGGATCTCCTAGAAATAGAGTTCTGGATGGTTGTTAGCCATCACATGGTGCTGGTAACCTAACCTGGGTCCTCTGCTTGAATATCCAGTGCTCTTAACCACTGAGCCATTTCTCTAGTCCTGGATCACATTTTGAAATCTTTCATGCTCCTAGAAAGTGCTAATGAATCTCAGAACAATCAGTGCTGTTACTTTTCTATTAATAACCATGTCAGTGTGTTTCAGAGAGATTACTGAGAGAGACACATGGTTCAAAGAAATTCAATAACTCAGTGTTGTATGGTATTTTTATTAGTACATAAAGCTATAAACGATAATTATATGTAATTTTTCATGATGGGTCCAAGTTCTATTCTGTGTAGATGGTTTTAAGTATTAAATGTTTTGAAAATAGTAAGAATAAAATTAACATAAATGTTTTATTTTTATGTGCATATATTTAATTTGACATAGATTATAATAAATGTGATGTTGGGATTGGAGAGATGGCTCAGAGGTTATGAGCACTGGCTGCTCTTACAGAGGACTGGGATTCAGTTCCCAGACCCACATGGCTGCTAACAACTGTCAGTAACTTTAGTTCCAGGAGTCCCATGTCCTCTTCTGGCCTCCATGGGCATTGTAGGACATGGTACTCATACACAGGTACATAAACACAGACAAAACACTCATACATATAAAATAAAAATAAGTAAATGAAAAAATAAAATAAATGAATCTGATGCTATGATACACACTGACAAGAGGTTCCAGTGAAACTTCTTCCCATTCCTTTTTCACTTAATGAACTTTCCCTATATGGCGCATCCAGTGGTGACATTCTTTTACATGAAAATTCATTCTAACAGTTCTATGTTTATCGTTCATATTTTCTCTATATTCAAGTAATCATTTACAGTCATAGAAAACACATACATGTATATCCACATGTAAAAATATTATATATATTAGTCTACATCTTGATCTCTTAATGCACAAGACCCCAGATACATCCCGGAAAGTCAACTGGAATATCCTGAGTTATTCTTCCTATTGTCTGCAGGCATTCCACTGCTGCATTCTGCTTATTAATCTACTCATGGAGCAATGCTGTCCTCATTCAGTGTCATAGCACTGATGTGCTTCACCTGTTTACGTCAGAAGCAACTGAGAAATACAGTAAAAAAG
Source organism: Eospalax fontanierii (assembly GCA_035773235.1). Lineage (NCBI taxonomy): Eukaryota > Metazoa > Chordata > Mammalia > Rodentia > Spalacidae > Eospalax > Eospalax fontanierii. Next base: position 69,418,845 of record CM069538.1, read on the forward strand.
GAAACAGACAAAAAATGATATGTGTCACATAAGTCTCATAAATGCTATGGGTGAGACGAACAACTCGGCAAGCACCTTCACAGTTCTCTCAGAATGTGACTTACCCAGTCACAGACAAACGGCACAGCCACTGTCAAAGGACAGAGTGTGCCCTGCTCTAATTAGAGCTAGAGTAAGGTCACAGAGTGCCTGGTCATCGGTATAGCTCCAAAAGAGAAAATCCTAGATGGGGAGTTATGGGGACAAGGTTCTGGTGGGCTGAGCCAAGCAGGCTTGATGCCCTCTCCCACGCTCACCAACTAGATGGTTTCTTCTTCCACCCATAACAGGAACAAAGGAAGAATCAGAGACCTAGTCAGTCTGCTGTAGCAAGAGCCTTCCACAGAGAACCCTGAGTCCAGAAGCAGTGGGTTTACTTTTCAGGAGGCTTTTTAATTATTTGTATGCTGGGACTGGAGTATGTGCATGTGAGTGCAGGTGCCAGTGAAGGCCAGAGGCCTCTGATTTCTAGGGAGCTAGAATTACAGGCAGTTGTGAGTACTGAGAATCTAACTCTGGCCCTTTGCAGGAACGTGAACTCCTAACCACTGAGCCATCTGTCTAGGTCCCCAGCAACAACTGTTCTATGGAACAGCTGCTTTTTGACAATGGAGAAAATTTTGATACATGGTAAAGCAACACCTTCAATATTATCCCCAATTATTATGTTTCTGCTTTTCATTCTTATGAGATTTCCTTAGGGAGAATATGCATTGAAAGCAGGGCTTCACACATGCTAGTCACAGACTCACCCACCTATCCCTCCGTCCATTTATGCTTTTCGAGCCTTTCTCTTTCATATAGTCTTCCCGAGTCTTCTTTGACCTTCCCACTGCCATGCTCTGCTTAGACTACCAGTCAATTCTGAAAAATATATTTAGCTTGTTGATTTTTTTTTAGGATTTATTTTTTATCTTGTGTATATATATGAGTGTCTACATGTATGTATGTATGTGTGCCACGTGTATGCCTGACATCCTTGGAGAACAGAAGAGGGTGTCAGATCCCATGGAGTTACAAATGGTTGTGAGCTATCATGTAGATACTGGGAACCAAACCTAGGCCCTCTGCAAGAACAACAAATGTTCTCAACGGCTAAGCCATCTCCCCAGCCCCACATACAGCCGCTCAGAGGGACCGCTGCTTTATAATAGCAATTCTTTTCACCCAGGAACGCAATGTCTCTGCCTCCGTCTTACAGTCTTCTTTAATGGTCTTCTGTACATTCTTCAGAAAAGTACTTCTAAATATTTTATCACTTTCACATAAGAGTCTAAACAGATTACTTTTCTCATTTTACTTTCCAAATATTCAGTACTCCAGAAGTTGCTTATTTTTACATTTATTCTATAAAGTCTCCCTTAAAGTTTTCTAGGAAAAGTAGCATTTACAAATATGTGATAATAAACCTGAAAACACTGAAAGATGAGACTGTCCAGGAAACTCAAAGCTAACAATGTAGTCCTGCTCCAGAAAGACAGCATTGCTAGGCTACTGTAACTAAACACGAGGAGACTCAGGACAGTGAAACTTCTAACTAGAGGTTGAATGGTCTCAGCTCAAACACTTCCAACTGAGATGAACTTCTCAGAGTAAGGTAAACAGCACCTCTCCTCAGTCTAAAGAAACAAAAGGTGACAAAGAATCTGTCAGCCCTGACTGTCCACTAGAGAACAGAAGATCAGTGCTAAGCCACCACATTACACAAGCTGAGGTACAAACACAATAGCCATCACCTTGTTCTTTTGTCTAATACATCAAAAATTAAGCCCAAAGTGCCTCACAGAGCAGCTGTGTTCATGAGAGGGTGGAGTTTTCTCTTCTCCTCACCCCTTGGTAGATGCACTTCCAGAAAAGTGCTGCCTCGGTGTCTCGGATCAAAGAACAAAAATCCAGTCGCAAGGCCTGTGCTTTAAGAAACACACTGATGTTCAGATCACATGAGCCCATGGGTCTGGGCTCATAAAGTAAATAAACATAAAGCAAACGGAAATGATAATCAAAGTGAAATGATATTAAAAAATTATAGACTAGCCAACATTTCTCAGTAAGGTAGATTCGTTAATATTCTAAGGCAAGAATGGATTCTCGTCTTAATGTCCATGGAAAGAATAATGAAGACCAACTAGACATGTTCAAAACTGCAGTTCAACATTTTCTCCATCACGAGGTGAATACAAAACAGGTCCTCCTGAGATGAAAGTATTATTCTGTCCCCTGAAAAAATGGCAGAAACACACACACTTGAGATTTCTGCTCTTGCCAGTTAATCTTTTCAGGAAGTGTTGTAGCCTCTGGTTAGAATTCAATAGAGTACAGTACATTGTGCAAGTTTGACAGGTTTTACAAACTTAGTAGGAGCTTACTAATCACATATCATAGATGCAGGATGCCTCACTAGGTAACATAAAAGCAGTGCATGAGTCTTCAGCAGAAAAATGGGCGGACCTTGAATTAAATATGACAAGTTGCTTGTGGTTAAAAGTACAGCTTTTCTCACCAGGCCAGAGCGGGTGGTTCTCAACCACACTGATGGCGGAAATTTCAGATAGTTTCTCCTCAGTGAGCCATGCAGCTTCCAGACTCCGTCCTCCCACAGATCAGCATCTGTGACACAGCGGAGAACTCAGATGACCAGTGGTCGCTACATCTGCTGGGATTGAGATGCCAGTGGAACATTCTACCTGTTACTTCTTCCCTTGAGAGAAGAAATGCATTACACCTTAATTCAAAACAATTATTTTTTTAAAAATCTCCCCTTGTAGGAATTTCCCATAACAATACTGGTACGATTCAATTAGCAGAAACATAGAAGTCAAGGATCCCATCACACTTAAGCCATAACAGGGCACTGGGGTTCTGTCCCAAATGCATGGGAAGGCATGATCTCTTGAAAAATTGCATCCAGGCCGCCTGGTAAGAGGCGACATGAGCAACAGACTAGAAAGGAGCAGGAGCAACACTGTAGGTCCCCACACCTTCGGTGCCGGAGAGACATTAGGAATCTGGCTGGTGAAGCTCAGAGAAGGAAGGAGATCATCATTTCAACATGCATTTTGTAAAAAGAGTTCAGCTTGTCAGTTTTATCTCCAACAAATCACAAGAACCAAAGAAAAGAAACATGCTACTGACATGAGGTTTATTTGGGAAGAAAAAAAAAAATCACCCCATTCACACTCTTTATTATTCTGCAAAAGCACTTCTACAAGTACGCAGTGACCAAATCAGGCTAAATCACGGCACAGGGAGGTTGACCCTGGCTCCCAGCATCAGGAAAATGTTTCAAAAGTTATTATTTACCCTTCTGAAGTCTAGGCTGGAGTGTTGGGGATACAGCTCAATGGCAGAGTGCTTGGCTGGGATAGCAAGGAGGTCCTGGTCTAATCCCCAGTACCATAAGCACACAAATAAGGTGGTTACATAAAGCTTTCTTTAAAAAGTAATTCCCAAACCAAGCCTAGTGGCATACACCCTGAACCCCAGCACTCAAGAGGTAGAGGCAAGTGGGTCTTTGTGAGATAGAGGCCAGCCTGGTCTACATAGCAAATTCTAGGCCAGCTGTTGCTAAAGAGAGACCCTATGTCAAAATATATAATAAATAATAATATTATTATTATTCCAGGAGTCACAGAAGTATGATGAACCAGTGTTGGCTCAATACTCCATTTCTAAGAATGGTTAAAGTACAGACCATTCTCTGCAGATACACAGTTGGACTCCCTGACATATCTGGACGTCTTCAGTTGATAATCCTAAAAGAAAGGGTATATGGTTCCCATTACCTTGAATAACAGAAACTGATAGATCAATACTTTTCAAGCCATTTTGAAACATAGGTCCATTGTTTACTGGTAAAATTAATCTCAGTCCATGGATTTGTGAACATTCACACAAAATAGTAAAACATGATAAACAGGACTTATTACACACATGTTTCCAGTGAAAGCAAACAGAAGCCAGGGAGGCCTTGCAGGGAAGCCAGCGTTTAATTAGTGCTCCGACTTGATGGGGAAGGGAGCTGCTGCAGACAATGAGCATCGGAAACAGTGTGGAAACTTCTGGAGACTTGGCCCATTTGAATAAAGATTCACTTTTATTACTTGGTTCCTGGCGCCACAGTGACATGGTTGAATTTCTAGCAAAGGGAAGACGGTTTCTTCGGCCTGTGAGACCTGTGTTGTGCCCACTTCCCAACTCTCCTGTCTTCAGAACAACACATACAATGAGGCTCCTTATTAATTATTATTGTTATGACTCTCATTTTGATTTCAGTCTCTTGAACAAGAGCCAGTGCAAGTTGGCCTTGGGTTTCCAAACCATTATCCAGACAGTAACAACATTCTCATTCAACCAGAAAGCACTAGAAAAACACTCCCTTCTTTATCCCCAACCCAAGCGAAATAGTAAGAGAAGGTACTGCTAAGTTCAGGGACACTATGTAAACGCACCCTGCAGGCTTCCTGTTGCCACGTAAACTGGGTCAAAATAGCGAGGTGTTTTATGACTGAGGTCCCCATCTTTCAAGGAAATGTTGGCTTAGAGAACTGCCTCCTTGTTACAATGGGACTATAACTAGTCCAGGCTCTGTGGAAATCAGTGTGAAGCGTCCACCACAGACTAAAAGTAGATCTACCATATGACCCAGTTATACCACTCCCAGTATTTACCAAAAAGACTCCAAGTCAATCTATCGCAGAAACACTTGCACATCAATGTTTGGTGCAGCACGGCTGGCCGTAGCTAAGCTGTGGAACCAACCTCAATGTCCAGCAGCAGGGGAATGCGAGAAGAAACGTGGAGCATGCACAACGGGATTTTTCAGTCCTAAAGAAGAAGGAAATCGTGTTATTTACAGGAAAATGGATGCTACTAGTATATTCTCAAGCTGGGTGTTGTGATGCATATATAATCTCAGCACTCTGAAAGCTGAGGCAGGAGGATCTTGAGTTCAAAGTCAGCCTGGACTGCCTAGACAGTTCAAGGACAGTCGAGCTCACATAGTGGGACCCTGTCTCAAAAATCCAAAGCAATACAAAGCAAGATGCTAATCTGTTCTCATCAGAAAAACAAAATCAGAAGCTATACCAACAAACAATGTAAATAAATAAGATACCATCACAATGTTCTTATTCAAAAGTCTCATATTTATGGTGGTCCTTCCTATTGCTTGGACTTCCTTTTCTATTTCTCCTTATTATACAATGTGAAAAAATTATGATGCAGACACACCCAAACTTTCCCCACTCTTAAAATCAAATCAAGATAAATTGAGACTGTCCCTAGTGTTTAGTTCCTGAACTGCACACTGCTCACTGATGACTGCGAACCTCCTCTCCCAGCTTTTAGCCACTCTGATTTCTCACAGGTCTAGTCACAGAAAAGCCTCTGCTTAATCCCCAAGGATTTTGCCCTATGTCTCAATTTTTTCATGTTGGAAACGATCCAGTAGTTGTTCACTTTCTTATAAAATACAATTTCTGGAATTCTAAAGGGGGAAACAAAGAATGCCAAGCTGGGTCTCTCAGGGTTCTCCTTCCAAGTGGAAGCAGATTTTTAAATACTCACTAACCATTTCTCTGTTAAACTCAACATCCAACAAACTTGTCACAAACACTAGTTAAAGTATAAAATGGAGCTGTGGAGAAACAGCTTAGTTGTGCTTGCCTTTTGAGCACAAAGACTTGAGTTCTAGCTCCAGAACCCAGGTAACAAAAAGTAGTGCTTGTAATTCCAGAGCTAAAGAAACCCATACAAGCAGATCCCTAGGGCTTGTGGGCCAGCCCATGTGGTGCCTCCAAGCCAGGCAGAGACCTGTCTCAATACAAAGGAAAAGGAGGACGACACCTGAAGGGTGAAGCTTAAGGTTGTCCTCTGACCTACACACACACACACACACACACACACACACACACACACACACACACAGACACATTCACACAGACACATACATACACATTCACATATACACATTCACATACACAGACACACACAGAGATACAGACACACACACACACACTAAATAACTAACAAAATTTTAATGGCTAACATAGTAACATTTGTGTTTTGTGTATTTTATCACAATTTTGAAAGAAACAAAAAATGTTACCTAGAAGATGTTCTTTTTTAATATTTTATTTACTATTTTTATTTTGTGCATACAAGTGTTTTGCCTGCATGTATGTAAATGTGCCCACGTCATGCTGAAGCCAGAAAGGGACTTCAAATTCTCCTGGAACTGGACTTACAGGATGGTTGTCAGCCACCATGTGGGTGCTGGAGATTGAGCCCAGGTCTTCTGAAAGAGCAGCCAGTGCCCTTAACGAGCGAGCCACCTCTCCAGCCCCCAAGATGTTCTTCTTACAACCTCTAGACTGCATAATCTTTTCTGATGGGATATTCTAGAATTAGACAAATTCCCTGGCACTAAAATGCTTCTAAAATGACAGATAAACATATCCAAAGATAAAATTGTTCTTCTGGCAAGCTCTCCTTTGGAAAGTTTGTGACACTAACTAAAATCCTGTTTCTGGCTTACTTTGGGGTCCAGTTCTAGCGGGCAGCAGTGGGCAGGTTGACTGCCTGAGAGAAATTTAAAGAGTAATTAAAAGAGCATGGAGATGACCTACCTTACTGGTCAGTCTCCTTTCTTTAGGTTATAAGTGAAAAGAAATACAGTAAGATGCCTCTTAAGAACTAACACAGCTCTGATTTTGCAATGCTCTGCTCATATATTTCAAATACATGAGGCATCCGTGGGGCTGTTGCTTGATTTTTATCTCTGATTGCTCTGATTCAAACTCTGCATTCACAATGGCTCAAAACGGCACTTTGTTATTTGCAGCACACTTTACTACTTAAGGCACATACTTTACCCGCAGACACTGAGGCTGAAAAACAAACGCTTTTCCATAGATCTGGGTGAATTTTGCATGTTTCCTTGGCTTCCCAGTTTCCATTGTAACAATAAGAAGCCAACCAGATTTCCTTTTCAGTGTGGTCAGGGCCAGCTTCTCACTCCCATGCCATGATGAATCAGTTATTCATCCGGGACCTTCCTATTCAACTTTGTCTTTAGCCTGTGAACCTTTCATGCAGCTTCCAACAAAGGATTTCATTGCTTCAGGAGCTGAGGTGTGTCCCAGTTTTACCTGGGAGACAGTGATGCAAGCGTTTCTGGTAAGACCAATCCTTGGCTTGGGGTGGGAAGGAACCGCCTAACAGGCCACCAGCAGAGTCCTGAGGCAGACAGCAGAGTCACTGCTTCAGGACGGGTGTTCTGTACATCGGCTGAGACGCCTGGGAGCAGAGCTGAAAGTTGCTTGGGTCTGTTCACTGTGCCACCAGACACGATGGCCTGGCTGCTCCTCAGAGCCCCAAGAGCTCTGGTCATCTTAATGGTAAGTCCCATCTTTTTCTCACACTATCATACTTTCTTATTTCCTTCCTTGCTACAGAAGACTCTGTTTGATTGCCAAATCCCAGTTATAAATTCTAAAATGAACACAGTACAACTGAATACAAAATTATGAAGATTTCACATTGCTCCCTTTTTTTGCTTAACGTTATATTTTGAAACAATGCAAAACAGTAAGAAATGGATTTTAAAGTAGCTATTTTGTATTTCTTTAGTGAGAAAAATTAAGCCACCTTAACCTTAGCTTATTATATTTTTCACAACACCCTCCTTTCCTTCAAAGCAATACATATCTCTAATACACGAACAAAAACACACAAGACAGAACCACTTCTGTTTTCCAAGATTATACATCTCTTCTTAAGCATGTGGCTAAGAACTCTACATGCCTGGTCTTGATACCTGACATGTTTTGAGAATAGTCACCAACTGTAAATGAAAATCAAAGCAATTTTGACTCAAGACAAGTTGGGAGGATTATTAAGAAAACCGGTTTTTATGTTTAGCGATTGTGTGCAAAATATATCAAGTCTGTAGGGAAGGGTGAGACAAAATTTGATGGGAGAATATTTTCAGAGGAATAATACTTCCATTGACTCGGAAAGTTTTATACAGTGTTTTCTAAAAGACAAGTAGAACTACACAAAAAACTTTAGCCTGGATATTACCTTTCAAGACACAGAGAACAATGACTTCCAGAAGTTACAGGGAGACAGATCTTGAGAACTTCTAAGATTAAAGTTGTCTAACATCACAGTAAGATGGCTTGCATAGAAGAATTTCTCCAACATCATCTCCTAAGACTCAGCTTCTGTTAGCACAGCACAATCTCACTGGTTATTTGGGGAAGCTATCTGACCCAGGAATGTTGTAAGAGAAATGTGATAGCTCCTTTCCAAGTGGGAAAGTTTTGGACTAAACTACAGGAATCCCAGTAATCCAAAACTAGAGGTGTCAGAATGTTATAAGGATGTAGAATTGGATCACTGCGGCCCAGGGGAGCTTTGCCTTACAGAGTATTCTCAGTCACCCCCTAATCCTACCTCCACTGTGCACCTCATCCTGAGACAGCTTCCCATCTGTGATATCTTTTGAATTGTGGGCACACAGCTTTTTAAAGAATAGACAATGACTGAATGAGGCTGCTTTTAAACAATAAAACCATCAGTTCCACTATCACGCAAATCATGATAGGAGAAACTAGACTGTATAGACTACACAACTACACTCAAGAAAGCTTTGCATGCATACACACATGCAGAAAGAGAGAGAGACACAGAGAGGCATGCAGGAGAGCTATTTAAATACTATAGTAAAACACCAAAACGAAGGGTTGAGATCTGACCTGTCGAATATTGTAGTCCCTAGCCATGCATGGATATTTATCATTCCAAACATAGTTGCTCTGAGATATTCATTGAAGTGTAAAACACAGTATAATATGAAGATTTAGTCAGAACAAAAGAATAGAAAATATATCATTGGTTTATAAGTTCATTAGAGTAGAAAATATATCATTATAGGTTGATTATGTGTTGAAATTATAGTATTTCTAGCAGATAGAATTAAAGTATATTACTAAAGTTAACTTTAACTTTTAAACAAATCTTTTAATTGACCACCAGAAATTTTAAAACCGTATATTTGTGTTTGTTAAGTTACACTCTACCCATAATCCTGTTAATGAAAGGAAGTGTTGGAACACAGTAACTCTAATAAGGCTCAATGGATTCAGTGATATTTAATATCTAGAAGGTGGAGATGGGCCCAAGGGAGCTACAGTTGTCAGACCAACACAAGCAAAGAAAGGGCAGTTATGGGCTTTGTCTGGAGCTATAGACCCACCAGTTTGACTGGAATGGAAGTTTGTGTTAGAGAATGAGGACATGAATTGGAAAGGCAGAGTGTGGCATTGAAAAGTGTGTTCTGTGAAGGCCGATGGGATGGTCTAGAAACGAGAGCCACCCAGAGTTTTGAATACTGTGGTTACCGGGGAAAGCAGTACTCTCAGAGCTGTGCATCATTTGTTGTTGAAGGGTGGGGTCCGACAGTCGAAAGACATGTTTGGAGGTTTTCAAGCAACTCTTCCATCCAACAACAGTACAAAGACATTATGGCCTTGTAAGGTGAGATGTAAGAGCAAGGCCCAGGCATGAGTGGAGATCTGTCCACTGACTCACTCACTCCAGGCCTTGAGACCTCAGATGCCAAATATGAATCATGTCAGCCCAGCCCCCTGAGAGTGATCACTGAAATATTTTAGTAATAGTGATGATTCTTGGTGACTTCTCAGTATTGTGTTTTAATGTTTTAAATAGCCACCAACACCATTTTTAATAAGTCAAGGAAGTCCCATGATTCTTGAATTAGAATCTATCAAGAAGAGCTATATGAGACTGGAGGAATGACAGCTCGCTGCACAAGCATGAGGACCTAAGTTGGAACTCCCAACTCCCACATAAAAAGTCAGGCACCACAGCGCACGTGCCATGGAACCCCAGGACGGTGAGAAGCAGAAGCAGCCGCCAGCCCAGCATCAGGGTCAGTGAGAGATCCTGTCTCAAGATCCTGTCTTAAGTCTCTTCTAACTTCCACACACACAGAGGCACACACACACGTGCATATACACACACGCGTACCACACAGATGCCATGCACACACATGGACCACATGCATATACTGCACATACACGTATATACTGCACACACATGTGTACCACATACATATACTGGTCACACACTCAGACACAGACACCCCTCCCCTATACACACACACACACACACACACGTTGAAAAAAGGATAGTTGTGAAACTAATGCTTTGAAAAATATAAGAAAAAAGCCACATTTTAAATGAATCTGATGATGAAAATGAGAAAACGATGTTTTCAAATAGAAACTTTCTAAGAAGTCTCAGCGTTTTGGGCTTCTAGGTTAATTATTTGAAAAGGGAGGGCACAGAAAGCACCTGATTATTTTTTAAGTGTCGTATTTATCAGTTTGTCTCATCTATTTCACATAATACACAAAACACATTTTTAGAGGAAAAAATTATAGCTAAAGGTTCTTGCCTCCCATGGATTTATGCTTTGAAAATAATAATTGTCTTCAAACAAAACAATGCTCTATAGTTAACAAAATCCAAAACACATTTTACATTTTACCACTTAACATTCTATAGGCATTTGAACAATGAGCTACTTGATTTCAGATTATGATGCTATAGAAAACTTTACTGATGAAGCTGCTAGGTATTTCTGAAAGTCATTTTTTTTTTTATGTTGTTGGTGGTAGAGGGAACGTAGTAGTTAAAATATCATGTTGTGAGTAGAATGCGTTCTAAATACAAAAGACTTATCATCAGTCACCTTTATATAAAACATCAAGGAAATTTTTTTGAAAACAACTTTAAGCTAAATGGCCCATTTTAATGAAAGGAGAACTTCTGAGGTGTCCTTCCCATCCTTGATTAAGGAAACAGTTGTTCCCAGTGTTAACAAATACATGAAGACAAGTCTCCTACTGAACCTCTCCCAACTTAAGTTGCGAAAGTCAGAATAACCTTGCTGGGGATGCTGCCCAGCACTGCCTGCTTTGGCAGCAGTCAGGAGAGATGCAACCATCTCTGCCAATTAGCGCTCCCACTTGCTTAATCTGAAACCAGTTTTCATCTCTAACTAGAATACTCGGTGTCCATGAGGTTTCTTGTAAATCTTCAGCCTTCAGTGCTTCCTTCCAGTAAAAAGTCAATCCCATAGCCCAAGGTGAGGGCTGGCTTTGGGAGGCGGCTCATGAGGAAATTATAGAGATGATGGGTTATCCATAATTACATGATGAATAATTGAATCTACCTAAAGCACACTTCTTTTTCCGACAAGACTGCTGTACAGCTGGCCAGGCAGTGCATTGCACAACTCCAGTAGGTGTGTTCACATAAACTGCAGAGTGAGACGTGCCCCCTGGAGTTATGCAAGGTGCAGCCTACACAGGGGTACAGTGGAGCACTGTTTCTGTGCCCAAGAAAAAAGTCATCTGACCAAACAAGAAGTAACTTCATATTAGTCAAAGTATCTCTTTGATACCCTTTTCTTTGGGTTGTCATTCTGCTATATAACAGAAATCACTGACAGTTATCAAGCAATTGCTATGTGTTTTACATCTATTAATTTGTTCAGTCCTCAAAGTAGATCTGGATGTAAAGTAAATAGGATTATTATCCCTCTGTGACAGATGAGGAAAGAACTCGGTCATGTTCCAACATCACACAGTAGTACACGGTGGGGATTGGGATTTAAATCCAGATCCAGAGGCTCGGGAGAGGGCTCAGAGGGTAAAGCACTTGTCGAGAAAGTGGGAGGATCAGAGTTGCAGAACTCATGTAAAGCCAGATGCAGTGACATCTGTAATCACAGCACTTTTGTGCCAAGATTCAGAGATCAGAGATAGGAGAGTCCAAGGAAGCCTAAAAGTCAGCTGGCTGGTGATATTCAGCAGCACAGAGCAGGCTGCCTCCAGCAAGGAGACTGACACCTGAGGTTGTGCTCTGACCCCCCCCCCAACACACACACAGAGAAATAAACACAAATCAGGATCCAGAGCTCAGTTTTGCATCAGCACATTTAACATCTGACACGGCAATTAGAAAGAACATTCACAAATACCAAGGCATTGCTTTTATTTATTTATTTATTTATTTATTTATTTATTTATTTGCATCTCTGGAAAGGTTAACTTTCTAACTTAATTGAGTTTACACATCAATTCTTGAAACTGGATTGCCTGAAATTAAATACTAACTTCTTAGCAATTATATGCTTTTTGTTCAATTAAAGAATTCACCTTCATAAATACAAAGTTTATTAGAATTTTTTGTGGCTTTTAACTTAAAGAAATCAATATAGGCAACTGTGACTTAGAATGATTTAACTTCAAAACGTTCTACCTCACAGTGTTGATAAAGTATGTCCATGCAACCACTGCTTTCATTTGCAGCACAGAACCCAACAAATTACATGGGGCATTCAATGCTTGATTATGAAATGGGTTTTGTATTAGATGGTTCCCCAACTATAGAGTGAACTAGGCATTCTGATGACTGCAGGCTAAACTACGAGGTTGGGAAAGTTAGTGGTGTTTGAGTTGTGCGTTCAGCTCGGTGTTTGCAGCTTACAGTGGGATCATTGGGTCACTAGCCCGTCAGAAGTAGAGGAGCTTTCACGTGCTCTAGAGAAGATGACATTTACTTTTCTGAATTTTACATCTTGTGTCCTGAAGGGTCTCCGTGATCTCACATGTTTACAATCATATGAGTCGATCAGTTTCAGAAGAGAAACCGATAGCCTATATGCATTGCATGGCAACACTCCAAAAAAAGGATAAATGAAAGATCATGTCTAAAATCTATAACAATTCCTTCAAATTACCTAATCCATTCTAAAAATTCCCAGAGGGGAGTGTGATGGACTCTTAGGTCCAGTCTAGAAAAGGGACGTGTGGCTGGGTAAGCTGCTTTTCTCACAGCTGGGACAAAGTACCAGACAGAAGCCTCTTAAGGGTGGAAAGCTTCATTTTGACTCATGGTTTCAGTCCCTCATGCTGAGAAAGACATGACAGCAAATCCACCTCAGGAGGATCTTGTATCAATAACTACTCACACGGGGGCAAAAGGGACTGGCTGAAAACAGAGAGGATTATAATTGTGAAGGCTCACCTTCATGACCTGTTTCTCCGGCTGGCTCCCCAAAAGGCTTCGCAGCCTTCTAAAGTACTATACATATATCCGTATGTTATATGGATAAACAGCCAAGGAGCATTTGTCAGGACTCAGACATGTTTATTATCAAGTTCTTCGTACTTCTAGAAACAAACATAAAGCACTTTTCACAACACTAAAATGAGGGGATGTTCTTCATGGTCAGTCTTTAAAAGAAAAGAATTCAAGATTAGGGGACTAACACCTCTACGGCTCTGCTTCTGAAACATCACTGGAAAATAAGGAGCCACAGAACATAGGGTTAATTCTTCATAGATGAGGATGACCTTCCTGGAAAGGTGGAGATTGGGCCTCACTGTGGATTAGAAGAATCTCCCTCCATGGAGCTAGGACAGGCATGACTCATACTCTCTGGATGACGCCAGGTTTCCTGTAAAGAGGAGCACACCTGGCCTCCCCTCTCCCCTCGTCCCTCTCCCTCGCCCCTCTTCCACGTCCCTCTCCTCACTTGCAGCTGAGTCTTTCCTCCTGTGAACTGAGGAAGGTTGTTCAGTGACTGCTCTGTTCTGGTCTCTTCTTCCCAGTAACTCTTGATACATCCTAGAGACAACAATGTATATTGGACCACCATTTTGAGTTGTATTATAATAGTTCCTTTTCATGACAGCTTGAACATACCATTTTTGAAACCAGAATTTCAACTGAAATGTTTACCATGGGGGACAACGCCCAACATCCTATGTCGATATAACTGCTCCTTTGGTTCAAGACTCTGACTTGCCTGTTCATTATAACCTTTGAAAATAAATGATGTCATAAATCTACATTGTTTCAGGATCAACCACAGCCTTTGGCCAGATAGTAATCTAAATTGACTGTCATATAACTTTCTTCTGTGTTCCTACATTAGCTTGAATCACAGTCTAGTGTCATGGTAATGCACACGCCTTGGAGATAATGTTGCTAGGTTTCAAACCCCAGCTCTTCCAGGATTGTTAACAGGGACTATGTATTCATGCTTTTCTATCTGTACTCCTACATCCAAAAAATAGGGGATCTAAATGAATCTGTTTGAGATGCCTACACTACGTAACAGCAATAATAAGCTTGACAGCCTATGAATAAAAACCAAACAAATCACATATGAAGCCTAGTCTACTATTACCACTCCCCTAATTTTATCTGTAATTTATTTTCTGTGATCATTTTCCTCTCCGTTTATCTTCAGATCACATAATCAGTGGCTCAGCAAATAAAGCAACTGCAGAGAGGGGAAGTAACAGTGTAGAGGCAATGATTCAAAGCTGGCACCTCTTTGGCTTGGCAGATAAGTTCTTTAATACACATAAAACAGTAAGAATAGAAACTATCCTGGGATAAGTTGCATCATAGAGAATGTGAGCTGTACAAACTCAAAAAAGGAGGCCTTTGTAAAGACAGCTTCATGAAGCTTGTTGGGACTCGAATGGATGCGTCACACGCAGGTGGGTGTCGAGGAAAGGGAGCGCATTCCCGGTGGAGAGCAGCACAGAGGAAGGCCTGCGAGCTCCCGAGACAGCCAAGGTCCCGGCTAGTCTGACTTCCCTTACCATCATCTAATTCCTTATGTCAGTAGTATAAAACAAAGTTCAATATTTAAACTGCCAGAAGAAAAAGGAAGCCGATCCATGCGCCAGAGAAAACACCTTGCGAACAGAGAGCATAACCCCATCGTTACTTAAAGTTCCGCTTCCCAACCAGATTTTGTTCCATTCTTCTCTCTTACTCTCATAGAGTTTTGAAAAGAGAAGGGGGGCGGGATTCTGTAATTGTAGCTCACACAGGCCTGTGTTTGTATAAGCTCATAGGATAGATGGTAAGTTTGGGGGGTTGTGAGTTTGCTGCTGTTGTTGCTTTGGGGTTTTGTTTGGTTTCCAGTTTGTCCAGACCAAGTCTTGCTATGTTGCCCTGGCCTTTCACTGACTCAACAATCCTCCTGCCTCAATCTCCCACATGCTAGGATCATGGACATGTATCACCATGCCCAGCATGATAGTTCTTACAATCCCCTGTGGTCACGTTCTGAAGTTTATCATGATGATCTTTCCTAAAGCTTCCGCTGCTTCAGGGAGCTGTTTCTACCATGGCCACATAAGAAACAGCCGGCTGACTGCTAAAGCTGTCTGAAAGCAGAGCTTTATAGAGCAAGTAGATGGGATTCACGGTTATGGTCATGGTCTCCTCCTCCTCCTCTCCCCCTCCTCCTCTCCTCCTCTTCTTCCCCCTCCTCCTCCCCCCTCCTCCTCCTACCCATTCCTCCCCCTCCTCCTCCTCTTCCCCTCCTCCTCCCCCTCCTCCTCCTCTTCCCCTCCTCCTCCCCCTCCTCCTCCTCTTCCCCTCCTCCTCCTCCTCCTCCTCTTCCTCCTCCTCCTCCTTCTCTTCCCCCTCCTCCTCCTCTTCCTCCTCCTCCTCCTTCTCTTCCCCCTCCTTCTCCTTCTCCTCCTCTTCTCTCTCCTCCTCTTCCTCCTCCTCCTCCTTCTCTTCCCCTTCCTTCTCCTCCTCCTCCTCTCCCCCTCCTCCTCTCCTCCTCTTCCCCCTCCTCCCCCTCCTTCTCCTCCTTCTTCTCGTCTTCCTTCTCCTCTTCCTCCTTCTCCTCCTCCTCTTCCTCTTCCTCCTCCTCCTCCTCTTCCCTCTCCTCATCCTTCTCCTCCTCCTCCCTCTCCTCCTCCTCCCTCTCTTCCTTCTCCTTCTTTCCCCACTCTTCTTTGTTCTTCTGCTTCTCTTTTTTGTTTGTTTGTCTTTTGTTTGGAGACAGTATCTCACTCTGTAGCCCAGGCTGACCTGAACTCACTCTATAGCCCAGGCTAGACTCAAATGAGTGGCAATCCTGCTGCCTCCGCCTCCAACTACTGGTAGGTCGCTCTTTATATGCAAATATGAAATCAGATTTAAAAACTGGAGGAACTTACTTGAGAGAGTATCCCTTTTGCTGGTAAGATTGTACATTTGATCTGCTCCATCAAACCGACTTCTTTTGAAATAAAAACAAACTAAAACTGCATGACTTAGACAGAATGCGTTGATCAGAATTACTAACTTTATGCAGAAATCACATGTAACTTGGTTCTATTTAAATGTTTGCAGATGGTTCTGCTGGTTCACGGAGAGCTGCAAATAGAGGTAAAATATGCAAAACTTTTTTGTAATTAAGAGTTTACTTTTAAAATGCCAAATTACGTTGAGGAAAAATATTTAATTTCTAAATTACTTTATAATTTAACTATGAAAAATACATAAAATTAAATTTCTAGAGATGAACCCCAAATATGTAGGGAAAAAGTCATTAATCAATATTATTATCTCATCAATTTTGTTTGGTTTATTTTACTTTCTGTTGGGTTTTTTGGTTGGTTGGTTGGTTGATTTTGATTTTGTTATTGTTTTGAGATGAGATAATGTTTTCTATGTATCCCTGACTAAGTTGGTACTTATTATGTAGGCCAGGCTAGACTTGAACTTGTAGCAATCTTCCTGCGTCAGCTTCACTAGTGTGGAATTACAAGCACGCACCAGTATACCTGGTCTCTTTCTTCTTACCTTAAACAAATCAACAGGTCAAATCCCATGTGTCCAAAATAGTTAGACATTGTAGACTATGTAGAGGAAATACAAGATGTGGTTAAATGCAGATTTTAAAAACCATGTAGTAATGACCTTATTTCTTGAAAGAGTCAGGTAGAGCAAACAGTGATCAAACTTGAAACAAAAAAGTTCATCAGCTTTAATCAATATTTGAAGCAAAAGCTACAAATATTATACATAATAAAATGGAGTCTCTTTTAACACAGTCAAAATGGCAGCACAGCTATGAGATGGCAGTAGAGCAGGTCAACAGAAGGTACAAACGTGAGTGGGTGAAATTTGCAAAACCCTGCCGGGAAGGAGAAGACAACTCAAAAAGAAACCCAATTGCCAAGGTAAGTCATATTGTTAGAAGCATCATGAGGCTTCAGAATAAATACATTACATGCAAATTAAAAATAATATAGCAATTCCGGACTGCAAAATGCAGACTGGAAAGTCCACGGAACAAGCCACTGTCTCCAAAAAAATCTACACTAGTTAAAACAAGGGTAGAAGACGGAGAGCTGATACCCTCTAGAACGAGGTTAGAAGATGGAGCAATGATACCCTCTGGAGTTACAGAATGGGATTCAGAAACAGTTGACCCATTTCAATATATAGGCCTGTGGAGCTCCAGCTTTAATAACCAAGGAGAAATCAGAGAGAGAGAAGACAGTCTGAGAAGTGATTTAGAGCAAAGACTGATGCAGCCATGTGTGGATAAAGACAGGCTGGATGGTGGGAAGCATCACACGCACGAATTATGCTACTCTAACACTGCGTACAGAAATCCTCTCCATTAAACAGCTTTAAAATTATAAAAATAAAAACCAGCTATTGTCGTGCTTTGAACACTTGTTCCCCTGTGGTGGCCCTTTATCCTTCATTCATCTCGTCCAATGTGAGGAAATAGCCTTTTGAAACACTGAGTAAGGGGAGAGCCTCCAGAAGTAGCTGTCCACTTCTCATTACTGTCTTTGCTTTCTCATTATTTTTTAATGTTCTATTTATTATTTTTATGCGTATGAGCATATTACCTGCATATGTGTAAGTATACCTGGGTCAATGCCCACGGAGGTCAGAAGAGGGCACTGGATCCTCTGGAACTAGAATTAGGAGGTTGTTAGCTCCAACCCAGGTTCTTTGCAAGAGTAGCCAGTGCTCTTAACCACTTAGCCATCTCTCCAGCCTCTCGAAACATTTTAACATTCCCCCCATGGCACCACAGTCCAGACAAGTATTGTAAAGCCAAAGTGGCTCATCCCTATTGATCCATGCTGGTGAGTCAAAGCAACAAGACCTTATGTCCTGTTCCTACTACCTAACAAGGTATGCCGGAAACAACACAGTAGAGAAAGAGTGGACCGAGTGAACAGATAACTTTAGACTCTGGGAGTGGGCAGGACAGCAGGGAGAAAAACCTACTCAGTAGTCACTTTGACACTTAAGCTATATATATATATTTTTTTTTATTGCAGATCACTTCAGATTTCAAAGCAACACAGAAAATCACCTACCGCATTTCTGGGGTTGGGATTGATCAACCTCCCTTCGGAATCTTTGTTGTTGACCAGAACACTGGTGATATTAACATCACAGCCATAGTTGATCGTGAGAAAACCCCAAGCTTCCTGGTAAGTCTGTGTTTTCCATGCCAAGCCACCTTTCTCCTTGTACTTTGTGGAGTTAGAAGGCGGCTCTTCTACTGGTGAGTTTTCAAGAGAAAGGAATACATGGAATAGTTCATCCGCAAGCAGTACGAGTCCCTCTACCAAGAGCCTCTGCCTGTGCCTTGTCCACTTGAGGGACTACACTGGGAGCATGCCCAGGGAGGGTTGGGATTCGGCATGCAGCTTCATCTGCCGTAAATGCCGCAGCTTGAAGGAAGGGGTAACTGTACTGACAGCAAGAGCAGGACCCACCATACTTCTTCATCAACTTCTAAGCCAACATTGCTCTAATTTCTATGAGTTTTATCAATATGCTAAATTTGTAGAGTTATAATGAACAATTATCCCTCTGTTTCTAGATCACATGCAGAGCCCTAAATGCCCTGGGACAAGACGTAGAGAGACCACTTATACTAACAGTCAAAATTTTAGATATTAATGATAATGCTCCAGTATTTTCACAAGAGGTATTTGAGGGTGAAATCGAAGAAAACAGTGCTTCAAGTAAGTCTTTTACCATGCCCATGTGTTTTTCAAATACAAATATTATATCATTTTATATAAATTGTCCTAGCCATTTGCTCAGTTATTTTATAAAAAATTAAGATAGTCTGAGATCCTTTATAAAATTTATAGTTGAACTATCCACAAGTATCCATTGCAATTATATGTCTAGATTATAGTCCTGTTACCAAGTAAGTAACATCTGATGCTAGATACACAAGGGACAACAGGCCAGTGTCAGTTACAAAGTTCAAGAGGTCCCTCAGGTAACCTGGATGCATGAGATTGTAAGAGACAGAGATATCACATTGCTCGTTCATGAGGAAAAGGAAACGTAGGAACATCTATCAGGGCACCTATCAAGACAGAAAAACAGCCTCAACTTAACAAAACCATGGCTGAGGGAGAACTGGAGGATTTTTCCAGATGGCAACAAGTTCTGCCTAGTTGAGAGACATACCAAACTTTGGGGGGTGGGGGAGACACAGGTAGTTAAGATTTTGTGGCAAATAAGAATCACTGTGAAACTGTGTTGAGTATTTAGTGTAATTCTGGACTTTACATCGTCGTCATGCTTTCCATTTCCCTAGACTCACTGGTGATGATCCTGAATGCCACAGATGCAGATGAACCAAACCATTTGAATTCCAAAATTGCCTTCAAAATTGTCTCACAGGAGCCTGCAGGCATGCCCATTTTCCTCATAAGCAGAAACACAGGGGAAGTCCGCACTTTGACCAATTCTCTTGATCGAGAGGTAAAATAAGTCTCTTAGAAGCATCAAAAACTGAAGGTTTGATGTTAAACAACCTGAGAGAGACGTCTTTGTGTCATCTGAGAATAAGGAGAGGAGGGAAGGAGGCAGCTAGCCCTACCCTGGCCAGTCTAGGAAATTTGTCTTCTTGGATGATTCTGCTGTACTAGGATGAGGACTTGGGACCTGCAGAACCAATCATACCATTGCGTACCAATGGAAGCTCAAATGTGGGTGTATACAAACAAGACTGCACTCTAATTCATTCCTAGAGAATGGGAGAGAATTCTTAGATGAAGAAAGAAATTTCTATCTGACATAAAACTTTATTTGTTGTCATGTTTTTATCCATAAATCTCTTCATAATCTTACCTCTGCTTACAAAATGTCAAGGAAGCCCCTTCCTTTGCTCCTCACCCACCATGTGTCTCCAGCAGCAGAGGCTACTAAGATCCATATGACTTTTAAGGCTGGAGAGATGGCTTGGTAGTTAAGAACACTCGCTGCTCTTGCAGAGGACCCCGGTTCAATTCAATATTACTTTTAAACAAATAGAGTTCCCAATAAACTATAGGGTAACTCCAAAGTGAGCATCCCTCAGAAAATCACACATCCCCCTTTGTTCATCACCCATTTTTCGCTCTAAGACTACAGTCTTACCTTCAGAAGTTTACCAAAGCTTGTTCTAGTCCCTCGACACTTCTATCCAGTCACCTGGATCCCCATCAACCTTCTGTCAGGGGACAGCTAGCAATGTTTATGAGTCATGACTTAAGAACTTACATGTTTTCACCATCTTACCTGTAGAAAGCAACTACTGGCCATTTATAATCTTGGGAACTTCATCATTGTTCTTCTGGGTTTTTTTTCTAAAATTCAGCAAATTAGCAGCTACCGTCTAGTTGTGAGTGGTGCAGATAAAGATGGAGAAGGACTGTCAGCTCAATGTTCGTGTAACATTAAAGTGAAAGATGTCAACGATAACTTCCCGGTGCTCAGGGACTCTCAGGTACACTCACTGATCCTTGAACAGTCATTTTAAAATATGCTTGAGACTTTACCATCCCAATTCACCATTTTCAGGCTTGCTGATTTCTAAATTTTCTGCACTTTTCTATTTTCTATAAAAGCTTAAATATAAGAATTAAAGAACTGCTGTGAAAGTATATAAATATGAGAAGTAAACATTACTACTATTTCAGATAAATGTAATAAATTTAGATAAAATCTAGCATTTAATCTTAAAATTCTCTCCATTTCAGTATTCAGCACGTATTGAGGAAAATACTTTAAATTCAGAGTTACTCCGATTTCAAGTGACAGACTGGGATGAAGAATACACAGATAATTGGCTGGCTGTATATTTTTTTACCTCTGGAAATGAAGGGAATTGGTTTGAGATTGAAACAGATCCCAGAACCAATGAAGGCATCCTGAAGGTGGTTAAGGTAAGGTCTGAGTTTCCTTTATGAGTAAAAATATCTTATAGTATCCTATCAGTCTTATTAATAAGACTGCCACTTGACTATTAAAAATTTTAGAAAAGATGTATAAAGTTTATTTTATCATCCATTATCTAAAGATAACTTCTCTTAATATATTGGTTTACTTCCTTCCAAGCTACCATCCCCCCACCGCACACGGTGCTTCCCTCCCTCCACCTCTCCCTGGATAACTTGATACCACACTCAGCTTAGAGTCAGCCCTCTCAGAAGACTTTCCTAGCCCTCTCAAGTAGAAACAGCCCCTTGCTTCCACACATAGCTCTATAATCTCTTTGTCTCTCACCTATCCTGTTCTAATCACCTGTTTATACAGCTCTCCCTCCCACTGGGAAATGTTGAACCCTCAGAATCAGATGTTACAGTTAACATCAAATCCAGATCTCTTACCTCAAAGCATTTACTAAGTAGATAAAACAAAACTTAGTATTTCTGTAGCCTGAAAAGAAAACACTAGTGAATGAAAGAAAGCTATGGGGGCTTGAGCTGGGCCCCTTAAGAGAAGTGAAGCTGTCACCAAGCAGAAACATCTGACAAGGTGCTATGAATTGCTGAGTCACTTGCTCATGCTACGCAGAGGCCTCTTTGCCAACCAGGATGAACTAGGTGGCCTTTGGACCTGGGAATTTTATTTGTCAGAAAGAACGTTACTGTACATGAATCCAGTGAATGTTCTGTGAATAGCTATAGTCACTATTGATAGGAATGCATTAACAGATTTCGTTTATTTGCCTCTCACAACCTGATAGGTAAGGACTGATTTTAGACCTGAGGAGTAGGAACTAGAGTGTGGCAGAGTGCAAAAAATAAGTTAATAAAAGTCTATGTTCCCAACATGTACCAGTAAAAAGTTAAAACCAGAGAAATCAATTGCTGGGCCCTACAACCCATACCTTGGAAGTAGCAGAATCCAGATCCGAGCCATGTTCTCTCCACTACACCTCACAGCCCTGTAAGAGAGACACTCTGCTTTGTAAATATGTTACCCAAAATGAGGTCTCCTAAATTAAGAACCCTAAAGCGTCCTCTGTCTCAGGACTCCAGTGATCTCTGGGACTGTTTTGCTCTGTCAACATAGAAGATCCCATCCTTTTGCAGAGAGTTCTCTGTCCATTGCTGGGTTTTCCAGATTGTGTTTTTGTGACTTCCTTCCTTCCTTCTGTTTCTCTTTTCACTCCAGGCTCTGGATTATGAGCAAATGCAAACCATGAAATTTAGTATTGCTGTCAGAAACAAAGCCAAGTTTCATCACTCTGTGATGTCTCAGTATCAAATACAGTCCACTCCAGTCATAATTCAGGTCATCAATGTCCATGAAGGAATTTCATTCCATCCTGCTTCTAAGACATTTACTGTGCAAAAAGGCACAAGAACTAACAAATTGATTGGCTATGTCTTGGGAACATATCAAGCCACGGATGATGACACTGGTAAAGCTGCCTCCTCTGTCAGGTAAGACGATTTTTACGAATCTTATTATTCCTTGGTGTGGTTTTAATTTATAAGCTATTACAGCACAGTGCTCAGTCGATTAGTTGCCAAAACAGAGATGCAGAAGGGATGAAGACTTGGAATTAAATAACTCAAGAAGAGACATGCCAATAAACCATTAGAATATATTATGCTCCAAGCAAAATAACAGTCTCATACACCAGTGGAAACAAAAGGAGAATGAGCCTGTCGAGAAGGAGCAGGAAAGCTGAGCCTTGCAAATGGTTAGAAGTTCATCATAAGAGCATGTTCCAGATAAGACACTGAGGCACATTAATCCAAGGGCTACACAAAGTCAATAGCAGCTAAAGCTGTGCTAAGAGTGCCATGCAGAGTGATGCTGCATTACAAAGAGCAAAGAACAGGCGCCCACTGCCTTCTACTTTATGGAACAGAAAACTAGATAAACAGAAATGTGTAAGGACGATGAAGCACGGCCCATCCGTGTCATCTTAATTTTCCGATATTCTTTATAGGCATACATACATCCTAGATTATGTATAAATATGTTGGATATAGAATGTCATTTTCATTAAATAACATTCTATGTTTATCATGTTTTCCTATTATAAAACAGATATGTTCTGGGTCGTAATGATGGTGGTTTGCTCAGTATTGATTCAAAAACTGCTCAAATCAAATTTGTCAAGAACATCGACCGGGATTCTGCATTTATAGTTAACAAGACAATCACAGCCGAGGTTCTGGCCATAGATGGTAAGAAAGATATGTATGGTTTTGAAGGGAATTCTTTTTCCAGTTAGCATTTCTTTATGAGTATATAGTTGAAATTATGCCATGTACCTCCTTTACCGCTGGATAAAGACCATTATCCTAGGGGCTTTGGGCCTCAACCTGAGACACCTGAACCTGAAAAGGCCTGAGAAGGCCCACTTTTCAGTGGAGTTGGTAGCATCCGTGATTCTGCTTGATCCCTGTGGTTTACTGTGGTTGAGGGAGAAATGTGTGTGTGTGTGTGTGTGTGTATGTGTGTGTGTGTGTGTGTGTGTGTGTCAGGTATTTTGCTCAATTGCTCTCCATCTTATAAGACACTGTCTCTGGCTGAACCGAAAGCTTGCAGACTGAGCTAGACTGGCTGTCCAGAAAGCCCCAGGGCTCTTCCTGGGTCTGCCTCCCCTTTCCAGAATTACATAAAAGCATACATTGCCACACACAGTTTTGTTTTGTTGTTTTGTTAATGTAAGTTATGGGAAATCAAGCTTGAGTCCTCATACTTGCACAGCAAGCATTTTACCAACTGAGCAATCTCCCTAGCTCAGAGGGAGGAAGTTGAGTGTATCCTCACACATGTGACTGTATATGTATGCGTGTTTGGTGTATGTGTGAATGGTATATACGCATGTGTTTGTGGGTACCTGTGCCTGTGTGGAAGCCAGAGAATGACATCAATTATCCTGCTCTATCACTTTCTGCATAAGCCACTTGAGACAGGGTCTCTTGCTGTACCTCAAGTAAGGCTAGCAAACAGCAAGCCAGCAAGCCCCAGAGACGGAGTTACAGCTTTTTACATGGGTGCTGAGGATCCAAACTCAGGTCTTCACACTCCACATCAACTGTTCTTACCCAATAAGCCATCTCCCCAGCTACAGAACTTTCTGGCCCACAAAGATGCCTGTGTTTTAGAGGATCAGTAAAATTCCTACAGAAAACCCATCAACAAAGCCCACTTCAAATATAAGGTCCTTTATAAGTTACCTGGACAAATATTTTGTCCTCACACTATTAAACAGTAAGATTTCCTCTTCTAGGATGCTTTAAAATAATATTCATTGATCAATGTTTTTCCAAGTATAAAATTGATTTATGTTCAATGTAATAAACAAACACCAAAAACAAACGTCCAAAACTATTAATACTTGGGAAAACGTCCCCAAACACTGAGAACAACTGAAGGGCCTCACCCTCCCACCACTGCAAGAGTTGTATTTTGTTGTTTCATTGATGACATATTTTTCTTCAATAAACTTTTTTACCTTGGGTAATAAACATAAATAATTACTCCAAATATTTTGGCTCAAGGTTTAGAAACAAAATTTTTTTTTGTCCACTGATTACAAATGAAACCAGCACAGCTCTAAAAGCTACTTTTTGATGTTTGATTTCTTTGTAAGCAGTGACTTAACTGCCTTGATTTCAGGAATATTTAACCAATAGCAGTGCAACTAATTAGACACACTTGACAATTTGGTGAATTCAAATTGAGTTTTTGTAAGGTCTAGAAATAAGATGAGATCTTTTTCCTTCTGAGAATCACAGATACTTTCTCATGAGAAGACAGGCTCACTTGGCAGCAAGAAAGAGAAGTTTAAAAGATTCTTTCTGAAGTTGGATGCAGTTTTGAAGCTGGCATCTGTTACCGCAGTAATCCCAGAGTTCACAGCCAGCCCAAGCAACATAGAGAGACCCTAACTCTCCAAAAAGATGGGAGAGAAGGAGGGAGGAAGGGGGTGAAGAGATGGAGGAGGAGGAGGCATCGCATTTCTGCACAGCTCTACTCCCCGTGTTTGACTCTCATCTGTTACTCTCATAGAGAACACCGGGAAGACTTCGACGGGCACAGTGCACGTCGAAGTGCCCAGCTTCAACGAAAACTGTCCATCGGTTGTCCTGGAGAAGGAAGAGATCTGTAGCTCGTCACCTTCCGTGTTTGTCTCAGTGAGAACGCTGGAAAGGGGTAGATACGCTGGCCCCTACACCGTGTCACTGGAGGAGCAGCCTCTGAAGCTGCCGGCCATGTGGAATATCAGAACAGTGAACGGTGAGAATAAACATGCTTTCATAAACCAAAGCTGTGGCTTCTTTATACTCTGGAAGAGTGAGACCCCGTTTGACAGGGTCCATTCTAGGGGTATGCAAAAAGCATTTCCTTGAAATCAGGATGTGATTCTGATCTCTTCTGAAGTTGGGATGATGTGATTTAATTCTAGTACCATTTACTGTTTGCTGGCCTGGAACCAGGCTGAACTTGAACTCACAATCCTCTCACCTCAACCTTCCAAGAGCTATGACTGTAGAGAAAAGACACTATGCGTGTCTTGCTTTTCACTTCATAATCATGTGCGTGAGTGTTATATGTGGTGTTTGGGATAGATCCCAGGGCCTTCAGCATGCTAGGCAAGCAGTCTACCACTCCAGCCCTAGTAATTTTTGTATTTTAATGTTTACTTCTACCTCCATGAGAGAAAAGAAGATGAGAATCAGGCATCTGTTTAAGCAGAGAGCTGCCCAGTTTGACGTGTACACACCTCCCCTAATGGTGCGCAGACCCCACGAAGCCCTGAAGATGCTCAGAGCTTCCTGGAGTCACTTCCCATCACTCATCAGGGGCCTTGAGAGCATGGTAGGCTGGCACCTGTCAACTAGCCAGGGAAAAAGAGCAAGTCCTTTCCTCCTAGCTTACATCATGTTTAGTATACATCTCTATGTTTTTCAGAAGCCTCATAGACTTAGGAAAATTCTCCTTTTCTGGATTATATCGTGGCCATCCAGCCACTCTACAGCTTTGTAAATTATATCGTGGCCATCCAGCCACTCTACAGCTTTGTAAATCCACTTTCCCTGCTCATTTTTTGGTACCAATCTTGCTTCCACTCAAGGATGTGCTCCACGGTGTCCTGTGGTCTCAGGTTTCACTCCCGGCCAGAGACATCAAAGCACTTCCTCTGCATGGCCTGCACCCTTGTCCTTCCTTATTCCAGTCAAGGGTTTAATACCAAATTCACCTGTACTATTGGTCTCCAAATGGGTTTGCCAGACAGATACACAGACAGTGAGCAAACAGCTGGGGACACAGATCAGTGGTACAGCACATGCCTAGCATTCAAGAGGTCCTAGAGTCAATCCCCAGGAGAGAGAAAGACAGAGACAGAGAGAGAGTATAAACTGAGTTGGGTTCAGGTGAGCAAGGCGTCTGGATACAGATGGGTACAATGTCAGAGGGCGCAGTGAGGTCAAGAATGCTTCAGACAACACTGCCAGAGTTCTATTCAGAAAGGAGCAATGTAGAAATGGAAAACTGGGAACATTTGATGCTCAGCTGTCTCACAGGCAACAGGCCCCACCACTGGAACCTCAGGCGACAAGGCCCTCAAGTCCTGAGATGAGAACCAAGAGGCGCAGGTCAGGGAGAAGTTCAAGCTGACCTTATTGAGTCAGACTTGGGCACAGAGTTCCCAGACATGGCATAAAGGTGTATATGAGGTCACACACATATCTCTGGAGGTGAGACACGCAGGAGAGTTGGTTAGCCCAGGACAGGGGCTCACATTTCTGTCATGCCCATGTCTCACCTTCTACAAGATGGGGCCCAGTCTTCCTAGGGGAAAGACTCTCTATGAATCAAAGAGACAGTCAAGAAGGGTATCCCAGAGGTGTCTAGACTTTTGGCTTCTCTGAGCCACATTGGAGGAAGAATATTTATCTTGGGTCACACAGGGATCCAACCCACAGCCTGAGGGTTGCAAGAGTATAAATACATTTATTTTTCATGACATTGCAACACAAAGTTGCCATTTAAAAACTTCCCGCTCAAGAACTGTGCAATTAAGTTACAAAAAAAAAAAATCTCATGGTGTCCTAAGTAAGTTTATGATTTTGTGTTGGGTTGCATCCGGAGCCCACCGGCCAGGGGTTGGACATCGCTGGTAGACAGACTGACCCAGCTGGGCCTCTCACAGCCCTCACACTGCTCAAACCACGGCAACACCACTGTGTGTGACCATGTGCTCTAAGGGTTGTCTGGCTCTGTTATCAAAATAAGAAGTTTAAACAGTGAAAGAGATCTCGTCCTACTGTTGATCTCCACGGTTGTTTCTCTGCAGATACTTCGGCTCTCCTCCAGGCCCAGCAGCAGGTATCTCCCGGAGTGTACAGCGTCTCCCTCGTTGTAAAGGACAATCAAGGCGTGCAGTGTGACATGCCAGAGAGTTTGACTCTGACTGTGTGTCAGTGTGATGGCAGGAGCATGTGCAGAGCCCCTAACCCAAGCAGAGGGCCTCATATCATGTACCGGGAGTCCTCCTGGAGGCTAGGGCCTACTGCCATCGGCTTGATCCTGCTGGGACTTCTGCTGTTGCTGCGTGAGTAAACCAAAACTGGAGGAAATTGCAGGAAGAATCTGAAATATGCTTAGCCTGTCACTTAACAACAATTTGAATATAGCCAAACAAGTCATATATTTAGCACACATTTAGAAATCGGCACCACAAGAGCTGGGAGATGGAGAAAGTTTGCATGAGCACCCACATAAAAAGCCAGGCGCAGTGACGCATGCTGTAATCCCAGCCATAGCAAGACAGAAGACAGACACAGGCAGATTCTTAGAGCCCACTGGCCAGTGGAAGATAGGTGTCCTAACAGTGACAGCCAAGGCGGTCCTCTGACTTCCTTAAGCACACATGCAGATGCACACCCACACCCATACTCCAGAATGTGTGAAAGAGAGAGAGAGCACAAGAGAAAAAGAAAACCTAACAATAATCTACATTCTGTCAATAATGTTCATAGCTAAAGTGATGTCTTTATTGTTATGTAAACTACTTTCTAAAATGTCTTCAGATTTAATTCTTATGGCATTCTAAAATAAAAAGAGAATCCTGATTAAACAACTCAGAGCGGCCATCTAGGATCACTTGGGCCTTCAGATCCACGTTAACAGAACTTGGACTCTGTTAAACTTCTTGTTTAATGTCCCACAAACAGAGCTCACCCCTCCACATGCATCCCTTAAAAATGTTCATTTAATACTGCTAAGTTTTCTGAAGATATGTCTCTACTTAAAAGAAAGTTAAAAGGAGTTAGATAAAGAAAAGGTCCTAATTAAACTCACAATAATTCCCCAGTTTATTATAGAACCATAGAATATTAAGGTTAAAACACATTTTCATGGTGATATATTCTACTTCAACAGTCTTTAGAAATAGCCTTTAGTGGCTAGAGAGATGGCTCGATGTTAAGAACTGGTACTGCTTTTGCAGAGTTTGGTTCCCAGTACCCACTGTGAGTATCTCATAATTGCCTTAATTCCAGCTCC
Source organism: Eospalax fontanierii (assembly GCA_035773235.1). Lineage (NCBI taxonomy): Eukaryota > Metazoa > Chordata > Mammalia > Rodentia > Spalacidae > Eospalax > Eospalax fontanierii. The sequence continues at coordinate 69,447,585 of CM069538.1, forward strand.
AGGATATCGGATGCCCTCTTCTGGCCTCTGCAGACACTGCACTCCCTTGTATGTATACACAAACACAAACATACACACAAAATTAAAAATAAAATAGAATATTTTAAAAAGAAACAAATACAAAGAAATATTCATATGAGCATTATATTAAATTTCAAGATACTGTACAAATTATGACCCATCTACTTTATAACTCTACCTAACTTTTTTTATACTGATATGGGCAGGACCTAATTTGTATAATTAACATAGTTCACCCTAGCAATACTAGGAATTCTTCATGACATCAGTCACTCTCCGGTTCCTCTATCAGCTTGCTAACTTCTTGTGACAATCAGAATGAAGATATGATTTCCTCACCCACTGAAAGAATGAGTTAGCTGACCCGAGACAGTGTATATATGAATATATATGAGTGTGCCCAGGGTCACATAGTTGGTAATCCATATAGCCAGAATCCTGTAAGTCTGATTCTAGTAGCTATGTTCCTAAACCCCTCGCAAAGCCTACTTCTAAGTGGACAGTTCAAACGTTAGGGTTTGTGTAGCCATAGCAGGCCAGAGGTGGAGCTTAGTCATTGAAAACAGAATACAAGAAACACCTGCTCTTAAGAATTAGTATTTTATTCCATTAGCAGAAAAACTACGTTCATCTCTATTGTCAAGAATGTGCACAGAAAGAATGGTGCAATGGTAGAAGCCCCTCCAAGCTAGGAACTCTCAAGTCACAATTAAGAGCACATTGAGAGGGGCTTGGGAGATGGCTCTGTGGGACGAGCACTCACTTTGCAAGCATGAGGACCTGAGTTTGAATCCTCAGTACCTATGTGAAAAATAGTCAGGCATTGCTTTGAGTACCTGTGCCCCTAGCATTAGGAGGCAGAGACAATGGTGCCTTAGAGCTCACCAAACAGCCAGCCTAGCCAAACAGGGAGCTTAGAGCTCAGTGAAAGACCGTGTCTCAAGGTGATAAGGCAGAGAGAAATAGGACACACCAGACACCCTATTCTGGCCTGCACAAGTACATACATGGGCGTGTGTGCCCACATACATATATGAACATACCCAGACACACACACACAAAGCACATTGTTAGCCATTCACTAGGCCATCTCTATTTGCCACTGGATTTCATTAGTCAATTACTATTTACTAAGAAATTACTGAAAACTAGATAACTGAAACATTATCAATAGCCACCTAAAATCTTGCCAAAAGGTATCAAATATATGTAGAGAGAGAGGAGAGAGGGAGAGGGAGAGAGAGGAGAGACTCATCATGTACAAATAAATACAAAATTAATAAAATGTATTCAGGAAAGGAATCAAAGAGGTGGCCAACCCCTCCTGTCAATGGCCTGACCTCCACAGTTCAGAATCATATGAAAACCATTGTGCTTCATGTACTGAATTTATAGGCATTAATTTTTCCTTTTGTTAGCTACCTTCCTTCAGTGTTTATTGTTTCACCTCTGTCGCATTTTTGACAATTGTGTTAGATTATTTCCAGCTGACTCAGAGGTCCCTCCGCTTCTTTGTTTTCCCAGTGGCCCCTCTTCTCCTGCTGACCTGTGACTGTGGGACAAGTCCCACTGGAGGAGTGACAAGTGGTTTCATCCCAGTGCCCGATGGTTCAGAGGGAACAATCCATCAGTGGGGAATTGAAGGAGCCCAGCCTGAAGACAAGGTGAGGAACTTGTTTGTGAAATAGTGCGTTAGTTAGCTTTCTGTTGCTGTGATAAACAGCACAGCCAAGGTAGCTTATAAAAGGAAGAGTTTGTTTGGGCTTCCGGTTCCAGAAGGATGGGTTCAAAATGGCAGGCCCAGCAGCAGGAGCTGGATACTGAGCGCCACATCTTGAACCACAAACACAAAGCAAAGAAAGCAAATAGGAAGTGGGGCCAGGCTATGAACTCTCAGTGTCCACCCCAGTAACATACTTCCTTCAGTAAGGCCGCACCTCCTAAACCTCCCAAAATATCACCTCCCACCAGGCACCAGTTGTTCAGACATGCACCTATGGGGAGCTGTTCTCATAGAAACTACCACAAATGTCACTGCAGTCACATGAGGGAGGGGAGAGCAGAATTGAGTTATACTGAGATAGGACAATGGGTAGAGGATATAAAGAGGCACTTTGTCCCCAAATGGGGAATCGAGGCTTTGGTGGATGGAGCCATTCAGGACTGAAGCTTTACAGAAACCAAATCCTAAAAGTAGCCATTTCTGGAAGAATCTGTGCTTCTGGTAATGCTACCATTTGCAAAGGGCCACATTTTGTTTATATTGCTCTGAAACTTAGTTCATTTTAAACTATACTTATTTTTTAATATAATTTGCAGGAAATCACAAATATCTGTGTTCCACCTATAACAACCAATGGAGCAGATTTCATGGAAAGCTCTGGTAAGCAAACATTACATTTTTTTCATTTATTTATTGATTGATGCTAAGCGTTGACCTCGGTGCCTCATGCATGCCATAGCTGAGCGATAGCCACAGCACTTTTTGTACTTACTATGTTTGAGACAGATGCCCACCAGTTTTCTCAGGCAGGCCCTGAACTTGAGAGTCTCCTGCCTCAATTTCCTGAAAGGCTGGGATCACAGGTCTGTTCCACCAGACCCAGCTTCAAATTTATTTTTTAAAGCAAGGATAGGTTAGAGGAGAATTAAAAATAAGACATGGTCAAAATGATGTCATCAATCATTCTGTGCCTGCATATGTGACAGGAGCTGTTACCACTGAGGTGGAGGTGAGGGTAGAACAACTCTAATACTTGTGTATTTGTCTCTTCTAGAAACTGGCCTGGTCTCCAGCAAGCTCATTTACTCACTGACATTAATATTTGAAAGTGTTAGCGACATGTCTTGCTTTTTTCAAAGTTTAAGAAAAGTGAGCTACAGCTCTTAGGCAATTAGTTACTAATTTTTAGTTGGGAAATATTTCACAAGTTTAGGAAAATGTGAGAAGCATGTATGTTTACACCACCCAACTCTGCCTATTAACATCAGTCTTATTTATGGAACAAGTCTCAGGCATGCACACCCTAGATTCTGTTCCTCTTCCCCACGTAACTACACAAACCATGTCCTGACCTGAGTTCAGTTGCTGGTTCTATTCAGTCAGGATGAGACATGAAGTTTGATGCTGTCATTTAAGTGAATTTCACTGGCTTTACCGAGGGACTGTTTATTCATGTTATCTCATTCCCATTGAAATCACTGAGAACAGTAAGACCTGGGGCTCACAGTAAACATTTTCTTAATTCTATGCCTGGGAAGAGAGTGTCTTTAAGTGTCCAGCTAACACAAATCTTCACATGATATCTCCAACTATGTAACAGCCTTTATCAGCTTCTCTAATACCCACTTGCTTCTCCCATTATGATTATATAGCAAAAACAATATTCAGAATTACCTATAAAAAATAACCCATGACAGAGTGGAGAGATGACGCAGTGGTTCAAAGCCACAGGGGATCCAATGCCCCATTCTGGCCTCCTTGGGCATATCAGACACAGACATGCATATGTACACATGATAAAAATAACCCATGAAACTGTACCATCAAAGAAACAGGCAAAACAGTCAAAATCCCTTAAATTTTCTTCAAACACCAAGATACTAAGTTATCATCTATTGTTTTGCATGGTTACATTCTGGAGGCTTCCTCTTCAGTTTTCCTACTCGAGCATGACAGCTTGATTGCAATTTTCTTGTACCCGAGAACACATAAGCCCTGCCTTAGATGCTGTCCACGGCCCTGTACTGTTTTTCACTTCTGTTTCTGACTATTGCCATTGAAGCTATATTCTCTTGTGCTCTTTCCTGTCGGCATGTGCTCAGAGCTCCTTCACCTGCCCCGCCCCTCCTCATTCCTCTCACACAAACCTACTGAGATGCTCTTATCCTGGTCACCTCACCAGGTTTTCCCTCACATCGTTGCTTTACATGACAACTGTTCATGAGCATCAAAGTTAAAAAGAACTTTAGTTATGGAGTCGATGGCTCAGTTGGTAAGGTGCTTGCCATGTAAGCATGAGGACCTGAGTTCTATCTTCAGAGCCCATGTAGAAAAGCCAAGAATGGTGGCAGATGCCTGTAATCACAGTGTTGTAGAAGCAGAATCAGGACCTGGGACTCAGCCAGCCAGCCTAGATGAATCTGCAAGTTTCAGGCCAGTGAGAGACTCTGTCTCAAAATAAAACAAGATGGATGATGTTCTGAGGAATGACACCCAAGATTGACCTATGTACACATGTGCACACATACCTGCATGCATACACATATACATACAAACACACACACACACACAAGCTTCTTTAAAGAGCACACCATGAAATTTTAAAGAATTTCCCCTCTGTCTTCAGAAGTCTGTACAAATACATATGCCGGAGGGACAGTGGTGGAAGGCACTTCTGGAATGGAGATGACCACCAAGATGGGAGCAGCTGCCGGATCCGGAGCAGCCGCGGCACCTGGCACCTGTTCCTTGGGGCATTCAGGAACGATGAGAACAAGGCATTCCACTGGGGGAACCTTGAAGGACTGTGTCACTGGGTCGGCGAACATGAACTTCCTAGACTCATACTTCTCTCAGGTAAGTATGAATGCCAAGCTTCATCATCTTCCCGATGCTGGAGATCCCCTGAATCGACTATACACTCCAGTTTTGTTTGAGACAGGGTGTCCCTGTAGCCCCACTTAGCCTGGAACTTGCGATGTAGAGTAGGCTGACCTCAGTCTCGCAGAGAACCACCTGCCTCTGCCTCCCAAGTGCTCAGATTAAAGGTGTGTGCCACCAGGCCTGGCTTGTGACGCATTCTTGCACAGTTTGTTAAAATGAAAGGAAAGGAAAGTTTCCTCTCGTCAAAATAATAGATAATTTGGGTCAAAATTGAGTCACAAGTTGAAAACTTTTGAGCCCAGCCCAACAAGGACTAAGTGGATGTGAAGTTCCTAATCAGGGTGAGAAGTGTCTCACAGGATGCACGATGGAAGAGATCCCCCAGCCCACACACAAAGATGAAGTACAGTCTAGTGATAACCTCCTAGTATGCGGTTGCTATGGAGACCAAAATCCACATAAAATCAAGGACTAAAACACAGCTTATGCTACACTTATTTTGATGGAAGGTCAGCCATATTGTCAAATCCCACATAATTATTAGAACAAGATTGTTGGTATAAAAGGCATTTCCTGAAATCGGACTTAGAAAAACAAATATCACAATTCCAATATGTGGAATTTGGATTTAACTTTATATGAGATGAAAGAAGAAGGGGGACTTCTGGGTAGGGAAGGGGATCATGGGAAAGGGAAGGATGGTCAAGAGAGGGAAATGGACAGGAAACAACCTATCTCACTGGTGGTCAAGATGGCTCAGTGGGTAAAGGCATTTGCCAATAAGCTTGATGACCTGAGTTCCATCCCTGGGACCCACATGGTAGAAGGAGAGAACCAGCTCTCCAGGGTATTCTATGAGCACCACTCACACGGCACGTCTCCTCCAGACCCAGAGAATAAGTAAAATATTTTTAAAAAGGAAAGAAAGAAAATAAAAAGGAAGGAAGGAAGGAAGACCCAGGTGTGATGGCACACAGCTTTAATCTCAACACTAGGGAGGCAAAATCAGGGAGATCTCTGTGAGTTCCAGACCAGTCTTATCTACACAACCAGTTCCAGGCCAATCATAGCTACACAGTTCTCCAAAAAAGAAACAGCACTCATGTGTCTGTAAATGCACTCAGGCACACACATAAGTAAGCAACCAACAAATATTTAAAGAAGAAATCTGTGTGTTCTCTATAGTGCAAGATCTGTTTTTAACTACAGATGTATATGTGTGTGCACGTATGTGTATCCTGAAAGCCAGGGCGGGAGGGCTGGGGAAAGAGCACGTGCTGGCGGGAGAGGAGGTGAGAATGAGAAAGGTTAGGGGCGGGAGATGAGTAAAGATCGAGGACAGATGTGTGAAAATGTCATTGTAATTCAACCCATCGTTTTGAACACTAAAACACACTAACAATAAAAACAAGTATAAATAAAAACACTTTACCTGGACAATAAAAATAAATGAAGGAAGGAAGGAAGAGCATTTTCTTATCCCTGTGGTTTACCTAATTTGGCCCTTCATACTCAAACCCTGAGTTCTAGGAACAGGATCTGATGGTCTGATAATCTTTTAAGACTGGCTTCTCCTCTTTGCACCTTTAGAAAGCATTTGCCTGTGCAGAGGAGGAAGATGAGAGGGAAGTAAATGACTGCTTGCTGATCTACGATGACGAAGGTGTGGATGAGGGCCCCTGTTCTATGGACGCCATCAGTTCCTGCAGCTTTGTGGCTGACGACCTGGATGACAACTTCTTGGACTCACTGGGCCCCAAATTTAAAAAGCTTGCAGAGATATGTCTCGGTATCGATGATGAAACCCAGCCAACTCAGGCAGCCCCAAAAGACAGCAGTGCCAGGGCTGACACCTGTTCCATGGAAGCCCTGCTGTCAGGGTCTAACAGGAGCCAGACTTTGCCTGGCAGACAAGGTGCTTCTGCTTCTGGACCTGTCCAGTATGGAACTGTCCACTCTGCCTGTGCTTACTCCCTAGAAGTCCCGCTGTCCGATCTTAACAGGGGCCAGACTTTGGCTGGGGGTCAAGGTGCTTCTGTTCTGTCTGCTTCTGGGCCTGCCCACTCTGGGTCTGTCCACCCTGCCATTGCCATCCCTGACCCTCTGCAGCATGGTAACTACGTGCTCACAGAGACTTACTCAGCTTCTGGTTCCTTTGCGCAGCCCACTACTGAGACCTTTGATCAACTTCACACCCAGAATATAACGGTGACAGAGAGAGTGATCTGCCCCCTTCCCAGTGTCTCTGGCAGCATGGCTCTTCCCCCTGAGCTTCGAGGTTCATATGGCATGCTCTACACAACAGAGCCTTGCTCCCATCTCTGACCAAAACAAACATGAACATACTTAAAATCTAGCAAAGCTCATAATATTGGGCTAATTTGGCACTTATTGGATACTCTCATAAGCTGATCAGGATGATAATTCAATATTCAAATATTCTAAGCATTTTTACATCTGTCTATTATCAATGCCAAAGGGAGGTACTTGTCAGCTTAAAATACCACATGGGTTAATGGATTAAGTTCCTGGAGTCAAGAGTCCAGGTTCTGGTCTCTGTCACTTTTTCTGGTATCATTAACAATGACATGAGAATATTATTAATAATCACTTCTGAGTATCTGATGAAGCTTTCTGAGCATTTGGAACAAAGAAAATGGTTGCACTTGAGTTTCTGTCTTCTTGGTGAAGGTACTGGATCTTTTGCACAAGCCACAGGCTGTGGGCTTATGAGTTAAGCTTGCATATGTTCACATAAGACAGTTTGGAAATACAAATATCATAGAACATGTAAGAATGTTAGGCATATTGTAGATAATGATGTATGTGTGTGTGTGTGTGTGTTTTAAACACTTTGAAAGGATCTATCCAAAGAGAATACACTGAAGTCCCTCCTACATGCTTCTCCAAAGCAAATCTTGTGTTAGTTTCTAAAAATGTATCCTTATTTTTTAACTGCCACCATATAGAAATAACTTACATAAGATATATAGTGAGGTTTGTTATATTAACAGTGTCTGACAGACTTTGTGGGAATAGAAAGCACAGTTTTTCTTATAAGCAAAGGGGGCTGGCTGTGAACTAAAGTATTATCAGCACATGGTCAAATTTGTGAACATTTGTCATTTAAGGAAAACAGTTGGTGAAATAATTTTTGAGTGAAAAAAGATATGGAAATGGGATTGTGTGCAATCCCCACTCTAAACTGAGCAGCCAGAGCAACTTACAGCTGGGTCTAAGGACACTGGGTGAGTGTGCATTTAGAATATATTTCATACGTGGTACACTGACAGGAATGCAGTTCTTCAAGTCATTTCTGGTCATTCAAGATGTCAAGCCTTCAGCTCCCAAAGAACATCCTACCTCACTAGCTTCTCAACATTATTGTCTTAGCTGAGTCTTTGCAAAGCTATTGTACAGCTCAGTTATTTCTAATTGTATGTAAAATAGGTCTTTTAATTTTCCTTTCTAGGTTTTTGTTGGTGGTGGTAGTGTTTTGATTCCATTAGTTTTTTGTTTTGTTTTGTTTTGTTTTGTTTTGTTTTAGAGACAGGGTCTTGCTGTATCTCAGGTTGACCTGGAACTTAGTAATAATCCATGCTAACCTTGAACTTGTGATTCTCCTGCCTCGGCCTCCTGAGTACTGGGATTACAGGCATGAGCCACTACACTCAGTTCATAATAAAAACTTAAATATGTTTTCCAGATACACTGAAAGCTAACCAATTATCTTTTAACCCAGAAAATACAATGTAAAGATACCCAGTGGAAATCAGAAAGCTAAATGTCACTGTCCCTTGTGCTTGTCTCTTGCTGGTACGCTGTCTGCCAAGAAGGTATGTACTAGGATAGCTCAAGAAGTCTGAGCAGCCTGAGCTTCGGAGACAAGGCTTACAGTATGATCACACAAGATGAGCCCAACCTAAGGCATAGCTTGCTGGTGCTGAGAACTTCCATCCGACCACAGCTTGGTCTGGGTTCAGAGCTTGCACACTGATCTGTGCCTTCTGCTCATTCATGAAGGTCAGATGAAGGTCAAATGACCTCATTCAATGTGCAAAGGTACACTTAGATTTCCCAAAGCATCTTAACTTTGCCTCTTAAAACCCAACTTAAGAAATGGGAATTAGGAATTTGGAGTCAGGCATGGTGGCATGCACCTATAACCCCCACGCCTGGGAGGGCTTGGGAGGTACAGACAGGAGGGTCAGAAGCTCAAAGTCATCCTCTACTGCATAGATAGGTGGAGGCCAGCCTGGCTACGAGACCTGATCTCAAAGGAACAAACAAACACTTTTTAAAAAACAACAAATAGGAATTTAGGTGCATTATTAAAATGCAGAGAAAACCAGGTCACAGTGGTAAAACTTACATAAGTAAAAACCTAAAAGTGTTTTCAGAAAGTGTTTTAATTTTAAATTTTATTGCTATTTAGACTGACAAAAAATCATTGTTTATAAAAATGTCTGTATTTTTTATTAAAAATAAACATTGTTTTAAGCAGAAAAATTAATTGTCCTTTGACTTTATACATTAAACATTTTAGACTATATATATTAAAACACAACTTGAGTGGCCAGCAACATGGCTCAGTGGGTAAAGGCACTTGCCACCAATCCTGACAACCTGGGTTTGATTCCCGGGACCCACATGGTAAAGAGAGAGAAACAATTCCTGAAACCTGTCTTCTGACTTCAACATATATACTGTATACAATCATACAACCAATCATCCAATAGATGATTGATAGATGATAGATAGCTGACAGATAAATAAAATAGTGTAATAGTGTTACAATAAAACTGCCAACAAACCTATGTGCTCTTCCTTAATCATTCTGAGATAGCTAGACTCTCCATGACAGTTATTAAGAAATATGATGTAGGAGCTGGAGAGATGGCTCAGCAGTTAAGAGTACTGACTACTCTTGCAGAGGACCTAGGTTCAATTCCTGCCACCTACATGGCAGCTAACAACTGTCCCTAACCCTAGTTCCAGGGTATCTGATGCTCTCTTCTCACCTCTGTGAGCACTGCACAACACAGGTGCCCTTACACACATGCAGGGAATACACTCATACACATAAAACAACAAATATTTCTTTAAAAAAGAAAAGTATGTAAAAGTGAATGGTACATAAATCTTTTAACAGTATTTTCCCTTTTTGCCCCAGTTTGTCTTTTTCTAAATTCTCCCAGGCAGGGAGAATCAGAAGGGAGAGCCTCTCTAACATATCAGGATCACTTTGGACTGAAGAGGTGCCGAATGAGCTTGGGGCAGATAGACTTCAGTAACTGGATGTTTTTAATCTCTTTAGCATGCTGGTTGGATTGGAATAATCTTCCAGACAAAAGCTGTAGCATTCTAAGATGACTTGGAGAGAAAAGTTGGAGTAAACTAAAGGTAACTTTTCAGTGTACCATGACAAAAACCTGTGATGCGGCCCAGGGGAGAGGCACCTGTCCTCCTGGTGACTGTGCCCTTATGTCTCCTAAGAGATGCCACAAAGCATTGGAACTTGCTTCTAGCTGACTTTACCTCTTCCTATATCTGGACAATTCGGCCTAGATGCAGATAATAGAGAGAAAACTGGATAGAACTGAGCACTGAATGAAGAACGATGAATGACTTGCCCTGAACATTCTGAATCCATTCCAGAAAAGTAAAAATCATGTAAGTAAACTACAAAAATGTTACCAGTTTCTACTCATACAAAGTTAAAGGAATAATGACAAAATTGAGTCTGGGAGATGGCTCAGTTGACAAAATGCTTGCTGTTATGAGGACCTGAGTTCGATTGCCCATAACCCATGAGAAATGCCACTGTGACAGCATGTGCTTGTAATCCCAGTGTTGGGGGAGGCTGACAGGTAGATCCCTGGGGCTCCTAGCCAGCCAGCCTTGCCAATGCAGAAATCCTGTCTCAAAAAACATGGTGAATCAACATGAGAATCAACACCAGAGGTTGATTCCTAACCTCCAACACATACATATGCACATGCATCCACACATGCACACATGAATACACTCATACATATAGTCATACACTCCAAAACCAAAAAATACAATATTGACTTATCTTAATTTAGGACCCCCAAAGACCAAATCAGAGAAAACTGTGGCAATGTAGAAAAGGATCAGCATGATAGACATGGAACCCAGTACTAACACATCCAGGCCTAATGGCACCAATCTGAAACTCCAGGAGCTCCAGAGGCTGGAGGCAGGTTGACTGCAAGTTCAAAGCCAGAGTGGGTAGTGGGAGACCCTGTCTCAAAAAAAAGGGAAGAAAGAGGGCTTGAGATGCAGTTTAGTGGTAGAGTTCAGAGAGCCTGTGAGAGGCCCTAGATTCAATCATAAGTATGAAAAAGAAATGTTTTTAAAGTTTGGGGTACAGTGACTAACATCTATAACTCCAGCACTCATAAAGCAGAATAGTCATGATTTGGGGACTAGCCTGGGCTATATAAAATGACCCTTTATCAAGCATATTCATGCACAGATTCATGCACATGCTCACAAACATAGTATAATATAAGCAAAGATGATAGATCAGATAGATAACTAAATGATAGATACATAGATGACAGATATAGACAGATGATACATAGATGACAGATACAGACAGATGAAAGATACATAGATACATAGGTAACAGATATAGATGATTGAGTGATTGATTGATTGATAGGAAGCATTTAAATTGCAGGACCAAGAATCCAAGCTGAACTTGAGTTTCAGTTTCTGCTAATAGGTTATAAGCACTGAAATAAGCTCCTTGAAGTCACAGGTCTTTTCTAGTAAACTTTTAAGAATTATCTGGGCACCTAATATCACAATGCATAGAAGAGTTTGTACAAAATGTGTTCAGATATAAAGATGATAGTCTTAAACAAGTCCCTCCATGATGTGATGGTTGATCTTGATTGTCAGTTTGACTGGATACAGAATTAACTAAAAACATGAGGGACTTTCTTGATCACATTATCTGAAGCAGAAGACCCACCCTCAATGTGGACAGCACCTTCCGGTGGCAGCCTACGTTGAAGGCCGTGGCAGAGGGAGCTCTTTGTTTCTGCCAGCTTGCCTTCACTCTCAGTGGTAAGTCTGCCTATCTTCTTTTTGTGGCACTCTTTCACCGATATGAGAATCAACTTCTTCAAGTTCAAAGTAGTCTGAAGACCAGCAGCTCTCCAGGAATCCTCCTGGTCTTCAGCACCAGATCTGGACTGCTGAGACATCAGCCTCATGGACTAAGCAATTCTGGATTCTCAGTCTCTCCAGTGGGGCTCAGCCATGTTGGAGTACCCAGGCCCCAACCTGTAAGGCAATATGACAAATCCCATATATATGCATGAATGTGTATGTGTGAATATATGTGTATGTGTATGTGTGTATATGTGTGCATGTGTATGTGTGTATATATATATTCATGAATGTGTATGTGCATGTGTGTATATATATTCATGAATATGTGTATGTATGAAGTATATGTATTTATATAGATATTCATTTTTATCAGCTGTTTCTCTAGAGAACCCTGACTAATGTGGACGACCTACAGGAAGTGGCATATTTTAAAACCCTTATTCCAGTCAAGTACATGGGACCATTATATTTTCAATCTTATGCCTCAATATTTCTGATCTTTCCTGTGTGCTGAATCCATCATTGTTTACTCAGTAAACAATGGATTTGATGTGAAAACTCTGTGGTGGTTAATTCTCCTTGTCAATCTGATTGGATTTAGAATCACCATGGAAACATACTTCTGAGAAAATATATGAAGTATTTACAGAAAGTATTAACTGAGGAGAGAAGACGCACCCTGAATGGGGATTCCATCCAGGGGCTGTGGCCACAAGCTGAATAAAGGGGAAGAATCAGCCAAGGACTAGCGCTCATCCCTCTTCACTTCCTGACTGAAGATGTCATATGAGCAGCCACCTGAGCCCCTGCTACCATGATTTGCCAGCATGAAAGGCTGTACCATCAAACTGTGAGCCGAAATACTCCCTTCCTTCCTTGAGTTGCTTTTGTTATATATTTTATCACAGCAATGAAAACAGCTAATCAAACACAGAGCATCAGATAATAGCATAAGCAAAGCATTGTACAACCTACAATGTCCACAGAAGGCAAAGCATTCAGGATCTGACAGATCAGATCAAAGATAATTCCCCAAACCTTTCTTAACTATGAAGCGCTAAAGAACAGATAATCTTACATTCATTTAAATGGCATAATGATATGTCCCCCTCTGCAACAAGCCAATGCGTGCAATGACCACCCTTTCCAATACTGGCTAGAAAGGCTCTCTCCACTGAAGGATAAGCCTGTAAGGAAGCACTGTTACTGAGCCAAAAATGAATAAACACAAATGCCAAGAAGAGGGATTGAAAAACACACACACACACACGCACGCACACACACAAAACATGAGATTGACTTTAGTTATGCTTTCCCATGTTTAACTGACCTGTATTGATGTACAATTTATATGGTCCTACCTCTAGGGCAAAAACCACAGGATTACACGCTTACACACACACGCATATGTCTCAGGTAACCTGATAGTTTCCCATAGCAGAAGCAATGCCTGCCAAGTCTGTGGACTAGACAACAATGCTCAGTATGTGTTGTGGATATGGTTTCTGCAACCAAGGTGTCTGTCCTTTAGTTTGATTAATTCAAAATGAGAACAATCTAGATATCAGATGGGCATAACAAGCATGTTTGACTAGATTTTACTTTAACCAGGTGGATATCCTCAATCCCTTCAAAAGTTTTCTTCAATCTCAGTCCACTGGGTTCTAAAATATATTCTTTTCTGTGTGTCCTTTCTTCTTACCTGTTGCTGTCAACTCTTACAGATTTTTTCCTCAGAAGCTATTTTAGAGTTGTGAACTGGTAGCTACATCGATTTTTTTTTAATTCGCTATTCTGTCTAGGTATCAGTCTTGGATCCTTATCCTCTTTTTAGTGCTCCTCTTTGAATATTCTTTCAAAGAAGCAGTCAACAGCAAATATGTTGTCAGGGTGACAGACCTACTCTGTCAACCAATTCTCTCCCAGAGCCTGCAACAAGCCAATACACACAATGACCACCCTTGCCAATACTAGCTAGAAAAGATCTCCTCACTGAAATATAAGCCAAGAGACACTATTGAAGATAGGAAACAGTGAGTTGTTATAGCAACCCAAAAGACCACAAACAATCAAAACCACTACTGCAGGAGCTAAGAGAATCTCAAAATACATTCCATCTACTAATCAATCAGAAATAACTATATTTTAATGGTTAGCAAAAGTTAAACTTGAAAAGATTTTCATTCTTTTTTGTCTCTATGTGTTTATGTTGCTAATTAACAATAGTTCAGGCTGTTGAGACAAACTCCTTGAGTTCCAGTCCCAGCTTCCTTGTTTGTTGGTTTGGAGCAAGTTGCTTAATCTTTATGAACTTATTATTAGGGAGATAACAGCTGTTTCTACTTCATGAGATTCCTATACCAACAAAAACAAGACATAGTAAGTACTTAGGAAAAAAATTTATTATTATACTTTCAGTCTTTAAAATGAACTCCGAGTTAAGCATGCTGACACCCTAATCTACAGAATCATAAACCATCTGTATCATCTGACCCACAGCCATCTCTTTAAATAGATGCTCAGACTAAGGCAGGGAGATGACTTGTTGATCAACAGCTATTTTAAGAATTGGATAGGATGGGGCTGGAAGGAAAGTTTATTTCATTTCATACTTTACAGTCCATCACAGAGGATCTGCAGGGCAGGAACCTGGAGGCAAGAACTGAGGCAGAGACCCTGGAGGAATGCTGCCTGCTGGCTTGCCTCTCCTGGCTATTCAGCTACTGTTCCTATGTAGCACTGGCCCATCTGCCCAGCGAAGGCGCCTCTGATAGGGGGCTGGGTCCTCTGACATGAATCATCGATCAAGAAAATGCCTCACAGACATGGCCACAGGCCAATCTGACAGAGAAAATTCCTCAATTGAGGTTCCTCTTCCCAAGTGACTTCAGTTTATGTTGACAAAGACTACCCAGCCAGAGGCTTCTTTAGGGAAGTGAATCTGGGCTTCAACACGGCAAGCGTGGATTATTTTGTTGGTCTGTACAGTTCTCTGTGACAAGTAATTATGTAAGATGCTTTTGTTACTGTTTCTGCTGCTAACTTAGCCACAGGCAGAGGGGAAGCCTCTTCCCCTCCAAGTTCTTACTACAGAATTTCCACCAACTAGGCAGGGAAGCCAGGCAGCTTTGGGAAAAAGTTACTTGTAAACCAGCATACCCTCCATTGAGACAGAAATGGTAGCTCTCAATGGGATTTTGACTCCCTGAAAACATCAACGTGAACTTCAGGTTTGCTTTCCTGGGTTTTTGGTGCAAGCTGCTGCCCAGGTGAAAAGAGTTTTGTTTGCAAAAGCTAGTTGAGCTGACGTAAAACACACAACACTGACATTCAACTTTATCCTTGCACATGCTTCTGCTTATTTCTAGCACATGATGTGTCTACTGACTTCATATCTGTTACCACAGGCTTCCTCTAAAACTCTGCCCATAACTTATAGGTGAGATTTTATACTGAGAAGTTAATTTACAGGAAGGTATAAATCTCAGAAAGCATTTTGTTACTTTATGGAATATGTATCTTCAATAGTTAGAATATCTGGTCTGAGGAAACAGTGAAATTCTATCATGAAGCAAGGAGTTGGGATGCAGAACATGGGGGAACAGGTGCTTCCCAGAGTCCGTCAAATCATGTGTTTGACATCTGTCCATGTAGGACTATACTGCATAAACACAGACTCAGCTCTCACATTCTCACCACTTGGCCAAAAGCCCCCAGATTCTGAAAAATGAAGTAAATAAAATGGTCCTCAGATGTAGGAACCACCATAAAATGATGGTTCCCAAAAGTTTAGAAGCCACTATCTTCTATTGGTTTGGAAGGAGCAGATTCATTTTAGATGGCCTACCCAAATTCTAAAGTAAAATCCATATATACACACACACATATATATATATGTATGTATGTATATGTATTATACAACAAGGGATAATCCTCTGTTTCACACCCTCAATTTGTTCTCAAAATCACATCTGTTGAGAATACTGAGAGATGCGATCCCCACAACGAAAACTCACCTCAGAGCTCTCATGAGGCACAGGCAGTTCCTCGCCTAGACTTTCACATGACTCCCCATTTGTTCAACTGGAAGGCTTCCCTGTAATGCTACTCTACTTGACCTGTTGACTTGACATTAACCAGTTATTTTATAGTAATGCTCTAATCTCAACGTAAAGGAATGAAAACAATGGCAGACTTTCTTCCTCTTACATACGCACGGGAAAATTAGTCACGAGAGGTCTTTGTTGACTGGCTTAGCTTTATGGTAGCTGGTTTTGCTTGAAAGGGGTATAACTAACCCCAAAGGCCACATGTCACTTAGATATTGCTTGACAGGAGTCAGGAGAGACCCTGCAGCAAGGGTGAAGTTGAAAACAAGGCAAATTAACAGTCAGCTGCCTAGTTGACAGGTCAAGTCTCAGGTATGTAGTAATGTTTGTAATAAACATGATTGTGTTTAAAATTTTTAACCACAATACCCTCAGACAAGTTAGTAAAGGTTGTGGCTGTTAAGTATAAATTATCCAAAGCAAGTTTTCCCTGTCTTCTCTGCATCTAAAATATCTTAACAGGATCTCATATCTCAGACTAGCTTAACGCTGTGTAGCCAAAGACGACCTTGAACTTTGGATTCTCCCACAGCTACCTCCCAAATGCTGAAATTACAGTCGTGAACCAACACACACAGTTTATGCAGTGCTGGGCTTGAACTCAGGACTTCGTGCATCCTCGGCTGGCACTCTACCAACCGAGCCACATCCCAAGCTCCTTGTCTTAGTTAGCGTCTCTTTTGCTGTGATAAAAACACTGACCAAAACCAATTTGGGAAGGAAAATGTTTATTTGACTTACAAGCACAGTCCATCATCAAGGGAAGCCAGGGCAGGAACTCAGAGCAGGAACCTGGAGCACAGACCAAGAAGGACAGCTGTTACTGGCTTGCTCTCCTGACCCTCACTCTTCCTGCTTTCTCATGTAATTTAGGACTACCTGTGCAGGAGTGGCACCTCCCACATGACTCAACAATCAAGAAAATGCCTCACAGACATGGCCACAGGGCAGTCCAATGGAAGAAATTCCCTAACTGGGGTTCCCTCAAGCCAGGTGTGTCAAGTGACAACTAAAGCTATCCAGCACAGCTGACTTCTTGACAACTTGACACAAACAAGCAGCTATTAAACTCAAGCTTTCCAATTCTTATCCCCAAGGTACAATGTTAATGTTAATATCACAACATAAAATGTCCAACTTTAAAAGTCCCACAGTCTTAAAAATCCAAACACCTTCAAAGTTCAAAGTCTCTTTTAAAAAACTTTTAACTGTGGGCTCCTGTAAAATTCAAAACAGGTTAATACTGTGTTATTCAAAAGGAAAGAATCAGGCACACTTAAGCAAAACCCAAGTCCAGCAAAGTAGCTCAAGACTGGACTTCTGGGATTCACTCACTTCTGGGCTCCAAACGTCTTGGGCAGCTCCACTTCTCTGGGTCTGCCATCCACAACACACACAGCTCGTCTCTTAGACCCAGGCCAGCTGCACTCCACACCTGCTGCCCATGGTCCTGACATCTCCAAAGTGCTGGGGTCTCCACTGAGCCAGAGGCTACGCTTTCACCAGTGGGCTCTTCTGGCCTCTTGTGGTGCAAAGCCTCCTTCTCTCTCTATGACTCCTTCACACCTTCAAAACCAGTACCAACTAGGAGACTCTTACACATTACCAAGTCCTGCTTCCAGTTTGAGATGGAGCCTCAGGGCCCCTCTGGACTACAGCTGCTGTGTGCCTACCCTGAGGAAATACTTTCTAGAAGATTTCACCTCAATGATGCTGGTCTCTTGTTACAGGTAATTTCCAGCCCCAGCTGACCAGCATCAGCTGTCCCAATAAAGTAAACATTTCACTGCAGTGGTTATCATCTCTTCTTAGTCACAGCTGATTCTTCAGCCCCAGCTGACCAGAAACCACAGATTCTCAATTCAAAATATCACACAAACAGCCCAGTTTTTGCTTCCCTTAAACTTCACTAACAAGGCCTCCATCATCTATAGCTCTTTCAGCAAAATTGTTCCAAGTTCCACAGCAACAGCTCACTAAAGTCTAAGCACTCAATGGCTTTTCCAGCCCAAAGTTCCAAACACTTTCACAATCCTCCTCAAAACAACTGGCACCAATTTCTGTTATTAGCTTTTCTTTTTCTGTGATGAAAACACTAACCAAAACCAACTTGGGGAGAAAAGGGTTTATGTGGGTTATAAACACCGTCCATCACCAAGGGAAGCCAAGGCAGGAACTCAAGGCAGGAACCTGGAGCATAGAGCATGGAGTGCTGCACTGGAGCACAGGGCACGGAGCAGTGCTGCACTGGAGCACGGGGCACGGAGCAGTGCTGCACTGGAGCACGGGGCACGGAGCAGTGCTGCACTGGAGCACAGGGCACGGAGCAGTGCTGCACTGGAGCACGGGGCACAGAGGAGTGCTGCACTGGAGCACGGGGCACGGAGGAGTGCTGCACTGGAGCACGGGGCACGGAGCAGTGCTGCACTGGAGCACGGGGCACGGAGCAGTGCTGCACTGGAGCACAGGGCACGGAGGAGTGCTGCACTGGAGCACAGGGCATGGAGTGCTGCACTGGAGCACAGGGCACGGAGGAGTGCTGCACTGGAGCACAGGGCACGGAGCAGTGCTGCACTGGAGCACAGGGCATGGAGCAGTGCTGCACTGGAGCACGGGGCACGGAGCAGTGCTGCACTGGAGCACGGGGCACAGAGGAGTGCTGCACTGGAGCACGGGGCACGGAGGAGTGCTGCACTGGAGCACGGGGCACGGAGCAGTGCTGCACTGGAGCACGGGGCACGGAGCAGTGCTGCACTGGAGCACAGGGCACGGAGGAGTGCTGCACTGGAGCACAGGGCATGGAGTGCTGCACTGGAGCACAGGGCATGGAGGAGTGCTGCACTGGAGCACAGAGCATGGAGTGCTGCACTGGAGCACAGAGCATGGAGGAGTGCTGCACTGGAGCACAGGGCAGGGAGCAGTGCTGCACTGGAGCACAGGGCACGGAGGAGTGCTGCACTGGAGCACAGAGCACGGAGCAGTGCTGCACTGGCTTGCTCTCCTGACCTACGCTCATCATGCTTTCTCATACAATAAAGGACACCTGCCCAGAGGTGGCGTCACCCACATCACTCAACAATCAAGAAAATGCCTCACAGACTTAACCACAGGCCAGTTCAATGTGGGAAATTTCTCAACTGAGGCTCCCTCAACCCAGGTGTGTCAAGCTGCCACTAAAGCTGTTGAGCACACTCCTGTATCAAACATTTGTTTCATGGGTATGCTATTTGAAAATATTTTCTTTTGAATAAAATCGCTACTTTCAAAAAGAACTGGAAGAGGTAATAAAAAAAACCACCTTTCACAAGAAGAAAACTCTATTGTGCAAAGAAAATGTGTTTTAAAACCAGCACATTCCTAAAATGCTACACAAGGTCTTGATCTCTTCTCTACTGAAGAGATCTGAAAGGCTACTTCCACTTTCCCGTTCCAGCAAATGAACTGATAAACTATTCTTTATCTTGCTCTGGGTTTTCAACTATTTCTGTGACAAAAGTAGATTGACTGCATAGAGATAATTTGCTGTCCAAAACGTCTAATTTGGATTCAAGCATAATACTACCATTTAACTCAAAAAGCATGGGCCTCAGAGCCGAGGTCTCTGATATCTTCCCCGCAGTAACACACTGGACATGAGGCTCACAAGACAAGCTCACAAGACTCTGTTCTCATTTCCCTATGGAATCCACCTTCCTCTTTCTCCCAAGAGGACATCAGAATGCAAGTGAGTGGCATCTTTCTTTCTTTTCAGTGCTCAGAATCAAACCTGGGGCATGCTAGCCAAGCACTGTACTGCTATCAGATTACACATCAATAACGTCACTATTGTACACCCTTAAATGTGCTCCAGACATTCTAACAGAGTAAACTGCGCACAACTTCTGAGCTTTGTTGTTAGTAAATTATTATATCAACTCATACAGACTGGAAATCTTGAAAAGAACCTTAATATTTACACAATTTTTCATTAATTTTTATGTGTATGAGGGTATTGCCTACATGTGTGTAAGTGCGCCTGTGTAATGCAATGCCCACAGGGAACAGCAGAGGGCGTCATATTCCCTGGAACTGAAGTTATAGTTTATTAGGCGCCATGTGGGTGCTGGGATTCAAACCAGGGTCCTCTGCAAGAATAGTCAGTGCCCTTAACTGCTGAGCTATCTCTTCAGCCCCCTATTTATACATTTTTAAAAGTTAATGTTAAAATAAGCATTTAATTCCTTTTTTTTTTTTTTTTTTTTGACATTCTGCATCTCCTTCCTAAGATCTTATAATCATACTGGATTTTTCAACAAGATTTTCAGCCCACTATGATTTTGATGAGACTCTCTGGATTTGCTCTTCAAAGTTGTTGTGTGGCTTCCATTTTGGTTTTTGTTGTTGTTTTGGTTTGGCTTGGATTTTGTTGTTATATGTCAGTTGTCTGTATGCAACTAAATTTAAAGACAAGAAATTTCTTTTCTGTCTTCTGAGGGGTTTTCTCTCCACATACCTCCATAGGATCATTAGTACCTTGGGTAAGCCGTGGTTTCTGTCTGCTGCTTTCAGTAAACACTGCCATTGCCTGCCCATAAAACCTGGACACTCTGTCATATAGCTGACAGATTCCAGACCAGGGCTTCGGTTGACAGTCAAGGAAGCCCCTCCTCTCATTCCTGGTGCCTTATCTAAGAATTCCCATCAGCAATCCAATGACAAAACCAAAGCCCCAGATTCATCATGAATGGCTAGAATCGCCCTTCCTAGTGTTGGATTCCCATGATGAACTCCTGTTCCACTCGGCGCCAGAGGGAAAGGCTTTTTCTGTTTTCTCACTTTGTGCCCTGGGTATCAGTTACTTTTCTTGTTGCTCTGACAAAATGCTGACAAAAGCAACTTAAAGAAGGGTTTTCTTTGGCTCACGGCTTGAGGTGCAGTCCATAGACAGGAAACAGAGAAAGATGAATGCTGGTGCTTGACTCACCTTCTTTCTACTCAGTCCGGGACCAGCCTGTGGTGCTGCCCACAGTCAAGATAGACCTTCCCTGTCTATCTGGAAACACCCACATAGACATACACAGGATGTGTTTCCTTGGTGATTCCGAATCCTGTCAAGTTGACAATCAGGGTTCACTATGACACTTGGGGTCTCCACTGGTCTCTCTCCAGGCCATCTCCATGGTATCCAGGCCTGACAAAACTGGGGAAGTCAGGGTTTTTCCTACGGAGAAGTAGGTCTCAGATCAAACACCTTACCCACTTGGAGAGTAACCCAGAACCTCCAAGAATTGGGTGAAGGCTTAGTCTTTTCCTTTCATTGTAAACACAGACACATACACACACACTGCTTCCAAAGTAACTTTGAAAGCTTATTCATTTATTAATTTACACATTTAAGTAATATTTACTGAATGAGTTGGACTTTGATTTTTTAAATTTTTTTTCATATGTATAAGTGCTTTCCCTGCACGTATGTCTATGTACCATGTACATGTCTGGTGCCTGCAGAGACCTGAAGAGCATGTCATATCCCCTGAAACTGGAGTTACAGCAGGTTGTGATCCACCAGGTGGGTGCTGGGAACTGAACCCAGGTCCTCTGCATGAGCAGCCAGTGTTCTTAACCACTGAGTCATCCCTCCAACCCACCTTAAAATTTTTATTAAATTTGTTCTTTGACGTTCTCATAAACGTATACAACGCATTCTGAGTACTCCCACCCATCCCTCTGAAGTCTCCCCCACCCCTCTCCTCCCTCTCCTTCCGGGTCTCCCTCCTGCCCTGTCTAACCCTCTCCTCCGTCCTGTTCCTCTGACACTCCTACGACCCCCTCTTCCTCAGTCATGTGTTTTTTGCTGCACTGTTGTTGTTGGTTTTTTTTTAAGGAACTCGATACCCAGCAGTGCGCAGCTAAACGCCCAGCCGTTACAGAGTTTACATTCAGAGTTTACACTCTAAAGAAAAGAAATTCAGACTCTGAGGATGTGATGTGCCAAGGAGAAACATGAAACAGAGAAGGATGTCATAGACCTCTAAGCAGACAGTAGTTACAAAATTAAAACCATGGGTCAGGGAAGGGCTTTATTGAGAAGACAAAATTTGAGGGCAAAGAACATGAAGGATGAAGAAGTAAACTTTGTACATTTTTAGAGCAGAATCTTCCAGGGATAAAGGACATGAGAATGTAGGTTATGTACTGCAGCAACAGGCTAATGTGCAGACAAGGGATATTGGACCAACAGCCACCTCCCCATGTTACTAACACCAAGGGATCCTTCAGCTAAGAGTGCTGAGGCATGACTCAGTGGGAGGGAGTGGCCCACCAGTGGGGCACCAACACCTTGCTTGGGTATCCCAGACCTGTTTCACACACGCCTCAGTCTGGCATTATCGCACTTTGACCTTGCTGAAGAGGTCTACTTAGATCCACGTGTTGACCAGCTTGTGTGTTTTTCTACTGCCCCAAGTCAAACTTTGCAACTTCTGCATCTTCCTCCTCCCCGTGAGCCAGCCTAAGAACTTCCTTAACATGTTTAGGCTCAGGGCCCTGCAATCCCAGGAACAGGTCCTCATAAACTGACTCACATGGGGGAGTATGGAGTCATTCCTCGTGGCATTGACTCACAGATGGACTCTCTCACTCTCCTAGGGGGTTGGCATCTGTGGCAATATTCTGGGCTGTGTCTGCCCCTAGGGTGCAGGGACCATTCATTAAGAGTGTGCTGGTTCCTCTGTGCTAGGCCAGGGGGCTTGCAATCTGACTTACTTTATCAGTCTGCGAATTCCAACTCAGAGAGGCAACTGCACTGGCAACCCTGTTAGAGACCACTTGCTGCTTCAGTCCACCAGTGCTTCCTTCTCACTTCCTCAAGTGCAGGTCCAACAACTGCAGAATCCAGACACTGCAGGACCCCAGCTGCCAATGTCTGCCACTCACATCTTGGCCTCCAGGGCGGAGGGCAGGGCTCCTTCACAGAGACTGAGGAGAACTATCCGTCCCACTTCTCCACAGTCAGGACAATGAACTCTGCTCTCAGCTGGCTCCTGTCCTGTACTGTGGAGGAAGGGGTTTGACTATCTACCCTGAATGAACTGATAGACTCAGAGAACTCTGCCAACTTCACCCTGTCCCTCTCTCCCAGCCTGACTCAGTTCTACAAATAATCTGGATACTTTCACATCTGAATTATCAGCCAGATGCTCTACAACCTGACTCACACCTACTATCTTTGTTTGGCTTCCAGGCTGCAGTGTTGCTAAGGAAAAACATTTACACAAACCAACATGTGTGTTCATGAGCATACATCTACATATATGCATACAGAGAGAGAGAGAAAGAGAAAGAGAGAGAGAGAGAGAGAGTGCACCACACTACAGACAGCACTTTCTACCTAGATCCATTAATTCATTCAGGTAGATATTCAAAGCCCCTTCCCCCACAGTACTCATGTTTCACTTATGATTAACTCCTTCTGGCATGTAGGCTTGGTCCAACAAATCTTTATTGAGCCTCTAACATGAGCTGGATACTAGGGCTGAGCCTACTATGAATATCAAATGAGCACTGCTCTAGGGAACAAAGAATCCTGAGACAGAAACAGGTGGAGTAGCAGACCTAGGGGAAATAACCATAAATCATGTTTGCCACTGGACGCAGGGCATCTGAATCATGGTAAACAAAGCCACCGAGAATCGAAGGAGCTGCAAGTCACCAGATATGGAGAGTCTAGAAAAAGGGAGGTTGAGGGTGACACCCAGAGTCCTGGTTTGAGTGGCCAAGTGCCAAGGCCACCACCCACTATGATAAGCAAGGGAGAAATGAGCACCCTTGCTATGAGAGGTGGGAAAAGATAGCAAAATCCTTTTGGTCATGTGCTGAGGTTAGTATCTCCGCATTATCCCAGCCTTTTGAGGTTCTCATGAAATATACAAGCAGTAGTGGTTCTGTTTGAAGCTTAGGACAGAAAACTGTGAGGGGTCAGCACACTAGAAATGGCTACAGCACTCTGCCTGGGATGAAGAAAGGAGAAAAGAATGAGAGGACAACTCAAAGACACAGGAAGGCAGAGGATAGGAGATTAGTTAAGAAGGAACAGCCAACAAGTTGGGTCAGCAGGTAAAGGGGCTTGCTGACAAGCTGAGTTCAATCCCTGCTTGCCTCTGACCACCGCATATTCGCCCTCTGACTTCCACAAGCATGTCATGGTGCAAGTGCACCCAGCACTAAATAAATAAATAAATGTAAAATAATTTTGTTGGAGCTGGAAAGATGGCTCAGCGGTTAAGAGCACTGGCTGCTCTTACAGGACCCAAGTTTAAATCCCAGCATCCACATGGCAGCTAACAACCATCCAAAACTCCAGTTCCAGGTAATACAACACCCTCTTCTGACCTCCGAGGGCATGGCACAACATGGGTGCAGTGACATACATGCAGGCGTAACTCTCAGACACATAAAATAAATATAGTATTTTTAAATAATAATTTTGCTTTTTAAAAAAAGGAGGAACAGTCAAGAGATAAGAACAAGATTAGTTGGCTATTCCTTCCTCCCAAGTCCATCTGTGATGGTGGTCTTTTCCTCCCAAAGTACCTGCTAGACTTTTCTACTTAGATATCATCCTAAAATTCAGCATCTGTCCTATTTGTTGTTGATGTTATAAGAAATTTCTTCTCACAGATAAAGCTGAAGGCTCTGATACTTCACCAGCACCTACACTCTGTTACTCCAAGTTCAATGTCTCACTCTCAATGGCTCATACTTTAAGATTAGAGCTGGGGAGATGGCTCAGCAGTTAAGAGCACTGGTTTCTTTTGCAGAAGACCCAAGTTTGAATCCCAGCACCCACATGGTAGCTAACAACCATCTGTAACTCCAGTTTCAGGGTACCTGAGACCCTCTTCCGTCTTCTTACATACATGCAGGCATAACACCCATACACATAAAATTAAATTAAATAATTATTTCTTTAAAAACGAATAAGCTCACCACACACCTGCTTGAGAAGCTGTCTCTAATCCCACGGCCTCAGGTGTGGGTTAGAGACTGTCTTCACTGTTCATACATGGTCCTGCTCAGCATTCTAACACTGACATTGTATTGCTTTGACTGTACCTGTTGTTCCTCTGTTCACAGGAAAGAGCCAAATGCTGAATAAGTGAGTGGAACTAAACTGAAAAGAGATTCCTCCCATGTTGCCCTGTCCGTTTCCTGGAGGTATTTCATTCCATCTTTGTACTCTCCGCTTAGTGATTTACTTATTTTTACCGTGCTAGTGTTATAGGTTGGATGTGGAAAGTCTCCCATAGAATCTTGCATTTAAATACTTGGTCCCCAGCTGATGGCACCATTTTCAGAAGTTGCAGAACTACTGAGAAGAGGTCTAGCTGCAGGAAGTGGGCCATTGGGAGTGGGCCCGGATGTTTTAAGCCCAGCCCCACTTCCTCTTTGGTCTCTCCACGTCCTTACTGGGGACCCCTGTGACCAGGTGCCTTCAGTTCTCACCGGCATGCCTTCTCTGCCATGACACACTGCATCCCTTCAACTCCTGAGCCAGAATAAATCCTTCCTCCTTTAAGCTTCTTTTGTCAGGTATTTGGTCACAGCAATGAGGAAACCAGGCAGGGCCTTGCAGATGCTAGACAAGCACTTCACCACTCAGTTACATCACCATCTAGTACCTCTACCAACTGAAGTTTTGCGAATGAGCCTCCTGACCATAATAAATAACCTTGTATCTTATAACAATCATGAATTTCTATGATTTTTTTTTTAATTTTAAGATTTTTTTTAATTAAATATATGTATGTCTATGTGAGTGCATGTGAAGGCAGAGCTGGTGGAGCCTGTAGAGGGCTTGGCATTTTAGGTGGTTGGGAGTCACCAGAGGAGGGTGCTGAGAACCAAACCTGGGTTATCTGGAAGAGTAGCAGGTGCTCTCACCACGAAGCCACTTCTCCAGCCCTTCCGATTCTTTTATGAGCCATTTTATTAGGACAGCAGTCAGAGTTAGCTTTTGCTTCTCAAAGATTAATTCTAACAATGTACTGGAATTTTCGCTGGAATTAAATGGCTAATTTAAACCCTTAGCCAGGAAATGTCAACATACAAAAAGATCTCTGCTGCCAGGAGGTGGTGGGATGGAGAGGCAGTGAAGTGGGAAGGAGATGCATTAATTTTTATCAGTCTTTATAAAAGCTTTGTTTTCATTTTAGCTGATATTAAGGGGTGAGGCGAGTCTAATGAGCTAATCATTGAAAGATTATTTTCACCTGCATGTAAGAAGGAATGCATTATGGAAAACAAGAATAGAGGTGGACATCTGGAATATATTTAGGCACAAACGCTCACTATTTGCACAAATCAGCTACTTAAAAAGACTGTGCTTACCATGACATGGGAAGTGTCTCCCATAGAATCTTGTGTTTGAGCCCTTGCTGATGTATTATTAGTTACTCAACTAATAACTCTGCAGGTTAAAAAACTTCCATGTTCTATTAACATTTCAATTTATCTCAAAGCAATCATTACCTCTTCATTAGAAATTACCATGTTTGAAGGGCTGGAGACATGTGGCTCAGTGATCAAGAGCATTGGCTGCTCTCCACATGGCAGCTAAAAACGGTCCATAAGTCTCTAGTTTCAGGGGATCTGACGCTCTCTTCTGATCCTCACAGATACTGCACCCATGTGGTACATTTACATACAGGTAGGCAAAATACTCATACATAAAAAATACAAATAAAAGTTTCAAAAAGGAAATGGCCATATTTAGTCTTATGCACAGAGAGTTACAAAGTAAATTTCATCTCATTACAGCATAAAGAAATCAGGAGCTAGAAAACTTCCTATGAATTATCTGGTGCTCAAAAAGCCCCTTCAACTTCCTGAGCCGTATGCTTTAGAATTTTCATACTGAAAGTGATTTAAGAGTGGCATGCTGTGGCACTGAATAGTGCACACTCTGACACTGAGGACTCAATGCCTTGGGACAAATCCTTTAGCAGGAACAGTGCCTTGAGCAGAGCAGACTGTGACTGTCCCCAGGAGCAGCTGAGTAATGCACCAGAAATAAAATCTGTGTTCGCTGTTACTCTGGAAGCTACAACTATCTTCATCACAAAACAGTCCCTGCAGCCTCGATAATGCAACCTAAATATGTATCTCCAGGGTTCAAGGGCAAGAGCACCCGTTTTAGGCAGGGCTGATGGAAAGCTTCCTGGGACGGTTGGTAACATGTTTAAGTAAAGCCTACTTTCTTTAATTAGGAGTTTCCCAGCATTTTCCTCAAAAACACCAGCATGTGCTAGCACTCACGGAGCTCAAGAGAAAGGAGTGGAAACTCAAAGGCATTTCGCCCTCCTGATCCAACTGAACCAAGCCTACGGGGTCCATGCTGCTGCAGAGAACAGTACCAAACACCAACAGCAACAGCATGGTGAGCTAAGTCCAACCCTCCCTAGAAGCTTAGTTCCCAGTTATTTACCAACAGCCAGTAACTCAGCTGTGAACAAGGTGCTTCTCAGCCTCCAGAGGGCCCTTCTAGCGTGGGGAGAAAGGGACTCATAAATAAGAGACGACAATGGCATTGAACTGTGAAGTTGGGCCAGGGGGAACTGGGGAACAAAAAGAAGACGTCCCAAGAAGAGAGGGAACCACTGTTAACTACAGAAGCAACTCTTGGCTAACTGTAATGACAAATTAACCTTTCCAGTTTCCAATAGACCCTCTATTCTTGCAGAGGCTCCTCTTCCCTTCAACATCAATACCTGATCTTGCTTAGGATTTTCCTGGACTGTGTTCACTAGGTCTCTGCTCTGTGAAGGGGTTTAGCAGGCCTGATAGCACCCACCTACCTGTAAGCCCAGAACTAGAAGGCTGGAGCAGGATTACAAGTCTGAGGCCAGCCTGGGCTACACAGGAAGTCTGAGGCCAATGTGGGCTATCAATAGAGACACTGTTCTAAAAATAAATAAATTTAAAAAAACCTCAGTTTAACATTTACCCTTGCAATAATGTTCTTAAATTTTTAATCAATTGAATCCTTAACTGCTAGCCACTGCCAAATGGCTCATAAAGATTTTTCTGGGGGATGGAAGCAGTGGTTAAGAGTGCTTGCTGCCCTCCAGAGGACCTGAGTTCAGTTCCCAGGAGCCACGTGTGGTGGCTGTAACAAGCTGCAGAGTCTGAATCCTTCTTCTAGCCTCCGCAGGTACCTGCACACACAAGGCATACACTCACACAGACACATACTTTTTTAGACGATTTTCTGATTTAAACTGCACAATAACCCTATGTATCGAACGTATTAATTCCCTTTGGCCGATCTGGAACTAGGCCCCAGCCCCGTTGCTCCTGAAGAGCACGCAGAACAGACACTTCTCCCCTAAAGTTGTCTCCTAGCCGCCTCTAACAACCAAGGGGTGGGAGACCCGGGCTGCCGTTCTCCTCCCGCTTCATCCAGGGCGGCGGCAAGCCTGCGGAACACCGAAAAGGCCGCAGAAAGGAGAGGAGAGGCCTTTAAAGGGACCCCGCCGGGAATGAGGACCCAGGCGGCGCGGCCCGGGGTCACCCGTCGCCGGCTCTGTCTGTCCCGGGGCCGCGCGCGGTGGCCGGGACTCGGCGCTCGGGACCGCGGGGAGGAGGGACCGGGAGCGCTCGCGGGGCGGGGCCGGCCACCCGGGTGCCCGGCCCGACGTCCGCCCAGGTGCGCGGGGCGCGAGCGGGCTGTCCCCGCCTCCCCGCGCCGCCAGCCGCGCTTTCCCGGCCCGCCACACCTGGAGCCGCGCCCGGGGCGGGGCGGAGCGGCCGGGAGAGGCGGCCGCGGGCCGGGGCGGGGCGGGGAGCGGAGGGAGCCGGCGAGCACCCGAGGCCGGGGCGGCGGAGCCAGGGCCATGGCGCGGAGCCCCGGGCGCCGGTGTGCGCTGCGGCCGTCGCCGCCGCTGCTGCTGCTGGTGCTGGTAAGTGCGGCGCGGCCGGCGGGCTGGGGTCCCGCTGCGCCCCGGTGCGGAGGGAGGGAGCGCTAGGCCCGACCTGGGCCCCGCGGGGTGGGCGGAACTGCGCGCTCGCTCGCTCTGTTTGTGTGTCTCTTTCTTTCCACGACTTCTCTCTCTCTCTCTCTCTCTCTCTCTCTCTCTCTCTCTCTCTCTCTCTCTCTCTCTCTCTCTCTCTCTCGTCTCTCTCGTCTCTCTCTCCCTCCCCCCCTCGCCCTGGGGCGGGGACCCCCTTCCTGGGGAACGGGGGCTTTGTGTGGAGCCTTCTGGACTGGAGAATATGGAGGCGGTGTAGCCCCCGCCGCGCCTCTTCCAAGTCCGCTCAGTTCCCCAGGTCCTCCAGCCCTGATCCGTCAGGGAACTGGAAACCGGGAAAAACCTGTGTTCTTAGAGTGCAAAGCCACAGCTGAAAATAATCGTTACAACGATTAAAATGTTGTCGTTGAAGGTTCACTGCTTTGGTTGCTCACCTGGGCAGTTTTAACTTCCAATTTAGAAGTTTCCTGGTAGTCGAATAAGCATATGTAACAGTTTTAGGACTTTTGTAATTTAGAAGGTTATGGGAAATCGAAGCCATCACCATCAAATGAAGTTTTCAGAAGTGACTCTTAGAGAAAAGGGCTTCTGCCTCCCAGAGGCAATGTTCAGACCCAAGTTCTAGATTTTTCTCACCTTTGGTTTCCTTGTTCAAGCTGGATTTGGGACGGTTGTTTGTGAGTTCGTTAAAGGAATTGCACATAATTTAGGAATGTATGTGGCTTACCGGGATTTGCTAGCTGCGTTCTGACAAAGTGACAGGCTGCTCTTGTAGCAGAGACTTCACAAATAGATTCCTCACTGACCTAATTTTTACAATTTAAAAGGCAAGTATATTCACTCTACTAAAAGTTCTTGCTTTCAAGAAAAAAAAAAAAATCAGTGTAGAGTGGTGGTGGTAGAGGAGAAAGAGACCCGTCACATAGATTCTGGAAACAAAACTGTAGGAATAAATCCATCCAGAGATCCCAGGGGCTGTCACTTGGGATAGTGCAGGACTCGAAGCTGCAGACTCATCAGGTTCATCTTCATGTTCTGGATCATTTCACTTTGCCGGTTCTGTGAGGCCATTTTCAATACAAGTTTATTTGGTTCAGGAGATTTTCCTATGATGTAATGCTGTGCTTTGTTTTTCATCTGGAGGGCAACATCAGCTCCCCATTTTGCTCTTTAGGAAGAATAAGCCAAGGGAATCCAGGCCAGCAGCCCTTGACTCCCCTGGAAGGTTAAATATTAAATTCCGTGTAAGAAAAGAAATTACTCGGGGGCCCGAGAGATAGCTCAGCAGTTAAGAACACTGGCTGTTCTTCTAGAAGAGGGGGATTCAATACCCAGCACCCACATGGCAGCTCACAACCATCCACAACTCCAGTTCCGGAGGATCTGGCACTCTCTTCTGGCTTCTCTGGGCATTACACAAATGTAGTGCCCTTACATATATACATTCAGGCAAAATACTCATACACAAAAAAATTATAAATAAAATATTTTTTTACATTTTGGGGCTGGAGAGATGACTCAGTGCTTAGCACTGGCTGTTCTTAAGGAGGACTCCAGTTTGATAGCCACATGGCAGCTAACAACTGTCTGTAACTCCAGTTCTTCCAGGGACTCTGACACCCTCTGCTGGCTTCTGCAGGCATTACACTCATGGTGCACTTACAGGCAAAACACTTACACATGTAGATAGATTGATTATATAGATAGATGGATAGACAGAGGAAATTGCTTTATTCTTCACATAGCATAGTGAGCCACTTCATAGACTCAAGAAGGAATAGATAAATTTAGGCATGCTTTTCATTTTACATGCATTTTACATATTTTACTTCATTGGACAGTGCAGACTCCTTTAAAGTGAACAGAATTCTTAGACTCCTCTGTGCATTTCTGTAATGATTTTGTGACATAAATTTGAAGGTTTTGTGTGTGTCTATTAAGAATGGTAGGGTTTCAGCATTTTGTTCTCAATGTGTATAAAGTTGGCAGAATTGGGCTCCAGTAAAGAATGGAAAGCAAAGGTCATTTATAGGAAGGAATATAAATTGTAATCTGTCTGCTCAGAGTTCAGTTGCACATAACAGAATCCACTCTAGCTGGTTCCAGCAAAAGGGGGTTTAGGGCTAGAAAGATATACCTGTTGGTAAAATGTTTACCCCACAAGCACAGGGACCTGAGTTTGAGTTTCATAATCCACATTTACAAAAAACAAAACCTAGTGGGGTGGCCCCCTTAGAGTCCAGGAGACAAACAGATCCCTGGTCTCGCTGGACAGCCAGCCTAGTCTAATCAGGGAGCTCCAGGTTCACCGAAAGACCCTGTCTCAAAAAGCAAAGTGGTTGGCTCCTGCGGAGCTGTACATGAGGTTAACCCCCACCCACCCACTCCCCATACCCATTTACATGCTCAGACACCAAGGGGATCTGCTTCAGGTGTGTGACATGGAAAAAGAATTGCGGGAGAGGGGTCTCTATACCAGTTCGGGCTGTTGTCATTTCCAAGTCACTGGGCAGAACCCACCCTCTTAGAGAGCCTCTGCCTCTCCTGTGTCCACGGCGTAGAGACCACTGTGACCAGATGCTTAAGAAGATGCATGTCTGTACCTTGCCTCTGGTGACCCACAATCCCAGAGACTGGAGCCAAAACAGACTGTTGCCAGAAACCAAGCTGAACACATTGGAGCTCAAAAAGTTGGATTTCATGCTCGATTTCTGGGTTGAAGATGCTCTATCAGTAAAGTCTACAATTACAATATTTTTCTTTAGAAATCCGAAAATCTCCTCCCAAACATTTCAGTAGTGGGGTGCTCAGCTCGACTAACACACGCTGAGCCTGAAGCGGAGCTACCATGTGGTCTCTGCCCCACCACTCTGGGGTGGTACACCACTGAGGACCTGTTCGTTGTGCCACCCACATACCTCACACGGTCTTCATGTCAAGCTCTGTCAGAAGAGCTTTCTGAATTAGACCTGAGAATTCTCCTCATCAAGCATTCTTTATCAGGATCCCTTCACCCTCACATTGTCCAGAGACAAAATTCAGGAGGGTTCTAGAAATGTGGAGCATTAATTACATGGGTATTTACACTCCTTTATCTGAAATATTGTATTTCTTTATGTTGTGACAATGTGACCATATTTTACCTAATATAAATATTTCAAAACAATAGCAAATTAAAGTAATATAAGTAATAAATATAAATAATAAATTACCATTTATTCTAAATATCAGTAATAGACTTTACAAGACTTTTAGTGTTTCAGTAGCACTGTGTGTTATTTAGTATATCATAGCATTTTTAGTTTTTAAATTCTGAATTTTAATATACTTGGGTTCATAATACAATGACTGTACTTAAATTTAAAGACCTTACTCTCATAAAGGGAATAAACTGCTGTAGAAGACTCTAGGAGGAGGGATTTTTCTGGCAGGTGTCTCAGTTTTTCCTTAACTAATTAAGGTTGTCCTTTAAAAATCAAATTCCATGTTCCAGATTCAAAGTCAGCCGGTAGTACTTATACACAGGTGTATTTAGTAGCATATTCATTTGCCAGATCTGTAACAAAGTACTAAAATTGGGTGACTGAAAGCAAGAAAAGGTCCTCCGGTCCTAAAGGCTGGAATCAAGGCGTCAGCAGGGCTGTGTTCCCACTGTGCCTTCGTGGGGGCCTCCCTGACCCTCCTTGGCTGTCCCCACGCCTCCTCCCCGGTTGGGTGCTGGTCAGCGGTCTTTGGCACTCTTCTTTGAGATACATCACATCAGTCCTCCATCTTCACTTGGTGTTCTGTCTTTTGTCTCTTCTTACTGTCTTATCCATTTGTATGTCTGTGTCCAAATAGTATAGAAAAACACTTGTTATATTGAATAGGACCCAGCCTCATGAGCTCAGCTTGGTTAAGTCTTCACAGACCCCTGTTTCTGAATAAAATCACCTTTTAACATCCTTGTGGTTAGGATTTCAACATGCTTCTTTTAGGGAACACAATTTAACGTGTAACAAGTAAGCTCCACTATCTACAAATTACCAGTAATTAAATAATTATACTTAATATGCAATTACATTGCACAGATTTAAGAAGAAAGTACAAAGCCTATGGTAAATATTGAAGCCCATAAAAATAATTATTTGTGAATTTTAGAAACAGCATCTCATGTGTTTGAGTTTCTGAAAATTAGTAGGAAATGGGAAAGTATCAACTTTAACAGAACTGTTCGTTAATTATAATTTTAAGTCAAAGTACTATACCCCTCAAATGAGGCTTCTTTAGTCTACATTCTGCCTTATCATGAGGAATGCTTGAGTAAACTTCAGTCTCTAAGGCATAGGTCAGAAATTGTATTAATAGAACCTCCCAGTCAACCCCAACTTATCTGACAAGTGTAAGAGTGAGAATTACTAGTCTAAATTTTTAGAAATAGTTTATTCTTAAAGCATACTGTTATCTATATAGGAAAAAGAATTACAGATTAAGAGCCAGACATGGTAATGTACACCTGTAATCATAGTACTTAGGAGACTGAGGCAAGAGTACCATGAGTTGAGTGCTAACCTGAAAAAAAGTCTCCTGTGGATTGGTATTTATATATTTCTTCACAGAAAACTCGGGGTAGGTGGGGAAGGATAATACAGATTCTTCAGCCTACATGCCACAGTACACATGTAAAGGTTGGAGAACAACTTGGGGCTGACCTCAAACTCCAAGAGATCTGCCTGCCTCTGCCTCTGAAGTACTGGGATTAAAGGCTTACACCACCATGCCCAGCTGGATTGATATTTTTAAAGATGATCAACTTGTATTAAAAATTAGAAGTCTTAATTGAAATCATAAATGAGGTTTAGATGTATTCAAGCTTTTCATCATCACCGCTTTTTTTTCTGCTGGTGCCACGAATCCCAGCCATTTTGGTGGGACCATTTTAACATACAGCCTGTCTCTGATGAAAGATTGCCTTCTCCATTTAGTTCATCTTAAAAAGTATCAGAAGAATATACCCTATTACATTGAACTTTTTCTTTCAAATTTGGTGAGGTTTTTTTATATGCAGACTTATAAAATTAGTATGCAGAAAGTTGGAATGCCAGAGCTTATATCATACTTTAATAGCAGAGGGAGAAATACCTATAAGAAAAGAAACTAACCACAAACCATTTAGTACCAGGCAGTGTGCTAGACAAAAGAGGCCTATGGCAAAGCTGGACATGTCTTGCTCTGGTGGTGCTCACAGCTTAGTAAATGGTTCAAGAACATGACTAACTTCCCAATGGGTAATGATAAGAGTGATGATTAATACAATACCCTAGAACTGCAGAGTGAGCAGCCAGCCCAGCACTGGGCATCCCAGTCAGTCTGTGGGCAGAGTGATAATTAGTGAGGTGACAGGAAAAGAAGAGAGAGGTGTTTGGCTTGCATGCATGTAAGTGCACCACATGCATGCAGTCCCCACAGAGGCCAGAAGAGGGTGTCGGATCCCTCTGGAACTGCAGTTACAGATGGTTGTTAGTCCCTGTGTAGGTACTGGGAACCAAACCCAGGTCCTTTGCAAGAGCAGCCAGTACACTCTTACCTGCTGAGCCATGTCTCCAGCTCCCAAGTGATAGTTTGTCTGGACGTGTGTTCCTACTTAATTTTACATTGCTATCAACAAACCCTGACAGGAACTTAGGGAGGAAGGAGTTGTGGCTCATGATGTTAGAGGTCCTGTCTGTCACACCAGGGTGTGGAGCACAGCAGCATGCAGCAAGGCGGCCAGGAAGCTGAGGGAACACTGTGCTGGTGACCTCCTCCTTTTTCTTTTTGTTCTGTTTGATTGCCCAGGAACGGTGTGCCTCACATTCAGCATGATCTTCCTCAGTTAATCCTCCAGAAATGCCCTCACAGACAAACCCAGAGGTGTGCTTGACTATTTCCCAGGTGATGCTAAGTCCATTCAAGCCACAAGACTCACCATTCCCACAGTCTAGGGATGCTAAGCATAGAATCAACAGAACCTTCTAGAAGAACCAAACCCTTGGGAAGAATTTTCCTCTCTGAAAGGCTGGAGGTACCCAAGTTGAGAAGTAGTGATGGGCAGAGGTCCCAATAAGGGATGAGCCTGCTGTCACCGGGTCCCGTTCTTAAAATGCCACTCTCCAGAGCTGGTCAGCCCTTCACCAGCTGACTCACTCTGCAGGCATTACTAATCACATGCTCTTAGACCCTGCACCAGGTCTCAACCAAAATCATATATTCCTGTATTCACAATTTAGTCAGGTGGGTGCTACCTGCTCAGTTTGGGATTGAAAAGATAGATACGAATGGAGCCCCGAAGAAATCTAAAAGAGTAGCTTAAGCGGGTGTGGTGGCGCACACCTTTAATCCCAGCACTCTGAGGCAGAAGCAAATGGATCTGTGTGAGTTCAAGGCCAGCCTGGTCTATATAATGCATTCAAAGCCAGCTTGAAGTATATACAACCCTGTCTCAAAAATAAACAAACAGAAAAACTGGGCAGGGTCCTAGCTTAGTCCTGTTTTACTTTATTAATATCTCCTTCCTTTGCTTCCTCAATACTGTGGGATCCCTTCTTCCCTAGGAACCCACAGACTTTCTCACACCATTTGTCAGCGGGCACCTCACTGGAGACATGGGATGAAACAGAAAGTTGGGAAGCGGGCGGGTGTCAGCAGCCCCAGGACTGTGGGCGTGTAAGGGTTGTAGAGTGGCCCTGGTGACCTGCATCCCTGACCTGCACAGTCCCACTCTCCAGTGTCTCTTCTCTAATCAGACAGTTTCCCAGAGTCTAAGTGTAACAGATCTACAGTCTGTCCTCTGAGAATCACAGCCGTCGCGACACCCTTAAACCTTTGTCCTCCTCAGTCTCCGTCCCCTGTCATCCCATGCCAGGCATTGCCAAGGAAGAGTTCCTCCCTCAGACTTCTGCCTCCACCTCTCTCTCACTTCCCTTGTCTTTTCCGTCTGCCCTAGTCTAGTTCTTTCATCCTGAGACTTTCTCCTGCCTCTGATGTTGCACAGTGGCATCAGAAAGTCACTGAAGCACAGAGGCACTCAAGCTGGCAGTGACTCCCCTCCTCACCGCCAGGGAAGCCCGGCGCACCGCGTGCTTCTTCTCAGCTTGCACTCTCAGTGTAGGTGCCAGAGTGTGTGTCTCCTCCTGGCTCCTCTCTGCGTCCTTTGACCTGGCTTTTCCCTCCCTTCTCTTCGCACAGATCCATTCTGTGCTCTCTCCAAGGCCAGCTGGGTTCCTTGCCAGCCTCTCCCCGCCTGCAGAAAGTACCCTCTTCCTTCATGAGCTCCAGAACTGTGTGTGTCACTGCTGAATTCACACTTAAGACTTTCTAGGTCCGTCTGTCATGCGCAGTTTTTTCCCACCCGTTATCTATGGCCAGTCATGGTAGAAAACCAGTAAATGAAAAGTTCCAAGTATCGGCAATTCATAAATAATTTATCATAATTGTTCATCTCCAACTCTGCCCAACTTACAACTTTATATCAATATGATTGTGTTAGAAAAATACTCAGTACCCGTACAGTTCAGGACCACCGAGGTCTCGGCATCCCTGGGGCACTTGGTCTAACCTCTCCTGGGAGAGGCCTATGCTACATTTTCTCCTTCTCTCCTAAACTGTGAGGTTCTCTAGAATAGGACCTGTGTTGTATTTATCCACAAACTAGCTAAATTACTTGGAGACAGAAGTGGTCTTTTCAGTGAGTTCGTGTCTTTCTAAGTTTAAGAAGGCAGCAAAATAATCTGAATTTCACTAAAGATAAGTATTTATGGATAGAACTGGAGATCACTATGTTAAGCAAAATAAGCCAGGTTCAGACAAAAGTCACACGTTTCCTCTCACATGGAGTCTAGGTTTAAATTGTGTGTGTGTGTGTGTGTGTGTGTAAAGATGAAGGGGAGGAGTGGAGAGACCCAGTGAAATGGGGAAGGGAACCAAGAAGGGTAGACGCGGGGACCTGGGAGGGAAGGGGGTGACCGGCAGGAAGGGGCAGAGCGGTGGAGGGGCGCATACAACCGTCATGAGGTATATATGTGAAAGTGTTACATGGGACCCTTTAACTAAAGAATACGTGAAGAAAAGCTGCATATGTAGCCTGAATAGCTTGAGTAGGAAATACTTTCATGTGCTCGACAATCAGTAACTGTGGGAGAGTGCAGAGCAGGATTCTGGGTGCTCTCACGCTGTCCCTTGTTCCTGAAGTGGGGGAAGGGAAGTGTAGACAGGAGGCTTTGATGCTCTCTGAGCACTCCAGCTGCCTGCCCATCAGTCCACACCCTGTAGAGGAGAGGTGTCAGAAGGTCTGAGCTTCCGGAACTAGAATTTTAGTTCCATTGCAAATTGGAATTATTCTAGAAAAGAACAGCAAAAGAAGCAATAACCAAGATGTACATGTTTTCATGGCTAGAATCCTGGAAATGTGTTCGCTCTTCAAGTTTGCCAGTCTCTTTCTGTAGTCTGCTGTTGGTCAGCTTCTGGTGGTTTCTCAAATCATGACTTCCTGACAGACCAGTGCCATCTAATGGTAGAAAAGAGTCTAAAGCTTCTCATTGAAAAGAAAAATCTGGTTTTCCTCATTTTATTTTCTAGTGCCATTTCCAAAAATACACTGCACTACAACTACCACAATAAAAAGGGCGGAAACATCCCGTGGGTTTCATCTGTCAAATAATGTGAAATGTGCTGTACATATTTACCTCTCTTTTGCCTCGTTCAAAGACATTTGTGGCTGTTAAAGAAAATATGTGCCAATAAAATGGTAAAACATTCAAAAACTGCTGAATGCTCAGGATCAGTGAAACCTATAAACCCAGAGAAGAAATATAAACTGGAGAAAAGGCCATTAAAGTAGTCTGAGGCTGGGGTGCTTCCTGTTCTTCCAGAGGACCCAGTGTAGGTTCCCGGTTCCCAGCACACTTGTGGGAGTGCTCACAACTGCCTGTTATTCCAGCTCTAGGAGTTGCAATGCCTTTGGCCTCCACAGGCCACACACACACACACACACACACACACACGGTAGATACACACCCATACATATAAGTAAAA
Organism: Eospalax fontanierii; assembly: GCA_035773235.1. NCBI lineage: Eukaryota > Metazoa > Chordata > Mammalia > Rodentia > Spalacidae > Eospalax > Eospalax fontanierii. Next base: position 69,485,528 of record CM069538.1, read on the forward strand.
ATTAAAATCTTTAAAAGATGGAATCCTGTGGCAATCGATTGGCAGCTATAAAGTGAACAGCTCTGTGGTGGGAATGACTTACAGTGCTGGAGCTCACTTATTTAAAATCGTGTTTGCACACATCTCTCTGTCAAGGGTTCATTATCCTTTATGAGTTACCTGGGCTCAGGCTGTCTTCTCTGTCCCTGATTTGTGATTTTTACACAGTGGCCTTTGAAAGTGCCCTTCCAGTGCGGCATCCATATCACCTGAAAATGTCCTAGAAATGCATGTTCCCAGGCCTCACGCAGACCTACTGGACCGGGAATGGCGGGTAGGGCCAAGCAATCTGTGTTGTAATTCTGATGCCTCAGAAGCCTGGAAACCACTGTTTCTATCTCTGTGGGGGTATAACTGGGAGCAGATTACGCATTAGAATAGGCTGCCTTTGCCTTTTTGTTAACCCCTCTGATCTCTCTTAGGGAATGATTTGGGGGTGCTCATGAAGTGGACCCTGCATAAAATCAATGTCGATGTTTCTGAGACTAGGACAGGTCCAGTGCAGCACAGCATGGCTCAATGCATGTTTCAGAATTCTGAGTCAGTGAAACAGCACCAAAGTCCATGTCGTCCTTCTGGAGATTACTCCAGTGGTGACTCACCCAAAGTCATCATTGATTCCCTGAGCTGAACCAGGTATCCAAAGAGCAGGCAAATACACTGCGCTGCCCAGCCGTAAAGCATTCACCAGGTTCAAACTCCAAGTTTGTAACTAGAGAGCACAATTCAGAGTCCTAACCTTACTAGGCTATTGAGGGTTTTTCAAAATTAGTAACTATGAAGGCTACAGTTGTATATTTAAACCAACTGTTGAGGAATAGTCAAGTATCTAGGTCATTTACACATTTGTAGCTTTAAATTGGAATTTTAAATTTTATTTGGGGGGCGTTGTGTGTGCCACAGCATACATCTGAGGACAGCGTTGTGTCAGTTCTCTCCTTTCACCTTTACATGAGTTCTGGGGATGGAGCTCAGCTCGCCAGGCTTGCCACAGCAAGAGCCTTTACCAGCTGATCCATCTCACTGACCCCAAAGTTGTTGTTTTTTTTTTTAATTAAGCTGTAACACCTATAGAGAAATATAACGACTATACCCCTCCATCCTCCCCCCCAAATTAAGAAGCAAGTGTGGCAGGTAAAATTCTGTTGTAAACCCAATCTATACCAGATCTCTAGAGAAGCTCATGCAAGCTCTTGAGGGTGCCACATCCTGAGCTCTTCAAGCCTGTGAGATCCTCTGACACAGAGGTGCTGCCCAAAGTTTCTCAGTGGCCTCAGATGTAGCTCTTTCGGGCTGGGTCTCCAGTTGTGTCAATATAAACACAATCCTCAGGACGTGTGACCAGAGGAAATAAGCAGGCAGCATCCAGTGTCTGATTTCATCTTGTACTGACTTGTTTCATCCAAAGTTGGAATCGTTTCATGCATGAATTTAGGCAGAGCCAGGGACCCTCAGCCTTCCACAGCACAAGGGAAAAAAAGAATTTTAGAGCCTGATCAGAAGGATGAGGGAAAGAGACTTAAATATTCTACAGTGGCCCTGGAAAGTGTATTAGTTACTGTTTCCTTGCTGTGACAAAATACCCGATGAAAGGAACTTAGAAGGAAGGACTTGTTCTGGCTCGCAGTTTGGGGGTACAGTCCATCATGCCAAGGAAGTCCTGGTGGCAGGAACTTGAGTCAGTTGGTCACATTTCATCTACAGAGGGAGCAGAGACACAAATAGTAGTGTTCAGTTCATTCTCCTTTTCATCAGTCTGGGACCTTTCCCACGGAAGGCTGCCCCTCAGTTTAGGGCGGGTCTTCCCACCCCAACTGCCCAGTGTAGAAACTCCGTTACACACATTCCCGGAGTCCTCTCGTCTGAATGATTCCAGGTCTCATCAAGCTGACAGTCAAATTAACCATCATAGAGAGGGTCTGAATTTAAAGAACAGATATACATGCTAAGTCATCTCTACATAGGACCCAAACCAGCCATTGACTGCACTGCTTCCTCTCACTAGATACTTAAGTTCTGCTCCAGGTCACCTGCTTTGGAGCAGGAGGACTTCAGAAAGAACCTTTCAGTGGGAGGAACTGTCATCCAGTGACACCTGAGCGATGCCATTCTGCCAAGTAGCTTCAAAACAGGAAGTCATTTCTCAGGAGACTGACCTTGAGAACAAAGAATGCATTGACAGTGTTTTGCAGTGATATTTGACCTTCCTCCTGCTTCTGCAAAATGGTTTTAGGGATTTTTGGTTCTATTTTTTATTTTGGTGGTTATCAAGAAGGCCAATTATTAGTATGGTGTACAAGTTCCAACAGGAGAAATTTTAAAACTTGTGTAAAGTGAAGAGGCTTTTGAAGGATTTTTCTGGTTCACCTAAAAAAACATTTGTTAGGCAACAGTGAACAGAAGCTAACTTTTCTCATCCAGAGATTTTTACATGATACTTTTCCCTTACCAATTTCCTTGTAAGAAGAAGAGTCCTAGCAACTCCCCATCGAGAAGCAGGTACACATACTTGGTAGCTACCTGATCTCTGCATTTCTGAGCAAACAACCCCTAGGAAAACAATTTCAGTACAAGCCAACAAAGGTGCTCAGAGGATGAATTTTAGCTAGAAGAAGATAAATTGCTCCGTATACTTATATCTGGTAAAATATATAATATTTGGTCAGAAAAATAGCAAAAGTTTCACATAATTATTATGCCTTTTTGGCATGGTAAAATTCTAGGCAAGAATGAAAATGTGGGGAAGGGCCCTGGATAGATGGCTCAGTGGTTAAGAGCACATGCTGCTCTTCCAAAGGACCTGAGTTCAGTTCCCAGCACCCCACACTAGGCAGTTCATGGAGGCCCTAACTCCCAACTCCAGGGAATTCAACACCCACTTCTGGTCTCTTTGGTGTTAGAAATAAAACCCAAGGACCAAGGACTCCATACTACTACACAAAGAACACACAAAGTGAAAGTAACTCAGCAAAGAAGAGTGTACTTTTGCAAAAGGGTGTGATGATCCAGCAAGCACACAGGACCTGGAAGCTTGGTAGAAAATGTGAGGAAGAGATAATGAATCTAATTGAAATGATAAAGGTAGAAAATGGACTGAGGCTGCTCATCTGCCCAGAGACACCCCAGGCTGCACATCAGCCAACCCTGAATTTCTGTTCAAAATGATGAGGCTGTACTGAGAAGAGGAAGGAAGAAAAGAGGCCGAAGCTTCCAGACAAAATGCAAACCCCGGGGGGAGCCTTCCAGGGAATGTGGAGCATGGCAGAGAGGTTGAATTCATAACTGGAAGGCGAAGAGGCAAAGACAGTAAACAGAGACAGTTGTAGAAACAGAGTTCAATGTTGAAGGAGGCGGTGGATCTGTTTGAGGACAAGAAAGACCTAAATACGTTTGGTTAGTCAATGCAAATGAAATAAATATGTTTAATTAGCCTTGGAAAAGAAAGGTGAAAGATAAGGTGAACGGTCAAGGTTCGTGAAGATAAGCACTGGAAAACAAGAGTTGACCTGTGTGGTTGGTGGCTCAGCTTGGCAAGTCCACAGATCACACACACACACACACACACACACACACACACACACACACACCCCCGAGAAAGAGGAAAGGGTGACTAAGGGTGCAGTCAGTCTCAGACAGCAAGTGAAGTCACTGTTTGAGGGTGAGTCTGTCCAGAGGTGTCATCAGAGTGACGCTGGGGTTCAGAGATTTGAGGCGCCTGTGATGGGTTACAGTAACAGGAAACAAAACCAAGGTGCCTGTGTGATTTGTAGTCTGAACGGAGTGCACGTTTACAGAAGAGCGCACACTGATGGATGGTCTGCCTGACAGCAGGTGTGAGCCCGAGCTACCCTGAGCAAATGTGCACAGGGTTACCTAGAAAGAGCCTCTTCCTCTGTTGAGAGAGGATGGAGACAGCTGTTGGAGCTGCTCTGATCTGTGTGAAGGCTCCATTCCACACTGTGACCTTCCCTAGCAACATGACCAGTGCAGGGAGAGAATCAAGAATAACAGGTTCCCAGAGTTGGAGAGAATGTGAAGCAGGGCATCCGAGGGTTGAGGAAACAAGCCTCTCTGGCTGTCACTGACAGCATCTCTAGAATGGCTGGCAGTTGCTCACTGGTCTGCAGTGATGCAGTGTTCTTGATGTGTCCTGTCCAACAGTAGCCACTAGCTACATGTGGCCAATGAACAACTGAATCACTGATTCCAAGCAGTTTCAGTTTATTATAAATAGTAACTTCAGCACTATGTTCTAAAGTTCTGGTTTATAAGCCAAGCAGTGGGGTGGGGGATGAAACCAGCAGGAGAATTATAAACTGCAGAGAAATTTGCACCAAAGTTCAGAAAGTAAGACGGGAGTATATGAACAGATTGAGAATAATCCTAACTGTCCTTAGAACAGTTCTATGTCGGGGTGGCAGTAGTATCTGTGAACCAAGAGTCAATAACCTGAGGAAGTCAGGAAACTGAGAAGTCAGAACCCAGGCAATTGTGAGTGTGGGGGTTGCGTCTGCAGCCCATGAAGGTGACGAGTATTCACTGGGAGGCTCATGTGAATGTGTGTGAGCATGTGTAACCCGTGAGGGTGACAGGTATTCTCTGGGAGGATCATCTCATACCCACGTCTGGAAGAATGGTACATAGGTCCCAGACAGCACAAGGTGAGAACCATGGGATGAGGAGACAAGGATCAGGAAAGGTCTAAGATTTCACAGCACAGATTATTTGTATTTTTTATTTGTTTATTTAATGGGAAGGGCCTGTGTGCCACAGCACACACGGACAGGTCAGAGGACAACTTCTGGGAGTCAGTTCTCACCTTCCACCTTGTTGAGACAAGGTCTTGCCTTGTTTCTGCCATTACAGGTTAGCTGGCCCAAGAGTTTCTAGATGATTCCCTGTCTCTGCCTCCCATCTCCCTGTAGGAATGCTGGGATTACAGATGGGGGCTACCAAATAGAGCTTCTCAGTAGGTTCCAGACATCAAACAGGTGATCGGCTTGCAAGGCTAGCACCTAGACCACAGAGCCATGTCCCTGGACCGCTTTGGTTTGATAAGTACTAGTTGTCTTTGGGCTGGCAGGATGGCTCAGGAGGAAAGGCACTTGCTGCCAAGCCTAACGACCTGAATCCACAGGGTAGAGAGAAAGAACTGACTCTACAGGTTGTCCTCTGACCTCCACATGCACCCTGTAGCACATGCGTGCCCACCACCCCAATTCAAACAAATATATATATTTAAAAATCCATGCTAGTTGTCTGAAAGAGGCCTGTGGACCACAGAAACCAGCTTCCCCCTCCGGCTTCAGTGTTTTGGGTGGGAGAATCAGGGATGATAGTGGTGGTTACTGTTTGTTGATGGCTTATAACTTTTCTTTTCAGATATGCTCAGACTTTGGAAGTGGACTTCGCTTAGAGGTAAGGAACCAAGGAAAATTACTCCCACTTTTGAGACCCAACAGCTTAGTTTTCTGGTAAACAGATTGGTTATGCTTCACCAGATTGAAAGTCCAGATTGCCTGGGACATGGCCCATCCCATTCACACACGCAGAGCAACATCCAGGAGTGTTCAGTATAGCATTTAATAGAAAAAAAACCTTTCAGGGTAGCATAGCACACGCCTTTAATCTCAGCACTCGGGAGGCAGAGGCAGGTTGATCTCTGTCAGATAAGGCCAGCCTGGTCTACACAGTGGGTTCCAGGTCAGCCAGGGATACATACTGAGACCCTATCTCAAATAATAACAATAATAATTTTGTGTGAAATAGTTTTCCACATAAGGCTTTAAAAACAACAACAAAAAATAAACTTGACCAGTTTAGGTCTTTTGTAGGGGTGTGGCTTTTGAAGCAGAATCTAACCCAATAGCCCAGGGTAGCCTCAAACTCAGAATCCCACCTCCATCTCGCAGGTACTAGGAGGACAGACATGCACCATCTTGTCCAGAGGAGTCAAATTTTTATCGGCAGGTTACTAAGTCCTAAAATATGTGGTAATTTACTATTAACCCATGAGCCATCATAGAAAAATGAAAATTCTCAGCTAGTAAGAAAATTCTTGCCAGGCATGACTTTAATCCCAATACTGAGAGGCACAGGAAGGCTGATCTCTGTTAAGATCAAGACCGACCTGGTCTGCATAGCAAATTCTAGGCTAACTGGGGCCACAGGGAGACTCTGCCTCAAATAAATAAATAAATCATTCTTGATGTGCGTGTTATTCCTAATTTGTTAGGCCTCTAACTTACTCTCTGGCTTTTTTAATGCTTTACCCTGGGAAATTTTTCTATGAAAAGCAAACCTTGAGGCTTTACTAGCTTGGAGACAACCTTTACCATGCTTGTAGAGGTTGATAAAATATATGCATTTCCTCCATGAAAATGAAACTTGTTAAGACATAAAACGTATCTATGTGGGTTTCTTTTAACCAATTAAGTGTATTTTAACTGAAACATTGAAATTTGCACTAATTTTGAAGTATAATAAATGATGGAATATAATTTCCAGACTTTAGGTAAGGTAAACTTGTTACAGTGAATTTACACTTACTGTATTTTTGTTATAGGTCTTAAACACAAGAAATGAAAATAAAGTGCTTCCTAAACACACCCACTTAGTAAGGCAAAAGCGGGCCTGGATCACTGCCCCTGTGGCTCTTCGGGAGGGAGAAGACCTGTCCAGAAAGAACCCGATTGCCAAGGTACTGACCAAAGAGGATTATGACACGTGTGTAGTTAAAACTATGGTGTTAGGAGATTCTTATGTCCACTTTCCATTAAGGAAAATTATATGACGTACTTACCAAATTTTAAAGTATTCAGATGTATTTGAAAATGACGAAATCTTTCTCTTTTTAACAGAAAACGCAGGTGATGCCACATCACTAACACATATGACTTCAGGTTTTGATTCAACCACACTTTGAGGAAACTGACATTGGGTCAATCTACCCATTTCTATGACTAGCACCATAATTCTATGTTTTCTTCTCCTTTCCCTCTTTATTCCTGTGTGTGTTTGTTTTTACATGTATTTAGTATATGCGCGTGCTCACATGCACAACGCAGGCATGTGAAGGTCAGAGGACAGCTTGTGGGGGTCAGTTCCTCCTTCTGTCATGTGGGTTCTGGGAATTGAACTCAGGTCATCAGGCTCGGTGGCAAGTGCCTTTGCCCACTAAGCCCTCCTTTATTTTTTGACTGTTTAGCATGTGTGTACAATGTGCTGTGCCTACATGCACTCTCTGTCAGACTCTGGTTCCCCTTCCTTTCCCTCTTGAGCTTATTCTTCCGACATAGTACCCAGTGACTACACTGCTAGAAAATGTCACCCTCTCCTGAGCAACCATTAACAGTCATCTGCTCCTCAGGAAGGGAAGGGTCCTGGTGGACAGCTCCCCTGTCCGTGATGGAAAGCTGGAGAGCACCACTGTGGGTGTTCAAGTACAAGATGTGGCAGTTAGTGGGCCTGGATCCACGGCTCAGCAGTCAGGAGCAGTGGCTACTCCTGCAGACGTCTGAGTTTGGTTCCTAGCACCCACATGGCTGATAACAACTGTTTTAACTCCAGTTCCAGGGGCTCTGACACCTTCTGTCCCATGGACACTGCATGCACGTGGTGCACTTACATACATGCAGGCAAAACATGGATGCATATAAAATAAAAATCAATCAAAAAATTTTAATGCAGTAATTACTATCCATTGCCCCCAAAATGTATTATGGACCATCCACTTCTCTTGAGCATCCTGCCGAAGTCCCTGTCACCTCCAGCTCACACCACTAGAAGAGCACCCTCCTCGTCCCCTTGCCTCCGTTCCTGCCAAATCCTTACCCACACAGTCTGCTCTCTGGAAATTAGCCAGAGCAATCAGCAGTCATGTGAAAAGACAACAGAGCTTGCTGACCATATCAGCGAGGCCCTGTGGATAGCCGGTGGCCAATGTGCAGGGAAAGAACACCCCTTCCCTGGAATGCAGGAGTCCTTGTGACCCATCCACCCACCTTGGCCTCTCACCGTCCTGGGTTCCCATCCCCTACTGTACTGCATTCCCTCCCGGCACAGCCCCCCGCCCTGCACACCTGCTGTTCCCTCTGTGTGTCATCTGCTCCCCACAGGGCTTTGTGTGTGATGGATAATGTCATTGATCTCTGCTTGCGAGTCACCTTCTCCTCACTTCTCTGTCCTCTTATCCTCCCAGTATGGCTCATTGCTATTCTAAGTTCCAGAAGGGCAGGGCTTAGTCCTTCAGGCTCTCGAGTTCTGCCTGTGCTCTGAACAAGACATGTGTGGTGGGTATTCAGTAAATAACTCTGTGAACACACTTGCACATCCAAGTTTGATGATAGCTTTCCAATCTTCTGAGTGAAGGGCTTCTGTAAGAAAACAGCTCTGGAATCAGAAAGAACGCTCCTTTTTCTAAGACCACATTGTCTTTATAAAAGCCTTCTAGAATCCAGGCTCTTTGGTGTGGCTTCATGTAATAGAGCATGTACAAGCAGCCAGGTGTTTTGTTTGGACCTTGCTTGTTTGTTTGGGTTTTTTGGTGTTGTTGATATCTAAGTCATTCACCTTTCAATACATTTCCATAGAATGTATCAATTCTTAAGACATTACTATTTGTTATTCATACTAATTTTATTATACACATTGTTAAGAGTAAATTTTACATAAAAGTGCAGTATCTCAGATTTCCCAAATTTTCCCCAAACTGGGAATTTCCCCAAATTTCCAGATTCCCTATCTAAAGCAATACTCACAAAAAGCATCAGTCCAGCCCCAGTGTATGCTAGGAAACCTGTGGGAAAAATGTGTCACTAATCCTGGTTTCAGGGTACAGAACTGGCCAGACTGGTAGGGATCGATGTCTTCAGTGACATGTAAAGAAAAAAACTGAAACCTATAGGGCTGCCGAAGCTCATCGTGTTCTGGGAAAGGTAGATTCGAACACAGTTGCCGATAGGAAGAAGATAGCTGGAAAGAACCAGTATGTTAGAAGCATTATTGATTTGCTGAAGTATTCAAACAGGAAAGTGTTTGGTTGTGTTTATCCCTCTCTGGATCGATGCTCTTGTCATACTTTACAGAAAATTGGATGCAGTTACGAAAGTGATTTTTGACTCTGAAGTTTTTACTGTATATGCCAAGTTTAAATATTCTCCCCTCTGAGTCAGGCTTGGTGGCTTTTGCTTATAATCCCAGCACTTAGGAGGTAGAAGCAGGAGGATCAAAAGTTCTAGGTCATCCTCAGCTATAGAACAAATTTGAAGCTAGCCTGAGCTACATGAGATCCTAATTCATAAAATCTACTCCCTAGGGGGTGACAGCATGGAGCATTTGGATAGCATGTGTGATGCTCTGCTTTCTGTACCCAGCACTAAAAGAAAGTAAATAAAGTCTATGTCCTCTCCAAGATGTACCCTAATTGTACCTTAATTTCATAATAGCTCTAAACGGTGATCACTACCATATTCTCCATTGTATAAGAAAAGTGAGGCTCAGGAAGGTAGAGTAACCAGAGTATCACAGAGCTTGTGTGTGCTGGGGATTAGAATCCAGGCCCCTGACTCCTGTCCCATGTATGACAGCTGCAGAGAGATGTTGTCGTTAAAATATTTCATACACATGAAGAATTTAACTTGAGACGTTGCTCTGTTCTTTTTACATTAGATACATTCTGATATTGCAGAAGAAAGAAAACTAAAAATTACGTACAAATACACTGGAAAAGGGATTACGGAGCCACCTTTTGGTATATTTGTTTTTGATAAAAACACGGGCGAACTGAACATTACCAGCATTCTTGATCGGGAAGAAACACCATTTTTTCTGGTAAGAAGGAAGTGTTTTACCTTTATTTGCAGTTCCTCTTTGATGATAATTATGGTTCATTTTTAGATAATAGCAATTGATCTGCTTTAGTTTAAACCCATTATTCTTCACGCCATGATTTCAGCTAACAGGTTATGCCTTGGACTCAAGAGGAAACAACCTGGAGAAACCGTTAGAGCTGCGCATCAAAGTTCTTGACATCAACGACAATGAACCTGTGTTCACACAAGCTGTCTTTGTTGGGTCTGTGGAAGAGTTAAGTGCAGCAAGTAGGAGTCTGTTTCTTTTTCTTTTTAGTTCTTTGTGTATCTGTGTGTCTGCTTGTATGTGCACATGTGTGCAGGTGCCCATGGGGGCCAAAAGAGGGCAACACATCCCTGGAACTGTAGTCATAGGCATTGTGAGCCACCTGATATGGGTGCTAGAAATTGACCCTGAGTCCTCTGCAAGAGCAGTAAGTACTCTTAACCACTGAGTCATCTGTCCATCCCAAGTCTATGACTCTAAATGAATAAACAACCAAAGGCATATTTATCCCCCATAAATAAACACCAAATTCTATCTCTTAATAAAAGTTGTCACAGGACAAATATAATCAGCCTATTACTACAGGTTTGGATCACTTTCAGTAACATAAATTTGAATAACCATAAGTATCTTGAGTTTTATAAAAGATGGTAGATTGATACAACAAGTAAAATATCCGTAGCAACTACTCAAGCCTGCTCCTTAACAGGAAGTCAGCTGTCAACACTATATAGCAAATGAGCCTGGTTGTATTCCAGTAAAACTTTATGAGCAAAACAAGTAGCCAGTTGGCTTTGGGCCACTGGTGGGTGCAGTTGTGGACTGTTGATTTATATTACTTTTACTGTAAGGTTTGTTGACAGCACTGTTCAAGGCAGTGCTCTCTATAAGACCTTGAAGGAAAGGTTCTGTTTGGTGATAATAAAAAGAATAGTCATACCTCTGATTTATCTCAGTAAACCTCAAGCTGGTGTGTCAGCACCCATCCTGCTCAGTCCTGGCTGTTAGATCAATGTGTGGCCCTCCTACGGGAATTTTTTAAATTTATTATTGTGTGTAACCGCATGTGTAGGAATGCATGCCACCACACTGAAGATCAGAGGACATCTCTGTTCTGTCCTTCCACCTTTGCATGGGTTTCACAGATCAAACTCAGATCATCAGGTTTCCACAGCAGGTGCCTTTATCCACTGAGCCATCTCGATGGCCCTGTAGCAGTTTTACAGACTTAACTCTGAACTCACCTTACCTTGATCTTCTCTTTCCTCCAGTTCTCCATTCACATTTACTTCCTCATCCAGTTAAGAGTGTGTGTGTATGAGAGAGAGAGAGAGAGAGAGAGAGGAGCCTGCATATGCATCCACAGAAGTTGGTTCTCTCCTTGCATATGGGCCCTGGGAATGGTCCTGGTCAGTCTTAGTAGCAGGTGCCTTTATCCATGGAGCCACCTCACCGCCCTCATTACTCCAATTTTTTATTGTGAGAAACTGTGACTTTGATGAGGACCCTAAATCCTTCTAGAAACAAGCTGAAAGATTAACATAGTAACCCATCTGTAAATGCACTTGCTTAACACCTTCGCCTCCAATGCCAGACACGCTTGTGATGAAAATCACCGCAACAGATGCAGATGAGCCCAATACTCTGAATTCTAAGATCTCCTACAGAATCGTATCTCAGCAGCCTGCAAACCCTCCAGTGTTCTACCTGAATAAAGACTCGGGGGAGATTTATACAACCAGCATGACTTTGGACAGAGAGGTCAGTTAACGTTGCCCGTCTTCTGTGCTCCCTCCTTTCTGTCCAGCTTCTCCTCTCTGTTTTCAAATGTTCTTAATGTGTTGTGTATTCCTCATTTGCAGAGTAACTCTAAGACTTATGTCTTAGGGATGTGCTGTCCACTATGATAGTCGTTAGCCATGTGTGGCTGCTGAGCACTTGGAATGTGACCAGTCCAAATTGAGGTGTACTATATCTACGTTGAAATGGGTAAAATGTGCACCAGATTGAGGAGACCTAAACTATCACCATAAGATTAGGGTGTGCTGCACACCTGTAATCCCAGCCCTCGGGAGCCAGAAACAGGAGGATCACCGCAGGTTCAAGGCTAGCCTGGTCTACATAGTGAATTCCAGGGTAGCCTGAGCTATATTTTAAGATCCAGTTTCAAGAAGAAAGAGGAAGGAAGGAAGGAAGGAAGGAAGGAAGGAAGGAAGGAGGGAGGGAGGGAGGGAGGGAGGGAGGGAGGGAGGAAGGAAGGAAGGAAGGAAGGAAGGAAGGAAGGAAGGAAGGAAGGAAGGAGGTTAATTTTTGAAAACTCACAAAGATCCAGTTTGAGGGAGGGAGGGAGGGAGGGAGGGAGGGAGGAAGGAAGGAAGGAAGGAAGGAAGGAAGGAAGGAAGGAAGGAAGGAAGGAAGGAAGGAAGGAAGGTTAATTTTTGAAAACTCACAATGGTTGGACCTACCTTTAATCCCACTCGGGCAGAAGTAGGCATATTTCTTTGAGATCAAGGGCACTCTGGTCTGTGCTGCACAGTGCGTTCAGGCCCATTAGGGCTACAGCAGACCCTGGCTCAGAAAAACAAAAAGAAAAAACTCTCATAAAGGAGAAAAATGTTATTTTAAATCTCATAATGAGATCTAGTCAGAGAAAGAGAAGGAGGGAGGGAAAAATTTTAAAGCACATAAAGGAGAAAATTGCTTTAAATCTCAAAGAGAAATTTAAGAATTTGAGTAGTTTCTTAGAAAATTCTCGCAAATGTTTTTTGTTTTTACTTCAGATTTTTAAATCCAAAGGGTAGATAGATGATGTTTCTTTTAGATATTTAATCAATTATTTTTATTTTATGTGCGTGCATGTATTGCCTGCACGTAAGTGCACCCGTGTCACGCAGTGCAGTGGAGGTCAGAAGAGGGTGTTGGATCCCCTGGAACTGGAGTAATGGACAGTTGTTAGCTTCCATGTGGATGATGGGAACCAAATCCAGGTCCTCTGCAAGAGCAGCCAGTGCTCTTAACCACTACACCATCTCTCCAGCCCCAGATGAGGTTTTTAAATGCTATATATCCAGAGTTTTAATAGTACATAAGAGCAAACTGTTAATGATCTTAAGAGTACTATGGCATTATCAAATGCAAATCTTATCTAAGCTTTGTATTATACTTGGAAGCTAAGTGCTCAGACAGGAAGGACTGTGCCCCAAATTCTATTGAGATCTTTGTAAGCTTTAAGAATACAGTTGGTAGCACCTAAAATTCTGCAGACCTTTTCAGATAAACTTAGAACAGAACAGTGCTATTTTGAATTAGCAGTACTGAAGTGCAGACTGTAATATTAGGTACTTTTCTGTTGTGGTACAGTAAAACACTGACCAGCTTACAGAAGGAAGAGTTTATTTGAGCTGACGGTTCCAGTGGGTTAGAGTCCATCATGCGGGGAAGGCATGGTGGCAGAGGGGGCCGGAGCAGAAAGCCAAGCACTCACATCTTCAAGCAGGCAGAAGAAGGAGAGGGACTGGGAATCCATCAAGCTTAAGAACTTTCAAAACCCACCCCCAGTGACCTGCTTCCTCCAGCATGGCCACAAACTGGGGACCAAGCATCAAATACTTGGAGCCCATGGGGGACATTCTCATTCAAACCACCACACAGAGCTTGAGCTAGTTACTACAGCCATCCCTTACTGGACACAGTGGACACATAATCCACATAAGCCCTGTGAGGCAGACCCAGCTCTTATGGCCATCTGTGCCATAAGAGTGTGTATCCAGCCCAGCCTGTAAGTGACAAAGCCAGAGACGGAACCCAGGCAGCTGCTCCAGAACTGCAGCTTTCCTGTCCACTGAATGGTTCTATCCAGCACAGGACACCTCACACACTGATGCTGCCAAGACCCTTAAACCCCAGACATAGCAAATGGAGCCATCATTAGGAGACCACAGAGAAGGGCTCACTTTGTCTTTAGTTTTATGTTGTATTTTTTGAAGTTTTTGAGAAAGGGTCTTATGTTGCTGAGAATGACCTTGAACTCCTGAACCTCTTGCCTCCACCTCCTAAACAGAGTTCACATTTTTGTTTGGTTGGTTTTGCTTTGGTTTTTTTTCATGTGCTTTTGAGTAACATCATTGACACCTTAGTGAGATCGCTGTGTGGGACATGCTTCCTACAAGTCCTCTCTCTGGGAGAGTCTGAGCAAAGTTCTCCAGGTTTCCCCATCCCTGGCCCTGTTTTCTTGCAGTCAAATTTTCCTGGGTTAACATTTAGCTGAAATAAAAGGTATGACAGAAAATAACCAATTCCTACAGTCCCACCATCACATCAATGGAGAATAAACTATATTGTGTGCTTTTGATTTGAGAGTACCAATGACAGACTTAGGAATTTGTCCATAACTCCACCAGGCCTTTCTGCCCTCCTATGGAAGTTCTAACTCCAATAAATAGCATCCCACACTGTTGGGGTCCCTCTGCTCGGGGCCAGCCCAAGGGGGACGCCCCAAGAGGGTGCAGGGTCTCCACCAAGAGTGGGTGAGAGGCACGCAGTCAAAACACAGACACCAGGAGCTGGGTGAAAGCATGCAGAGGGCAAGCTGCAACAAACTCATTTATTCAGGGAGGTGCAAAGGGTTTTATGGGTTTGGTTAGCCAATCGTTCCATGGGGTGGTTCCCAACTGCGGCCACTAGTGTTTCGTCTCTTAGGTAGATCATCCAGGCACGAGGTGGAAGCTAGTGTCCGCCTGGCCAGAGCGGAATGCCAGGTCCACAGAAGCCATTCCTTTATTCTTCATGGCAGGTGGCCTGGCTAAGGCCCTTCCTGCGTTACACCATACACCACACCAACAATAAAAGATCACAAAACTGAGTTATGAATAAAATGTACATAGTCCCTTCCCTCGGGACATAGTGAACTCAAACCAGAAAGCGGACAGGAGCAACACTGTTTCACCCCACTTGACTCTTCTCATTTCTCCTTGTACTGCAGGAACACAGCAGCTACTCTTTGACTGTGGAGGCCAGAGATGGTGATGGGCAGATTACAGACAAGCCAGTCCAGCAGGCCCAAGTTCAGATTCGGATTTTGGATGTCAATGACAACATACCTGTTGTGGAAAATGAAATGGTGACTTGTTTGTACAGTAAATTTACCTATTTTGAGTCCCAACCATAACTATATCATCTGAGTTCATATTGCATCAAAATAAAAAAATCCCATTTGTGTTTTGCAGTACGAAGGGATGGTTGAAGAAAATCAAGTCAACGTCCAAGTTATGCGCATCAAAGTGACTGATGCGGATGAGATAGGCTCAGACAACTGGTTAGCAAATTTTACATTCGCATCAGGAAATGAAGGGGGCTATTTCCACATTGAGACTGACACGCAGACCAATGAAGGGGTTGTGACCCTTGTCAAGGTAAGTACCGTGTCCACACTGGGGTGGGACTATGGTGGTAGGAGAGACGCTAACATATTTTGAGCCCCACACACTCACAGCGTGCACTTTACACAGTGTACATCAGCCAGCACATCATGGTTTGGGAACAGGAGCACCCTTCCCAGCCCAAGTCATATGGGAGGAAACAGTCACACTACAGTTCAGATCCAGATCCGGGAACTCAGCTCCCAGCCACAGCGCCTGGTGCCAGCATCGGTACAGCATGCCCACACCGTGACCCTGACTTACAGGGCTTTCTAGGAACGTGCCTTTTAAAAATAAGACTGATTTTCTTTTTAATGATGTGTATGCCTGTATGTCTGGATGGGTGTGTACACGTGAGCGTAGCTCCTGAGGGGACCAGAGGTGTCAGATTCCCTTGGAGCCCGGTCACACACAGTTGTGAGCCACCATCTTGAGTACTGAGACCTGGACTCAGGCCCCTTGCAGGAGCAGTACATACTCTTAACCACTAAGCCATCTCTTCAGCCCTAGGAACTTGCCTTTTAAAGAAAAATTCACTTGTGATTCTAGTAAGTCTTCTGGGGGCTGCATTTTGAAAGAAAGTAATTGTTTTCCCGTGCATCCTGGGATCAGGGCAGGAAGAACTGAATTGGGTAGTGTTATCCAGCATACGAAGGTGAGGATGTGCTTCAGTGGTAGAGTGCTTGTCTAGCCTACATGAGACCCTAGGTTCAATCCAGCACCAAAAAAGGAAAAGAAAGAAATACATGGTTGATGGATGTACCCAGAATACCAGCAGTGGGAGGGAGAGTTGCCAAAATTCAAGGCCAACCTGAATTATATAGAGAATTTGGGGCCAGCCTAGGCTACAAAGTGAGATCCTGTCTCAAAAAAAAAAAAAAAAAATTCATATGGATACATTTGGGTCTTACAACTCTCACTGAACTTTTAAAACAAAAATTGTAAGATGAATTTGTATATAACAAAATAAATAAGAATATTAATATATTTTAAATCATTTGTTAGAATTACCTTAACAGGTTTTTAAACAAAATATAAAGCTATAGCTTTTAAAATTCTGTCTTGTTAACTTTACATTCAGGTAGAAATTCATTCCAGACATTTCTCAGTTTGTTAGATGTATAATTATACACATGCATATATGTGAGACTGGGTAAGCTCTACAGTATGAAAAGAAGTGGAGTGTAAATGGCAAACAGTTACCTTGAAACGTCAGAGCACCAGAAGCTTTCGGGAATTTAAACTATCTTTTTAAAAGCAGGGGAAAATTGAGTAACATCGCCTCACGTTTAAAGGGAAGACACATTTCATGATCCTTGAAAAAAGTGATATCAGAGATCAAATAAACATACTTTGCGTTAGCAGTTTTGGCAAAAGCCCCTTTCCTCACACAGTGAAATATCTAATACACAGCTTAGGGAGTGCTCCTTCAAGGGAGACTGATCTTTCCAGGACTCAGCAGCAGAGAGAGAGTCACAGGTGCTGTGCTGCATGGGCATGGAGTAGGTTCTGTACTTAAACAGACCTGAAAATCCTGGGGCTTTTTTTCTTCACTCCAGGAACTCTGGTTTTGAGTATGTGGGCACCACAGCATGAGTCTGTGGAGGGGACAGAGCTGGCGGTGTCTATTCGCCAAATCAAACCTACAGAACGTATGTTCTGCAGTATTAACCAAAGACCTATTTTTTTTCAAGAATGTATATTTCTGAAAATAATGTTGATAAAAATAAAAATGCTTCTGTGCCATGTGTGGTGGTAACCCCAGGAGGTGGGAGCCAGAGGCAGGCGGAACGTGACAAGTTGAAGGCCAGCCTGATCTATGTAGAGTTCCAGGGCAGCCAAGAGCTACATAATGAGACCCTGTCTCAGTAAATAAGTAAATAGATAAATAACTGAAATTTCTTAAAACCTCCTAAACACCCTTCACATCTGTGAATTCCCCAGTTTCTGGGACTTGTTTCAGTCTGCGTAAGCATGGCCGTGGTGCAGGTGTGTCCCCTGTGTGTCAGCCTCACTTGAAGCCATCCATGGCGTTCTCTGCTTTTCATTTCTCTTTTAATTTTGGTTTTGCCTCTCCAGGAAGTGGACTATGAAAAAATGAAGACTCTGAACTTGAGTATCATTGTCACTAATAAAGCAGCGTTTCACAAGTCAGTGCAGAACAAGTATAAGCCCACACCCGTTCCCATCACAGTCAGGGTGAAAAACGTGCCCGAAGGCATTCATTTTAAAAGCAGCACCATCTCTGTCCGGGTTAGTGAAGGGATGGATAAATCCAGCCAGAGCCGGACCATTGGAAAATTTCAAGTTTTTGACGAAGACACTGGACAAGCAGCCAAAGTCAAGTAAGTTCTGGCTTGGACCTGTTTCTACACTTTCAGTTATAAGTCTGTTTTTGAAATGACTGTGTTTAAATGCTTATGTATAAAA
Organism: Eospalax fontanierii; assembly: GCA_035773235.1. Taxonomy (NCBI): domain Eukaryota; kingdom Metazoa; phylum Chordata; class Mammalia; order Rodentia; family Spalacidae; genus Eospalax; species Eospalax fontanierii. The sequence goes on from CM069538.1 coordinate 69,503,272, forward strand.
CTCAAATCTGGACAGCCCCATTCCTTCAGAACCAGCATTCCAGTTCACCAAAGGCCTGTGAAGTCAGTGCCCGCAGACCGGCCCTGTGCTGAGGGAGGAAGAGTTTCTCTCTGGATGTGCTTCCTCAGCTGCTATGTCTGAGGATAAGGCTAGGCCAGTTACCAGAGGCAGCACTCCTTGAGAAAAGTGATGGAGGAAAAGTTCAGAAAATAAGTTTGTAAAATTCTTACTTCCTGACAGAATACTGGATAGTGAGAAGTAGGAGAAACCATGCCAGCACACACATGTAACCCAGCACTGCAGAGGCCGAGGTAGCAGGACCCGAGTCTCTGCCAGCCTGGGCTGCATAGTGAGACCCTGTCTCATTAAAAAGAAAAAAAAAAAGAGGAAAAAGAAATGTGCCCAAAATTCTACTTTACACAAATTTCCACAGATATTTTATTATTTTTATTTTATGTGTATGAGTGTATTGTCTGCATGTATGAAAATGCAAATATATTGTGCAATGCCTGCAGAGGTCAGAAGTGGATGTTGGTTCCCCTGGAACTGGAGTTACAGACAGTTGTTAGCCACCATGTGGGTGCTGAGATTAGAACTCAGTCTTCTGCAAGAACAGCTGAGCCATCTCTCCAGCCCTTGCTCTGTTTTTAAATTGTTTCACATGTACCAGTATGGCGAAAGTCATTTACCAGTAAATCTTAGGACTTAATCATTTAAACCACATTATTTGGTTCAGTGACAGGTGAACTTATATGCTTGTTGATTGTGATGATCATAGTACTTAAAATTCATTTAAGAACTTACTAGCTAGGGATGGAGAGACAACTCAGAGGTTGTCAATTCCTAGACCCACACAGAATGGCTCATGATTGCCTGTGACTCCAGCTCCAGGGGATTCTGACACCCTCTTCTGGCCTCTTGGGGCACCTGTCCTCCTGAGTACATACCCATACACAGAAACATACACAAATAATTCAAAATAAATCTTGTAAAAAACCATTAATAAGTAAAAGAACCCCATCTTTAGCTTTGTCACAGTATAGCATTTTACTGATTATTCATGTTAAACATTTATTTCTGGACATTTGATAAACCATGTGAGTGCCCACCCTACCTGAATGCTGTCTGGTCTTCATAACAGCAAAGAACATGTGCAGACCCCTTAAGTGAGACCATGTAAAGCATGCCATGTGACTTGTGAGTTTGCTGCTTACCTGGCCTTCGTTATTTAACAGCTATGAAAATGGGGAGTCTGGGCCAGTAGTTCAATGCTAGCTTTAACTGTCCGGAGCTGGGAGTGACACTCAGAAGCACTTGTGAATATCCAAAGTGTTGCCATTGACTCTTTAATTTGATTTTCTGGTTTGAGGGTTTGCTTATGTTTGTTAAGACTATGTTTCATACAGTGCAGACTAGTCCCCAGCTCACTGTATAGCCAAGGATGACCTTGAATTCCTGATCCTTCTGCCTCCACATTCTGGGCTCACAGACATGCACCTTCACACCTACTGCTATTTTCATTTATTCCTAGCAACACTAAGAAACAAGTTCAAGTGTAAGGGGGTTGTTTTCAAATAGTGCCATATATAAATAGTACTATAAATTAGCCACCCATTCCTGTGTCTAAGCAGTCACTTCATGGAAAATAAGCGATTAATTTGATTGGATGAATGAAGAGACTCATACATTTGGCTTGTATTTTTATGTGTTAAACTCTATAGTATTAATTACATATATTTCTGAAAATTCAATATGAATATTCTCACTTCTTTCCCATAGCTAGCTAAAGAGAGTTATCATTCCTAACAATGTAAAACATATGTACTTCCATTTAAAGCAACTACTGATTTTTAAACTTGGCATTTTAAAATCTTGACAGTATCCCAGTAAACAATATAACATAAGCTTCCTTCCACCTATTTTTAATTATCAATTTGTATGAGTGTATTGCTTGCGTGTATGTAAGCTCACCCATGTCATGCAGTGATGCAGAGGTCAGAACAGGGTGTTGAATTCCCCTGGAACTGGAGTTAGAGACTGGGTGCTGGGAATCAAACCCAAGTCCTCTGCAAGAGAAGCCAATGCCCTTAACCACAAGCCATCTCTCCAGTTCTCTACACCTATCTTGTAACACTCAAAACCAATATGCAAGCAGGGCATGGAAGTACACACTTTTAATCCTAGCACTCAGGAGGCAGATCTCTGTGAGATCCAGGCCAGCCTGCCCTACATAGTGAATTCTAGGCGAGCTACAGGGAGACCCTGTCTCACAAACCAAAGCAACAAAATGTGTGTAACAAAGTGTGTGTAATGGGGTGAAAATGAAGTAGAGTTATAGACATTAGCAGTCCCCGTTTTATCCAGAAATAAAAAGAAATCTCGTGTTTTTTATAACAGATATGCAAAAGTAGAAGATATAGACAATTGGGTCTCTGTGGATTCTGTCACCTCAGAAATTAAACTGGTAAAGATTCCTGATTTTGAATCTAGATATGTCCAAAATGGTACCTACTCTGTAAAGGTCGTGGCCATATCTGATGGTAAGTTGATAAACAGGTATTTTTTTTTCTTTTTGGTTAAATGCATTCAGATTTCAATTTCCAGTGTCAGAAACTTCTGTTGTGACTGTTTCAAGCCCACTCTCTCCAGTGGCTGAACCTTCATGTCCTGCCTATTTAGTGACTCGGACATTGCTGAGTTGAACTTGAGACCTAACTAGAATGGGAAGGGTTTTAGAGGATAGCACCCACACCAGACAGACTTGAAGACTGATACTGCTCACAGTCAGTGATATAAAGGTATGTACTCTCTTCTGCTTATTTTTAAGATCATCCCAGAAAAACCATCACTGGCACCATCCTTATCACAGTTGAAGACATCAATGACAATTGTCCCACGCTGGTGAACCCAGTACAGAGTATCTGTCATGATATACCATACGTGAATGTCACTGCAGAGGACCTGGATGGACCCAAGAACAGTGGGCCGTTCAGTTTCTCCATCATTGACAAGCCACCAGGAATGGCAGAGAAATGGAAAATAACACACCAAGAAAGTAAGCAATGTTGTTGAACTACATTCAAGTCTGAATATTAAGCATGGCAATTAACAAATATTTCTACAATGTAGGTTGTGTTTCAAATTCTATTTCAAATATAATTTCCAATAAAGGATTTGATAGTATAAGGCTCTAAACCTGTAGGTGTAGTATCTTATTACCTTTTATATACCTCTGGAAAGAAAACACAATGGTCTAGCATGCCCAAAGGGAGCTTAGTATTCTCTGTGTAGCTTGAAGTAGGTCTAAACTAGAGTCTTCTAGGTAGAACAGTCATAGATTCTTGAAGTGTGCTAACGATAATTCTATTTAAAGTAATTTTTATTATGCATTTATTGTGTGTCAGGACCTCTCATATATTATTACACTCCATCTTTCCCACCACACTGACAGGTGGGAAACTTTGGCTGAACTGGGTTGTAGTAATGTGTTAAAAGACTCAGAGCTACCTTGTGATTGGGACAACCTGGTAAAAGGTTTGGCTGTCACACTGCCCCCATGCCAGCAGACACACAGTCATATGTCTGTGATTGGGCATATTTCCCCTTGTTGCTGTGAACTTCTGAGTGTCCTTGAGGCCAGTCTCAAATACTGAGCATTCTACCGAGAAAGTATCTCAGCAAAGAGTGTTCATTTCAGAAGTTTGCAGGTTTATCATGGAGTTTTAAGCCTAGCAAATATTTACCATTATCTTAAAAGAAGGGGCTGGAGCGAAGGTTCATCAGTTAAGAGCACTGAATGCTCTTGCAGAGGACCTGGGTTCGGTTCCCAGCATCCACATGGCAGCTAACAACCTTTCATTAACTCCAGTTCCAGTGAATCTGACACCCAATTGTGGCTTGTGTACATGGTGCACTTACATCAATGCAAAGCATTCATACACATAAAAATAGAATACATTATAAAGTGTACCAATATTTTTAATTTTCAAAATTTTGATTGTACAGTGTTTGGAACAAAAAATTAAAAACAAGATTGTCCCATTGTTGTTGGAAATTATTACAGATACCGTATGGGTTCTGTTACATTTGAAAACTGCCTTCATGACAGTTTTTTAAGGTTTGGTAAGATAAGCAGCAGTGAATGAGGGTGTTATCTGACTCACCTTATCTCTTGCATTCCCCCGCTGTAGATGGTGGTGTAGCATTTTGTAAACATTTGCTAAAACAAATCATCATGAAAAGTGTCCACACCTGGGCCTCTGTTTCCAAACATTGTTCTGATCTGTGGGCAGATTTTGATGAGCGCACAGAATGAATTCAATAAGGAGTTAAGGAAAAATAAAGCTTCTGCCTGGAGCTAAATAAAGTAATAAAGTACCTCTGCACAGTTTAGATTTCCTCCACTCTTTTTTATTCCCTGTACCACGCCCGGTAGGTACCAGCGTGCTGCTGCAGCCAACTGAGCAGAAGCTGGGGAGAAGCGAGATTCTGTTCCTGATTCTGGACAGCCAGGGCTTCAGCTGCCCCAAGGACCAGGTCCTGCAGCTCACCGTGTGCAAGTGTCTGCGTAGTGGTGGCTGTGCCGAAGCCCAGTATGACAACTACGTGGGCCTGGGCCCTGCCGCAGTCGCACTCATGATCCTGGCCTTTCTGCTCTTGCTGCGTAAGTTCAGGGGCTCGCTTGAACTTTTTTCCGTCTTTAGTGACTTCTCACCCTGGTCGTGGGCTGTGTCTGTCCAGATATTTAACCTCAGGAGAGCACTGGGGGGCCGAGTAGGGATATGATCCCGGATGTGTGTTAAATCCTGCAGAGCTCCCCGTGGGAGTCAGTTGAGAATTTTGACTTACAAAATGTACTAGTTTTTTATTTAAATAGCTTTTGGCATAAATCTTGCTGGTATTCCCATTTGGATGAGCTGCTCCCAGTGCCCTGCATTTGCAGCCTGACTATAAGGTTATTTTACACTCCCAAGTTATCCCAGTCTGTGTTGCACACTCAACACAGAACTCCTCCACTCACCCTGTCTTCCTGCCTCTCTCATTCCTTCCTGGCAACTGGACTTGCCTCTGGCCGGCACCCGTTCCAGCCATCCCTCTTCTGAGCACCCCTGTGCGCCTCCATCATAAATTCTACGAGTTCTGCCTAACTGAGGTTCCTCCAAAGACCTCGGGTTTCTTTTTAGAAAAGGGGGAACTTAAACCTGGGATCCAGTACAGTCCTGCTTCATGTGGTCACTGAACTTGGGTGGAGTTGCCACCTCCAGTGCAGTCTAAACCGTTTCACTGAGAGAGGAGGAACCACTGGTAGATGTCTAGTTAGATGCGCAGAACTCAACAGTTTACACTGAACTTCTAGACCATCTCCTCTGTTTGATGGGAAATTGCAATGCAGGCATGTAACAGTAGATGGCTTATCTCAGCTTACCAAGGAGCTGCTGGGTCTCCTCGGGGACTGACTGATTCTCTGCCCTGCCTTCCCATCCCACATGCCCTGGGATCTAACCTGGCACTGGATGGCTTCCATCTCTGAATCACTTTCAGTGGCCCTGCTGATTTTCTGTCAGTTATTTTATGTGAAAAGGGATCTAAAGGGATTCAGTTTCTTAAGCTGCCAAATGGGAGTGGCAGTGAAACCTAATTGGGGTGACCTGCTTGCAGACGTGGTTAGTGCTTCGCTGCAATCATCAAGGGACCATCACTGGGCTTTACCTCCTCCTGGAGACAGAGAAGGAAATCACACACACAAGTTTAGGAGTTTTAACTGTAAACATCATTTTGGAAAATAGTACTTGGGGATGAGGGATGCGGCTCATTTGGTAGAGGGCTTGCTTAGTATGCATGAAGCCCTGAGTTGATTTCCAGATTGCACAAAACTGGGCACCGTGGTGCATGCCTGTAATCCTAGCACTTGGAAATAGAGACAGAAGGACCAGACTGGGCTACCCAAGACCCAGTCTCAAAAAGAAAATGATACTTAGGTAAGTCAAAGGTGAAACAAAATCTGTGCCTTTCCCAGAATCCCACTCTGAGGCAGGTAGAATAGTGGTGTCTGTGTTTGAGATCTACACACATTAGATTTTTTCTACCCTTAAGAATTTTTGATGATTTGGGGTTTGGTTTGGGAGTTTTGTTTTTTATATAAGGTTTCACTCTGTAGCCCAGGCTGACTTGCAACTCACAGCAATCCTCCTGCCTCAGCCTCCCAAGTTCTGATGTGCTGGGATTGCAGGCATGTGTATGCTTATCTGCTTTTGATCTCTACAATGCATATCTTTTTATTATATTTTTTATGTCTGAGTGTTTTGCTTGCATGTATGTGAGTGCATCCATATCATGCAGTGCCAGCAGAGATCAGAGAGGGTGTTAGATTCCCCTGAAACTGGTTATGAACAGTTGTTAGCCACTATATGCATGCTGGGAATCGAACCCAGATCCTCCACAGGTCCTCTCCAAGAGCAGCCAATGCTCTTAACTGCTGAGCCATCTTTCCAGTGCCAACAATGCGTATCTTTTGGACTGTAAATTTTACAGATTTGGGAACAGTAGTTTAAAACATTTTCATCTTTACAATGGTTTTGCTAATTGTCATACAATCTCATCTGGTCACAATATTCTAGCCAGAGGCAGACTCTGTAATGACAAGACCTTTGAGTCAGAAGAGTCCCTCCTGCCTTCAAGTTTTAAGGTAATTTTAGCAAAGCAAGCTTGGAGAGACTGGGTCAGGTTGAACAGAAGAGCAGGGCTTCAGTTGTGTGAAGACTGGGCTTCAGTTTAAGTCCTGTGCTGACTCCACAGTGACGCCTGGCTAAAATCGCGTCTCCGGGCTGTTTTGCTTCTCCGCAGTCATACCGCTCTTACTTCTGATATGCCATTGTGGAGAAGGCGCCAAAGGCTTCACCCCCATTCCTGGCACCATAGAGATGCTGCACCCATGGAATAATGAAGGGGCACCACCCGAGGACAAGGTCAGTTCATCAGCAATGCAACCTGCTGCCCTCTTCCTGATTTGATTTGGCAGAGGGAGGATGTGGGGAGGTCAAGACAGGGCCTCGCTCTGCAGCCCAAGCTAACCTCAAATTCAAAGCAGTCCTTCTACCTCAGCCTCCCAAAGTGCTGGGATTAATAGCTCTGAGCCACCATGCCAGGCTCTCTTTAAAGTGGCCTTAGAAGATGTTTCCAAAACTTTTGGCCATGAGAGAGTATAACCACAGTATTGTGATACACTACATGTATTAGGAGCTGGCATACAGTTCCTAAAGCCCATGGCTTCAGTCTTGAGGACTTAGAATCTGACAGTGTCAAAACAGAATTGACTTAGAGGAATCTATCTGGCATTACTGCAGAACTGACAACACCTGACTTGCTGGTTGGGAGAAAGCCCCATGGCTTCTGTAGTCGCTGGAGTCTATGTAGATCTTTGATGGGAAAGTAAAGAACAGGCTATTTACCCCACGGTGGTCATTAGATCTCACACACAGCTTTATAATGAAAGTTCAAATGACAGCTTAGGTTCTGTTCTTTGCCAGGGCAGAGTTGAGAGGGTTTAACAACAATGCAGAGCAACAAGCAACAAAAGTATGTAGGGAATTTAGAACAAAAACTTTGTTCCACTGTTAAATGGGTGGGTTTTTTTACTACCAAGAACTTTCATTCCCCTCAGTGTGTTGACATTGGGAAATAGCAATCCCCCATGTCACTTATGAAAGTGGAAACATCTCTTCCCCCTCCTGCTTAACAGACAGCTCCTCATTTCATCCACCTCAAGCAGGTTTTCCTATAGAATATATGATTCAGCATCAAGTGGCAGAAGGCTCGGTATTGCCCAGGTGGAGAATGGAATGGTAATACCCTGTATTAGTAACTTTTTTATTGCTGTATAAAATACCTGATCAACAACTTAAGGAAGAGTTAGTTTACCTTGAAATTCAAGGAGAAACAGCCTGTCCTGGTGGGAAAGCCATAGTGGAGGGGCAGGAGGCAGTGGTCACATTGCATGGGCAGTCAGGAAACAGCATACAGGAAGTGGGGCTGGGCTATAAAACCTCAAGATGCCCTCCCCCAGTGACCCACCTCCTCCTCCCATAGGTTCTCCAAACCATCCATATTATCCCATAAGCTAGGGACCAAGTGTTCAAACACATGAGGCTGTAGGAGACATCTCACATCCAAACTACACCATGGCTCTGTAGTTCCAGCATTTGGGAGACTGAGGCAAGAGGATCATAAGTTCAGGATCAGTCTGGACTATGTAGTGAGATCTTGTCTCATACCAATAAGCAAGCAAATGAAATCAGATGGGTAAATGTGGGCCGCCCCAGATCCATCAACGTGGAGATGCTCCACTCATGGCCCCGGCTCCTCCTCTCCTGCAGCTCCACACCCTCAAGACAGACGCAGTGCACAGCTGCTCCGAGCCGGGTCCAGAAACTACATATCCCACTTCTCAGTCCACTTTGGTCATGTCAGGAGACTCTCCAGTAGCAACCAAAGCCTTGGAACTACTCTTTATTTTGAATGGCTATGAGCCCAACTGAAAACAAAATTGCAGAGTTGTATAGTTGTAACAGAAGAGCTCCAACACTAAAGGGGAGTTGAAAGGCATTGGTGGCAGCACAGTGAGTGGCCCGAGAAGCTCAGGCTCTGTGTCCTGTGCAGGCCACAGTCCACTCTGAAACAGGAAGGATGGAGAGCCATCACAAGACTCTAGGACACACTGTTCAACCCAAATTGTTTTTCCTAATTTGCCTCTAAAGGGACACCCTCCTTGTACCCACGTAGCACACATCTTTCTAGCAAGCAGACTGACCTGACTCAGTTCTGAACTGTATTGTCCGCAGGTGGTGCCATCGCTCCTGATGGTGGATCACGCAGAGAATTCAGGAGTAAGAAATGGAGTAGTTGGTGCGACGCTGAAGGAAAGTACCGTGAAAGGCAGTAGCTCTGCTTCCGTTACCAGAGTGCAGCACGAGTTCTCTGAGGTTGAGGGACGATGGGAGGAACACAGGAGTCTCCTGACTTCCGGGACCACTCACGCCATGGGAGCAGCAGGAGCTGTCACAGGCAGCGAAGCCCTAAGGGTCACCAGAGCCACGGGGGCCTCCAGAGACCTGGGTGGAGCTCGAGCAGGTGCTGTAGCAGTCAGTGAGGCCTTCTTAAGAGATTATTTTACTGAGGTAAGGATTTTTACAGGGAGGAAAACATTTGGAAATGTAGTGCTCTGGATGACTGCTAGGGGGCCTGGTGGGGGAGGATTGTAGTGTGGGGAGTTTTACAGTTTTGAAAGAGACTTTATGTGGAATAAGAAGAGAGCTAGAGGCCTTTCCTTCACGGTTCTGTCCAGCCACTCATTCCTGCTCTGTTCTATGTCTCCGTTGGAAGAGAGCAGGCGAACCTGGAACACTGCCAGCCTTTTGATACAGGGAAACAAGCCGTGGAAGAGCCGGGCAATGGCCTGTAGTAGCCACTTTTCTCCTTGTGGTAAAATATCAGACACAAAATCAGCTTTTAAGGAAAACCGTTTAAAGGGTGCATGATTTGAAAAGACAGAGCATCACGGTGGGAAGGGTGTGGCAGTGGACGCATCAGGCAGGAGTGGACACATGGTGTCCAGAGTCAGAAAGCAGAGGGAGATGAATGCTGGAGTCTGCTTACCATCTCCTTTTTATCCTTTTGACTCAGTCCGGGACCCCAGCCCACATTAAGGTTGGGGGTCTTCCTTCCTCAACAAAACCTCTTTGGGAGCTCCCTTATAGACACACTTAGAGGTGTGTGTCCAAGATGATTCTAATTCCAGTCAATAGTGAACTATGACAAGCTCCAAAAGCCTCAAGCCTTTCTATACTCACATTTCACTGGTCAGAGCAAGTCCTATGACCGTGCTACATGTCCATGAATCAAAAAGCACAGTTTACATTGTATTTACTCTCTATCACAGCAATGTCTTTGGTGGCAATGATTTTTCCTATCCGGAACCTAATCCAAAATGCATTCTTGCTTTGATTCTCCTTTGCTCTGACCTTGTAGCCTTTTCCTTCCTTCCTTCACTTTGCATATGAACATTCCTCCAGCCAGCGTCGGGGCCGGGGATCGCAATTGTGTTTCTCTCATGTGCCTAGTCCTTAGACTCAGGTTTGGCCTTTTAAACAAAAATATGAAGCCCTGTTTCTAAATGAATTCCTCTCAGTAATTACCCACCTCTCTTCTCTTTTCCTCTGCAGAAAGCAGCCTCCTATGCAGAGGAAGATGACCTCCATATGGCCAAAGATTGCCTTCTGGTTTACTCTCAGGAAGAAACAGAATCTCACCGAGGCTCCATTGGCTGCTGCAGTTTTATTGAAGGAGAGCTTGATGATCACTTCCTAGATGACTTGGGACTGAAATTTAGGACACTAGCTGAAATTTGCCTAGGTCAAAAAATCAATCTGGATAGGGACATAGAGCAGAGGCAGCAGCCTGTCCGAGATGCAGGTGTGGGCTCAGCAGCACACTCACATTACAAGCAGACAGCAGTTCATTCAGAGACGGCCTACTCCTCTGATGCCAGCTTTCCAGTCCCCAAACCTCGGCGTGAGGTGCGTGCAGACAAAGTCACTCAGGAAATTGTCACTGAAAACTCTGTATCCTCTAGGCAGACTCAAAAGGCTGTGACACCACTTCCTGATCCAGTGGCTCCTAGTAATATTATAGTGACAGAAACTTCCTATGCCACAGGTTCCACAGTGCCCCCCAGCACTGTTATCCTGGGTCCAGGACAGCCACAGAGCCTTATCGTGACAGAAAGAGTATATGCCCCGGCATCCACCTTGGTGGGTCAGCATTATACCAATGAAGGGAATGTGCTGGTTACTGAGAGAGTGACCCAGCCTAACGGGGGTGTCCCTAACCCCCTCGACGTCACTCAGCATCTGAAAGATGCACAGTATGTCATGGTCAGGGAAAGAGAGAGTGTCCTTGCTCCCAGCTCAGGGGTGCAGACAACTCTGGTCCCACCCACTGTGGCAGCAGGACAGAATGTGACAGTCACAGAGAGGGTGCTGGCTCCTGCTTCCACTCTGCAATCCAGTTACCAGGTGCCCAGTGAAGCCTCTCTAAAGGCTAGGAAGACAGTGGTTTCCAGAACTGGGGTCCCAGGCTCTCTGCCAAATTTAGATTTAGAAGACTCTGGTCACTCTAATTCTACCATAACCACATCATCCACCAGGGTCACCAGACATAGCACAGTGCAGCAGTCGTACTCCTAAACGCAGCCAGCCACACTCCAATCCAGTTGAATTAGCAAGGACCAGAGGTGGTTCTTCATGTTCCTAGTCTTTCCTGAGCCCCACACACACATAGACTTAAGTACTGAAAGAGGTCACTGATGTGCCAAGGAACACATCCTGATTCCAGGGCTACACCTCAGAAATGCTTCAGGATATACCGAGGAAGGAATGAAGACTGTCTCCTGAGTGTCTTTCAGGGAGCTGTGCAAGCCATCTCACAGAACAAAGTAGACACAGGGTGCAGCCAGCTTCAGCGACTTTACCAGATTAATTCAGTTCCTAGTTCATCTGTCCCGGAGAGCAATTCAGGAAGCTCTCTACATATCACAATATTTAACATAGATGTTTGATACTTGGCATATTACCATATCTAGCAGACTATAGATACTTCTCCAAAGATGCATTTACTCTGGGCTACCAATTTTGTTGGTTTTCTTTAACATTGAAATCCTTTTAAGTTGGGTAAAATTGATCAAATATTTTAGAGCTGACATGCATGTACAACATGTCCTGTGATCTCAAAAATGACATATTTCTTGTCTTTCAACAGTCATGAAAATTTGGGTGCTTCAGACTCGATTAAATAATCCAGGATAAAAGTCATAAAATAATTTTTACCTACTATGGTAACATTCTGTGAAGACAAACACAGGCTCTGTTTTTTCTTAGCTACAATTTAGCACAGTTAGGGACTAGACAGATGGCTCAGTTACAGCACGTACTGCTCCTGCAGAGGACCAGAGGTCAGTTCCCAGCACCCAGTGAGGTGGCTCTCAACCACCTGGAAGTCTAGCACCTCACTCACAGTTTGGTGCAGTTAGAGTGGCCGGCCATATTCCTACAGGATGTCATCTACTGCCTTGCCCCTCTGGGTGCCACGTGAATCTCTGAACTTATAGTTCACAAACCATTCTCTTTCATTACAATTACCCAAAATGTCATTCTGAGGTATAATTTCATCCTTGTGTCTGAAAGTAATTGGCTGAATGGTTGTGACTTCATGAGAAGTAAATATTTTCTCATGAAAACCTTGACTAACTGGCCCAATTATCTTGAGCCTCCTTGCTTTGTATCTTTAAGAAAGATTGTGTGGCTTCTCCATGGATTGTATTTTATTGTTCCTAGAAACAATGTTTCAAAGTCTATGTGCATCTCAGTAATAACATACACATATCCATAGCAAAATTTTGTTAAACACTAATTTCTCAACTTGTAAGATATTTTACTAAGAAAATCAAATTTTACAATTATACTTTTGTAGACTTTTTTAAGATGTTGTTTTCATGAATTGTGTTGTGAGAGAATTTATACAGTGTGCGCCACTAACTGACTATCAATATTTTACACATGGGAAGCTGTGTCTATGATAGAGGTCACCCTATTTTATGATCTAGAATTGTTTACTCTGTTTGGTAAGTTTTAAGGGATTTTTTTTTCCTTTTTTGTTGTAACTCTGGTTATATTTTGCTAGGTATACAGCAGGAATAATGCTGTGTGAAAATGTAAAGATGACACATGTACTCAGAAAAGCAAAACTTGATCTTTAACTTCCTCCTTGAGCAGGCTTGAAAGCCCAGCCTTTCTCTTTTCATTTACCCCCATTGTCTTTCACACCACCCCCACTTCCCAGCACATATGACCACTCACCTATACAACCCCTCACCTGTACGACCCCCCTCCCTGTAAGACCCTCTCACCCTACCTTTTGTTTAAAGTATAGCCATGTGCTCTAAATGGTCTTTGTTCCTAGAAAGGTGATTTGTATTAGGTTTACATTTGTTTCTTGGGAGATTATATTTGTATGTGTATCAACATAAAATATTTAAATAAAAAGTCCACCTTTGGAATAAGTTTTTCTACATGTCTTTTTCGGGAGGTGGGGTAGACAGTCTCACTATGTAGCCCTGGATGGCCTTGAACTCACAGAAATATGCCTGCCTCTACTGGATTAAAGGCGTGTTCCACCATGCCTGGCTCTCCATGACTTCTCACTGGTCTATTATATTTTACAAAGCACTTCCTGAGTTGTAGAGGACATCCTGAATGCAGATGTTTCTTGGACATTGTTGTTTAATATTGTTAAAGAAAAATTCTTTGAATACCTAAGAGATCAAGCATTCACCCAGGTGACGAGCATCAGAAATCTCTCATTGTCTGTTCGCATGCATACCTTCCAAGAAATAGCAACCAAGCAAATGTCTGGGTCCAGAACAACATATAAGTCAGATTATATAGGACTTTTAACATTGTTTAATGGTTGCCACCTGGGTCCTATGATTCTTTACAGTGCTGTGCCATGTTATCTCAAGAAAATTCCTTCCTGAGTTCACCTGATCCTTATAGTTTACAAAGTAGATATCCCAGGTATGGGTCAGGACATCTGCTGCATTTTGATCTAAAGCTAAGCCAGGCTACTTGAGTTAGGAATCAGTCAAATGGTCATTGCAGTTTACAAAAACAGGCAACACTGTCAGATGTTTAGATACCGGCCACATCTGATCTACACTTCTTTTGGATTAATTGGACCAGGTGCCTCATTAAACCATTTGGTGAAGTTCTGTTCTCATAGCTTCAAGACTGTGTCAGTAGTTAGACACAGTGCATAGAAAGCATCACAGAGCGTCAATGAAACATCACTAAGCAGTAAAGCATTGCAGGCTGGAGAGATGGCTCAGAGGTCGGGAGTGCTGGCTGTTCTTTTAGAGGACCCAGGTTTGATTCCCAGCACCCACATGGTGGATAATGGCTGTAACTCCAGTTCCAAGGGATCCAATGCCCTCTTCTGACCTCCTCAGGCATTGTATGACATGGGTGCACCTACACACATGCAGGCAAAACACTCATACACATAAAATAATAACATATATAAAAAAAGATAGTGCCAAGTAAAAGAAGAGGAAACCTCAAATGGCCTAAGCTTACAAGGACATGACATAGAATACTGTTTGGTTATGAGAATGTTAACTTCTCCTTAGCAATATGACCTGCTTAACTGGTCCACCCTGCCTCTGTGGAAGAAGACTGTTCATCTTCCTAAGAACCACAGAATACCTGAAGGCCTAGTTAAATTTGAATTTCAAGACCACAGTGAATAATTTATTTTATGTCCAGTAATAAAAAAAAAAAAAGTTCAGATGCTTTTGGACTTACGATGGAGTTATACCCTAATAAGCCATCATTAACTGAAAATATCACAGGTCAGACGTGTAGTTAATGTTCCTAGCTTCTCAAATGCCATGACACAGTTTTTAATAAATGCATGGCACTTTGGTATCATCATACAGTTGAGCATCATAAGTCAGTGACTAGACCATTCATTGGAAAGTACTGTTTACACAGGTTCTAGGATAGCATTTCTGTTTGACAAGTCTAACTAGCAGTTTTATTCTTAGGGAACTGAAGGCCACAGGGTGCAGAAACTCTACAGGAACCGGTTACCATTTAGCCAGGGAAGGTAAATGCTCTTGAATCTAACACAACAGTGATGTTAGAGAGCAAATAGCTATCTAGCTAGGACAGACTATAAATTCTCTAGTTTATCTGTTGAAAGACCCACATTTCCAGTTTCAATGGTCAATCACCTGATCATAGGACCACCGTTAGGTAGGTGAATTCACCTAAAGTTATACTAAATAGATGGGCAGAATACAGAGTGTGTTAATGAGGCAGTGAACTTTCCCTGCCTGGAATTCTGCCTCCCAGTGCAGTTCTGGACCCAGCCACAGACACGTAGCTCTCCATAAGTCTGCCCACTTTTCTGAAGAATTCAGAAAAGCGTAATCTTTCCTTCTCTTCTTCATGTCCCTTTTCTAAACATGCTTCTCTAAGGCTTTGGGCTGCCCTAGCATCTTGTATTTCTCCACTTTTTCTCTAAAGCTCCTCTCAGTCACGTGGCTGCCAGTCCGCCATGTGTCTGACCCCATGCAAGCTCCAAACCTCCGTGACTTTTTGTCTCTTCTCCCTCCTTTCTCTTCCTCCAGGCAGCTGCTGAGATCCCCAGCTTGCCTGTCTTGAGGATTTTTCTTTAGATTCCAATAAAATTGTCCTAAAGCTTCCGTTTGGATCCATTCTTAAATTCTTTTATGAATGAGACTATGAACCCACTAGGGGACACTCTCTTTCACCCCGTTTCAGTGAGATAACATCTTTCTATGGTGTCTGAGAGGCTACTGTAGCTGCCTATCATAGTCTACAAAGGAAATATCAGAGTCACTGCAGTAAACTAAGAAAAGAAACATTTTGTATCTGTTGGGTTCTAGGCTAAGGCTCTGTGAGGAAACATGAATTAACGCTGTTAACATGCGTAGCTCATATTTATACGGGGAAACTCAAGCAAATCAAAGAAGCGTTTAGAATTTGAGTTTATATTTTTCAGAGTAAAGATTCAAATAAACTTAACAGTTTCACTTGTACAAAGAACAACTCATGATGGAATGGGACAGCCATGAACCAGAAGCAGTGCAGAGATTCCAGGCAAGGCAACATTGGACAGACAGACTTTACAGGCAGAAAATGGACCAGTCTTACCCGGAGCCTCTACCTGGGTCCCCTTCTCCTAATTCTCTCCTTCTCCCACTGATATTCTTTGCTCTCCTCTCTCCCAGAACGAGCCAGACCTCCAGGCAGGAAGTCACTTTCTTTTTGCTTTGCCTGAACTTCCATTACATTGGGAGACAAGGCAATCCATTGGGCCTGACTCGGTGGTACCTGGCCAGGTCTAGGAGGCCCCCAAGGGCTTCCCTCCATGCATCGCCTTAAGACTCAGAAGCTTGGGACCTGGAAGAGCCTCCCTCCCACTAGGCCCTATCGTTAAAAGTCCAGAGACTCCAGGAGCCTCCCATAGGACTCTGCCAGCAGCAGTCTGGTGGTTTGAAGGGACCCTCACAGAGCTACGTGTTCTTTTGACAGCCTGGCCTTTGGGAGGCAGGGGACAAATGCTCTCAAGTGCCAGATCCATTATAGCTGGTCCGAACGTCAGGGGACACCCTGGAGAGCCGGAGCTAGCTCCCTTTTCATTCACCTTGTCCCCCACCCACTAGGGGTTCCAGATTACTTGACTCTGGGAAGCCTACCCATTGGAGAAGCCAGCTGATAAGGCTTCTGAAAACCTACCCATGGAGCTGCTCCCAGCGAGGCTCCAGAAGCCTGCTCAAATATGGACTCTAAAGTACCTGTTCCCCAGATACTGGGGAAACAGTTTGTCCCCAGAAAAACTTAAACTTCAATTGGAAAAACTCAGACCGACAGAACTTACTCCACTCTCAGTCTAGATCTGGCCCCAATATTCATGAGGTACTGGCCATTGCTGGCCTCAATATGGCACCCTCAATCCTCTTATTATAATGGATCTAAAAATATTTTTAAAGCAAAATGAAAATCAATGTGAGACACCCTACCTTCAAGCCTTTCTCACTCTATGGGCCCCACCTGTCTCCCCGGCATGGAGTGACAAGCCTGGTCTGCATCTCCCCCCTATCTCTGTAGTCTTTGCTCTGCTTAGTCTCTGTGTGCAAAACCCTCTGCCAGTAAAATCCTGCCTTTACTCCCTCACTGTCACACAGGGAAGAGCTATACAGTGCAGGCAAGTGACTTTGCCCCTCCTCCCAACCATCCTTCTCAAATTTCTTTCCTCCGGCCCTTTCAGGGGCTTCCACATAGCATGGCCTGGTAGCCTGGTTGCAGGGGCCGCAACTATGGCAAGACGCTGGCTGACAGCCCTTCCAGGTTTGGCCAAACACGAAAACTCTCTCTCTCCCTTGTGTGACTCTTCTGTCTGCTCTGCCAGGCCCTTGAGGCCTGCGATCTGTCATTTCTCCTTTCTAGTTCCAGTGAGAGAGATGGCTGAAGGTTAAGAATGCTGGCTGGTCTCACAGAGGATCCAAGCTCAGTTCTTACCCCCTGAGCCTTGTTGCTTTTTTTCCATCCCTTACAATTTAATTCCTCTTTCTTAGTTTCATTTCATTTCATTCAGTTGTTTGCTGCTTATAATGAAATTTTTTTTAAAAATACTTTAGGTTTTTCCACTCACTACAAGGTTGTTTCCAGGTTTCCTGTCTCCAAAACAATGCCACGCTCCAAGTTTTAACTTTCATTCCGTCTGTAGAATCTTCCCCAACCTTTTCACCCTGCCCTTACTGTCACCCTCATAAAATATATTATAAACTTCAATTTCATAAGGTTTATCTCTCCCTCTATTGTCTACACTCACTCAAAACCAAAAATTCTTTCAATTATATCTTCTATTAACTTCATCTAAAACCCTACAATGCCCCAATGTAGACACGGGGTACTATTAGTTTATTACATTATCTCTTATGTTTAATTCAAATTGCATATTCTTTTAAAAATACTACAGCACTCTCTTCTAAGCCAAACCACTGCCTTCTTCATGACTTCAGCTGTGCCTGCTTACAAAAAATCATCATAACCAAATTTATTAATCATTTGGTTTTGAGTATGCCTAGTTTTAATGTAATTTTGTCATATATGTCTGTAATAATCATTCTCATATGTTGTTTAAAATTCCATATAATTATGCCACATGTTTTTATGTATTTCCATATGTTGAGATCTCATATAATTATGTCATATAAGTCTATAATAATTGTTTTTAAATGTTTATTTATGTAGAAACACTTTTAAATTATGGTCACTTCAATTTCTTTTTATTTCCTTTATTGTACACAAAAATTAATCAAAATACCCATATACGAATTTATAAATAAGGGTATTTTGATAGTACATTCAAAGACTTTATAAACTTGATATCATAACCATTTTTTGAATCTATTAAACAGTCTCTCTAGGTCTCCAATTACATAAAAATTCTATTTGTTAAGTACCTTTTCTGGTTCTAATTTGTTCTCAAAATGTTTTAAGGTACCCATTTTGTTTATAAATGCTCTACATAAACTTATATTTCTTAAAATTAATTTATTTCAAACCAAATTAACTGATAAAGTCTCATACAAAATAAAACTATTAAATTAACCTAACAACATTTCTTCTAGGTCAAAATACTCTTTCCTTAATCCTTACCTTAATTCCAACTCTGTAATATAGTTCCTATTACTTAAAAGTATAAGTTAATTTTAAATACTCCTACTCCAGAATACAATTCATCTCTACATTTTTTAATATGTTAAACATTTTAACACCATTGGTTCATTAAAGCCAACAAACATTTATAAAATTACAGGGTTATTTTTAACTTTCAATTCACTCCTGTTCAGAGGGGACATACTAAAAGGACTCAAGCCAGTGTCCAGTCTACAAAGGGGACAGTTAGCACAAAGCCCCCACTTCCAAGCAAAGCCAAGTTCGAGCAGGACCTTCTGACCTATCCTCACACAAATGGAACCGGTAAAAGACAGACAAAGGAGCCAGGGGCCCCAAAGCCGGAGTAACCCTTGAGGAACAGAGTCTCAGCTGACCTTAAAAACAAAATCAGGTAATTTGGGCCAGGAGGATAGTCTTAAACACCTCCCAAAAACATATAACTAAAGATTAATCAACATATTCCCTTAGAGTCACCCCAAATTGTACCTCCCAGACCTTAGACTTAAAACACTCCTATAAAATATTATTTTTTTAAGAAAAACTGTCTCGCTAAGGTTTTCTCCATAATAAAAACTCTTCTCAAATATAAAACTTTACATCTTGGCCTAGTTTGGTTTAAGGTCAAGACCTGCCCCAATATGACCAGTTTCTTTCCAGGTAAGAGCTAAAAATTTCCTTAAGTCTAAGAGTAAACATGTCCTTAAAGCTAAAAATGCCAAAATTACCTAATCCAAAATAGATCTCTAGTTCCACTGTAACTAGAGACTGAGACGGCCAATAAGGGGTTTTGCTTTTTTATTTTGTTTCCATACCTCTCTCTTTTTTTCCTAAAGTAATTCCCTGTTCCTAAAAGACACACTGAGGACATGACCAGAACCTCAAGAACTCTAAACACCTAACACAAAGACTGGACTGACCTGCTCACCGCCCCAGCCCCTCCCGGTACTATACCTAACTCTTGTCTCCAAAATTATTAGAGAATCTCCCGACTCTCCTCCGCCTCTACCTGAGACCATATTAAGACTGTGTTCCCGCTCAGTGCCACCTAAGGACTTCTCAGTTAAAAGAAAACACCCGCCACTCTTTCCTTTCTTACGTCTTCAGGGTCTGGAATGACAGAAACCAAAAGTTTCCTGAGACAAATGTCTCACTGCAGTAAGACAACCCACTTCTCTCGTCAGAATGTCTCTCTGGTTATCAGCTAGCCATCCAAACTGAAAACAGTTCTGCAAATCCAGGAGGGGAGCCCAAAGACAGCCCAGCCCAGACTTCACAGCTATGTATGCCTTCTTTGTTTCTGGTAATGTAAAATTCACCTTAACCCAACTATTTTTGTCACTAAAGAGAAAGGTGGAGTCTGTGCCATGCTGGCCCTGCACCATGCTGGGGAAGAATGCTGTTTCTATACCAACCTGTCCAGAATAGTAAAGGAAAGTAACAAGCAGCTATGGGAGACTAAAAGCCCAAACCAGAGGCTTGTGGGATTCCCCTTGGGGTTCCTGACTAATGGCCCTGGCAGAACCCATATTTATGATTATTTGGGCTCTCTCATTTTCAGTCCTGCACGCTAAAGCTCATTTCCAATCTGTTGCAGCAGAGTCCAGGCCCTCACCTGTTCTACCCTCACCCAGCTGCTCCTGACCAAGGAATGCTGGCCTCTCTGAGCCTCAGAAACAAAAACATCTGGAGAAAATCTGAGAAGGAATCCCTTAGGCCTGAACATAGGGAACTTGAGGAACCCAGATATGGACACCTCTAGAGAACCCCCCAAACTCATTGACCACTTCAGCAGATAGTTAAGAAGAGAACACAGCACCCCTCTTCCTATCCTTCCCCTCGTCTTTTTCTTTGTGCCCTCCCTGGGACTGGAATGATAGAATGTGTATATTGGGAAGAGCTACAAATGCCACTAGATGAGAAAGGCCAGAAAGCCCTAAGTTCGTTTTTCAATTTAAAAAAAAAAAAATGTGTGTAAGTGCACCATGTCTAAGGCCTGTGGAAGATAGACGAGGGTGTCGGATCCCCTGGAACTGTAGTTACAGATGGTTGCTAGCCACCATGTAGGTAAAATGACCAACTATCCCTAAATGGGCAGTCCGGCCTCAAGGTCGTATCAACCAATCACTCCCTGAACTCAGGAAAACTGTTTGTGGAGCCAACCTGTCTCTTTGAGGGCCTTGAGATACCAGCCTCCTCACCCTGGGAAAAACATCTTGAAAGAGGGCTTTCAATCATCTAAGGACACCAAATCTTGGCACCAAACACATTTCCAGCTGGACCCAAAAGAATAAAAACTTTCACGTTTCCTTACTAGGGTACAGAGGCTTCTTCAGAAGAAAGCGTCTGCCCTGGCTGTATTCTTTAACCTTCTAATAAAGTACACATTTCGTGCTTGTCGCAGGTCTGGCTCTGGGTCTTATTTCCTAACTCTAAACTCCATTTCTTTTTCCTCTCCTAAAACCTAACAGGACATACAGTTAATTCTGAAATTGGTGGTAGTCAGAGAAAGAGATGCCAACCAGATTCAAATAAGTTCCAATAACTTTCATCCAAGATGGACCACTTGTAGGTTCTTGTCCACACACACACACAGAGGCACGGGCAGGCTCCCTCCGGAGGGCATTTCAAACTTCCCACCCTTGCTCTACCCAACCAGCTTTCATGTGAGTGAACCACCAGCAGCTTGCATCTTGCCCTGTCCAATCTAAGGCGGAAAGAGGAGCCCAGATCTGTCCCACCTTCTACCCTACAGAATATAAAAGCCCAGGCTCACCAAGCGGGCAGACGTGCTCCAGCCCTGGAGCCCCTCTCCTTGCAGAGAATCTTTTTGTGCTGTGTGAAGTGTTACTTTCACTTCAACAGGCCTTGGCTGTGTACTGTGACTACAAACTTCTCATCTGATAACTCTTCACCTGGCAAAGAAACGGACCAGAGAAAAGACTCCTAGACATGTTTACCTTTCCCCACAGTCAGACAGAACATGCATGTCCTTAAAGAGAATTTGACAGCACCACCTGTCAGGAATCTTAATTTCAGTGATCAGTGTGGCCACTGTGATTGCTAATTCGTTTTTATACAAAGAAATAATAAAACTCTGGTCTCTGCACAAATAACTAATCACAAGCGATGGACAGCATGAGCCAGTGTATGCTGTGTGCCTTAAAGATTCCACTTCAAATAAGTAACCCTGGATCCTCAGAAAGGCATTCCTGGTTCTAAATGAGGCAAAAGTCTTGCTTAGGTTGGTTGGTTTCTTGGATTTGAGACAGGGTCTCCTGTATTACAGGCTAGCCTCAAACTCACCATGTAGCTGAAGATGACTTTGAATTTCTGATCGTCTGGCCTCTACCTCCTAAGTGCTGGGATCATAGGCATGTGCTGCCTGGTGATGCAGTCCTGAGGACTGAACCCAGGACAGCACTCTACAAAATGAGGTACAGTCTCAGCTCCTAATTTCATTATAAAGCATTTAGGCCCCAAAGGGATAAAGGAAGAATTAGCAACTTTAAGTTTTCCAAAGTAAATGTTTTCAGGGAAGAAGATAGGGAAAGACTTTTGCTGTTTTCTCAATTTAGCATTTGTACCGACCTATATGCGAGGTGATGGAAAGCCTGGTTGCAGAAAACCAGAAGCCCTCTGAAGACTGCCGCTGGATTTATCGATCAGTCACTCCCCTCCCTCCTGGGAGGACTGTTTGTGGAGACAGCTGTTTCCCAAGACAGCCTGTCTTGCTTGGGGAAACAAGTCCAGGAATAGGAGATCATAAATCCCCGATTCTCAAAATAAACTGGAGCAAACGGTGCCAGAAAGAAGGGGGCCATTTACCTCCCAAGAGTGTCCTAACCCATACATGCCTCTGCAGCTGTAGGTCGCTCTCCCCATACCATAAAGCCTTGCATCAGGTCTCTCCCCAGCTCAGCAGCCTCTATCCCTTGGAAAGACGGCTGTTACTCACTGTGCTGAATAAACTCAGTCCTAGTCTGTTGAACAGCTGGCATTGGTCTCCTTCCCAACTCCTTTTCTCTGTACACTAAACTTAACACAGGGACCTTGCTTCATGTGGCAAGCAGCTATAGCAGTGCATGGAGCCAGCTCCCCTGGGGAAGTAAGGGCAGAGCCCATGGTGAATCATGAGATAGTCTCGGAGTACACATACCCCATCCCTGAATGGACCAGTAACCATCTGGTTGTGCATGTACAGGGCTTGTCGACTCCTTACTGGTTTAGTCAGTGATAAGCTCCGAAATGGCCAATCCCAACAAACTTGATTACCCCACACTCCTTCCAATTTCACAAAGCCCACTAGGCCCAGCACCATGGCAGTACTCCTCTGCTGGTGCTTAGCTCACAGTTCCAGAGGGGAACACATGATACCCCCCATTATCACGGGGAACACGCCATACCAAACAGGGAAGGCACAGAGCAGGAAGCTGACTGGATGCACAGTCTTTCCCACACAAGAAGCCAAGAAAGAGAACTGGAAGTGGGGGCAGGCCGTAAACCTCAAAGCCCGCACCCCAGGATTATTTCCAACAGCAAGATTCTGTCTCCTAAAGGTTCCATAACCTTCTCAAACAGCAACACCAACTGGGGACCGGGAGTTCAAACTCACGAGCCTGTGGGGATGTTTCTCCTGCAAACCACTTCAGATTCCACTCACTTTTCCTTAATAAATCTACATTCTCTCTGTTCACTTCTTGTCTACATTTCCTTATTCTTCTTGAGCATGAAACAACCAATTTGGAAGACACTGGCTTGGGGGCTTGATTGTCCAGGACATGGCACCCATGTCAAGCTCACCAAGAATGAAGAAAGGCTAAGCTGCATTCAAAGAATCTAAATCAACAGGATGGTGCAAATACCGAACATTTTCCTTATTTTGGAAAGGATTTTTGGGATTAGAGAAGTTTTAAATTATAATACCAAGCAATGCAGACAAATGCCACATAGTTATGGTTGAATTAGGAGTCAGAGACGGAGCTATTGCCCAAAATAACTCTCAATCCCAAGGAGAAGCAGGGCAGGGTTTATAAAGTTTAAGACCACTATTACATCATGCCAGGGGCAAAGCCAATAACCAAAGTTACATCAGATCATCATGGTTACACCTGACTAGGGGCAGGTCAGTTAACAAGGAGGTTTTCAATTAACAGAAAGTTTCAATAAGGAAAAAACAAGTTTCTCAGAATTGTAGAAACAATGGGCTCCATGGAGATCCTGGTTCAGCTGAGAGGGAGGATGTGCTATCTGGACATGCTAGCTGGCTGCCTAAGCGTAAGCTTTCTAATACTATAGAAGCAATGTACTCCCTGAAACTGCCCACATGAGATGTTCTGCCTGACTGGCTGCAGTGGGCTGGCAAAGCAAGTCAGCTAGAATAAGACGGAGTTAGTCTGCCATTTCAAAATGTACTCTTCTCTCTGAAAATTCAAGGATTTTAGCCTAAGACATGAATTGAAAATGCATAGATTAACAAAAGGGAACATTGAAATTTATCAGCATATATAAGTTTGAAAGCCATACAGAAAGTACGAGACTCAAGGAGAAGCCCGGTGGCCGAGGTGCAGAGGAAGGGAAGGGCTGGGACATTCTAGAAGAGAAGTGGGGTGGGCTGTGGGAGCAAACGAAGTCTCTCAGTAACAGCTACCTCAGGTCATCCCCTCCATCTCATCTACTGTGGAAAGATCTTCCTCAGGCAGGACTGAGAGGCTGCTAGGGGAGGTACCAGAGGGTAAGGGGACGCACGATCAAAGTCCACTACACACATACGAAGAAGTGTCACGACGAAACGT
The DNA here is from genome assembly GCA_035773235.1 of Eospalax fontanierii. NCBI lineage: Eukaryota > Metazoa > Chordata > Mammalia > Rodentia > Spalacidae > Eospalax > Eospalax fontanierii. The sequence continues at coordinate 69,527,384 of CM069538.1, forward strand.
CGTTTGAGTAATTAGTATAAACTGATTTTAAAAACAAAAACATACAAAAGCATGTGATAAGCCTTGGCCTGCATTCACTGCTTACTCCTGTAGATAAATGTAAATTTCTTTTTATACAAAAGGACAACTTTTTGGAGCCATTTCTGTACCTGCAGAGGTCTTCAATTTCTGTAAGCACCAACTCAAAATATGCCAAAGACACGCAGATGGGGTGGGACACTTTGATCTCCCTCAAAGCCTGGTAGCTCCAGAAATTTCAATGTCTCATATCACAACTGTTTGCCAATATTCTACTTTATGATGGGTGCGAGCCTTGGGTTTCCACTCCGCAGATCATAACAGGTTTGTTACCAGGCATTTGGGTCCACAAACCCACTGCCTCAGTTTGCCTATGTTTCGAACAAATTAGGAAATAGAAAGTGGTAAAGAAAAATGGGCGTTTATAGTTTTGTCGTGTGTGTGTGTGTGTGTGTGTGTGTGTGTGTGTTTTCTCTGTTGAACTCAGGCTAGTCCCTGTTCTAAGTTATTCCATACAGTGTAAAACAGGAGCTTCCAGGCTGTGCCCCGCCCTGGGTGACTTCATTTTACAAACAGCATTTGGCTGCATTGGGAGTGTAAATTCTCACAGAGGGGGGGTGACCCTTAGAAAAGGTGACTTCTAAAAACAAAAGGGATGCCATCTACGTGCTTATCAAAAGAATTGGGAGCATATAAGAGCATAGGTATAGTGAAACCCTATCATAAAAAATAGATCTGAGAGCTCACTGAATGCTCTACACTGCGGACGGTGCAACAGACTCACCTGGACCCCATGGAAAAGACACCTAATATTGCTGGACTGCCAATGACCCCCGCCGCGTCCTCTGACCATCTGTGCATCAAGGAACTAAAAGGCAGAGCACACCCCACCCGACTGTCCCCACTGCTGATATGGCCTATCCAAACTGCCACCCGTCCGCCCATCTTTCCATCCATCCATCCATCCATCTGGATCCCATCCTGCACGTCCCCTCCATGGTCCTGCACCTTACCTCTGCAACTCAGCTCCTCCCAGAGCCCTAACTCAACCCTGCAACTCTGTAGCTTGACTCAGCACCTCCAGCAGCTAAGTTTAAAGGTATCTAACCTCAACATGACTGCATCTCTGCCACCTCTCTGTCTCTGCTTCTAGTAAAGCAGCTTCGAACCTATGACCTACTTAATTCTTTTATCGCCATTCCATAACTTGCATATATACATAGACACATTATTATTGTGCGGTGTGTAATGTGTGGTCTGAGAGTTAATATAAGTAATTAAAATTGGAATGAAAGAACCTGTGTCTGCCCGTGGCCAGCTATCAAGGGTAATTGGGGCTACCTGGCAAATTGTAGCCAATGAAATGGAGGTAACTTAAGAAGTCGGTCAATAAATGACATTGTGGAAGGGGACAAAACATACATGTCTCTGGTGTATCACTCTCACAATATTCCGTCCTCCACATAGCTGTGGCTATCTTATGACTTATAGAAGCCGTAAGACAAAGGTCAGAACATATGTGGGCTTAGCTGTGAGACAGTTAACTGGTCTCACGGTGGGGAGAAGAGACCCAGGCCCCAGGCCGACTTCATTTGCTATTACAATTCTTCATTTAAGCCTAGGCTAAGGAATACAGTGTTAAAGATCACACAATTTTAAAGATATTTTATATTTTTATGTGTATGAGTGTATTGCCTGCATGTACATAAATGCATCTATGTCATGCAATGCCCTTGGAGGTCAGAAGATGGTGTCAAATTTCCCTGGAAATTAAGTTACAGATGGTTGTTAGCCACTATGTGGGTGCTGGGACTCAAACTCGGTTCCTCTGGCAGAGCACCCAGTGCTCTTAACTGCTGAGTCATCTCTCCAGCCCCAACATCCCACAATTTTTAAATTTAATTTATTTTTATTTTAAATTAAGAATATGTATGTGATTCCCCTGGAGCTGGAGTTACAGGTGGTGGTAAGTCACCTAATATGTGCTGGGAACTAAACTCCAGTCCTCTACAACAGCAGAGTATGCTCCTAACCACTGCGCCATCTCTCCCACCCCAATCTCACATTTTTAAAAGAGTAAGTTACATTGGGGTTGGCAAGATAGCTCAGTAAGTGAAAAGTTCTTTCTGTTGAGTCTGAAATCTGAGTTTGAGCCCCAGGATGCACATGGTAGAAGAAAACTCCTGAAAATTGATGTTTGAAACACACACACACACACACACACATACACACACCATGGCATTCACACACGCAAAAATAAATGAATGTAATAATAATAATGATAAAAGAAATCCCTTAAGATGCCAACATCTCCTTTGGGATCTGGCAGGGTTCTTTGTCCCTGGGTCAATCCTTTGACAAGCATAGAATCGAAGCCTTTTGGATCTTTCTTTGAAGGTGAACTTCAACTCCGACTCCCGCGTGCCTGCTTGAGACGCTAACTCTGCGTATTCGCTACTTTTCTGTTGTTATGATAAAACACCACGACCAAGGCAAGGTTTAAGGTTCCAAAGGGAGGAGTCCTAAATGTCAGGGCGGCATGGCAGGAGATAACAGGAGCAGAAAGCTGAGAAACTCACATCTTCAAACACAGAGTGAGCAGAGAGGGCAAACTGGAAGTGGGCAAGTCTATCCCCAGTGATGTGCTTCCTCCAACAACACCTCACCTCCCAAAGGTTCTGTGACCTTCCCCAGACAGCCCGTTTCAGTCACTTCTCTGCAGCTGTGATAGAAACACTGACCAAGGGAACTTATAAAAACAAAAGTTGACTTAACTTACGGTTCCAAGGGGGAAGAGTCCCTTGTGGCCGGGAGGCAGCACAGCAGAGGTGGCTGGAGTAGAAGCAGCAGCTAAGAGCTCACATCTTCAAGCAGGCACAGGAATTAGAGCAGGTGGAGATCGGCAAGGCTAAAGACCTAGCTAAGCCCGGCCCTAGTGACGTACTTCCTCCAGCATGGCCACACCTTCTAAGACCTCCCAAAATAGTGCTACCAGCTGGGACAAAATGTCCCAATACTTAGAGCCTGTCGGGGACATTCTCATTCCAACCACCACAACCACCAACTGACCAACTCTTCAAACCCTTGAGCCTGTGGGGGACACTTATTCCAGTCACCACACGCTGCAGGTATAAAAAGACCCAGTCTAAGCTGGAGAGGACCACAGGTGTCTCTCTTCAAGCACCTCTTCCCACCAGGGCGTCAGCATAGGGCTTTGCTCACACCAAGGGGTCCTCTTTCTTCACACCTGTCCCCTAATCAGATATCGCCTCCCTTCCCTCACAGTCAAACACATTCTGCAACCTGCATCACATCCATTGCTTGGTAAGAATGGGTTTGCTCTGTTCACGGATGACAAAACCCCAGGGCTGGAGAAATGGCTCAGCCATTAAGAGCACTGGCAACTCTTCCAGAAGACCAGAGCTCTGTTCCCAGCATCCCCATGGCGGCTAACAACCACCTGCAGCTCCAGTCAGAGCTCTGTTCCCAGCATCCCCATGGCGGCTAACAACCACCTGCAGCTCCAGTTCCAGAGGATCCAGCGCCCTCTTCTGGCAAAACACTCATGTACATAAAATAAAAATAATTTTAAACCCCTAGATTACAAAACCCACCTGGCCACAGAGGGTGAGGGTGGGTGCTAGGACTTGGTGAAGTGGGGTGCTCATGTGGGTGTCCCACAGGGTTTTATGTAGCCCAGGCTGTCCTCAAATTCACTGTGCAGTCCAGAATGACCCTCAACTCCTGATTCTCTTGCCTTCCTCTCAGGTGCTGGGATGACGTGGTTACCACCACTGGTTCATGATGCCGGATTAGAGAACCCAGAGCTCCGTGGGTGTTAGGCAAGTGCTCTGCCAACTGGGCTCCAGCCCCGTCTGGTGGAGTGGGTCTTTGAATTTGATAGAATTGTCTCCAAATATACCCTTAAACCTAGTGTTTGTCACACGTGTGAGGACGCTTCCAGTGTTGTGAAGAGCCCAGGACAGGCTTATCTGTGCAAGCCAGGGGTTAACGGGGCGGACCTGGCCGTGTCTGTGCCTGGGCTGGAGCTCTGAACTCCTCATCCTCTGCCTCACAGAGCCCAGTCATCCCAGGACTGACCCCAGCCCACCGAAGCTGGAGGATGATGTTCTGCTCCCATCTCTCTACCATGGTTGAGTTCCGCCGAGGTTGAGGACAGAGCCCAACCCGGGCCTCAGAGAGCAGCCTGGGCCTGCGGACGATGGGAGTGAGGGGTAACGCTGGCTCAAGGGCAAGCCCTTTCTGTCCTATGGCAGCAGTAGTCCGGGCCATGGAGCTGGTGAAGGTCTGTGCAACACGCTGGTCCTGGAGAAGCACCAGACCTTGGACCTCCTCCGGGAGGTGTTGTCTCTCTACCCGCGGCCTGCCCAGCACCCTCAGGCAAGTGTGTCCCATCCACAGCGCAGGCAGCACCCACGCCAGGGAGTTGCTGGCATGCCTGGTGGCTGTCCACAGACCCCTGCTCACTGGCCGACCTCCTCTGACGTCAGCTGTGGATCCTTGGCCTGGGCCCACCTTTCTTGGTGCTCATGCCTGTCCAGCCAATCCTTACCCGGAGCTAGTTTGACCCACAACCTACCACCAGAACAAGCAAGTGACCCGCATGCTGGCCAGGCATCTCTTCACCGCTTAGGATCCGGCCAACATGCAGAGCCACATGGAACAGGCGGACATAGGATGCAGCGGAAGTCGCCCAGGCTTTGTGCTAGTGGTGTGGACCATCCCCTGCTGCATGCTGACACGGTGTGAACCAACCAAGGGACTCTGTGACCTCAGACCCCAACTGGCCTGCTCGGCCCCAGCTGCCACTGTCCAGGGCACCTGCACCAGCTGCATGTGCAAGCTGGCCACCGAGAATCCCAGTCTACTCTGACATCCACTGGGGTATCTTCACTCAATGGCACCCGGGCATGTTCTTCCTCATCTCCCCAGTACCCACCTCAACCACTGCTTCGCAGAGTTTCAGGAGTCCTCATGGAGCAGTGTGGTCAGCTGGACCTTGACCCACACACAGGCCTAGCAGCTTCTGGCCTCCAGAACATTCTTTGCTTTTGGCCAATCTGCATCCCCTGCAGTTCCACCAGCCATGGCTCCAAGGGTGCCATCCTATGTCTATTTATGATGCTGATGGTCTATGCCAGCTTGTGGGGCCTTCTGCTGGCCATGAGGATCATGAGACCTAGCTCTACTTGGCATAAGCCCAATGGTCATCTCCTTGTCCCTGTGGTCCTCCAAGATCATATCAGGGAAAAAAACCATGGCATGTGAATATAAACCACCTAAAAACAAAACCAAAATAACCCAGCAACCCATGAGCCAAATTGAGAAAATGAGATGGGACACATGTACCTGTGTTTCTCTGCTCAAAGTCCAGATATCTGACATGCACCTGTGACCCCAGTCACTCGAAAAGCTGAGGCAGGAGTCATTACTTGATACCAGCAGATCAAGACCAGCCAGTGTGATAAGGCAGGAAAACATGGCTAGGCAGAGTGTGGGACCCAGAAGGCCTTGTGCAAAGGCTCCAAAATTAGCATATGAAAAGAACAAATTTGGTAAAGAGGAAAACTGGAAAATTCTGCCCCCACCCTCCCCAAAGCAGCCCAGAAAGTCTGGTCGCTGGCACAGACAGGCACATTCCAGTGGTTTATGGTTCAGTCTCCACACCCCCTGTGTGGAGATTTGAGATGCTCTTAATACATGTGAGGCACAAGATTGCATGTAGAGATACATATAACAGAAAGCATATTCCAGAAAACCAGTGCTTTGCAAATGAGCAAAAAGTTCACTCTCTATGACAGAAAAAAAAATCCCAATTCTTTGTAGGGCACAGCTATTTAAGCTCCAGTCTACTTGGGTCTTTGGAAGGGTATCTTTTCCTAATTAACTGTTCCTGCCTCTGCTGTAACTATGTATCTCTGTTCAATTCTTTGTTCTGAGACACAAGAATTTGGAACGCACGGAATGTCAATAGCAACAGAGAGCAGTAACATAACCTCTACCTCAAAAGAAAAGACATGGTTGAATTGTTTCCATTTGTGCTCATTTCTTATCCTACCCCATCCTCATGGTCTGTTGCTATAACTGAAGACTTTGTTTTGTTTTATTTTGGTTTTTGAGAGGTCTCACTATATGACCCTGACTGGCCTGGAACTCATTCTGTAGACCAGGCTAGCCTAGAACTCACAGAGATTCACCTGTCTCTGCCTCCAGAATTCTGGGATTAAAGGCGTGCCCAGCCCCAGACACTTTCTTGTCTTTGTTTCTAGCACCTGCTCCATTATCTGTAACAAAGAGGGCCACCAATAAGGGAAAGGTCTATTGCTTAACTGAACCAGAGTGGAAGGGGAAAAAGATGAATAGAAGCAGTTACCTAAGCCTGGGAGGAGCTATCTAAGCTGTGAGCTGGGTGAAGGCCTTGGGGATGCTGTCAGGAGCGGAGCAGACATGAGTACTATATACTCTGTGGCCACCAGATGGCACTGTGCCTGCAAGAAAAAGGCAAAGTGGATCAGTAGTCAAGCTAAGAATCAAAACATAAGGAATTTGCTGAGTTCACGAGGAATGTAGACTGGCAAAGGCCAAAGCTTTCCTTTAGTAAGTACGGGCTTCCATAAAGTGGGGTGCGTTAAGACAGCTTGGAATGGGCCAGGGAGGTGTCTTAATGGGAAAAAGCGCTTGTGCACGTCAGCCTTACAGCCCGAGTTCAAGCTGTCCTTTAAAGAGGAAGAATACTGACTCCCAAAAGTTGTCCTGTGACTTCACATTGGCACAGTGCCAGGAGTACACGTGCACACACAATAACAATAGAGAAAAACATTTTTAAAAGATTGCCTGGGAAATGAAGGAAGCCCCAGTTATGGATGTCAAATAAAATCTTCACCATTCTTGCCAGAGAAGTGCAAATGCTTTGTTCAGGTCAGTCATAAACACTTGGTTCTTTAAAATGCTGCCCTTTGAAGAATATGAAACTGATGGATGGATGAATAACACTCTTAGCCTGGAGTGGGCTGATTTCAAGAACAGGTGTTGACTCTTTCAGCAAAACTAGATTCAATTAAGCAAAGAGGTGGTGAACTTTCAACTGTGTGCAGTTCACTTGTTAGTGGTTTAGACAGTAAAGCCCAGCCCTTGCTCAGAGCTCACAGTGGAAAGGAAGTGCCAGTTACTCGTAGCTTATTCTGAAAATGAAGGCAATCTCTAATAAAGAAGCCATTGAAACAAAGAGAAAAGGTGTAGCTGGGTGCCGGGTGACTATCTAGTGGTACAAGGCTCTGTGTTCGTTAGGGGAGGGAAAGGAAAATGGAGAAGAAAAGGAGGAAGGAGGGACAGAGAGAAAAGAAAGACTCGCTGGATAGCTTTGTTCCTCTCTTGATGTCTCTGTTATCTCCAGTGTAAAGGAAGAGAGAGCTGGGAGATTTTAGAGAAGGAAGCTCTTAATGAAGAGTGGAGATTTCATGACAGGGAGAGGGATCCGCTGGTCTCGGAGCTCACCTCACACGGGTGTCAGTGGGGAGGAGTGATCCCATGCAGTGGATGAGCAGAAGCTGTGGGTGAAGGGGAGGAGGCTTGAGACTAGACTGCAGCCCAGAGCCACTGGGGTCAGAGCATGCAGCCTGCTGGCCAGGACTTAAAGAACCCGCAGGCTGCAGTGGAAGGCCCATTGGAGGTGGAAGGTTCTGAAGGGGTGACGGGAGGTTCTGAAGGGGTGACAGGAGGTTCTGAAGGGGTGCAGAAGGGCGGGGATGACAACTCCAACCGTTGTGAATGTTAAACATTAACATTGTTTTTCTCCTCTGACTTTTATTGATTTTTCCACGTATTCTCGGTGCCTCTTTTCCTCGCGCTAAAGTAAAGATTAAATGTCATGTCAACAAAGCCATAAAACCAACAGCGGCAAGATGTGGTTCCTACAAAAAAGACTTCCATAACCAAATATGGAAGATAGCATGTGACAGAAGATTCTTTTTCTTGGTTTATGAATATATTTGTATGAAAGTCTTGCAAGGTGAAGCAACCAGGGTAGGAGAGATGGCTCTGTGAGGAGCACCTACTGCTCCTGCAGAAGACCGGAGTTTGATTCCCAGCCCCCATTTGGGGTGGCTCACAAGCACCTCTAACTCCAGCTGCAGGGGATCCCACACCCTCTTCCGGCCCCACAGGAACCTGTGCTCATGTGCACACTCCTACTCTCATAGCTGTGTAATTAAAAATAACGTGTGGTCATGTGCTTACCAGTCCCTGATGTTTAAAAACAGAGTAGGCTATTGCAGGAAACTGTTGACACATGTCTGTACTCATGACAATCCAGTGTCACGATGGTCTCTTGCATGAAATTATGAGCTCTTTGAGCCAAGAACATTGTCTTTACTTACACACAGTACTCTACATATGGCATTTGTTACCATTGTTTAATTGTCTTATACTAAGCAGAATAGGATGGAAATTAGTTGCACAGTGTACTTGCATTAATAGACATTTCTGCCAACACTTGAGAAAATTTTCACACACACAGAAAGTTTTAAAGAACTTTTGGTGGATATTTTATTCTCAACCACCAAGATTCCACAATTGCATTTTAGGTTTTTGGGTCTTTGTTTTGTTTTGTTGACAGTCTTGCTATGTTGCCCAAGGCTGGCCTCAAACATCTATGTCCAAATGGTCCTCAGTCTCCCATGTAGCTGGCCCACATCACTGACTGCTCCCAGCTGAATATTTCACAACTCTCACTCTGTTGCACACTCATTCAGCTACTCAAGTCTCTCTCAGTGCATCCGTTCATGCTGTTTTCTTTTTCTTATTTCCATTTTAGTGTATCAGTGTATCAGTGTATCAGTGTATCAGTGTATTACTGTATTAGTGCATTGCCTGCACGTGTGTAATTCACGAGGTGCCTGTGCAGGTCAGAAGAAGGTGTTAGATTCCCCTGAAACTGGTGTTATGGATGGTTGTTTGCTGCCATGTGGGTGATGGCAATTGAACCCACAAGAGTGGGGCAAGAGCAAACAGTGCTCTTAACCACTGAGTCGTCTCTCCAGCCCCCTCATGCTGTTTTTCTTAATTAATTTCAAATTAAATTTCAACATAGCCATAAATGTACTTCCCCCAGAATGTAACACTGCATATCATTACCTGGAGTTCGATATTTATTTACAGGCTTTATCTTATGAAATAAAATGCCCTACTACAAAGTGTACCAATTTTTCAATGTACTTATTTAGCTTCTTTTATGTGCATTTGTGTGTGCCTGAGTGTGTGAGTGCCCTCACATGTGAGGCGCTAGGAACTGAACCCGGGGTCTCCGAAAGAGCAGCAACCACTCTTGACCACCAAGCCATCTCTCCAAGCCCCCAAAGGCACCAGTTTTAAATGTGACAAAACCATGTACCTGTATAAGTACCCAAAACCCTTTAAGGACAGAAATTACCATCACTTCTGAAAATACTAGTGTCTGTCTTTGCTCAGAGCCCTCTTCTGTCTCCAGAGACTTTATGTATTTTACTTTTTGTTGTTTCTAGTTTTATCAAAAATAAAACTGTTCTGACATTCTTGATCTAATCGTGTGTAAATGTTATTAAATCTAAAGGACCAGGAAGATGATTCAGTATGTAAAAGCAATTGCTGTAGAAGTCTGATGACCTGAATTTGATCCCTGGAACTCACAGTGTAAAGAAAGAAAAGACTCCAAAAAGTGTGCCAGGACTTGCATGCCCTGGAGAGAGAGAGAGAATGTTCACATACACACATTCATAATAATAAGAAAGCAAATTGTTTTAAACCCCTATTTAACTCTTGTTAGGAATATTTTCTGTTTAATGGGATTGATACCCACATTGCTGGACCATCAGCATGCTTGGACATTTTCAGGAAATTTTTTTGCAGAAAGTTTGGTAATTCTTGGCATGACTTTCTCCCGCAGTTTGGCAATCTCAAAAAATCCCTGAGTTTAAAAACAGGGGCTCACTGAGTGTACTTTACCTTGCTCAAATTTCTAGAGTACTGCACCTGTCCACCCTGTGGGAGAAGCACCATGTTAAAACGGAATTCCCTTTGAAGTAATACTCCTGGGCCACAGGGAGAGGCTGACACACCACAGTGGTGACAGTAACAGGATCCAACACAACCTACATACTTTCCATGGGCACGTGCACCCATTTCATGGAGTAGTAACTGAGGGTTAGCAGAGGCCACAGCAGCTGAGAAGTATGACTTCTCCCATCCTTTCCTTTCTCGTTTCTTCTTTCATGCTTTCCTTCTTCCTTCCTATTCCCTTCCTTCCTTCCTTCCTTTCTCCCCCCTCCCTCTTTCCTTTCTCCTTCCTCCCTCCTCCCTTCTCCCTCCCTCCTGCCTTCCTTCTTCTTTACTGTCTTTCTCCTTGCCTTCCCTTGACTTGTGGATGGGATGTTTGAGACAAGGTCACCCTATGCCGCCCAAGCTGGCTTCAACCTTGCACCCCCCTCCCCAGTGCTGGGGCTACAGGCTGTACCACCACACCCAACTTTTCCATGCTTCTGGAATCATCAAACATTTCTCTTGGGAAAAAAAAATGATGACAGGCACAAGAAAAAAGCCCAGAATGGTGACACTTTAAGACCCCAGAAAAGCCCGCTGCTTATTCCCATCTTTGGCTAGGCTGGGATAGAAAGGGGCTTTATATACTTATATGTATGCATATATAATTTTTGATTATGTGTGAGCGTCTGTATTTGGGTATGTGCATACGAGTGCAGGTGCCCAAGGAGACCAGAAGCATTGGATTCTCCTGTCGCTGGAGTTACAGCAGTATTGAGTCACCCCACATGGGTGCTGGAAACCAAAGTGGGGTCCTTTGCAGAAGCTGTAAGTGCTCTTAACTGCTGAGCCATCTCTCTGGCCCCTAAAGAAGGGCTCTTTAAAAAACAAGCCAAGGGGTGAGAGTGATGGCTCAGCAGTCAAGAGCACGGGCTGCTCTTGCAGAGGACCAGGGTGCGGTTCCCAGCACCCACATGGCAGCTGACAACTGTTCCTAACTCCAGTTCCAGGGAAACCAACACCCTCCTCTGACCTCTGCAGGCACTGCACGACAGGGATTCACTTACATACATGCAGGCAGTACACTCACACACATAAAATTAAAATAATAAAATATTTTTTTAAACAAATCAACAGCCAAAGACAAAGAAGAGGGTTTTTTTTCCTCAAATACCCTCAACAATTTTTCATTACTATAAAGAAAAGTGCAGGGGACAAACTTCTATCCACCTGATAGGCTAATCTTTAGCTGTTACTTAGAAACCAGGTTAAAATGAAAGCAGCCAAAGCTGGGCTGAGTAGCATTCCTTTTTGACAGAAAGATCAGTTATTAGAAGGTACAGCCAACAGCTTCGAGGCTTACAGGAACTGTAAAGGTCAGGCAAAATTGTTGGCTTGAGATATTTCTTTTTATTTTCCTTTGGAGTTAAACAAGTTTTCTTTGTTCTTTGATTTATGCAACTCTTAAAATAGTGAAAGAGAAAAGAGTCTCTGGACTGCAGGAGGATCCCAGTTGCTCAGCTCCCGAGTCACTGGGAGATTTGAACCCTTTACTGTGCCTGCTCGGTTTTTACCTATATAGGAAGCCACGCCAACCCTTGATAAGGAAGTTTGTCTGTGAAATGCTTTGTAGTCTATGGAGGGGGGGTGGGAGAGAGAGAGAGAGAGAGGAAAGAGAGGGAGAGAGGCTAACTTTCACCAGTGGAGAAAGTAACAGCAATGATTTGTAATACAAGGAAAGCTCGAAGAGGAGCTGAAGCAGGCTGAGAAGGTCCACTATCTCAGTCTGCCATTAACAGGCATCGCCCCCAAAATGAAAGAAGAGTCCCCCATTGTCCTTGGAATCTGATACCTCAAAATCATAGCTTCATGGGGGGTTTTCCCTGGGGTCTTGGAGGAATTCCCACTTGCTGCTGTTTCAAGCCAGTCCCTTCTCCTAGCATAAAGAAGTCTTCAATTTTTCTTAGTCTTTTACATACTTGGCTATGTAATGAATTTGTGTATAGAATTCTTTTCTCTTCTCTAAGCACAATATTTAAATCACTTTTCTGAAATACATCTACTGAACCTGGCATTGGACCAAGTCTAGGACATAGAGTTATGACATAGTTCTTGCCTGCAAAGAGGTGGTAGATATTTAAAGAGATAATGGCACCAGTGAGTTGAACCAATTGCTTCTCGCCCTCTCTGAGATTTGAATCTACATTGTTCTACTTATAATGATCTTGAATTGAATGATGTAAGCATCCAAACTCACAGAAGCAGACCAGGTATTTCCTGTATTCGAGATGCTGTGAACTGCAACATGCACCGTTAAGTTTAATAACAGGACAAAAGGGTCCCAGCTGGGAGCCAGCTCAGCAAGTGTGTGCAACATCTGATTTTAGAGATCCAAGGAAACCAGGCCATCCTCAGGCAATTCAGAGTCTGTTTTTTAACTGCCTTCCCGCTGCCCCATAGGCTGCTGATGGCTGGCCAGCACGGCTGATGAAGGTGAGGCCCGGCTCACAGCTGTGCTGCAGGAGTGTTACTCTTCCTGTTAGTGCCTAGAGAAAGTGAGACTCGGAAAGAATTTTCCTCTCACCTCAGACCCATAGTTTGAGTTCAGGAGGGTCCTTCACAACGCTCACAATTGCTAGCTCTCCTGAGCTTCCCTCCCCCTTGCCCCAGGCTGCCGGGCTTCCTTGACAACTCTCTCGAACCACTCCAGGCGCACTGGAGTTTACGCCCTTACTCCATTTTTCCGTGGACTCCATTTTCATTCTCTCCTCCGCGTTGCCCCCTCCAGCCTGACCAACCCTGGAATCATTCCGCCCTGGACTCATCTGGCACAATGCTCATTCTCCCAAGATGGGCTCCATTCCACCACCCTGCGTGATCAATGTTAGTTCTAGCCACCATTTTCTCTCCGCTTGGGATCTCCTTGAGCCTGGAGAAGTTCCAGAAGGGTTCTGAGACAGTCCCCTGATTTCCTCAATCTTGGCATGAATTCAGGAAGCCATAAATACCCTGAAGGACAGTATGGAGATCCTGACAGAAAGAAGACCAGCAAGAGCCGGGGTCAAGAAATGAAGCCAGGGGAGGACCTGGTAGTCACCCCACCGGTATAAGCCTCCTCCTCCCCTGAGGAGGACTTGGAAGCCAGCATAGGGCTCCAGCTTACTGATCCAGAGGGAACTAGACATTTTCCCATGGTGAGAAAGTACAGGACACCAAGGACAGGTGAGCTCAGAGGAGGCCGTCCCACCAGGATGTCGGCTGCATAGGGTCCCCCTGCATTTGGGGTCATTTGGGGAAAAGAAGAAGTACGGTTCATGACGGCTAACCCAGGAATAACTGCTGGCGCTCTGAGACAGTGTCAGGGAAAGTCTCTCGGCATGTTTAATAGTCTCTCACTCCACTCCTGCCTTTCGTAGAAAGTTACAGAAAATGCATAAAGGCCTATTTTACCTACTTCTGAGTGGCAATATGGACTAGTTGGGTTCTATGTGGTGTAAACTAAAGTTTGCAAGAAAAAAAATAACAAAACCACATCTGCATTGAAGATTCAACAAAGCTGAGTGACCGTGAGAACTTCCTGATTGTGGAAAGCTGAAATATTGCAGAGCAGAGCCTAATTATCTTGGGCTATTTTTCGCTTTCTTAAAAGTCATTCATTGAGGGCTGGAGAGGTGGCTCAGTGGTTAAGAGCACTGACTGCTCTTCCAGAGGACTTGGATTCAGTTCCTATCACTCACATGCCGGCTAACATCCATCCTTAACTCCAGTTCCAGGGGATCCGACACCCTCTTCTGGTCTCCATTGACACCAGGCACACACATGGTGCACTTACTCAGATAAAACACTCATACACATAAAAATAAATAAAATATTAAAAAATCATTCACTGCCCACCCTGTGTCTGACACAGTGTCCTTGTGACTCTCAGGTAAAGCCTTTAAAATTGCTTCCAGCAGAAGCTAAGAATGTCATCAGAGAGTATCTGAAATTCACAGCAGGATTTTCCTATTTGCCATAAGCTGAGCCTGTGGTCTCCAGCAATGTGGTTGGTAAATGCGGTAATTTATGACTTTTCTTTTTCTGTAACTAATACAATCTCATGTAACCACTTCCACAGTGGAACATGTCCTTCAAGGTAACAACCTGAATCTGTGTTTCCAGGCCATGGTCACCCATATTTGGCACAGAATAAATCAATCTGTTATCCCTTTGAGTAAGATGTGTTTGAGCCATGGAGCTGTACTCCAAACACATAAGGGAATAAGAGATGTAGTGCAGAGATCAGCCATGGTTGAGGGAATTCGCTGAGGAAAGAGAAATCAGGAAGGGAAGGTGTGATTAACCTCGCCATCCTCTGGCTCTCCTGAAGTCCAGCTGGGGACTGAGCAGAGCTTGCTGGGTGTGCAGGACAGTCAGATGCCAACAGCCACCATAGTGAAACATCTTCTCTTCACTGTGACAGAATACCTGAAGGAGCAGCTTAAGGGAGGAAGGGTTTATCTTGCTCACAGTCTGGAGGTACAGTCCACCATGGTGACAAAGGCCTGGCTTCTGGGGCAGTTCGACTGCAGCAGCAGGAGCGTGAGACAGCATCTCCTGACATCTTGGCAGAGAAGGAAATAGAGAACCTGAGCTGGAAATGGAGATGGCTATAAACACTCAAGGCCCACATTTGGTGGCCTATATCAGCTAGCTAGGTCCTAACATCTGAAAAGGTCCACAAACAGCACTGCCCGTTGAGGGCCAAGTCTTCAAACACATGAGCCTATGGGGACATCTCAGACAGAAACCATAGCAGTCAGCAATGGAGAAGCTTGTATGTGGAAGAGAAATGTCAGTCACTTCATGTTCACAGCCAAGTGGTAGCCCATGTTCTGGACTAACAATCAGAGAGAAGAGCTTCACACTGAGAGAATGGAGCAAGGAAGGCCTGGACACCCCGAGCCATCTGCCATCTGTCTACCGCCACATGCACCTGCATAGAGCTTTAGAGGAAAACAGCAGCCTGCTTCTCAAGTCTCAGGCAAGTGTTTCTTCTGCTCAGTTCTAACTAGGATCCTCAGAGGAAGTGAGTTCTGGAGAAAAGAGTTCCTAATGAGCTCAAAGTTGCATGGAGAACAATCCAGGGTGCATAAATGTCGGTCCTGCTAAAGAGCACCTTTAAAGCCACGAAACACATGCATGCATCGAGGTGCCAGAAATGCTGGCTGAACTCCAAGGAAGTCGTGGGAAAGGTGGACACTGAAAACAGACCTGATACATGTTCTATCTCAGATTCATCTCAGAGAGCTAGCATGCATCCCGTGGCAGCAAGCACATGACATATTTTTCAAAGAGCAAAATTTTTCAACATGTTCCATTACTGATACCAACATACCTCCCCATCCACCAGCCAAGTTCAAGTTCCTTAGTAGAGTTCTCACCAGATCCTGCCATCTCCAGTTCACACATGGAGGCAGGATACAGGAAATAACAGGAAAGGAAATACCAACTTCCTGTTTGTCCCCAACTTAAGCTGTTCAGCAATAATCCTGGTGAGTTGAAACCTCTTCTCTCAACTAGACCGACAGCATTTACTGTTGTGTAAAATCACACTGTGGTTCAGTTCAGTATTTTCTAAACAAGACCTAAAGCATCCAGAGCATTACACTACTCTGGCCAGTGTTGTAATTTGTTCTCACAAATGCTACTTTCTTCCTTTCCAGCTGGTAAAAGTTTAAAATGTCAGATGCTGGCTTTGCTATCCAGTCAGGCTCTGCCTGGAAGCTGGAGCCTACCACAGGATGAAAGGAAAAAAAAATCCAAGGTATTTCTCCCTGATAAAAAGAAATGCACTCTGCCTTGGGCTGCTGCTGGGGTCATTAGAGTGGCAGCTGTGGTGGCTGTCTTGAAAGCTGCAGCAGCAGTCAAGAGAATGCCAGAGGAGCTGAACCCAGCCCTGTGGCATGGCTGGCCAGCCAAGCCAGCCTTCAGCCACCTCTGCAGCCATCTCCCTCTTGACAATTTATACGCAAAACGACACACACACACAAACCCTGCCTTATTTGTCTCTTTAGAGCAGACTTCCACTTAAACCTCACACAATTTTAACTACCACTTTTGTCAGGAAGGTGCTGCCCTTTGAGCCCCCAGAACTGATCTAGGATATCCGATTCGAGCACACTCAGAACCACATGACACACAGATTGTTCATTTTCATGCTTAGTTTGGTAGAGTGTGTTGTCAAATTCCTCCATAATGCTAAGGAAAGTGTCCGCATGTTTTATATTCTTTATTCCATCCAGTATCACTCTTTATTTCCTACATTACAACTGAGGAAAGAGGTATTTTGAGTCCATTACCCACAAAAATGGCCTCAAGACCATATTTCTGTTTTCATTTACAGTTAACTGGAAAGAGTGGAACATTATCATAGATGGAAAGGCCTGAGTCAGAACTGGCTGTCCCGGGAAGTTCTTTCTAGCGGGATTCTTTTTTCTTGACACAAGGAAAAGTTCAATCTTAGGTGAACCAAGAGAAATGGCTACCTGAAGATCGGCGCAACCAGAACATGAGCCTCTTCCCAGCGTCAGCCCCCGCGTAAAGAAAGGCAGGGCTGAGCCAGCAGAGTGACGGAGACCTGGTTATGGTTCCCATGGCCCAGAGGCTTAAATAGTGAGGGTCGAGCATTAAGTATTCATTAAGGAGTCTCTCCTGGTCTGTAAGTATAATAAGCTCCCATGCCCCCCTCCCCATTTCTTAGGCTAAGAGACTAAAAACTGTCCCCAATCCACACCTTCACTGGAAAGCCTTCACTGATGAGAAAGAATTTTTTCCTGAACCAGTAGTAGGAGCTGGAACTATGGGATTAAAAATCACTAAGAAAGGGCCAGCAAGATGGCTTAGTGGGTAAAGGCTCTTGCTGCCAAGTCTAAAGATCAGAGTTCAATCCTGGGGACCCACATGGTAGAAACAGAGAACTCAATCTTACAAGTCATCCTCTGACCTCAAACATGAAACATGGCACACAGAAACCTACACATGTATATATAGAGAGAGGGCAGAGAATAAATGAAATAAAATTTAAGAAAGTAAATTTGTTTTGGAGCCAGGCATGGTGGCACACACCTTTAATCCCAGCACTCAGGAGGCAGAGGCAAGTGGATCTCTGTGAGACCAAGGCCAGCCTGGGTTATGTAGTGAGACCCTGTCTCAAAAAGACCAAAAAAAAAAGAGAAAGAAATGTTTTTAGAAGTCACTAAGAAGTAGAAGTTTGCTGGTGACCAAAGTTTCATCAGTGGCCTACCATGCTCTAGTCTTCCATGTGAGACCTCCCTGTGGGCTGAGAGCCAGGGACAGCTGATTATTCTGGGAGTGATGAGTTCTCCTACATGGCATGCAGTCTGGGGCTCCATGTGTGGACTTAGCCACTAAGCAGTTCCCCAGGGCCTGGTGTTCTGCAATTTATACATTATGGATCATTCCTCTGTAAATGAGGAAAGGCATGCTCGAGGGACTAAGGAATCCACACAGACAGTGAGCCAGATACAGCTAAATAAGTAACTGGAGAAGGTGAGATTTGAAAGTTCTGTTAGTTTTTCAAAAACCTTGTCTTCTGCACAAAAAACCTACCCATGAATATTTATTTGTATGGATCTACTCGTAATTTGACAGAGTTAGTGCCAAAAGCTGGTTGAAAGGAAGACACCCTTCAATTGGTGGATGTGTAAACTAATTGTGGCATACCTATGCAATGGAATATTATTGGGTGATAAAAAGAAATGGGCTGTCGAGCTTGAAGAGACATTTGAGGTCTATACATGTGTTGCTAAGCATAAGAAGCCAGCTTGAAAGACTATATACTGTGTGATTCCAACTATGTGACCAACAGGAAAAGATGAACATACAGAGGCAGAAAAAAGTCAGTGGTTGTCAGGGGTGGGGAGGGGGGAACACACAGACAGAGACAGAGAGAACGAGGAGAGAGAGAGGAGGTGAAACGGGTGATTTCGGGCAGTGACACTATTCTGTAGGGTATAGTGGTGAATACATGTGCAACAGTTAAGCCTCACTGTCAGCTTGGCTGAATTTAGACTTACCATGGAAACATATCTCTGGGCGTGTCTATGAATATGTTCCAGAAAGGTTCAGCTGAGGCAGGAAGACTCACCCTGAATACAGGTGATGCCATCTCGGGAACTGGAGTCCAGGACCAGAGTAAAGGGAGAAAAGGAGCCGAGCACCTGTGGGTGGGTCTCCATCTCCAGCATGGCTGTTGTGCTCCAACAGCCCCAGAGAATGGTCCTCGGGTGGCCCAGGTCTTCAGGTGGCTCAGAGTGCCACGGGAAGAATTCCCGGGGGACTGCGTCAGTGGGCAGTTCATTTATTGAAACCAAGGCAGGGGGTTATATAGGGAGGCCTTTCTGACCATTACAGAGGTGGGAAAGTTAAAGGAGAGTTCTTTAGGTAAAGGCGGTAAGGTTGTAGGGCTGACGTGGAAATTAGGAACCAGGAAACGAAACCAACAAACCTGGTTTTGGTCTGGAGTGATCTGTGTGGGGGGAAAAGAAGATCAATCAACTGCTGAGGAACGAGGATGTCGTATCAGCAGTGGCTTCCTGGGACCTAGGTTATAGCTTCAGGCAGAGCAGGCTAGGACACCTGCCACCCTGCCCACTCAATGCCTTTATGCAAGAGGCCCAGGTCCCACAAGCACCAGCATTCACCTCTCTCCTTCCCAGGTCGGCAGCTGCCGCACACTGACACTGTGTCTTCTTCACCATGAGGGGCAGCACCACAAACTGTGACCAGAAATAACCAGCTCTCCCTCCTTCCCTTTCTTCCTTCCCCTCCCTTCCTTCCTTCAGTTGCTTTCATCGGGCATTTTGTCAGAGCAACAAACAAGTAACTAATACACCACATCAGCATACATCTGTCAGAAACCCACAGCAGGCAGTGAATCCTGAGATAAAATGGACTTCAGCTAATTTTTATCAATATTGCCTCATCAACTGTAGCAGGGGCACCACACTCACACCCGGTGTTATTAATAGGGCTAGAGACAGACACAGGGGCCCAGGGGTTCTGCTGTATGAGGTGGAGATTGAGGCCTGGCTAAAAGGCCAGCGCGGCAGAAACAGGTTTTGTAAGGAGCCGCTCAAGTGAACAGAGCACAGAAGGCAGCCAGTTCTTTGTTAGGCCACGTTTGTTTCTTCTGTCTTTTTTATCTCTGTACTTTCCACTCATTTTAGGTTCCATGGAAGTCTAAAAGTAGTCTTAAAAGGCCTCTATGTTTTTAAAAGAAAAAAAAATTAAGATGTCTCTGTAGATGGTGTTCCCATTAATGTAGTGAAAGACCACTTTTTTGTTTATTTTTATTGTATGTGTATGAGTGTTTTACCTGCATGTATGTAAGTGCACCCCTGTGTGACCTGAGAAGGTCAGAAGAGGACATTGGATCCCCCAGAACTGGAGTTATCGATGGTTGTCCACCATGTGGGTGCTAGGAACCCACATCCTCTGTAAGAGCAGCCAGTGCTCTCAACTGCTGAGCCTTAAAGACAGCGATCTTGAAGAAGACTGTCCCATTCATGGTGTGGGGAAGGCATGGTGTGGAGCAGAGAAAGGATGAACTCGGAGAACGTGTTCTAGATTCCCCACTGTAGGTCTGTGCAGCTTTGATCAGTCCACTCTCCAGGTGTAAACAGGTGCCAGTGGTTAAATGTGCAGTGCTCAGCACATACAAGCACTCTGCAAACTAATGTAACTCTCTGAACCCAGTTTTTAGTTTTAAAGTGGGCAGCTATGCTTGCTAAGATGCTTTCCAGGCCAAGCATTCTAAATATCTATAATTCTGGAACAGAAGGGCCAGCTGGGCTGGCAGAAGGCCTCATAAAGAGGTCTCCTGGAAAGCTGCTCAAGTGTAAAGAGAAAAGAGTCCCCTGAGAGCCAGTTCTTGGTTAAACCTGTGTCTGTTTCAGAACTTGTTTCCTCGGTTCCTTACCACTCTTCATTGATGTGGAAGAAGAACTAGAAATTCTAGAAAGAGGAAACTCTGGGAAACCAGAAATTCCTCTGCATTCCTCAAGACGGCAGGATTTAAAAGCAAGTCTGCCTAATCCACAGCCTATGTTATAATTATTACTTTTAGAGAGGCTCTCATGTAGCCCAGGCTGGCCTCTCTCTATGTGCCTGAGTATGAACATGAACTCCTGATCCTCCTTGCTCCAGCTCCCAAGCACTGGGATTACAGCTGTGCATCACCACGCATGATTTTATGAAATGCTGGAGATTGATCCCAGGGCTTCTTGTATGCTAGGCAAGCACTCTACCAACTGGGGTACATCCCCAGCCTTTTAAAAAAATATGTTTTATTTATTTTCATTTTATGTGTATGAGTGTATTATGTGCATGTATGTAAGTGTACCCATGTCATACAATGCCTGCAGAAGTCAGAAGAGGGCACTGGATTCTTCTGGAACTGGAGTTATGGACAGTTGTTAGCCACCATGTGGGTGCTGGGAATCAAACTCGGGTCCTCTGCAAGAGCGGCCAGTGCTCTTAACCGCTGAGCCGTCTCTCCAGCCCTGCATCCCTAGTCTTCTCCCATGGTCTTATAGGAGACTCTGGCTCCTCTTCCAGGGGGACAGAGAGCTGCATGGAGACACTGGGAAAAACTAACATGAAGGAGCTATTTAAAACATTTCTCTGCAAGAGGACAACGCAGTGAATTTTAAGGAAAAGGAGAAGTCCCCAAGATAATGGAAATACCAGCATGCTAAAATGTGCCTGGCTCCAATGACAACCCAGCGAGATGGTTCTCCGTGAAGGACCAGTTCTATTTTAAGAAGTGTCTTCTAAGAGCCTCTCACCCAAGATTGCCTACTGATCTGGAAGCTCTAACCCCAGAGCCAAAATGAAGCCATGGTGGGAAGATCGTTTGGGGGAGCATTTGGTAGGCAGACCCTTCTCCTCCTGCAGGATGACATCACTGGCATTCACTCGCCTTGCTTGTCCCCCTGGAGGCTCTGTAAAACTTCTTAAAGATTATCCTTCTCAACAGGAGTCAGTCATTTTGAAGTCATGCGATAATCCCCATTATCATTTCTACCTCCTTTTACAGCTGTCTGAGATGGAAACGCAAGCGGAGTAAACTAACGGCTCTGAATGGCAAATCCCTGCCAAAATGCTGTGCCAGGAGCTCAAGTGCCTTCTCCTTGCCCTCTGCCCCCAGCTCTGGAGCCCAGCTCCCTTCAAACAGTCATGGCCCGAGTGTTCAGCCCTAGAGGAAGCAAGGGGGCTCCCCTCGGACTACAGGAGGTCTGGGCAAAGGCAGTAAGCCCAGGATAGCCCCACTTCTAGGTCAGGCACAGCTCAACGGTTCACATCATAGCCTGATCTAAAGCCTGCTTGGTCAGGGTAACAAGGGCAGGGCCAAACCAGGAAGTCTCTTCCAGAGAGAACCAGAGTAGGTGGCCAGAACAATTGTGCCCAGGGCCCTAAAAGCTGAGCAGTGCACCTAAGGATGTTAGCCTGGATGCCCCGAGGGTGCAGGACCCTGCATCCACTTTTCTCCCCACTAAGGCAGAGAGCACGTGATGTTTGACGCATCATGTTCAGGAGTCGGTTCTTCCCTTCCATCATGGGATTTATGGATTGAATTCAGGTCATCAGAGTTGTACAGTAAAAACCTTTACACACGGATCCAACTCATCAGCCCATGTGTATGTGTGTGTGTGTGTACGCACACATGGAGACCAGAGGTTGACCTCAGATATCTTCCTCAATCAATCTCCACCTTGTGTTTTAAACAAGGTGTCTGACTGAGTGTGGAGCTCGCTGATTCAGCTAGACTGACTGACCAGCTAGCCCTGAAGTACCTGCACTGGGATTCTAGGCACATACCACCATGCCTGGCTCTTATGTGGGGACTGCAGATTCTGACTCAGGTCCTCATGCTTGTATGGCAAGTACTTTATCAACTGAGTCACCTTGCCCAACCCCTCAGAAAATTTTTGACATGGAAAAGTCATTTCATCCTATCAGAACAGGTTGGAATCACCAAAACATACTTCAAACACTGAGTCCTCTTGGTTCACATGATCAGGTGGTTTGTTCCTCACAGCAGCCCAGAGTCCAGCTCCCTATTTACAGATGCTCAGTGAGTCTGCCAAATGTTTCTGCATTCATCAAAGCTCAGCACTTAGGGCAAAGTTTAAATGGTACTAATGCCAACTGCCACACTCAACCGATCTGTCAGGAGCTACAATCACGCACAATCTGAAGTGCGATTTAATGGGTTCTCTTTCAGCTTACAGGCAACAACAGGCCCCAGCTCCAATTCTTCTCTTTCCCTAGTACAAATTATTTAAACTCCTTTTTTGCATAGCTAATAACCGGGGAGGCATCCTATTTCAGAGCATTAGCGCACACCAAGAAACTCCTTTCCCGCCTTGACCTTTGGTTGTACAGATTCCCTGCTGCGGGGTCACCAGTCGTTAAGCCCACTGAAATAAATGGGTATATCATTGAATGCCATGACAGTTCCTTGTATTTCTACTCACTTCTGAAACCAAGAGGCAACTATCCATTAACTAAAAAGAGTACAAATTCTGATGAACTTCCATTGTCTATTTTGATAAAATTTGCATTCATGGAAGATATGAAACAGATCTTACATCTGGTCATGATAAAGTAATTGCTATCCAAACAAGTCTGAGACCTGGAACCAGGCAGTGAGGGGTTTCACCAAAAAATGGAGTCAAAGAATAAATGGTTTATATGAAAATGAATGTGGCTCTGCCAGGCTCCAAATCTACCTCTCCTGTGGGTAGGTCCCTGTCTCCAGCCATCCCAGAGAACAGAGGGTGGTTGAACAGGTCCTCAGGTGGCCCAAAGTGCAACAGGAAAAAATTCCTAGGAGACTGTGTCAGTGGACAGCTCATTTATTGAACTCAAGGCAGGGTTTTATATAGGGAGGCCTTGTTACAGAAGGCGGGAAAGTTAAAGGTGGGGATCTTTTAGGGGCAGGGAGGTTCTGTGGAATTGAGGAATGAGGAAATGAAACCCAAGAACCTGGCTTTGGTCTGGGGTGATCTTTGTGGGGGCAGGGGAGAAGATTAAGCAACAGCTGAGGAATGAGGATGTCGTACCTGCAGTGCCTTCCTGGGACCGAGGTTATAGCCTCAGGCAGAGCAGGCCAGGACACCTGCTGTCCCTTCAGGGTCTCCAGAGTCACACTGCCCACTCAATGCCTTAATGGAATAGGCCCAGGTCCCACGCTCTCCATGTCTACTGAACTAATGCTTAGAAGCTTCCATGGACCATAACCTGGGCTCTGCTTCTTATCCATTGTTGCCTTCAAGCAGAAGCTCTTCCTGACACTGTCTGTGTAACAGAGGGCTCTGAGTCTTTTGATTGTGTAAGAGATCCAAGAGAAAGCACTCCTATGTGACACCTCGGAGCTAAGCCAAGATCTCCCAAAGATCCAAAGTCACATTTCCCACTAGAGGATGTGGTCTCTTAAATGAAGTATCATTTCTCTGCCTAGAAGCCCTCCCTACAGTTAGTGCAGTATGGACAGATTCCAGCAGGGCCCTAGTATAAGAGAGCGGGAGATGTTTAAAAGGCTTAAAAATGTGATGCTACCAAATATTCAAACACCCCCCTTAGACAGGAGTCCCAGCTGAGTTTGTAGATCAATATTTGCTCAATTGCCCCTAATTAAAAGATGAAATATAGGCCAGTTGTGGTGTACACCTTTAATCCCAGCACTTGGGAGGCAGGCAGAGGCAGGTGGATCTCTGTGAGTTTAAGCCCAGCTTAGTCTACATAGTGAGTTCTAGGCCAGGTGGGGCTACAGGGAGACCCTGTCTCACAGAGACCAGAAAAAAGAAACATGTGCATAGTTCCACTTACTCATGTGATAATCCTATTTAAAACTGTGTCATGAATGGGTCAGTGAGATGGCTCAGTGGGTAAAGGTACTTGCTGCGAAGTCTAATGACCCGAGTGAGATCCCCACTGGTTAAAGGAGAAGCAACTGTTCCAAGTTTTCCTCTGACTTCTACTCATGCACCATGGCACACACAAGTTCCACTGACACTGCCACTCTGCACACACGTATACAAATAAAAAGTTTTTGATGAGCCATGGGGCTAGCAAGATGGCTCCACTGGATAAAGGTACCTACCACCAAGGCTGAAGACCTGAGTTCAATTCCAAGGACCCACATGGTGGAAGGAAAGGACCGACTCCTGAAGTTGTCTTCTGCCCTCCACCAGCATTGTTGACCTCCATGCCTTCCCTCCCACAAACAAAAAGAAATGTCAAAAAATTGAATGTGCCCCTGCACACCTGTAATTCCAGCACTCTGGAGGAGGAGGCAGGAAGATCAAGAGCTCAAAGTCATTCTTGGCTATATAGTGAGTTTGAGGCCAGTCTCGGCTATATAAGACCGTGTTTCAATTTTTTAAATGCTCTAAAAATGTGTCATGGAGCTAGAGGATGGCTCAGTGGATAAAGTGCTTGTTGCACAAACGTGAGGACCAGTTCCTAAAACCATGTACCAGTTAGACAGGTATGGCAGCCGCCTATAATTCCAGCACTCCAAAGACAGACAGGGCAAGTTGGCTAGCTAGAGCATCCAGAACTGTTGAACTCCAGGTTCAGAGATAAACTGCCTCGATAAATAAAGTGGAGAGTGTCAATGAAGTCAACTTACAGCAACTTTGGACTTACACACACACACATGAAAACACGTATACATACACATACCCTACACACAGACACATACTCAGAGGATATTCTAAGTCAACATAAGACCTCCAAGCACAGATGCAACTGAAGCACTATGTGGTACTCCAAGTATAAATGTATTTGTTGTATCTACTGCCCTTGAGGTCTTCAGATGGGAAGGACTCTAGGGGACGGCCTGAGGCAAAGGGAGCAGCTTACCTGTGTGAGCTGGCTCCAGCCACCGGGCACTGCTGTGAATGGAGGTGAGAGACTGCAGTGCCTGAGCCACCAGGAAGCCAGGACAGCACTCATTTTCCTGATGACTTCGGAGCGGTTCTCAGAATTCCAACAAGTGGGAAAGGCTACGTGCAGCTATACACGAATCAAATAAAGTAGTGGATAGGCTGTTTATGCAAACATTTGTCCCAGTTGAAGAACTAGAGTTTTGGCATGTGGTGCACTAAAAGAAGTTAGGTTGTGCTCCAAAGGGATTGTGTGGGTTACATCAGCAGCTAATGACATGGTTCCCATCTCTGGAAGAACCAGCACTCATTAGCAGAGCGACCCTGCAGCTTGAACCCTTAGACTGAAAAGCATCTGCTCTGCTGAATTCATAACCAGGGCGCGGCAGCACTGAGCCTCTCCTGGGCTAATTCTCTGCCTGTTGACATCTGGGTGACTCTTGTTTGTTTACCAGCTTTCCTGAGTGGCTAGTATGTGCAGATAACTCTTACACTGTACATTAAAGAGCCTCACCTTCCAAGGAAACCACATCAGAACCCTGGCCTCTGATTCATAGAGGCAAGGATGTTCCTATTTGCTTCTTAGATCCAGCAAAATGGATTTATTTCTGAGAAAGTTTAGAGGGGGGCCCGGTGAGATGGCTCAGCAAGCAAAGGCACTTACTGCCAAACCTGAAGACCTGAGTTCAATCCCTGGAACCCACATAGTGAAAGGAGAAGTGTCTCCTGCAAGCTGACATTCCTGTACACTCCTTCACACACACACACACACACACACACACACACACACACACACAGACATACACACACAATTTTTTAAAAAGGCTAGAGAAAACTATAGGCAATCATGTCCTTGGCTGCCAGTCAGTCCAGCCTTTTTAACTGGCTTAGCTCACCCTGAAGCTCTGTCCTGCTAACACTGTGAAAATTTGCTATTATTTTTTAATAAAGATTAGTGATGTCTTTTTTATATCTTATTTATTATTTTTATGTGTATCAGTGTTTTGCCTGCATGTATGTAAGTGCGCTTGTGTTGTCCAATGCCCGGGGAAGTCAGAAAAGGGCACCAGATCCTCTGGAAATGGAGTTACAGATGGTTTTAAGCCACCATGTGGGTTCTGGTAACTGAACCTGGGTCCCCTGCAAGTGCAGCCAGTGCTCTTAAATGCTGAGCCATCTCTCCAGTCCCACCATTATTGTTTTTAGAAGTATTAACAGAGCTATAGAATAATGTGACAACAATTTGACCTTTTTTGAGACAAGGACTCCTATAACCCAGGCTGGCTTCAAACTCTCTCTGCAGTCTAGGAAGACCTTGACTTCCTTATCATCCTGCCTCTACCTCCCAAGTGCAAAGATTACAAGCACCTACAAGCACAATGGACTCACAAATGCTATCTTCTAGAGGGGAAAAAAACTCAACTACAGAGAGGCTAAGAGACTAGGTAAACATTCCCAAAGACTCCAAACTCCAGATTGCATAGCCAGTCTCACTCGGAAGCACAGGTGGAGTCTAAGGAAGTTCTCAAACGTCGACAGGAAGGTCGCCTGGGGCTTATGAACGCGGCTCGCTGGGCTCTACTCTTACTTCCAGATTCAGAATATCTAGGGTGCTGCTCCAGAATTTATGTTTCTAGCAAGTTCCCAGAGAACAGAGATACTGGTGGTCTTGGGGTGACTCTTGGAGAATCAGTGACACAGGATATGTCATTATGAAAGAGATATAAATTGCTTCTCTAACCTCAAAAACACAAAAGAATCATCTATAATATCATTGAAATCTGCTCTGTTCCAGTTTCTAAATGTGCTCTGTGCTCAGTTAGATGAATTTGTCTTTGAAAATGCACATTTCAGACACAATTAAGTATCATAGGGAAAGTTTCTGTCCATCCCACTCAACCTTGTTAAAGGAGAGTCTGGAATCAAAGACACATGGATTCCCCAGGCAACACAGAAGCCCACAGAAAGTGACTTGCATGGCAGTGGGAGGCAGGTGCAGGCCAGCAGGCGGGAACACAAGGGCGCTACCAGGAGAGAAATGAGGGGCTTTGACTTGGAATCAGCCTGACTTTGGTCAGCTTGAGCAGTGGATGACATTGGAAAATGACAGCTAGGTTGCTGAGCTGTTAGCAGAGATGCCAGAAGAATGAATGACTGAGCAGGAGCTGTGACTGGAGGCCCCACTCCTCCACGGCACTGTTCCGTAAGCACTTGTGGGGCATTTCCTGTGGCTAGGCCCCGCAGCCTGGACTTTGGAGATGCAGAAGGCAAAGGAGCATAGCGTATGCTGAGAGAGAAGAGGAAGACAGACAGATGATTAGAATGGCACACGGCTTATGAGAAGAGCCGTGCATTCCCGGGACAGCTAACTTTGGCATGAGGAAAATCCTTCATTTTTACCGCAGCCTAGAAGTCAGACTACCACAGGCTTCTCTCATGTTTAGCATCTACTGGACGCTTCCGAACTTGGGCATCCAAGTCACATGCTCAGACTCTGAATGTGATTCTGCAACGTGGTTTCTGCCGACCCAGGCTGTCATTTCCAGTTGATGACTCAGCATTTCCAAAACTAGATTAACTTTTAAAACATATTTCTAACCGTATATGCTAATGGTTTTACACCTGAACTCCCTCCCGAGCTAAATAAAATACAAAAGGTGTCTCCGCTCTTCCCTCCCACTCACTTCCATTCCCGATGTCACTAGATTCACTTGTTTCTTTTGTTAAGACTTATTCTTATTTTTATTAATGTATATGTGCATGCAAGTGATCAAAGAAACCAGAAGAGAGCATTAGATCCCCTGGAGTTACAGGTCACCTGACATGGGTGCTGGGAATTGAACTCTGGTCCTCTGTAAGGGCAGCCAGTGTTCTCAACCCTGAGCCACCTCTGCAGCCCACAATTCACTTGCTTCTACCTCTAAGACTGTCTCCCATGTGGCCTTTTCTCTCAGTGGCCGCTGCCTTCTCAACACTTTGCTAATGTTTGCTTCTTCTGGAAACAGCAGTGAGGGGAGAGTGGACAGGGAAGAGGAAGGGCCCAGGGGTAGCCAATCACAGGGTCCGTCAGAGTTCAGCTGGGGTTTTAAAATTACATTTTATTTACTTATTTTTTGTGTATGTGCATGTGGTGTGTGTGTGTGTGTGTACCAGCTACAGTGCTTGTATAGCAGTCAGAGGACAACTTGTGGGCATTGGTTCTCTCTTATACCTGTAGTTCCAGGGATTGAACTCAGGTTGTCAAGCTTAGCAGCAAGCACCTTCACCCATGAAACCATCACAGAGCCCTTCAGCTGGTTTTTGAAGAACCACAGCAAATAAACCAGGATGGAGGACAAGCACATCATGATCATGTCTGAATATCAAGCAAAGAGCAATGGACTCTATTTGGCTGGCCACAGGGAGTGGGAGAAAGCCTTTGCAAAGAGGTGCGATATAATCAAAGGTATGCATTAATTAGATTAAGTTGGCAGTAGCTTATAGAAAAGATTATATGGAAAATAGATTAGCAGTAAGAAGATCAGCTGGACATAACTGCAAAAGGGCTGTAAGATTAATAATGAAGGCTTGAACTCAACCAGCAGCTACAGAAACAAAATGTAAGAAATGGGAGAAATGTTTGGGTGATAAGAACCATTTTAGTTTTGAGGTAGGGTCTGTGTGTGTGTGTGTGTGTGTGTGTGTGTGTGTGTGTGTGTGTTTACACTGGTCTAGAACTCACTACATAGCAGAGGTTGAACGTGAATTTCTGATCCTTCCTTTGCACCCACCTCCCAAGTGCTGGGATCACAGGCATGCACTATCACACCTAACTTGATACTGCTTTTTAAAAGTCTGGTGCAAGAATAAAGGAAGCTTCAAGCCTATCTCCTGGGGTTCTAGTCCTGACTACCCAGGAGACATGATTCCACTGGGAGAAAGAGCGATGGAGCAAGGGGGTAAGTTACAGAGTGGGAACTGCTGAGCTCCAACTTAGACATGTTGAGCTTGGGTGCTATTAGGCTGACCACAGTACATAGGAGTCACAGGGTGAAATGGGACGAGGAACAATACAGGGCTAGCCCCCTGGAGGTAGGACAGCAGCTCAGGTGGGAAACTGACAGAATACTTTGGAGTCAGTGATGGTAAAAATACCAGCACTCTTGATTTTTTTTTTTTTAAGCCCCAAAGAAGGAGAAGGGACAGGACAGAAAGACAGCCGTCAGCACAAGAGAGAGTGCGAAGGCAGAGCAGCCTCCGAGGGAGAACTGCAGAGGCTGACAGGGACAGTCACCTTGGAATGGCACTGGTTAAATCTTAGGCACAGAGGAAGGTGAGATGTAGGGAGAAGAAGGTAAAGATTCAATAAACAGCAAATAAGGGGCAATCTCAGGAGAAGACAAAGGTCAAAGTCAAAGTCATATCGTACTATGAATGATGAGGGATGTTATCTACTTTTCTCGCTGCTGTGACAAAAGCACCCAAAGGAGGAAGGGTTTGTTTTGGCTCAAGAGGAGGTGCAGTCCAGCGTGGCGGGGCAGTCATGACGGCGGCCCTGTGAAGCAGCTGGTCACATCCACAGTCAGGAAGCAGAGCGCAATGAACGCTGGTGCTCAGCTCGTGCTGTCCTCCTCTATCCCGAACAGGAGCCCATGGAATGAGGCCACCCACATTCCCAGTGGGTCTTCCCCTGTTAAACCTCTCTAGAAGCACCGTATAGACACAGCCAGGGGTGTGTGCTTCCATGGTGATTCTAAATCCATCCCGTGTTGACAGTGAAGACTGTCACAGAGGGTGACATGGAAGGAATAAGGGACTGTCTCTAAATGAGGAACAATGGCTGAAGAGAAAAATGTTAAGGAAGAAGTCACAAAAGAAATGGTTGAGAGCTCTTGCTTTTCTTCCAGAGGACACGAGTTTGGTTCCCAGCACTCACATCAGGTAGCTCACAACCACCTTAACTCAACTCCAGGGGTTCCAGTACCCTCTTCTGCCTCTGCACACACCTGTACACACTCTGCATTCACTCACACAGATACATATGCATGAATAAAAATAAACCCTGGAAAGAAATGAAGGTTATATGAATGAATACTTAAGTCTTTAAGATTAGGTAGGAGGTGGAGCAGTAGTCAGCGCAGTAAGCATACTGACACGCGGGCTACTATGCAGACGGTGTACAGTAAGTAATGGATTATGCCAGGGCAGGATCCACATCGTTTTGTCACTTTTCCCTTAGGCAGGCTTAGCACATTGCCTCTGCCCATCCATAGTCTCCAATCAGATGGTGGAGAGGAAACCCAGGATAGGAGATGATGGAGGACAGAAAACAGGGAGTATCAAGCAAGAGGAACACTAGGCATCTGACTCTGTGGGCACAGGCTGGAAGTGACTCCAACCAGGAGTGAAAAGAGTTCTGATCAGGGAACTGGCAGCATTGGAGAACACCCCAGACACCCGCCATTGCTGGAGAGACCAGATTCCAATTAAGAGCTGAGGTAGGGGAGGGTCCAACACACCAGTTGAGGATGAAAGGGAATTTTCGTACTGTGACACTGAGGCTGTTTGGAATTTGGTGGAAGGGTTGGGGAGAGGGTGATTAACTAGTAATGAGCACGAGTGAACAGAGAGGCTGGGGAATTAGGAGCGGGGCAGTCACATCTGGGGATAAAGGAGTCACATCTGGGGATAAAGGGAGCATGCTTGACCAGCATAACAATCTGCTTGGGTCATGTTCTAGCTACCCTCTGCTGCTGTGATACAAACACTGACCAAAACCCACTTGGGGAGGAAAGGGTTTATTTGGCTTACAACTCACAATCCATCATCAAGGGAAGCCAAGGCAGGAACTCAGGGTAGGAACCTGGAGCACAGAGCAAGGAGGTACACCTCTTACTGGCTTCCTCCCTTGGCCCGTGCTCAGCCTGCTTTCTTATACAGTGCAGGACCACCTGTCCAGGGGTGACACCACCCACAGTGGGCTGGTCCCTCCCACATCACTCAACAATCAAAACAATGTCCAGACATGACGATAGGCCAGTCCAATGGAAGCAATTCCTTAGTCGATGTGTCAAGTTGACAACCAAAGCTCTCCAGTACAGATCACTTTGTAGGCACTGGTGCCCAGTCACCAGGAAATATTGGGCATTCAATGACCCTGATCAAATTAAAAATCGCCTGACCATTCCATTCTCATGGCCCATGTCTCCAAGGCTACTTTTCCAGGACACTAAAGGCCTTGTTTTAGGAGGGCATGTGGCTGGTTGTTTCGGGGACATCTAGCTAGAGTTAAACTTGTGTCGCCTTATTAACTTAGTCCATACATAGTCAATTGCTGCCCTTTTCATAAATGAAATCCTCAGCTTCCTCAAGTGCTGTTTGATTGACTGTTATGTCTTTCTGTCAGAGAGACACGCTCATCCTCTTAGTATCCGAGCTAGGAGTCGTTTCGAGCCCTCGATCTTCCTTACCGCCATGTCCCTCTGGCATTAGCTCTTTCATAACACTGTCTGTTGGATCCTTCTTTTCCTTTCATAATAAGTAGCTCTCCACCGGCCCAGATTACTACAGCTGACCTTGTGTGAGTGCCATTTGCTGAAATCAGAGTGTCTCCAGGTGCTGCCCAGTTCACTCATTGCCTAGGGTGTCATCTGGGTGAATTTACCAATTCACGAAAGTTGACCAATGTCCAAAGGCCATTGCGTAGGCTCAGACCCACAGTTTCATCAGAAATCTCAGAAGTGAACTCGCAGTAACAAGTTCACAAACAGTAATGCACACATGAGAATTTCAGAAGGTAAAGTTCCCTAGAAAGCCTAGAAATCTCTCAACCACATAAGTTGAGGGGCCAGTGAATTCTCTTCCTGCCATATTATAGATGACATTCTTAGGACACTTTTTCCTACTCCAGAGAAGGTCCTGATTGTGAAACTGTCTTCACTGCAAACAGCCAACACTACAGCATCCTTTCAATGTCTTGCACTGATAAATTCCAGGGGTGCCTGGAAGCTATTATCTTTGCTGGGGTTCTTAACCTTATTTGCATAAAATTACAGAGGATGAGAGGAACTCAGTCACATTTAAGTGATGTGAACTTGTTTTTCAAATTGTGGTGTAATAATATGAACATATCTTTTTTTAGTTAGGTGTGAGTGTATGTGTGTGGTATATGTATGTGGACATGTTCATGTGTGTGTGTACACGTGTGCACATGGGTACACATGGAGGCCACAGGTCAGCATCCGGTGCCTTCCTCTATAACTCTACACCTTTATTTGAGGCAGGGTCTCTCGCTAAATCTGGAGCCTGCTGATTGGCTGGACTGGCAGGTTGGTCAAACCTCTGGGATCCTCCTGTTTCCACCTCTCCAGCAATCAGATTATGAGTGTGGTTCCACCTAGATTCTTTAAACATGACTTCTGGGAAATCCAAACCTAGATCTCCTTGCTTGCATGGCAAGCACTTAATCAATGAGCCATCTCCCCTGTCTCACAAAACTTAGCACCAGGGGCTGGAGAGATTGCTCAGTGGTTAAGGGCACTAACTGCTCTTGCAGAGGACCCAGGTTCAGTTCCCAGCACAGACATTGCAGCTAACAGCCATCTGTAACTCCATTCTCAGGGGAATCCAACACCCTCTTCTGACCTCCATGGGCACTGCACAACACAGGTACACTTACACACATACAAGTAATACACTCATACACATAGAATAAAAATAATAAAATATATTTTTAAAACTTAGCACCAGAGCTAAAAATTACTATAATTTTAAAGTAGTGGTGAGCATAAAGGATGTTTCAGAATATATTCTGAAACTAGATGTAATGTGAAAGTATCTATGATTTGTTGTCTTCATTCATCATTTAAGGGAATGCTAAATTTTAACCAAAGGCTTATATGAATAAAAATGTCATTTTCCCCATTCAATATTGCAGTTGCAGAGTTTAGAACTACTGTGAAGATGATGAGCAAGGCTCCGTGTGTGTGAGAGAGAGAAAGAGAGAGATGATTACATAGTGTAGCTTTCACATCTAATTTCTAAGTTCTTCAGTAACTTGTTTCTTTTTCTACATACCATCTGCACTGAACAGCTATGTCTTTCACCTTTCCAAGAATATTCACTTTTACATTTAAAAAAGTATTAGGTGATCACCAAAACATGGAAATGACTTCAGGGTCCTCCCAAAGGGATGAGTGGTACAGCCTTCCAGTGGAATGCCGCTCATGGATCAGACGGTGAAGAAAGCTCGCAATGATGTGGATAAATATTTAAAAGAATTATACTAACCAGAAGACAGTCTAGCTACAATAACAGGATTCTACTTACATGACATTCTTGAACATATTAAGTTCTAGGGACAAAAAATAAGTGAATGTCAGAGATTGGTGTGAGGATAGGAAATTCTTCACAGAAGCACATAGGAGAAGTTTTTGGATGGAAATCATGTAACTCTTGGCTGTGATGACAGCTGCATATATTTGTCCAAATTCATATAATCGTATGCCTTAAAAAGAACTTTTACTGTGTAAATGATAGTACAATATATATTATATATGCACTTTTTTGCAAACAGGATCTTACCAGGTAACCCTAGTTTGCCTAAAACTTGCTATATAGAACAGACTGGCCTCAGTCTCACAGAGATCCACCTGCCCCTGCCTCCTAAGTGCTTGGATCAGAGGTGTGTGCTATCATACCTGGCCCTGCAATAAATCTTTTACATGTACGAGACCTTCACATAATAAAGTTGTACTTCAAATGTCCATTCATATTCACTTTTACATTTAAAAATATTTTTATATTTTATACACTGTACAAATAGACCCAATTATTTATAATAACTCCATAACAGGGAGCTTATAACCTTGACCCACAGATAGCTGCTACTAACCAGACAACTATTCTCAAATGCTTCCCCTCTTGAATAAGAATTGTATTTACTGTCCCTTTTCTCCTACATACATACAGTTATCTCTGATGATCAAAGTTATATCTTATCCTTGCATGAACCCCAAGACATTTCTGTCCCTGAATTATTGCCCAGGTCATCCACTGCTTCCTGTTTAACAAATATTTTCATTAATAGTTAAATTATAAGCAAGCTTGGGGCCAGTGCTTCTTGAGAGCTCCCATGCTGGTAGCCAGTGTAGTGACTTACACCCAGAAGATGCTCAACAGTTGCTTCTGTTTATTCCATTGAACTTACAATGTCTCTTTATTTGTTTTATTTCTAAGGTCAAAAGATAGCAGCAGTGGCCAAAACCATATCCTGAATCATGGACTCAGGGCCAAGACCACGGAATCAGTGTGGCCCGTTCTAAGGAGGACATGAGTACACTCGTGAGATCTGTCAGGTCTTTAACTCTAGCTGGCACTACCAACCCAAGCGCAGAGCAGTCTCCTTGGAAACTGGACTAGGATATGAAGCACCCAAGGACATATTTGGGTTGGGAGGATGTCTGGTCCCCACCACCTCTCCGTGAGGTCATGCAGTGCTTCTTGCTCACCCTTCACAGGGCCTAGCCAGTAGGGCTGGTTACATGCTGTGCCACCTTAACTCCTGAGAGCCTCAAGAGATGACAGAGAAGCCTAAGGAAAACCTGACTACTTGACCAAAGAGCCTCGAACCTTCTCTTCTGTCCACACAGAAAAGGTGGATCGTCTTTGGGGGATTCTAGAAGCCAGAATTATCACCACATCTATTATCTGTGACTGGAAAAGGTCCTTACCACATGCATGATCACTGAGACAGATGCCAGCCTGCACTAGTGCGTGATGTCTGGGCTGTCAATCATCTGAGCTGCAGACAGAGGAAAATTAAAGTCCCCCAGAGAGAGAGAGAGAGCAGGCTCTCCAGCCAACAAAGAGGCTGAAGTCACTGTTCCTGATTATGTGACCCCCAAACACAGCATATGGAGGCAAGCACAGTGTGAGCTGGGGAGCGTTATTACGGAGAGCATTTTCGATCTTTGCCCCCAGCTAGAATGATCTCTATGGCTCAAGGGTTCAAGTATGAGACTAAAACTACAATTAAGAAAAAGTAAAAGGGGGTGTAATGACCATATTCTACAAAATGCTTGTCTGAACTTGGATGGTTAGAACAGGAAGGAAGGGGAAACAAAGAGAAAGGCCTTCTGGTTATTCATTCAGCTCCCTGAGGAGCGGAGCACTAGGTAAGGCAGGCACGAGGCCCAGGCCAAAACGAAAAATGCATTCTACAAAGAAATAAGAAAACTTACATCGGTTCTTCACCTAGAAAATAGTCTCATAAAACATTCAAGGCCTGTTTGCTCTAATTCCTTGATTATCGGGCAGCCATCTGACTATTAATTAAATCAGCATTATGGTTTTAACATGAGGCTGCCATGATTCTTACCTTTAATCAAAACCCCAGGACTTATCCACCTTAACAGGAGCTAAAAAAATTGAATTCTTTGACCTGCAAAGACGCAGGGCCCCAAATACAATTGTTTCTTTCTTTCTAACCCCCCCCCACACACCGTCCGTTGCAGCCCAAGCACTTGGCCCTCCAATTCCTTTCTCACTAATCAGCTTACTTGTGAAAATAGCAAATATTCCAAAGTCTACTGACCACAGGCTGGGCATTTGCTGTGGACCTCCAGAAAACAAATGAAGAAATTGCTTATCTAGGTTAGGGAAAATTATAATAAATAAGGCTTACATTATTAAAAGAGAAGGCAGAAATAAAAACTAAGAGCCAGCCTGAGTTGTTCATTAACTACCATATAGCAGGGGGAGGGATGTTGTCACGGAATTAGTCTTCTTTCACCTCCATTAAACATCCAGGTGACAGCCCCACAGTCAGAACTCCAAGAAAAGCAGTAAAGTCTGAGCAAAGAGACTGCCGTGCAGCGTGAGCATCTCACTAACGGTCTCTGTTTTCCAGCTGTGGATCTGGATCCTGGCGGCTGCCGGCAGTGGCCCACACAGGCTCAGGACTCCGGGAAGGCTGTGCTTGACATGGTGGATCTGAGTAACCACCCTCTGGGAAGAGCTTTGACAGACTACTCCAGTAAACATGGGAAAAGCACACCCTTTTGTCTTTAGAAAACTCTGCTTATCCTATAACCCACGCTCAGCATGAATTAACTCTGAGGCAAGAAGCCCTGGGCTGAGTGTGCTTTTGCCCTTTGCTCTGTAAAAGCATGCCTTGGACAAAGAATGCATTCATATTTTCTTTGTCAACTTTTCCTTCAGGCCAGCTTTTCTATCACAGAAGACACTGCTCATCTCCTGACTGACTCCGGACAGTCTACCTCCTGATCCACAGGCCTCTGCACAAATCTTTTTCCTAATAGTCTCCCTCTAAGAGTTATCTGTAGTTTCTGCTCACATTTGGGACTCTCCCTGTGCTATGAACAGCCTCTTCCCTCGTCCCCTGGTTCAAATCCAGTTTTCAGGATGGCTTTCAAATCAGTCAGTTCAGAAAGCAAAGCAAGTCAAAGTATCCAAAGGTGACTGGTATGGACGGTGTTCTAGTTTACTGACATACAGAATCAGTTATCTGAAGTCGTTAGGTGGAGTGGTAGGTGGCAACTATAAAGATGTGCTAGATCCGAGAGAAACTTGAATTTCTCTATTTAGATTAAAAGGGGTAAATGTACAAAGCCCACCATGGTGAACACTCTACGATTGTGTTAGGTCACTGTGACTCAGCAGTCACAGGGGATAGTGTTACGATGCAGGATGGGGTGGGTCACAGCAACTACAGTTATAAATGCACTCGGGATACAACATTTGCTGCAGAGCACCTTTGCCACGGGAGGCCACCACCTTGTATCCACGTCCTCAGGGTTGACGTGATCTCATTTGCGGTATGTATCCTGTCCAGTGCATCACATTTAAAGAGAAACATTGACCAGTGGGATGAAGCCAGAGGACAAAGTCCTGCAAGAAGAGGATTCTAGGTTCTATGTCTGAAGAGGAATCACTCAAAGAAGTTGGCATGTTTATCTGGGGAAAAAAAGCTGTTGTTTGCTACTTAAATGGCCATCAGAAGACCAGTAATCACAAATAAATTTTAAAAAGACTGGGTGAAGACTTGGTGACGAAAACAGGATGTGCATTTTTGAAAAAAATAAAAATAAAACTTAGGAAGTATGACATCGCTGCTAGAATGCTGCATGGCTGAGAGCTGAGGAAAGCTAGGGGTTAAGATATGCAAGTGTGAGGTCCACCATGACGGCGGATTGGCTAAAGAAACCCACGGGCAGGTTGACAGCCCAGCTTCATCAGTTTACGAGACCCATGGGAGGCAAGTCTTGGTTTCCACAGAGTATGGGGCAAGCAGCGTGGATGGGAGGTTTCTCTGCAAGAGAAAGAACCTTCAAATGCTTCAGATTCCTAAGCAAACACTGGCTCTCTACCATTCTTAACAATGGGGAATAGGCAAGATAGTACTGGGCGATAACACCACCGATAGGAGAGAAAGCATGTCCTCCTCCGGCACACATGTGGAACCAAATCATATTCCAGCTACAAAAGGCATCGGTGTCACCTCACGTTAAAAGTTCTTGCTGAATCTCTCCCAACCCTGAGTCTGCCAACCTTGGGAATGTCCCCCCAGTTCTAAGTGCTCCATTCCCTTGACATGTATCCAAAACACACATCTCAGTGTCTCTTACGCGTCTGTCTCTGCAAAGCTAAAAACTTGTCTTAATTCACATACACACACACACACACACACAGAGAGAGAGAGAGAGAGAGAGAGAGAGAGAGAGAGAGAGAGAGAGAGAGCTGGTACTTGATCAGTGATAATAATCACCTGATTACTATAATCTCCAGACTTGTAGGCCAATCAGGAGGAAGAGATGCCAGCCATGGGTTCTAGTTCCTTCAGCCATCTGTACTTCCTTCCAGAAAAGACTGCTATATTTCAGCCTCATCAATGCCAACTTGAAGTATGCCATTATTCTTTGATATTATCTAGGAAGCAGAGAAAGACAGACAGACAGACACACAGAGAGAGATAATCACAAAAGTGGAGAAACCACAGACTAATGAAAACTTCCAAATAACTCAGTTTGGCTACACTCCTAGTTGGCTCATGGGCATATATCTGGTGCAATGATACTTTCTAACACACTATATTTAAATCTGAACCCCCATATGCCAGTCAGCATGAAATCTTATATCTGCACTCTACAATGAAAGGAAAAATGTATAGAAACTGAGCCAGACACACAGAATTAAGTGAGAGAAATCCCAAGAATGTCACTGCATTCAGCCAGAAACAGCAGGCTGTTTTTGTTTGGTTCAAATTGTTTTGTTGTATGGATCTAGCTGGTCAAATGACCAGTTAAGAATATTTCATATTGAAATGTTCATTCCAATGCTCTAATCTCTCCAGACAAGGTTCATATTTGTGTAGGTTACTTATTCTCCCATTGTTGACTAAGTCAATAATCAGAATCAGCAGGTTTGGAGTCAGATTGGTAGGGATCAGCAGTCTGCTTTGGGAGAGTGGGTATAAAAGCCCCTCAGCCCAAGAGCAGCCATCACTGAGGTCCACAGATCCTGGCAGGATGGCTTCTCATCGGCTGTTTCTCCTTTGCCTCGCTGGACTGGTATTTGTGTCTGAGGCTGGCCCTGCGGTGAGTGATCCTGTGATGTCCTTTCCAGACATTGTAAATAGACATTAGATGAAGGGGAAGAGGCATTTTCTAGCTTTAGAACTAACGAGGGTTATTAGGGCAAGGGTGCACACTGTCTATGTTTTCATAGCATGGGTTCAAACTTCAAAAAGAAGACTTTACTGAACTGGGGTTTAGACCCAGGCTCTTTCTCCTGTGGCTTTGGTGCACTAAGTTTGTAATGCTTAGCACTTCAATATTCTTAGGTAATAAACATATGAAATAAACACAGAAACAAAGATGCAAAAGTTCTGAGGACACAGCTTAGTGTGGACCCCATGTGTAGCATGTGGAAGGCTGTGTTCAACATCCAGCGGTAGAGAAAAGGAGATAGAACATCAGTATAAGTGTTCATATTGACTTCTTATGAGACATATTTAATATATTTAGTAGAAATATTTCATAAGCTTATAGTTGGGCTCTTTAGTTCATCAAAGTGCGTTTATTAATTATTTTGGCACTCTATTCCAATATCTGATTGAGTGCTTTAGGAGAATTAACTGGTACAATGGGTCAATACGTAGCTGGGCGTTATTATACAACACCTGGAGAGAACTACCACAGCAATAGATGATTAAAAATAATCTCAAGAAAATAATAATTCTCTTTCTGTGCCTCCATCTTTTCAGTGATTTCACTCTAATATTGAGGCTAAAGATAGCAGAGCCTCTCAGAGGGCCCATTTTCCCTTTGAAAATTCATCATACATGTCCCTGGGCGACAGCAGTGTGTCTGGAGGCAGAAGGAACAATTATGTCTGTGTTATTCTAAATAGGGAAGCTCGTTAATCGTTGACACTTACATTATGGGTAATGAGAGCTGCTTGTACTTACGGCTTTGTTCCAGATTTTAACAGCAGGGAGAACAAGCTCCTTTGCTCTGATCAGTTCCTCTGACATCTCTCTTGTCTTCTCTACACCCAGGGCACTGGAGAACCCAAGTGTCCTCTGATGGTCAAAGTCCTCGATGCGGTCCGAGGCAGTCCCGCTGTCGACGTGGCAGTGCAAGTGTTCAAAAAGGCTGCTGACGGAACCTGGGAGCCCTTTGCTTCTGGGTAAGCTGCCGCAGCCGTAAGGCTGATGGCGTCTTCACATTTACCCTCTGCTTGTTAGTGAAAGGCGCACAACCTGCTCTCCAACGCATTGGTTGGGCAGGGAGCGAGAGCTGTGCTTTCTTGCTTTTACTCAGCTGAGAGTGATCCGGGACCAGAGTACAGTCTAGGGCTGGTGGTGGGAAAAGCCCTTTCATGTCATAGCACACCCAAAGGGGATGAAGACTATAGACTCCAGAGACTGGAGATGGCTCAGTTGGTAAAATGCCAGTCCCCCTAAACATGAGGACTTGAGGTTGAATTCCCAGAATCCATGTAGAAAGCCAGGCATGGCAGTGTATACCTATAACAGCCGCCTGCAGGTCGGAGGTTGAAGACAGGAGGGTCCTGAAGCCCCTTGGCCGGCCGGCCTAGCTGAACAGATGAACTTCAGGTGCAATGAGAGACCCTGTCTCAAATAATGAAGGTAACTGGGTGTGATGGAGCACCCTTTTAATCCCAGCACTCAGGAGGCACAGGCAGGCAGATCTCTGTGAGCTTGATGCCAATGTCCTGGTCTACATAGCAAGTTCCAGGCCAGCTGAGGCTACAAGGAGACCTTGTCTCAAAGATGATTGATAGATAGATAGATAGATAGATGGATAATGGATGAATAGATGGATAGATACGAAGAGCAATCAAGAAAGATGCAGGACTTTGACCTTGGGCTTCTGCGTGCACATGCACACATGCATATACCACACACATAGATGTACACATACCCACAAAGCAAAAAAATTTTTAGACTCCATGCCCACAAACAAGCACATAGACCCCACTTATACAATGCCATGCATGTAATTTCAGAAGTTTTACAGAGTCCCTGGTACCCCTCAAACTTTGAGTCCTTGTTTTAAGTTTTAGGAAGGACATGTACATGTGTGTCAGTTTATTAATTAAAGGAATAGAACTGACCAGGCACCTGCCTAGCGCTTACTGAGATTAGCCAAAATCAGAGGCTTTTTCTAATGAATACTCAGAAGACCTGTTCTACACAAGCTAGCAGCTGTCATGCTCAATAAGAAACACAGGGAAGGACACCCACAAGGCCAAACCCTGCTTCAGATTAACTCACAAACACCCGCTACCCCTCACCTGCCACTCGTGTAAAAATGACTGTCACCTGCATTGTACACTTTACAATTTTTGCTGTTTTTTTAATCTGCCATTAGCAAGAATTTCAAAGACACATAGTAATAAAATGTAAGCAAAGTTGAGTTTTAGGTAACCCAAAGGACAAGAAGCTGAAGCACTTAGCGCTAAGCAGAAGAGGAACCGCTCAGCCTGCAGGTCTCCTGGGTGAAGAAATTCTGCCAGGTTTTAATTGAATCCTGAGAACCACATAAGGTTCTTCACCCATCGTTGGGAAAATCACTTTCTTCGGTGTGGTTTTGAGTTTTTACTTGCCAATTGATTTGTGCTTATATAAATGCCAAGCAGAGCATGCAGAGTGGTTACAGAATCTTCCGTGCATAGACTCGACACCAAAAGTTTTCCGACCTTCTTATAAAGTTTTTTCTTGTACCAAAACCAGGGATTGCACCATCAAAGTCACTAAAGACAACTTCCATTTTCAATTTGTTGTCATCAAATGCAGAGCGATTTCTACTGTTTCACTTGTGCCTACATGGAAATGGGAATTGCCTGACATTTGTCATTGACAAAAAAATTCACCAAACAGTTAAGATATATAAAAGGGGAAAAGTCAATTATGAGTTCTTCTTTTCATATTACGTTTTCTGCTGTGACAAACGATATCATTTCCAAAGTTGAGGTTCGTGTCATGGCATACTAGACTGTCACTCTGCTGTCACTGGGTACTATAGGGTTAGAGCAGCTTATGACACTTTAGGGACAATCTTCCTGTCTCTGCCTCTAGAACACTCAGATTACAAGTATACACCACCACTAGGTTAAAACTTTTTTTTTTTTTTTTTGGTCTTTTTTGAGATAGGGTCTTCCTACAGCCCCAGCTGTTCTGGAACTTGTTATGTAGACCAGGTTAGCCTTGAACTCACAGAAATTCACCTGCCTCTGCCTCCCAAGTGCTGGGATTAAAGGTGTGTGCCACCATGCCCAGCTGGCTTAAGACTTTTTAAAGTAAACATTTTACCTGCATTTGTTCTCATAAAAGCAAATGAGATTATTGAAAAGTTTCTAAGAACTTCTTGCCATCTAAAACACATGAATTTTCCCCCTTCTGACTTAGTTGATAACAAAAAATAAAATGCACACATACACATAGATATACATATATGGATATCACAACTCAAATACATGCACATACATTTGTATAAGTGATGTCATTTTCCACAGCACATAACTTCACGTGGACTTCTGTGCCTTGCAGGAAAACTGCTGAAACTGGGGAGCTGCATGGACTCACAACTCATGAGAAGTTTGTAGAAGGTGTGTACAGAGTGGAACTAGACACCAAGTCCTACTGGAAGACAGTTGGCATTTCCCCATTCCATGAATATGCAGAGGTAAGTGGACAGACTGGGTGGATTAGGTCTTCCATCTCAGGAAATGCAGACTGCTCCTAACAGACCCTGAGAGCGTGGGGCCAGCACAAGGACCAGATCTTCCCACGCCTGTTCTGTGACCAGAAGTTCACAGCACTTGAGAAGCAAGCCTTTTTCTGAGTTTGGTAAAAATTCCATTAGAGACACAGCCTGACCCTGAATGACACTATTTATGGTCTGTTCACTGTGCCCCATGTGAATATTTGTTTCTCTGTTAAAGAAATGCTGCTGCTTGCTTTTGAGGCAGCCTGAAATACCACTGTGATCTAACAGAAGAGAGGGTCCCAAGGTTGCTTCTCTAAAACCCGGAAAATTCTTTATTCTAAAACACATCTGGCTCCCCAGAGGTTTGGGTAAGCAGTTCTTGGCAACCCAATACATTCAGAATCATAACAGCAGCACAACAGATAAATTACCAACTATGCCTCGAATACTGAATGCTATAGCAAAGTCCTTATTTAAACTGTTCCATCCTTATGACCAGTGCATGGGGGTTGTTCCTATTCTTAGTCCCATTTTACAGATGAAGAAGGTGAAGGAGAGTCACCTAGCTCGTGAACAAGTACAGTAGCAGGAATGCTTAGCAACTGAGCCCAGGCTGGAGTTGGCACTTTGATGTGTGTGCACCTCCCGCCAGTGCCCCAGCCAGCTTTCCCCCTGTAAAGCTCCAAGCTAAAGCAAACAACAAAAGCCACATGGAGAAGCTTCAGTTCCCTCTGTCTGGTGTTCTACACTCCAATCCTGGTCTTCACTCCTGTCATTTAAAGCTGGTGGCTGCCATGAGATAGAATCCAGGTTTGCTGGTCAGAACTAAAGATCAACTAACCCAAAATAGCTCAGTATGAAAGGGAGCCAGGCCCCATGGCCTAGCCACAGATGACATTAAGCAGTTCCTTCAGAAGACGTGTTACCAGGGAAACCGCCAGCCCTGTGGGTCCCCTGGGCCCAGTCATGCAGGGCCATCCATCCACCAAGAAGCTTCTCTAGCTGCTCCTCACCAGGAGCCAAGACTGAGCAAACTGGCCAGGGGTGGAGTTGGCTGGGGGAAGCACAGGACACTCAGCACCTCCCCAGCACTGGATTAGCATCCATTTCACCCTTGCCTGCTCCAAGTCTCCACCTGCTGGGACCGCCTGTCAAGGTTCACTGATGTCACCCTTATTAGGTGCCTTGTCTGCTACTCTTAGTATTCAATTGCCAAACATTGTTGCTTCTTGCATTGTTGTTTTGGATTTTTTAGGGTAGAGCTTCATGTAGCCCAGGCTGGCCTCAAGCTTACTATTTGGCTGAGGATGACCTGATCCTTCTGCCTCTACCTCCCAAGTGCAGGGATTGTAGGTGTGTGCCACCACACCTGGTTTATATGATGCTGGCGCTCTGAACCCAGGGCTTCCTACATGCTGGGCAAGCACTTGACCAACTGAGCCACATCCCCAGCCATCATTCAACTAACATTTTAAAACTAAAACCTCTCTGCTGAGCACTCTGCATGACACTAGAGCTTCAGAAGTGAGCACAGGACTCCTTCCCTGGATAAGAGACGGCATCATTAGCACCGGATGTTCCTGTAGAGTCAGGGCCAGCTTGGCGCCTGAACGCCCACAGGAGCAGGAGTGTGTAAGAGGTAGAACCTGGGTCCTTCCGCCTCCCTTGGTGCCTGGTGCACGATGGCTGCCCCACGAGCCCCTTTGCTGTCCCCTCTTCTGATAAACCTCTCCCAAAGAGGTGCAGGCCTTCAGAGCTGACCACTTCCTCTGCCAGGGGCCTAGATGATCATATCAGATTTATCAAGGAAAATTAGAGAATATCCTTTGGAACTAGTAGGTCTCTTTGCTTCACAGATTTTATATATATTCGTGTGCATGTGTGCGGCACATGTGTATGCATGTAGAAGCCAGAGGACAACCTTAGATCTATCACCCTCAGGAATACTGTTCACCTCCTTTGAGACAGGCTCTCATTGGCCTGGAGCTCACCAATTAGGCTAAACTGGCTGGCCAGTGAGCCCAGGATGCTCCTGTGCCTGCCTCCCCAGGACTGGGACTACAAGTGCACTCCACCATGCCCAGCATTTTTACGTGAGTTCTGGGCATTGAGCTCCTGTCCTTGTATCTGAACGGCAGCATTTTACTGACTGCACCATCTCCCCAACCTTGCCTAGCAGAGTTTTTTAAAAATCACACATTTATGACTTTTTTACACTTGAGGAAGAATCAAATGGGGAGGGACACTTCCCTG
This sequence comes from Eospalax fontanierii, assembly GCA_035773235.1. Lineage (NCBI taxonomy): Eukaryota > Metazoa > Chordata > Mammalia > Rodentia > Spalacidae > Eospalax > Eospalax fontanierii. Next base: position 69,571,878 of record CM069538.1, read on the forward strand.
AGCAGTGTGCAAGCCTGTCATCCCAGCCGGTGGGAGGTTAAGGCCGTGTGACCTTGAGTCAGAGTCCAGCCTAGGCTACACAGTGAGACCCTGTCTCAAAAAAATCGAGGGTTGGTGATGGAACTCAGTAGCAGAGTGCTTGCCTAGCATTCGTGAGATGTGATTTCTAACACCACAAATGATAATACTGAATTTATAAAACAGAGATTCTAAGCTGATTCTCCCTTCTGCCCACCTGGAGGCTTTTTGTGTTTGTTTTGTTTCTCTGAAGCATCCAGGCTTTTCTTCATCCACACTTGAGATCAAAATGATTGGCTCGGAATGTATTCAAAGCTGCATCCAGGCCCCACACACAAAATAAGCAAAATTACCTACGTCTTCCGTCCTTCGCTTGCCTCCCTCCCAGCACCTGGGTTGTCGTCGCACCTGCATCGCAGATGCTCCAGTGATTTGAGGAGCACATGACCAGTTAATTGCAAGGATACAGATCCACATTTTGTCCAGTTAGGAAGCTTAATGAGCTCTGAAGTTTCCGTGTACATCTCAGTTTCCCAACATACGATCTACACACTGCTTGTGTTGTCAAGAGTCGTGCAGTGTTTTTACTCCTATCTCGGTGGTTGCTACCTACCTAGAGCTACACACCTTTCTGCTAGAAAATACAAAAAAGTAGTGGGAGGGAAACCTGCGCATGAGATGGGGAGCCGTCCTTGCTGGTGTGGCTCTATCAGTATGGAAACGCCGGCGGACGCTAATGCTCAAGTGTGTATAAGTGTTCCTGCGGACGCTCTAGGTCTTGAAGTCTATGGTGAGATTGACAGCCACCATTCCGGCAGGTTTTTGGTTTGTGGGTACCAGTGTTTACTTCTCTCTACCTTTCTCTCAATCCCGAAAGTGGTCAGGAGCCTTCAGGTTCTCTCTGATTCCCTTGGTCTGGCCCAGGCCACCCAGACTGTGGGTGTGAATTTACAAAGACTGTCCCACTACAGGCTGTGGTGACATTCTAGGAGGTGCACAAGGCTCCACAGGTTTGGCCCCCAACATATTTGGACTTTGGGCTTTGGTTCTAATTATCCACCCCCCCATGGATAATAGAACGAAGACTATTCGACCTTCCAGAAGCCTCTCTTGCTGTGGCTCTTCTCTCTGGGCTCTGTTGGAAGCAGCTGTCTCTTTTCTCCTAGGTGGTTTTCACAGCCAACGACTCCGGCCACCGCCACTACACGATCGCCGCCCTGCTCAGCCCGTACTCCTACTCCACCACCGCCGTGGTCAGCAACCCCCAGGAGTGAGGCCGACCCAGGACGGCCGGGAGCTCCCCCAGGAGTGAGGCCGACCCAGGACGGCCGGGAGCTCCCCCAGGAGTGAGGCTGACCCAGGACGGCCGGGAGCTCCTGCATGCGGAAGAATTCCATTTGTACTGAAACAGTATTCTCACTCTATAAGCTATGTTAGGAACTCGGGAAGACACCGTGAAACATTCCTATTAAAGCGCTTGCCATTCATTTGAACCTCATTTCTTTTCTATTTCCTTTTTTTTCTCCCTTACCACCCAAAATCCAAATTTTATAGAATAGCTAAAGAATTCTATAATATCTGGCCAAAACTTTGGGAGAGAGCCAAACTTTTTTTTTTTTTTAAGGAAAGAAATATCCATTTTGGCTCATGGTTTAAGGGGACCCCCAGCCATCGTGAGGAGCTCGTGGTTGCAATCATGACAACCTGATCAGATGTAGGAAGAATGGGAAGCAGCAGAGATCCAACCTCTCAGTGTCTTGCAAGTAAAGCACATGTTAAGTACGACTTGAGCCATTAAAAGCACATGATGTGAAGGGCTGGGGACATGGCTCCGTGATCGTGTGTTTGCTTAGTCCTTTTCAAAGCCCTAGGATCGATCTCCAGCACTGAAAATAAGTCAAGAGCGGTTATTCCCTGAAATCTTCAGTGAATAGCTAAAAGTAGACTGTAAGGGCTCGTCCTTTACTCTGGCAAACCTTTACTCATCTAAGGGGGAGTGCAGTCCCTTTGCACAAGAACCAGTCCATCGATAGCAGACATGGATGGAAAAAGGGTTCTGGGGCTTGAACTATTCACCACTGAGAGATTTAGGGAGAAGGAACCACTCACTGATGACTCCACCAGGTTCCAATGGACGCTTCTAATCCAATGGTCATACCAACAGCCCTGATTAAATTAAATGGGTCATAAAACTAAGTCATGAATCTGGGAAAGGGCTGATAGCAATGCCTCATGGGACGGGGGATTGACAGGCTGCCGCTGTGATAAAGCACCGACCAAGGAAACCTACAGAAGGAAGAGTTTATGGGGCTTATGGCTCCAGAGGGATGAGCGTCCACCAAGGCAGGTGAGGCGCAGCATCTGCACCAGGAGCGGAAAGCTGAGTGCCCACCTCTTCAAGCAGGCACAGGAAGTAGGAAGAGCAAGGCTGGAAGCAGGGCAACACTGTGAGCTCCCAACGCTTGCCCCCACGACACGCTTCATCCGGCAAGCCCACGCTGCCTTAGATCCCACGACCCTCCCCAGAGAGCACCCCATCTGACCAAGAGATCAAGTACTGGAGTCTATAGGTGATACTTCTCATCCAAACACCACAGGACGGGAGGGAGATTAGAGAGGGCAGGAGAAAGAGAGTAATCAGAATATATCATCCACATCTATGAAATTGGAAGTAACAAAATTAATGAATTAAACAATTTTGAAGAGTATCATAGTTCAAATGGATGCCCCTCTGATCCGGTTCAGACCGACTCTACCTAGCAATGAGATCGGCAAAGAAGGAAACATATACCCAATCTACTTCATCTAATCTCAAATCCATGCCTAACTGGAACACGCATGCACACACACACACTCACACACACACACACATACATAGACACACTGACACACGCGCACACTCACACACACACACACACACACACATACACATACACTCCTACGTATATTAGTCAGGGACTGGCCACAGGAATATGAGTAAAAGAACAGATTGGTTGAAAAAGATAATAAATTCAATTTTAACTACATGGGGTTTAATGCAGTCTGGTCAGTTTTTAATCTCTCAGTTTTAAGGTTGGCATTGTGAATGAAATATGACAGCTCTTGAAAAGTGGCAGCCACAGCCAGTAGGTGACTGAATATTCAATCCTGCCAGCAACATTTGATCACACCTGCCCAGCAAAGAAAGCGGGTGTTTATGCCTCAAGCTATATTTTGTATACCAAGAATTTATGGCAGAATTATTTCTCCCAAACCCTCATTTCACAGGCAAACCCTTCCCTTCACTTCACAGTTCATCGAACACACACTTCCCTTGGCTCCATTAGTTCTCCTTCCTGCCTTTCAAAATGGAAATGAGCTTAGAATCCATTCCAGTCTTCCCAGCTCCCCATTCTCTCTGGTTAGAGCTGCCTCAGTTAATTTGAAGCCAAGGCTCAAATCTACGGCTGTCCTTGGCAGCCCGTGAAAATACTGAAGGTTCCCAAACCTTGAGCAAGAAGACAGGTTGCCTGCAGTCTTCCTTGATGAGGAGATGTCCTCCTAGAGATGTGGAAGTGCCTGCTGGCGCTCAACAGTCACCCATCTGCTGTTGCTGCCACTCCCTAGAAAGCTAAAGGTTCTAGAAATGCATACAAGGCATGATGGGAGAGAAGGCTGAGGCTTTGGCTGGGAGGACAGACCTAGCCAGCTGTCTGGACAAGACTTGTATTGAGCTGAATGAGCACTGTTCCATCCTCTTCCTCAGGAAAGTGCATTTGGCAAGTACATTGGATGCATTTCCCAGTCTCTGGAAAACAGGGCCGAGTACATAGTCATTGAGACCTGCCAAGGGAGTTGGGGTTTTTGAAAATTCCGTTTATATTTTTTTGAGCAGGCATGGCTAAGGCAGAAAGATAGTGCAGGCCAGCCTGCACTATATAACAAGAACTTGTTAAGAAAAAAAGGAGAGAGAGAGAGAGAGATCTATTTCTTATCTAATAAAAGAGTAAAGGGAATGAAGTAAATGACTTCAGAGTGTCTTCTTGTGGCAGGAACCCCACAGAACAAAGAACAAAAACAAACAAAGAAAAGGACTGTCCAGTGGTGTGTGCCTGAGTGCAGTCCACAGTTCTGCCTGTCACCACCTAAGATCTCAAATGCCTAATCAGAAAGTATGTGGCCATGCATAGGAGGTGAGGAAGTGGACCCTCACCCAGAGTATAAAGGTTGAGCTTTTCTTCATTTGCAGTCCAGTCTTCTGGGTACGAACCCACCCACAAGGCTAGCACAGTAAAATGCCTCCTGCACAGAAAGTCTTGGGGTCCCATTTTCTATCCAGAATGTCTACTACCTGCCTTGCTTTCATGATCCCTATTCTATTTGATCCTCCCATGAGATTGGTAATTATAACATTAGCTTCTGGGCCTAGAGTGGAAAGAACTTATAGTCACTCTCACAAATGACTTAAAAGAAATTTTAGATCATTAGCTACTAAAAACTTATTATACAAACAACTACTTGTTATTTTCTCCAATTTCCCTAATAGGCCATTGGATAGCTCTTACTTCCTTACAAAAGCATACTACATATAAACAGCACTATTTTTTTCTTAGACGTAATGAAACACTTCAAAGTGCACTTAAAACCATCAGTGACCCGTGTGCACGCACAGGCGTGAAATCTTTATAAATCGTTGACTTTCTTTGGACTCAAAGTTTAAACCATTAACTGTGTTGAAAAGTGCTATCCTCTGAGCCAAATGGCAACCATCCTCATGAGATCAGCTGTGCCTGCTTGGGAGTGTCCCTCATGGCCAGGACGCACACTCTTGTACTCCTTCCTAGAAGAGACAGAAGGACAATGCTTCCTGCTCAATCCCACCCAGGACATGAGCCATACCCCCTCCAGCGTGTCCACATTGTGTGCGCTCTTCTTCCATTAATTGCTTACTAGCTGTCTAGTTTTCAGATTGACTGTCGTCATATCCAGTGCCCATGTTAAAGTAATCCTTAGATAGTGTGTAATTTAATATTTATGAGTTATTTCCAGAATTTTCCATTTAATATTTTAGCACTACAGCTAATCATGGGTAACTGAAACCATGAAAAAATGAAGTTGGGGGCAAAGGAGGACCTTCACGGGGAAGGCCTGAGGTTCGAAAAAGGGCCTGGGGGCAAAGGACGGTCTAGGGGGGCAAAGGAGGGCCGGGATGGCTTATATTATATGTGGGGTGTGTTGCCTGGATATATGTAACGGCACACATGCTGTGCAATGCCCAAGGAGATCAGAAAAGGGTGTCGAATCCCCTGGAACTGGAATTATGGACAGTTGTTAGCCACTATATGGGTGTTGGGAATCGAACCTATGTCCTCTGAGGAGCAGCCAGTGCTCTTAACCACTGAGCCATCTCTCCAGTCTCAGACTGTAATCCTTTTTAAAGTTCCCTCAGTTATTGATGAGTGGATCCCAAGACCCACTACATATTTGAGCATCACCTATTTATACATCTCCCATACTCTGAGTACCCCCAGTCAGCCTCTCGGAACGTAGACTCTAAAAACAATCTGGGGATTGTTCCAGAATATACCTCCTCAAACACAACAAAGCTGTATCTGGGAGAATCTACATCCTGTTGTCTTCAAGAAAAGGAATTAAAAACAAAAATGGAGCTCAAAAACAACAAAGCGCCACCCTAAGTCCCCAACGCACAGGGCAGACAACAGAGAAAGGTAAGTTTCATTTGAAGAAATTCTTCTGGAATATCTGTTAGGAACACCGGGTATAGATGAAAAGGCCATGGTTCCTGTCTTCCAAGATGCCTCTCTCTAAGCAGGCTGTGTTTGTGTAGGCTTGAACACGTTTAATTAGGAGTAGCTTGCCTTGTCAATCAAAATGCTTTTAATGATGAAATGAGGGGTCATTATTTAAGAAAACACAAATCGCCCAGTTTGAATAGCAAGGGGCTTATTTAAGAAATCACATGTATCTCTTGAAACACAAAGGCAGGCCCCCCCAGGGACCTTTGTCTCTGGGGCTATGACATTTGCAGGAGAGTCCCCTTCGTTTTTCTTCATAGACCTACTTATCTGTTCATTCAAGTCACAGAAAGAAATTTGGGCTCAGACCCAAGTATAGCATCCTAACGCACTCCACCACCCAGAACTAGTGAGCTCAGGCTCTGTGTCCCTTCAGAGTTCCAAGACAGTTATTTGTGTGTTTGTTTGTTTGAGTTGGGGTATTGCTGTGTAGCTCAGGCTAGTCTTTAATTTGCAATCTTTCTGCCTGTTTTCTAATGCTAGGATCACAGGTATGTGCTGCCCTGGCTAGCTCTAGCTGGTTTTTTAGCAAACAGTGACACTCTGGACTGGGGTTTGTCCCTCATCTAGTCGCTATAGCCAGAGTCACAAGGTCTGTAGAGCTTTGCTTTTGGTGAGACAGTTCACGTTGACACTCTAAAAAATGACGGTGGAGGGTGGAGATGGAGGGTTGCTCTCAGAATTAGGACCACAAAAGGGTAGAGGTGGCCTTTCTCACATTAAGGATGTGAAAGAAACTGCAATATGCAAAATTCAAATAGGAAGGGGAAAAATTATACGCAACGACAGGGCCACAGAACACGGCCATTTTGAAGAATGCAGAACAAGTCAAGCCTAAACCACTATCTTCACACTTACTTGCCAAGGTCCATCAAGAGATAAAGTGAACTCAGACATGTGTTCCACCTCCCCCAAATACAGCCTTAAAGTTGTTGGAAATTCATACCAGGGCTTACTTTTCCAGTTTGTATGTGATATGCAGAAACAGTTACCTGGCTCCAGTTCACAGCTACACAGAAGTTTACGTAGAAAAATCCCACACTCTAACCAGGTCCACTGTCACCACCCCACAGGCCATCACGTTTAGTTTCTGGTTTCTCCTGTGCTGGAGCCCGCCGGCAGAAATCGAACCACACCTAAAGCGAGGAGTGAGGATGAGAAAATGTAGAGATGAGAGTGAGAGAGAGAGAGAGAGAGAGAGAGGAATAGGACAGACTCAGGAGGGCTGTCAGTCATACTGAAGCAGCTTGCCTTTATTAAGTCCCCCCTATTTATACTGTGAAATGAGCTAAACAAAACAATGGGTGAAAAGTTCAACACAAAAACAATACTAACACAGGCAAAATAACTTAAGATGTGATTGGCTTCCTTCAAAGGTCTTCAGGTGACCTCAGTCTTGGGTGTAGAATAAACTTCTCAGGTGTAAATCATTTGCATAACGAAAACTCCTATTTCCAACAGCACTTCTGTGCACAAGATTGACTTCTGCCTACCCCAAAACCAGGGCATAGTTCAAGGCAGGCAAATGGCTCCCGACACCCCTGCCAATCTCCCTTTGGAAAAGAAGATAAATGCTTGTGTTTTTTATTTCTCCTCCTCCTCCTCCTCCTCTTCCTCTTCCTCTTCCTCTTCCTCCTCCTCCCCCTCCTCCTCTTCCTCCTCCTACTCCTCCTCCTCCTTTTTCTTTTTCTTTTGAGACAGGGTCTCCCTGTAGCCACTAGCTGGTCTAGAACTCACTACGTAGACCAGGCTGGCCTTGAACTCACAGAGATCCACCTGCCTCTGCCTCCTGATATTTCTTCTTTCTTCATGAAAAAACAGAATTTTATATGACTGAATCTTTTTTTTCCACATACGGCAACGTGAGCACCATCCCCACCTCCTACTGCAGGATATCCAGAGCTTGTTCAGGCACCTGGATGATTCCAGTGCTTGATTCTGTAATAATGCCTGCCTGAGTATATTAGTTACTTTTCTCATTGCTGTGATAAAAGACTTGAAAAGGACAATTTAAGGAAGGAAAGGTTAATTTTGTCTCACAGTTTGAGAGTACAGTCCACCACGACAGAAGGCGTCACCACAGGAGCACGAGGTCAGACTGCATCCACAGTCAGGAAGCAGAGAGAGATGAACACTGGCGTTTAGCGTATATTCAGTCCAGGACCCCACCCATGGGGCGGAGCCACCTGTATTCAAAATGAGTCTTCTCTGCTCGGTTAAACCTTTCAGGAAACACCCTCATAGACATGCCCAGAAGTGTGTTTCTATGGTGATTACGAAACCAGTCAAATTGGCATAAACCATCACGATAAATAAGCATGAATGTGGCTGTCTCACCTCTGTACAGATGCGTCTTTACAATACAAGCCCAAACGTTTTCTGGAACATTATTGTTAAGCTCCCTGCATGTGGAGGAACAGGCACTTTAAACCCACCAGCAGTGTATGCGAATGCCTGGCTCCCCCAGCCTCATCAATGATGTCTCTGAAACACAGGGATTTTTGCCAGGATTGCTATTTCAGGAATTTCATCTGCACTGTGAACTGTCATGTGGGTGCTGGGAACCAAACCTCTCCAAGAGCAGCAAGTGCTCTTAACCACTGAGCATCTCTCCAGTCCCTACTGGATTCACTTCAAAAAACTCTGAGGCTCTTATAGATTCATATGCAGTTGTGATAAGCAATAGAGGGCTGGGGACATAGCTCAGTGATGGGGAGTTTACCTAGCATATGTGATGCCCTGGGTTTGTCCCTAGCACTTGAAAATAAGAAAGACAGGCTGGGCATGGTAGCACATGCCTGTTGTCCTATTATGGGGCTGAATCAGGATTGCCGCAAGAAAAACAGAGATCTTACATGCATTTATCTCAGCTTTTCCCCCAGGAAAACATTGTAAAATTACAGTACAATGTTAGAGCCACAACCCTTCCACTGGCATGGTTAAAACGCAGAACATGCCTTCCCTTCCTTCTTAGGTGGCGCTTTTTATATTAGTTGGTGATGAGGTAAGCACATTCCACTTCTACCGTGACTGATACCTTTTATATCCCTTGAGAAAAATAAGCTCTCCACACTTAAGAACCTGGAAAGAAGCAGGCCAGTCAACAGTCACCCCTTCAAATGTCTTCTCTCAAACAGCAACCTGAGGGACATCATGACACTGCCACTCCGAAGGATCAGGGCCTCCTCCAAACTGTCCATCGCCTCCACCTTCAGGAACAAAGGATAGCCTCCCCACACCGCTCACAGCAACTTCGTGGGAACTTCCCTCCCTTTTGGATCACCTGTCCAAGATTCCTGGGCATTTTTATGGAGCTTCCAAGTTGGTTGTGAAATACTTTGAAGGAAGAGCAATTGTTCCATTGAGAAGTCCCTGGCAAACCTCTGCCTGCCCAGTTGTTGGCTCCACTCCCATCCTCCAGCAGCTAGAGCAGCCTAAGACACAGTTAAGCAATTCATGAATGCAGAGAAATATTGGGATAGGTAAGACCAGAGGCCAGGCTGCCAGAAGTTGCTAGACAGGCCTTGAGACTGAATCACCACGATGTATAAAATAGCATCTATTATCAAAAGTATAATAAAGGGAAATCTGGTTACTATGATGACACTCTTCTGTTTGAACACAGGGCTTCATGTCTTAGAGCCTGGCTCTCTATTCAGATGTATTCATAGGTGAATCACAGATTTTTATGATGGTGTGAATGATCATAGTTAGGTCACTAACTCTACTTAACAAAACTCAGTTGGCATGAAGCCCATGTTAATGAAACAGTAATTTAAAGATTTATATTTTTATTTTATGTGTTTGAGTGTCTTGCCTGCATCACATTCATGCAATGCCCACAGAGGCCAGAAGAGGGCATCATCAGATTCTTCAGCCACCTTTGTGGGTGCTAGGAACCGAACCTGGGTCTTCTGCAAGAGCAGCAAGTGTTCTTAAGTGTTGAGTCATCTCTCCAGCCCCTGCAATAGTAATTTAGAGTGCTGTGACTGTTCTGTACTATACTCCTTTAATAACTCATTCCTCCATGGAGCACTGTGCTAGACGGTCCAAGTACCATAGGAGCAAAGCAGTCAGCCCTCTCAAAGAGCCAGCTGTAGTCCTTGGAGGAAAAGTAAATCCTGTAACCAAACAAATGCAACCAGGTGAGGCATGCTACTACAGGCTTATGCACGGGGAGGCCAGAGTACAACGTAATGAGTGGCGAGCATTCCTTAGAGTGGCCAGAGGACAACAGGGGTCTGCAGAGCTGTGAAGTAGATGCTCTGATAGATTAGGTGGAAAAGGGTGTGTAAAGGCAACTAGCATAGCACAGGCCACTGGGGGAAGCTCCCAGGTGCTGAGAGAAGAAAAGTGGGAGGGCTGAGAGGGTCCCCATAGGCAGACAGAATCAGATCAAGAGGCCTCATATGCAAAGCAGAAATACTTGGACCTTATCTGTAGGCAATGGGGCGTCACTGAGATGTTCAGATAGTTTTTCCAAAGACAGTTTCTGAGACAATCTGAAAGATGGATTCAAAGATAACCACAAAGTAGGGAAGAGGAGGGATCTGGGCGGTTATAGAGGAAGTGAAGACAGACAGATAGACCAGAGTGAAACGGTGTTTTCTGGACACGACAGGCACTTAGGACCTCATAGCAGGTGTGGCTAACCGCACAAGTGCAAGCCAGCCAAAGTTGCAGCATGGATGGAGAGGGGGTACCTGGGCTCCCCATACGCAGCTGATGTTAGGGGAAAGCTAGGGAACGACAGTCAGTTTCCTAAGGGGTGTGGTCCTGCACTGGCTGGCCTGGAATTTGCCCACTAGGGAGAGTAGAAGACCAGTGAACTGCAGCCATCTGCCTGGCTCAGCCTCCCCAGCCCTGGGATTGCAAGTGCATGCTACAATGCCTGGCGTTTTACACGGAGTCTGGGGGATCCACCTCGGGTCCCCATGCTTAAAAGGCAATCACGTTACTATCTCCCCAGCCTAAGACAGATTCTCCACTTGTGACACAAGGCTCTGAGCTGTGGATAAAGTTCCCTAGTCTCTGAGGAAACAGAACCTGGCAGTTACATACCACATTTCTTCTAATATTCCTACTGACAAATTTCAGGTGCGGACGTGTGCCAATTTCACTAATTATTTGCATAATCGTTGGCAAAATTTTTGAGTAGTCTTAAAGAATGTCCTGCAGTTCCCTGAACATAACCCAGGGCCATTTGTGTGGAGGAAAGATTTTTCAAAATAAAACTAGAGGCCAGCTTCATACAAGTGAAGTTTTTGTTCATCATGTCAGGTACCATTCCGAGTGCTCCAAAGGGCTGGAGAGGTGGCTCAGCAGTTAAGAGTACTGGCTGCTCTTGCAGAAGACCTGGGTTTGGTTCTCAGCACCCACATGGTGACTAACAACCATTTGTAACTCCAGTTCCAGGAGATCCAAGGCTCTCTTCTGAGCTCCATGGGCATTGCGTGCATGTGATGCACTTAACATACATGCAGGCAAAATACTCACACACATAAAAATTAATTTGGCTGCAGTCTGTAACAGCAATAGGAACCTGAAAGATATACATATTATAGAAAATAAGTTAGACACCGGTGTGAAGCTGTGAAGCTCTGAAACAACCCAACTGTCACTCAGAAAATCTCAGACTGGAGGCCATGAGCTGCCTCCTGCTTCATCCACAGTAAAACCCTGTGGGAGTCAACTTGTTGGAGAAGCCCTCGACTGCAGTGGGGCAAATGTGCTGAGTGAGGCCCAGAAACAGCCAATGTGCAACCTGCTTGTACTCGGGGTGCAAACAGCTGAGTTTGACAAAGGGTCCCAAGTGTCTCTGATCATCGAAGAGAGAAGCTACCTGACAATCCTAAGCAGTGTGTAAGAGAAACGGAAATGTGAGAACTCCATTCCAAGAAACCTGGGTGTGTTGTGCCCCCAAAGCATGTTTGAAGGAAAGGGAGTGGGCCTTGCTTTGACCCATCTGAGTGTAAGGACTATACGTCACTGACATTCTAATGAGATGAGACTTCCTCAGCACCCAGTTCAGATGTGTTGCATAAGAGGGATAGGGTCTTTCACATATGAACAGAGATTATGAGGTTGGAGGGTACAGACGGGGAAAGGGTCAGAACATAACCACGTCTTGATTCAACAAAAAGTTTTAAAAATTAAAACTACTTTTAAAAGACTAAACCAAGTGTTTAATAGGGTTAGCTTATCTAATCATTTCCATGGTTACCAATGTCTCTGACTGGATATAACTCAACTCAGCTTTAAAAGCTTGCTGTTTCATGGCCAATGATAGAGGATCCCTGAGTTCAAACCCTTGGTAAATCTGATGAGTCTTTACTTATCATTATAACTCCACCTTCCACAGAGCCCTCTTGAGGGTTTACCACCAATTGTTAAAGCCCACTGCAGAAGAACAATTATTTCAACTACCCTTCTAAAACACGTTTACAAAGGAGGTAGAATATGTACGGTGAAGAGCTGCTCTTAGAGATGACACCACATCAGCCAAAGAGAACCACTGTTCACTACAAGCAAGGGCTGGGGATATGGCTCAGTTACAAGTGCTTACCTAGCATGCGTGGGACCCTAGGTTTCATCCTAGCACCCCCAAAAGGCAAGGTGCAAATGGGAACCTTTGATACTATGTGTTCATGTCCTCCCACTCCTGTTGGTTTACTCCTTGAGGGTGGGAATGTCTGCTAGCTCCTCAAGTTCCCCCTAAGCATAAATTGAAACTGTGAAGATTAAATGAGCAATGGATTTCAAGACTATCAAAATATTTATAAGGCTGTCTGAGGCCAGGCCTGGCAAGCACTTTATCCTAGTCCATTTCCTCAGTCCTGGATTAAATAATTCTTGATACTATAGGTTACTAAGTGTATTGATGAATATTTAAATGATACTGGGTTTCTTTTAATGTGAAATCTATGACATATCTAGCTCTATTTAAGCTATGATCTTTATATATTTGTTGTATAACTCTAATATAACCAAGTAATCAATAATTCTTGAAATTTAGAGGGGAAAAAAAAAACCAGATTATCCCCCAAAAGTCCTGAGGGAAAATAATTACATCATCACACAAAGTCTGTAGAACATTATATTTCATAAAAGACAATGATAAAAAAAGTACAAACATTTCCATGAGAAGCAAAAACAAACAAAATCAAAACAAAAAAAAAGTGAACAGATTACAAGAAATCACAAGCATTTATTTCAGTGCACTTGCGTAGAAGCCGTTTGTGTATAATAAATAAAATAAGCTTAAATACACGTCCTCCTTCTGAAAAACAACGTCATGATCATTTTGGTTCTCAACTGACATACTTGCAAACCCAAGGCAAGAAATCTGGAGTGCTATTTATCTGAAAAATACATAAATAGAGCAGAGCAGAGGCTAACACACTGATACAAAAGTCTGCCTTCGCATGCAGGGAGTCTCTAAAAGAAGACTGCACTGGCTATGTTTTTGTTTTCTTTCAAAATAGATAGCATCTTCGCTAGGAAATGGGTGTAAGTTTTTAATACATAATTTTGATTTAAATATTATAAATAAGATTTTCTTAGTGAGTGAATACCGTGTCACAAAATTCAAACAGAAACTTAACTTTTTATTACCTTTTTATGTATTTACTTTTCACACGCACGTGTGTGTGTGTGTAAGCACATGAGTTTGCACACAGGCATGTGAAGGTCAGAAGAAATTTACAGGAGCCAGTTCTCTCCTTTCACCATGAAGATGGATAGGGATCCAACTTAGGTTATCTAGATTAGTGGCAGGTGCCTTTACCCAATGAGCCCAAACAAAAAAGACACCTCATTAAAACCCTAGTTTGGGCAAAGAATTACATAACATCCTCACTATGAATTAGGTATAATGTGACTTTTGATATGATGACAGGTATGTTTCTTTTGACAAATGGACCCATCAATCGTGATGTCTTCTCTAGGCCAGAGGCACTATATAATTTTCTCAGTGCACAGGGACCTCCTAGCATCTCTCTATTGAGACAGATTTCCTGGCTTTGAGACTAAGAAAAACAACAGCTAACCAATCAGAAGATGGCATCATAATTTCAAAGACATTTCAACTTGCTTAGAAAAGAAATAACACTTCCTGCCAGACACTGCCAGCATCGCAGCGGACAGTGGGGAGACAACGTGCTTGCTCCGGCACACCCTCCGGTACATGCTACTGTAAATCTGACTGGCCTCTGCAGTGCTTCAGTCAAGACAAAAGGAAGATACTTATTGTCATATGGGATCCCGGTAAGTGGGCAAAACTGTCACTCATGAAACACATAAAGGTCACTGTTCATAGCCAAAAACTTAAAAATAAAAACGAAAATCAAAGTGGTGAGAGGGTTTTCACAGGATAACATGTGATTCAACACTGAAAGAAAACAAACACATTTATATCTGATTCCTAAAACAATATTTACAACAAGACTCAATTAAGAAAATAAGGCAGATACCTGTAGTCCTGAATTCTGAAACTGAAATGTACACGAGTATGAAATGATACCCCAATGTGGACAGCCCCATATAAAAGGAAACTGTGTTTCCCAAATACGACTCAGACACCACCATCAGTTTCTCCAACCAGAGACGTGGGAGCTTTCCAGGGTCCTGACGGTCCCGCCCTACCTCCTGTCTGCTAGTGGTCAGCAAATGATAACATTCCATCTTGCCCACATTTCCTCAATCTGAAACCTTCATTAGCCGTGAGAGACAGAAAATGAACAGATAAGGTGCAAATATCTTAATCTTCAGAAGGTCTGATCTTACACAAACATGGAAAGGAATATTCTGGACCTATTTCTAAGGAATAAACAAGGAAAAATGTTTGGGGTCATAACAGAGAAACTATCCATTTTCTCAAAGTTAAACAATTTTAATTACTCCATGATTTAGTTCATGGCCACTGGAGTTACCAAACTGCCACAGAAAAAGACAACTAAAAATTGAGCTTGCAACCTGACGGAAACGATGCTGTCTCTGTCATTCTCCACTGTCAAAGATTCACTTTGTGGACATGCAATATTTTGTTTTAAATTTGTGAAACTCTGTAAGATAAGATCTTATAGAAGTATATAAAATATTTGATAGTTCCCAAAGGAAAAAATACTATTCAAGGTGCTTTTTTTCCATGTGAAACCTCATCCAATTTTAAGATAAATATATTTGGCATTATGTAGTAAGACCTGTTTCAGAAGTGTCATAATATCAGTGCATTCAAATAGCTGATTTCAAGATAATTCTACATGCCCTAGGATCAATCCCCAGCACCACAGAAAAGGGAGGGGAAAAATAATTTCTATTAAATTATACTTTTCGTGAGAAAACTTTAATAACACCAGAGATTTCTTGAAAATGAAAAAAACAGTCTGAATGACGGGCTGGCATGGAAAAGGTTCCTTCAAGAGTGAAACTGTACAAGTGAAACTGAGAATTAAGCTTGAAGGTTTGTTTAAATCTACTAACCATCTATCTTCATAAAAATAGAACATTTAATTTCTTATCTAATAGTATAATTCATCTGTATCAGTATACTGGGTTTTCCATAAGTTTATTCTTAAAAAAAATTTTTTTTTCTTAAAAGAAGATACTTTTTTGGCTCTTCAGAACTGGAAACAATAATGCTGTTCACTGTGGAACTGAAATGAACATCCAGTGTATAAACACAACCTTGGGAACATTTTTTGAGGCACAAGATCCCTGACATCAGAGGTACATGAGACGGTTAACACGAAGAGGCAGCACGTCACGTATACCTGGAAGATTTTCTTGGTAATACTCATGCGATATGCATAAACAAAACGACCGAGACCAGCAACATCTGACAAGACTGCGAGCAAAGGGAAGCGACAGGGAGTCGTAGCAGGAGAGTGATGCGGGCCCTTCATTCTTTGCCTTGAAAGCCCTCAGAAAGCTGCGCCTTCCCCAAGTGAGGCTGAAGGTCTGGAGCCCAGCCTAGCGTAACAATTCTGCATTCGTTGTCAACCGCTGGCAGGTCTTCATTTTAGACAAGGATTATCCTTTGTTTGACGATATAATTTACAGTGGTTTTTTTTCCCCCATGCAAATAAAAAATGTCTATAAAAGCCTAATGAAGGCATAACCTACTACATGCAAAACTGTCACACTTCTTATTTTTCAACAATTTAACACACTAATTTACATCACATATGTACAAAATATGTTTGAATGGAAATAAAAGCATTCTCTTGAATTAAATTATAGATTTGAGTATAAAAATCTTCTTTTTGTAGAGAGCTCTCTTCCAATCCCAAGCAACGGCTCCTTGCTTCTACACTGTTTGTCATGGAGGTCACCTCCAAGTAGAGAGAGCAGGAGAGGTGACATTCGGGGTCCCACTCTCGAATATTATGGGTTGCTGGCTCTTCTTACAGATCGGGGCACTGAGAACATCAATCACTGGTCTCCAGAAGAGTACAGTCCATGTCTATGATCCAGCACTAGTCCACCTGCTACTTCTAATAGTCTTCAATTGGAGCCAGCTCCGGCATGAGGTTGACAGATATATTTGTATACAACCTATCAACTAGTATTTTTGGCGTATATAATAAATTGTTCAACCCATCAATGTACTGACGCTCCTTAGAATACCTTAGTAATTTATACCTACAAAAACAAAACAGAAAGAGAAACATGTTCGAAAGAGGAAAACATGCAAATGTATTTTTGGTCCTTTTATAATTAAGGCATAATTTTAAATCTTTAAGCCAGTCTTCTAAATTAGCATAACTAGTCAAAAAAAATGTTACCTGAAAAAAAATTTTACAACATTTTTGCAATTATTCTGCTAAATAGATGTAATATTAAACTAATTTCTAGGGACTTATTGCTACACCCACCAATTAATGCATCTCTCATCTCTCAGCAGAGAAGTACCCCAGTACAGCAGATGGCAATCAACACAGAGAACCACAACTGGCCACCATGCGGAGAACAAAAGGCTGCAGACTCCTTATCCCTGAATAGGACATCTGTATCAAACCCCTGCGCCCCCAGGCTCAGGGATCGTTGAGGAAGAGGTAGCAGAAAGACTCTAAGAGCCAGAGGTGGTGGATGACCACAAGCAAGCAGTCTTCCAGACAGCTGGGCTGTCTCATAGGAACTCACAGCAATGGTGACAGCATGCACAAGTCCCATGCAACCTCAAACCAAACAAAATCTCAGCACAGACATGCGAAAATGGCTAGAAACCCCAAACCACCCTAGGGAAGCTCTGAAGTCGCAAGATGATATTAAACTTACCGTCCTAAAAACTGGACTTCCCCCCGGTGGTGATGAGGAATAGACGTGTACTTTCCCAAGTCCCCCTCTGGCCTGGTTACGTTGTAGCCAGCATAGTGAACTCTGCAACATACAACACAAAGTGGATTATATGAGTTCAATTCAAAATTCAGAGTGTGCACACCTGCCAGTCACCTCACACAGCACTCTGAATCAAAAAAAAAAAAAAGCCACAAAAAATGGACTTAGGAACCTCAAAACCTTTCCCTCCCAAAGGATCCTTCTTAGTAGAATTTACCAAATAGAAATGAAATCCAGAACTTGTACTTCAACATACCTGTTCCAGAGATCATCGTCTTCCCCTCCCCAGCCCCAGAAGGCATTGGGAAAGCCATTGATCTTCCTAAACTGCTCCACGGTCAGTCCACTCACCCCACCGAAAAACTCCTTATATGGAAGACTGAAAAAGAGTAGGCCACGGAATTCCAAATCAAAACCAGGGAGAGCATCCATGAATTCAAAATCTCAGCCTTTTACGTGTTTTATAAAATATACACCTATGCTCCACAGAAATAAGCAATTAAACAAGAACATTCTGGAGAATGTGAACTGAGACATTTTAATATGACAGCAAAGCAAGTACTTTGACTAAACATAAAATAAGAACATTCACAGTAACTGAAATTTAATAATACTAATATTTTATAAGTCAGGCCTCACTATTCAAAAACAGTGTAACATTCTCACAACAAAACAAACTTGATTAATATACTAGTAACTGTCAATGCAATAGCTAGATATGTTAAACTAAAAACATCTAAAAGTATTAACTGATTTTACTGATAAATACCTTATATATTATACAGAGCAAGATAAAAGTAAATCAGAAAAAAAGTTAGCATTTAATATTGATGTGACTAACTACCAATCCCTAAAATAATTTTACCTATTGGATCAAACTCAAAAAATACTCATGGATATTGAAATATATAACTTTAAAAACTTTTTTCACTTAGTGTGTGTGCATGTTCCTGTGTGTGAGCGTGTGCATACATGCCACTGTGTGAGTATGGAGGGAAAGACAACTTGTAAGAGTCAGGTCTCTCCTTCCACCATGTGGTCTCCAGGGATTGAACTTAGATCTTTATGCTTGGCAGCAAGCACCCTGACCCATCGAGCCATCTTATCAGCCCCAAAGATACATATTTTTGATGCACTAATATTTAGAAAAATAAGTATATTTTAAAATTTAGACTCTATTTTCCTCACCCTTCCTAATCCAGCTGCCAAGGGATAAAACTATGAAAGCTTTCTTGATTTTTTATTTACTTGTGTATCTGGGAGGTGGGGGGCACAATGTCAGAGGACAACTTTGGGGAGTCAGTTCTCCCCATCTTTTTCTTCACCTGCTTTTTCATTTTCTGACTGGAGATATCTTTGTGTTTGGGGGTGCGCCCGTGTGTGTGTGCATTTGAGATATCTTTGTGGGGGTGCATTTGGAGGCCAGAGGGGGAGGCCAGGTCTCCCTCAATCACTCTCCATCTTATTTTTGAGATGGTCTCTCATTGGACCTGAAGCTCTCCAACTGGCTAGACTGACTGAGCAGCAAGTCCCAGGGGTCCCCTTCTCTACCTTCCAGCATTGAGATTACTGGCACACATCTCTGTGTCTGACTTTTTATGTGGGTGCTGGGAATCCATCAGGTCTTCAGGCTTTCAGGGCAAGCATTTACCTACTGAACCGTGTCCCCAGATTCTCATAAACATCTTTATTACATAAGTGATCATTAATCCAAATAACCAGTTTTAAGTAGTCAAGTGTCAAATCTGAATGACTGATACTGAGAAGGACTGAGGCAAACACACATGAACAACTCCAACAGGAGCTTCAGTTACAGACCTTGCTATGGAGAAGCTCAACCAGCTGTCCCTGCCCTCCGTTCTCTTTCTCTGGTTACATTTTATTGGCGTTCATTCGTTGTACACAGGGGCAGGTTTCATGAAAACATTTTCATGCAGGGAACTCTTATACTTAAAGGCGCATTCAGCCTTTTCTCCTCCTCCTCCCCTCATTCCCATCCATTCATCCCACAGTCTCGCTTCCACCTTCAGATCCTATGTTGAAACCATTCTGTGAACCTTCATGAAATCCAGGATCCACAGAGGAGAGAAATCGTTTGTCTGAATCTGACCTTTTTTTCACTCTTTTTAGTCTTTTTGAGACAGGGGCTCCCTATAGCCCCAGATAGCCTGGAACTCACTATTTAGACCAGGCTGGCCTTGCTCTCACAGACATCCACCTGCCTCTGCCTCCAGAGCAGTGGGGTTGAAGGCATGCACCAGCACACTCAGCTGAGTCTGAGTTACTTTATATGCTCAGTATGATGATCTCTGGTCACATCTATTTTCTGGTCATTTTTTTTTCTTCTTTATGGCTAAGTAAAACCCATTTTGTGTGTGCGTGTGTGCATGGGGGGGGGGAATAACAACAAATGTTGGAAGATGTGGGGAGAAGAGAATCCTATCCACTACTGCTGGGAATATAAATTAGTCCAGTCACTGTGGGAGTCAGTGTGGAGTCTCTTCTAAAACATCAATTCCTGGTGAACAAAACCCACTGATATTCATTAGAGTCTCAAGCACTGAGCGTGTGTTAGTTTATATAACACAACACTCTGACCAAAAGCAACCTAGGCGAGGAAAGATTTATTTTGGCTCTAAGAGGTGAAGAACAGGATGGAAGAAAATCATGTCAGTGGCAGCAGGAAACTGTTGATCACATTTCTTCCCTACACACGAAGCAAAAAGTGAGAATAAGAAGTGGAGAAAGACGATAAACTCTCAAAGCCCACTGCAGTGACGTACTTCCTCCAGCAAGGCTCCACCTCCCTCCCAGACAGTGCCCACCCCAGTGACATACTTCCTCCAGCAAGGCTCCACCACCCCAGTGACGCACTTCCTCCAGCAAGGCCCCACCTCCCTCCCAGACAGTGCCCACCCCAGTGACGCACTTCCTCCAGCAAGGCCCCACCACCCCAGTGACGCACTTCCTCCAGCAAGGCCCCACCACCCCAGTGACGCACTTCCTCCAGCAAGGCCCCACCACCCCAGTGACGCACTTCCTCCAGCAAGGCCCCACCACCCCAGTGACGCACTTCCTCCAGCAAGGCCCCACCTCCCTCCCAGACAGTGCTGCCCACTGCAGACCTAGTGTTCAAACTCAAGCCCACAGGGGACATTTCTCATTTAAATTATCACATCACAGGAGCCTGTTTAGAAATTATCAAGTGACAGAGGCAGATCAAGGCATTGCTAGTCAATGCACAGGCACAGGAGGGAGGCTGGTGAAGCATCTCCACCCACAGTGATGTCCACGCCTCCACCGCTGCGTGTCCGGGGTCAGCGTGTCTCCTGCTTCAGACACTGAAAGGTAAACACCACAGGTTTGCCTTTTTTTTTATCAGTCTCTGTCCACTTTGTGTATAATGCTGGGCTGTTTCCACTCACACAGAACAGTAAGCACACAAACTATTCCTCAGGTCCCAGCTCCCCTCCAAAACTACTCTCCTCCAAACTGTGGAGCTGGATAGATGGCTCAGTGGTTAAAGCACTGGCTGCTTTTGCAGAGGGCCTGGGTTCGGTTCCCGGCACCCACATGGGAGTTAACAGCTGGCAGTAACTCCAGTTCCAGAGGATCCAATGCTCTCTTTTGACTTCCGTGGGCACTTTACAACACATGTACATACATGTGGGCAATATACTCATGCACATAAAATAAAATAAAAATAACAACTACAGTGGTTTAAACTAAACACTGTGGGAAGTACAGCATTGCTCAGGACACTTAAGGACCCTAAGAACCTCTGAGCTGTGAGTTACCAAGGGGTGAGGTTTCCTGTGGTATTTGATGCTACTGTTACTACCTTGGGGTGTCTTTGATCTGAGGTTCGGGAAATTTCTCCTGTAGCCCTAGGGCTGCATCTGAGAGCTGCTTTGTGTCCTGCAGGATCCCAGCAGGCAGACCATATCTTCCCCACAGCAAGTCAGTCAAGTCCTTCAGACTATTAAATCTCCACCTTCCCCTTTTCACAGACAACTTTGCTGTAGTCCCAAGCAGATCTCCCTCATCTTGACTTCTGGGTGCTGTGCCTGCTCACTGTTCCTCCGCTGAAGCAGCTCAGTGGCTTGATGCCTATGCAGAATGGCACCCCACTCCCCAAGAGCAGCTTGACTCAGGGCTGCAGGTCTAAGAACACGAAGAAGAAAGAAGAACAAAGGAACAGTCCTCCCTTCAACTCGCAACTGGGGCTATTAAGTGTATCTCAGAAGTACTGAAAAATGGGCAGGTGAGATGGCTCAGCTGGTAAAGACACTTGCCACCAAGCCTGATGAAGAAGAGCTACAGAAGAAAGGCCATCTGGACCCCAAAGTATCTCTAAGGGAAGGGGACATAGGAGGAGCCAGCACAGAATTAGGACCCCAGAGAGCAGCCCTACAGATGGGGTCCACTGCCCACTGAAAAGAAGTAAGGTTTATGTGACCAGCTCAGCCCTGCAAGTGTCAGAACCCAGATTTAAATCTACACGGATCTGTCTGTAAACAAGGGTTCTCTCACACCACACAACACTCAAATCTCTGCTTCATCTCAAATGGACAAGCCAGTTCTTGTCCTGGGTCCCCACAACAGACTGGAGTGAAGGTCGAAACTCTTCAGGCACTTAGTAATCTCAGATGGAGGCCTGGCATGCTTGCATAAACTTGCATAAACAAGCTACACGGCACGTGCTACTTACATGTACATGTACTTATCAAGCTTCGCTGCAAAGTGACGCGGCATCTCTCCACATCCATAATAGTTCCGGTCATTTTCAGGCAAATGATCCACATCATGGAAGATCACGCAGTCCCAGACACTGTCTTTCATGGCCTCTTTGAAGCCCACGTTGAAGAGCATCGCACGATTAAATGGTTGTGTGCCAGTCTTCACAAGAGCAGAGAAAAGCAAAACTTAATTCAGTCTTGTCATCTGACATTTTCCTTTATCTTTATGATGTGGTTGCTGCATCGTGGTCAAATAGTGATTATAGCTCAACAGTGAGACAGACAAGTCATAAGCATACATCAAATTTTCAAATACAGTCAGGCATCACTTAGCAATGGGGGTACATCCTGAGGAAAGTGTCACTGCATAATCTACATTGCACAAATATAGGCGTACACACACAAAGACTGCTATATCACCAGGTGATATAATCTTAAGGGACCACTGTTGTATAGGCACTCTGTCTCTGATGATGGAACTATGCAGTGTATGGCTACATACTGTTTAAATTTACTTATGACACTTTTATATTTGGGTAAAAAGAAAACTAGATAGCTGTCATTAGTAAACTTACTAGTATACTTTACATTATACGACCATGCTAATAAGGATAACTAAAAAATAGTATATGCTACATATTTTAGTGTTCTGGGGTGAATCTGAATCTGAGTCGCAGGCTCCACGCGCTTCTAGCCACCTGCATTGACAGGACAGTTCACACACTTCTGAGTCTAAACTGTCATTTTCCCAAGAGCCTGTTTTAAAGTGTCTCTTCTTTCTCGTTTCTATTCTAAAATTTCAAAATATTATGCTTTATAATGGATGTATACTTTATATACATGTGTCTTGTGGCAGGGAGTCTCTTACCTAAAAGACTCAATTTTTCACTTCTGGAGGTTTTTTCTTATATTTCTTCTTTGGCCTTTTCCTTCCATTATCCTAAAACTTGTTTCTGCAGTAGTTTTTCCAGAACTCTGGTGTGTGTAACAGTAATATAACCGTGTATTACAAATCACAGCAAAACTTAGGGACTTAAAAAAAGTCACAGGTTGGTGTTATAGCTCAGTGATAGAGCTCTTGACAAGCATTATGAGGCCCTGGGATGGATCCCCAGGACTAAAAAGAGTGAATAAACAGAACTTCTAAAAGGCCAGAAGTAGTCATAACACCAACCATGTCATCTGCAGAGCTGGAATTCTTCTAGGAGCAGATCAGAGAACTTCATGAGTTCTGCACAATTTTGTTCAATGCCTTGACCAGAGGCCTGACCAGGGCAGAAGGATCCATTTCTAAAGTGGTTCACTCACATGACTGACAAGACGGCATCAGCAAGTTATTTCCTTTTTGAAATAGTTTATTTATTATTTTTATTTTATTGCCTGCATATATGTAAGTGCTCCCATGTTGTACAATGCCTATGGAGATCAGAAGAAGGCATTGGATCCCCTGAAACTGAAGTTACAGGCAGCTATTAGTCGCCATGTGGGTGTTGGGAACCGAACCTGGGTCCTTTTCAAGAGCAGCCGGTGCTCTTAACTGCTGAGTCATCTTTACAGCCCTGGCAAGTCATTTCTGATCCATAGGCCAGCCTGAGTACCAGGACATAGCAGCTGGCATTCCCAAAAGCATGTGCTCCATGACAGCAAGGCTAACGCAGTGATGTGTCTGATGACCTAGCCTCAAGTTCAGGACTGCCTCTTCTATGGTATTTGTTCCCAGGCAATTCACTCTCATGCTTCTTGGAGGATGGTCATCCTCTGAAACATCGGTGCTCTGAGACCTCGCCACTTCCTTCTGTTGTGGCTCTATTTGTAAGGTGTTCTGTCTCTCAGTTCTTCTACTGAAAACTTTTAGCTACCACATTCTTACTTTCAGTAACATCCATCCTGTTCTCTGACTTTCTTCATAATGCCGTTTCCGTTTCATAGACTATCTTTCATTATTTCCCTTGCTCTGTGGACTGTGAGTCTGCTGATTCTGTCTGTGGGATTTCCTTCGCCCCTCCATTGTCTTCTTTTGGCTCTGCTCAGTCTCCCTTCCGTGTGGAGGTTTTCTTTAAAATGCAGAGCTCCTGGGCCACTTATCCATGTTTGAAATAAAGTACTAGAAAGCTAAGAGACCTTCCACATATGTATACAGGTTTCAAACCCACACCTACAACCCAAACCAAACTAGAATAACAGCAAAAGCTCCCACTCCTTCCAAGAGTCTCCTGTCCACAGCTCGGGGAAACATCAGTGCTCTTTGTCAACGTGTGGCTGCTCCCTTCCATTCACAAAGCATCAGCAAATTAATTCCACTCTAATTAAATGCAACACAACCCAAACCCAATCATTGCTCACAATGTCCTGCACCTCCAAGGTAGCCCAGGCCATCACTGAGCCCTCTGTGGACAATCAGAGAAGCTTGTCACAAAAAGCCAGGCAGGGCACAGACCTGAGAGAACTTAGCCCATCTGCAGGCCCCACGCCAGGGGTAACTTATTTTGAACAGGACATGACGGGTGATCAACCAGCCAGACAAGTGGAGATTAGGAACTAGGGGGTTTTGTGATTGAACTTACACACAGCCCTCTGCTTCGGCCTGCCTCTCTGCTCTATTTCAAGGGTGTAGACTCTCAGGAGTTTAATTCCTTTCTTCTAACGATCAGTCCACTTGTGTCTAAGCAGCATCTGGCTGCACCCTTATCTGCTCCCATCTCACTGTGCTTGTGGCTTAATAACTTAAAGGACCATTTTCTTTCACTTTAATCCTCAGAATTTAGAAAGGAGAAGAGGTAAATCCCAGCACGCTCCTCCACATTCTGGCTCTCTGAGGTATGTCCCAGTTGCTTGTACTTCCCCTGGACACCCACCTAGCAGAAAAATGACTCTCCTGTTTCATATGTGGTCAAAATGCTACCAGTTCAAAGCCCATACGATCAAATACGTGGTCCTTAGTCAGCACTGAGCAAGGCTGAGATTCAGACTTAACAAGTTTGAGAGTAAAGGTACAGGTCTCAATTGTTTTGTAAAGACGTCTTCATCACATACTCAAAGTCATTCAACAGCACTGAGTCTGCCCTCAAAGCTTCAGAGCCACAGCTCACCACCTGCACACTAGGAGCACCTGAAGTTTCAAAAAAAGAAAGCAGCAGTTGCTGATATCAGTGTAGAAATCTACAACTATGGCTGTCATGGAAGTAATTAAAACGCTCTAACTTGCTACCACATAGAAAAGGAAAGTTGCTATGTGAAAAAGTATACAGAATGACTACTAAGAGTCATAGATCTTAGAGAAAACCCCAAGTCTGTCACATCCCTAGACAAATGTAATTTCTTACTACATGCTAAATATGGATCCTTATATTTACAGACAAGTATGCCAGTCACCACTCATCAAAGAAGCTTCTTTTACAACAGACGTTGACTATTAAACAGAATTCTACAACTGATCACACACAGAGAATAAATGTCTGTAAGACACACAACCCCAGGACTGGAGAGATGGCTCAATAGTTAAGGGCACTGGCTGCTCTTGCAGAGGACCAGACACCCACATGGCAGCTAACAACCATCTGTAACTCCAGTTCCAGGGGGTCTTCTGCAGGCATTATATGACATAGGTGCACTTACATACATGCAGACAATATACACATACACTTAAAATAAAAATAATAAATAAGAACTTTTTAAAAGATGTCCAGCCCTAAGTAACACCACTACAGTGCTCTACACCTAAGGCTCAAAGAAAACAGGGGAACAAGGGGCAGAGAGGACACTAGTGCATCTCTCAGGTCTCATCAGGGAAGCTCCCTCATGCAACAGAGGGGATGAACACAAAAGGCCAAAGTGTAGAGAATAAGAGTCTGCAGAGTGTGGGTCCCTGGACAGGACTCCATGTTAAAACTTCACCCACCCAAGACTCAGGGACTATTGTGGAAGAGGGGGCAGAAAAATTGTAAGAGCCAGGGGAGAAGGTGCATGACCATAAGGAAACAGAGTCTTATAAGATCCTGAGACCTTGTTCATATGAACTTCTAGCAATGGTGTCAGCATGCACAAGACTCAATCAGACAAAAACCTAGCACAGAAGTGAAGAGACGGACAGGACAGCAAGCCCAAGAACTATTGGCAGTTGATTACTGATGGGTGAGGGACAGCTGATCTTTTTAAAGGGAGAGACTCTAGATGGGCTGACCAGATCCCAGTGGATGAACTTGCACTGAGGGACCGCTGGGTACACTAACTTGACTCAACAGGCCTTAATATATATGACAGAATGCATGAAATCAGGTGGGGGGACTATAGGAGGGTGTGGATGGGAGGGGGTATAAAGATGATTAAGATGTTTTTTATGAAATGCACAAAAATTCAATTAAAAATATACATTAACGCCAGACATGGTGGTATGCACCTTTAATTCCAGCCCTTGGGAGGCAGATGTAGGCAGACGTCTGTGTGATCAAGGCCAGCCTGATCTTACAGAGTAAGTTCCAAGCAGGATGAGACCAGAGAGATTTTGTCAAAAAAGAAAAAAAGAAAAAGAAAAAATGAAACTCAAACAAACAAAAATTACAGTTAAAAAAAAAGTACACAGGCTACATATACCATTGTATGCACTGGGAACAAAGACAGAAGGATCATATTTAACCATGTTTCCTCAGGGAAAAGGCACAGGTAAAAATCTAGTATGCATGTGTGTGTGTGTGTGTGTGTGTGTGTGTGTGTGTGTGTGTGTGTTTAAAACAAATCTAGAATAAACCCAAAAGAAGAAAAACTAACAATCTTCAGAGTAAAAATTTGAATAATTGTTACAAAAATAGCAGCATATAAATAGCACAAGTTAGGTCACCTTGTCTATTATTAATTTTGCTGCATATTCTACTGAAAAATAAGAAAACAAATCCTAGCAGGGCTTTTTATAGAAACAGACAAGTAGACTTAACAGAAAAACCAGACATAGATTTACATACATGTAACATGTATGTAGGGTCTCATCGCCAACAAAGATGTCAATGAGGAAAAGGGCACATTTTGATAAACAACAATAGAATAACTAAATAGCCATGGGCAAAACCAAAACAACAAAAAACTTCCTTCATCCTCATTTGGTACCACAAGTAAATATTGAATCAAAAAGTTTAGCCTAAAAGAACTTCCGGAAGAAAACAATATTAGAGGATAACTTCTTAAAAGCAAACAGAAAGCATAATTTGTGAAAAAAATAATAAACTGGACTTTATCAAAATTAAAAACTTTTGCATTTCAAAAAAGCACTACCAGGGCCTGGAGACGCACCCAGGGTAGAGTGCTGGAATATCAAGTGTGATTCCAGCATGGGAAGTTGGGAAGCACTATCGTGAAAATAAAAGGGCAAGCCACAGACTGAAGGTAGAAACTTGGCCAATCATATGACTCACAGAAGACCTACAACCACAACACACAAAGATTCAACTCAACAAAAAGACACCAGTTAAAATATGGCAAATATGTAGATAATTCCTTATCTACATGCATAGCCAAGAAATGAAAAATATCAGCATACTTCACCAACAAGAAATAGAGATGGCTCAGTGGTTAACCGCACTGCCTGCTCTTGCAGTGGGCGTGGCTTCAGTTCCCAGAACCCACATGCTGGCTAGCAATCATCCAAAACTCTAGTTCCAGGGGACCCAACACCCGCTTCTGATCTCCATTACACTGCATGACATGGGTGCACTTACATACATGCAGACAATACACTCATACACAGAAATAAAAATAATAACATACTTATTAAAAAAATAAGAAGTAAAAATCAAAGTTGTGACGAGATCACTGTAGCTCCTTTAACCATGACAAGTGAGGACGGGGAAAGAACCAACAGGAAAAGTCGGTGTGATGGTTAGCTCTGTCAACCTGACACAACCTCAAATCACCCGAGAAGTCTTAGGGAAGGGTCACTGTCTGGCCTGGGCTGGCCTGCAGACACGTCCGCGAGGGCTGTAATCAGAGTAATTAACGAGGAAAGATCCAGCCCACCGTGGGCACTTTCCCTGCCTGACCTGAGCTGTGCAAGCAGGTGAGCACACGTTTCTACCGCTGACCGTGCAGATGACCAGCTGTTGCAAGTTCCGGCTGCCCTGACTTCCCTGCCATGATATGGACTGCAGTCTGGAATTGTGAAATAAAATCACCTTCAAATGAAGCTAAGCCAGTCACCATGTCAATACACAGTCGTATAAAATGAGCTGCCCACAGCTGAGGTTACAAAGGATGATCTAGGCCGGCATAGAGACCCGGCTTCACGTGTGGTCATGCTTCCGTTAGGTTTCTGAAATACTGCGTTATCCATATTTTATAAAAATGTAAACGTAACCAAATTCTTTCGTTACACTTGAAACCACAGCCCTCAGACAAAGACACAGGCAGGAAGGCGGGTCTTCCCAGTTCTCCGGAGAACGTTGAGAAATTTTGATGTATTCAGCTTGCAGTGTCTCCTCATGGCTAACAAAATGCGGTTTCTCTCTTTTTATTTTTGCTTTGCCAACATTTATTCCTTGATGCTACTCTCTTCCTGTTCATCGCTCTTTCTAAAACAACCCTGGGAGGGTCCTGAGCATCGTAAGCTTAGTCCTCTGTGTAACTTTTTCTTTGGATGCATATTTTCTCACTAAGCTGGTCTCTACCTTGAATAGTGGACAGGGTTCCATCATTAACACCAGCAGAAACAAGGCTGGGAAGTTATACATGTGCGCCTACAGCAGACACAGTCAAAGCTCCGAGACCAAGAAAGTTGACAGAAAATAAAAACCTATGAAAACAGAACATAGATGTTCACTGCATACCAACTCTTCATTTTATAAGGATTACTACATGGCTCAATCAGGTGCCCTTGATCACCAACAAGGTTAATGCAATATTAATTTTCAGGGCTAACCACTTTCATGGCAGTCAACCACTCCATAGGACAAAGAAATCCTCATCAAGGACTGTTAATGCTTCGCTATTTAAAAACAACACAAAACCCTTATCCTTCACTCTAAGTATTTAAATTCATAGTCATAAATAGACATGCTCTTTCAAAATTAACACAATAAATATGGGTGTCATTCATATAATCTGAGTGAGTCACATAAGTTAGAAGAGAACATTGATGGCCTCCAAGGTCATGAACCCCAGACAGCTGCACAGGACAAACTGCCCCCAAACAGCCCGCACCACAAAATAAGAGATCCCTCAATCAAATGAAGCTTCACAGAGTTATTCACGAACAAACAAAAATCATAAACCTAACAATCACATAACATGAAACAATATTACAAATCAAACATTTAAAGTGTAGGATGAGTATCAGCTGTAGAGTTAATTAAAAATGCAATGGGCAGCAGCCATTAAAATATACCAAGGAGAGGGGCTGGAAAGATGGATGGCTCAATGGTTAAGAGCGCAGTTCTTGTACCAGACCTGGGTTTGGTTCCTGATATCCACATTGCAGCTAACAATTGTCTTAAATCCAGTTCCAAGGGACCTAACACCCTCCTCTGGCCTCTGGAAGCACTGCATGCACATGGTGCACTTATATATATGCAGGAATATATATATATACATTAAATTAAAAAATGTTAAAGAGCTGGGTGTGGTGGCTGCCCTGAACTCCAGAGGCAGGCGAGGTGGATCTCTGTGAGTTCAAGGCCAGACTATTCTACATAGTAAATTCCAGGCCAATCATATGTATATATCTGTGTGTGTGTATATATGTATATATATATATATATATATCTGTGTGTATATATATATATCTGTGTATATATATATATGTGTGTGTGTGTATATATACGTGTGTGTGTGTGTGTATGTATATATATATATATATATATATATATATATATATATATATATATATCAAGGTTATCATCCCAAACTCAAGCATAATCGTTATTTGACCAAATCACAAAAAAACACAGGTTCAATCCCAAACATGGTTTCATTCAACTCTAAATCCAAGGATGAGTTTATACCTGATGAAGCTGAACATTACAAATCAACCATATTTGGGAATTCAAGCTCAGGAGTATTGAGTCACCATGTGAAAATTGTCCTCACCTGTTCAATGACATAAAAGGCAAATTCCAGCCGCTGTTTCTGGAGCATTGGAATCAGGTGCAAGAAAAAAATCGGAAGATGTTCATGGCGATTGCGGAAAGGGATGAGGACTGCCACCTTTAAAACAAACAGGCACATCATGAGTAAATACAGCAGGAAACCCTGGGCATGAAGACAAAGGCTGACCACTGGAAACATCTATGGTCTTTCAAGACACAGCCTTGTGCATTTTCTCACCAGAGGGACAGCATGCGCTCACAAAGACACAGCCCTTGCCTTTGTGTGGACACATCTTGTGAGGCTGGAAGGGACACATGTGCTCTGCATAGTATCAGTCTCTCTCAATCCTTGATTTCTTGAATCTACACTTTATCATATAAGCAATGTCATACAAATCAGACACTGACCTTCAGAAAGCTAAAGTGGCCCCTAATTTGCTTCCCTTAATTTCTGAGTTATATTATATATATTATGTTTATTATACCTATTAATAAGCAACTTTGAAGTTGGCATGGTAAACTTTTTTACAAACCATAAACTCCAAAAGTCACCAAATTTTCAAGCAATATACCAATGATCCTATAACTAAAATGTGCCTATGCCACTCTGTATTCTAAAATTACACAGGAATTTATTAGAACGCTATCTAGACCAAATAAATTTAACCAGTAGATGAACAAATAATTAAAAATGCCTATATTCTGAGATCAATCCTAGTTTTAAAATCTGGATATAACATAGACAGTATCCCCAACAACAGAGACTGGCATGGGGACTGAGGTGAGGCTTGAAGGCCAAGCACATGCTTTGTGTGTGTGCGGTTCTGGATTCAGTCTCTGACACCAAGAGAAAGGAAAAGGAAAAAAGCAACATTTAGCTAATTTTTTTCACACTTCTGAAAATGGCACAAAATCTTAAGTTATTAGGGGTTTCCTTAAAAAGAGAGTAAGATATAGTTTGGCAAAACTGAAGGTATCTGGAGTAAGAAGAGCAGTTCGCATTGTTCCTTAAAGTTGATGGTGGAGCTGAAACATGCCCTGGATACAAGACTGCGCTTTCATGTTCTATCAATGACTTCACATGTGGTAAGTGGTAGAAAGCAAGGTGATTCTGATGGCCTATGACTCCCACTCTGACTCACCCAGAAGGTACCTCTTGGCTCAGGATCTTGAGGACCTTAATGTTGCTCTAGCAATACTGACCCAGCACCCAAGATCCCCACCCCTCCACATGCTGGTCACAGAAGGTGCTGGCCTCCCTGGCTGAGAGCATGGTTGGCATATTCACGGAAGCTCCAAATCGGCACAATAGCCAGACCAGCTCACAGGCCCCAGGTTTCCAGTTAATGCAGGACATTGTTAAGTAAAAGGAGAGAAAGGAGTTAGGTGGGCAGGGCCCGTCCTTCCCACTACCCTTCCTGGAATCTATCAGCGAGATGACTTATAGCAAAATAAGGGTCAAGTATGCCCCTTGTGGCCTGGCCTTTAGCTACAAAGTGGCCACCAATGACATAATATAAATGAGTTATAAAAGCAGTTAAAGCAAGTTATAGATACTGGGCAGGGAGATGGCTCAGAAGGTAAAAGTGTTTGCCATGCAAGCCTGACCAACCAACACCAGAAAGCTGTCCTCCGATGTGGGGTCTGGGTCTATCATAAGAGGGATTGAGCAAGCCAAGCAACCCAGATACCCTGAAGTCTGGCCTGCTCTGCCTTATTTGATAACCTTGGTACCAGGCCTCAGCAGTTGCTTCATCACCCCCCACCCCGCAAAGATTACCCCAGACCAGAATCAGGTTTGGGGGTTTCAGTTCCTTGTTCCTAATTTCCACATCAGCCCTATAACCTTCCTGCCTTTACCTAAATGCCCCACCTTTAAATTTCCTGCCTTCTGTAACGGCCAGAAAGGCCTCCCTCTATAAACCTCTGCCTTGGTTTTAATAACCGAACTGCCCACCAACTCAGTATCCCAGGAACTCCTCCTGCCGCACTCTGAGCCACCTGAGGCCCTGTTCCATTATCCTCCATTCCATTCTCTGGGACAGCTGGAGCATAACAGTCGTGCTGGAGATGGAGACCCACTGACAACTGATGCCCAACATGGGTGGATAGACACCAACAACAGCGATAGAACAAGGAACACTCCAGGACGTGGTAGAGAAGGTGAGTGCTCCCCATGAGGGGCATCAGCTTCTGCCCCGCCATCCCACTCTGAGGATAAGCATGGTTTCTTTCTAACTTCCTTCTTTTTCCTTTGGTCTGAGCCCTCTCGAGGGACTGGTTATGTCATGGGGTAATAGAAGCTTTCTGACCAGGGCTACTCCCTGGTGTTAGCCAAAGGCTGGCATGTCCTCCAACCAGATGTGGGCAACAACCTTCTCTTACTCTCTCTGATCAGAAACCTGGATGCAATGACCAGTTAAAAACTCTTAGAGTGGTCACCAGTCTCTTAAACTTGCGGTGAGGCTTGCATGTGTATACCTAACTGAATCCCCCAGGACCCTTCCAGGGACCTGGGAATGTTCTTCCTGTATCACACGTTTCTCTCCTCTTCCTTTTCTATCATGGGCAATGCACCAGCTCCACCAAGCTGCTTCGGCAGGTGAGGAAGTGAGCTCCATTATTTACCTTGTTATGCCTCAGGGCATGTTAAAGCTGTAAAAACCCTGCCTCTAAGAGTTAAGAAAAAAAAAAAAAAGGTTTAAAAGACATTTCGTTCCTTTGGCTTTTTCTCCATCATGGTTCCCTACACAGGTATGGAGAAGAACAGTTGGAGGGACCTGAGATTCAAAACCTGTGAGCACCAAACAAACATATGTAAAAATGGCTAGCCCATGAGTTTTCACCTCTTTTTTTGGTGTGAAGAACTAATCAGTTGCTCTAGGGATCTAAACTCAGCAACAGGCTGGTTTGTATTTTGATTTTGTCTTAATTGTAGTGGTCACTTCATCATGGGCCAGAGTGAGTCTAAAAATGTCAAAATGTCGCTACTTTTAAATGTATACTGACTAACTTTTCTAAATGCCTTTATATAGCTTGTTATTCTTAAATGTAAATACCTCTCTACAGAGAAAAAAAGAAGAAGAAGGAAAAAAAAAAGCTTTTAAAAGCTATTTCTTTCTCTAGGCTTTTTCTCCACTGTGGTTCATTCATGGATGGGGGAAAAGAGCGGTTAAAAGGCCTGAACTTTGGACTCAGTCACTGTGGTCCCAGACAGCTGCCTTTCTAACTAGATCTAAGCATTTTAAGTTTTACTGACCAGGAGAGTTACACACCATGCTGCATATAACATTTAACTGGGCGCCTTTTAAAAATAATAAAGGGATTTCTATTATATGCCATGTGCTTGTTTACCATCATGGCCGGTGCCCTTACTAGGAGAGAGGAAACCATGTGGTCTGGTCTCCATATCTTACGTGTGTAATTTCATCAATGTGGTGACAGTCACATGGCCTGACTGCCACCTTGGACAAAAATTTTCAAAATGACGTTGACCTGCTTGACCTTGCCACCATCTTAATCCAGCCACATGGCATAGTTCAAAATGGCCACACCCAGGAATTTACTGGTTTTATAGAACTCTAGGAGATCATGATAATCTGGGAATTCCCTGGACCACAGGCATTTAATCGTATGTCCTAATCCTTTTGCAATTTATGTTTTTACTTTGGTTTTCATTTTAGATTCTTGATGGGATCATAGAAAAGCAAGAGATTCTCACATGGTCTTTTGTCACAAGGTTAATACATTTTTATGTCAAATTAAAAAGAGACAATATAGGCTGTTGGTCTGTTTCTAATGAAAACTATTTTAAATTTTAACTTTTAGTAGAGTATTACTGGTTTTTAAAATGACTATTTTTACATTGTCTTATGCATTTACTGGTTCTTACAAGGAACTATTTTAAGTTCTGATATTTGTTTATTTAACATTTTTATCTGTTTCTAAGGAAATTATTTTGGATTTTAACATCTTTATATTGTATATTTGCTGATTTCTAAAAGTAATTATTTAAAATCTTATATTGTTTTGCATAATGTATTTGTCAGTTTCTAAAGAAAACTTTAAAAAGCTTTTCTAGCCATAGGCCCCCAAGACTAGCTAGGTACAAAGTGAGCTGACGTTTTGTGATGGCTAAACCTAGGAAGCTCATGTGACTTTGCAGTACTCCAAAGCCAAACTTTACAAGAAACAAGCTACTACCAGAATATAACTACAGCTATGGGAGATAAAGAGAAATAACCAATAACCTGCCTGGGTGGGAGATGTGAGATTCAGCCTTCACTGGTTTTAATTCCTGCCTTTTTGCATTGTAATCCAAAGCCTGTTTTTTTGTTTTTTGTTTTCCTGAATAGAGTATTTCCCTCTCTGATGCTTAGTTGCTCCAAGCTTGCTTTTGTTCCTGCCCCTTCATGTCCTGAGCATCTCTGCTTTTCACTTTCTAGTTACAATGTCCTGCACAGACTAAAAGAGAAAAACATTTTTGTATCAACTCTTTCCAGGTTCCTTTAAGTATCATTGTTTTCTGTGTTCCTTATTATGGTTATTTAGTTCAAATTTTTTATGGTAAATTATAATATGGTTTTTCTGATTCTAACAGACTGAAAGCCCTCTTTAAAAGACACTACCCTGTGAACTAATAGTCTTGCCTCCTGTTTAGTTAAGAAAAAAGTTTGTACAAATAAGTCCTAACTTTTAAAAAAGGTGTTAAAAATATTTAAAGAGTACTTATTAAATCTTTCAGGTTGTCATTAGCATGAATAAACAAACTACTTAATTATGGTATAAGTTTTCATGCCTCTGGTCACATCAAGTATAGCCAGAGAGGATCTCAGGTCTGACAATGGTAAAAGCAACTTCTGTCAGTGTAGTCATGCTTGATCTTGGGTGCTCACCAAACATCCATGGCTTTATAAAGTTGAAAATATTAAATAAAATAATCTCTTAATAGTAAATCTTCTGTTTTAATTCATCAAACCCTGTTCTAAATAAAGGAACCAGCAAATGAAAAGACTCACCTGCCTAGATAAATATATACAAGTTATAAGAAGGACAGGTGTTTCATTTATGCTAGTAGTGACTAAACTTAACAGCTCTCCTGTGCAATGACTTTTGTCCAGTTTCAGGCTGGCCCCCTGACTCTGTGACAAGAAGAAAAGGAGAACAAACAGCCTCTGAGTAAAGCCACTGTGCTATTAAGAATAACTAAGGGATAAACTAATGTCAACAAAGGTTATTAATTATTCATCTTATGATATAAAGTGTCTATAGCAAAAGTAATTCATGAAATTATCTATTTTCCCACAATAATAAAGGTCACTAACACAGACTAATGCAAATGTATAGTAAAGGAGACAATTCACAGTACGTGGAAAAGATAGTCAACATCCTCTGTCTAAAATTCTTCAGCCAATGATTATGCTGGAGATTCTAAACTTCAATTTGATAATGTATTACTATGTACCAGTTGCTTCTTTCTATCTAGTATCTACACTCCCTCAAGGCCTAAAGCAAGGCTTTGGTAGACCAACTCTCTAAAATAGATAAAGTAAAAAGGATTTTAATGGTTTTTGTGTTTTCTATAAGGTTTTACTAGAAACTTATACAGTACAATGTACATTATCTTATGTGTGTAATTTACATCCCACATTCTTAAGATGCTGCTGCACAACACTCTGCTGAGTCGAGTAACTTATAACTTGGGCTGTGCCTACTTATGAAAGTTCATCACAGTTGGGTTTGTTAATGGTTGTAGTCTTCCACTGAAGGAGGAGTAAGCAGGGTCATTGGACCCTCACCTGAGCTCTTCCCAGCTAGCTGTATGTAATTTTGCCCTAATCATAAATGGTCTTCTGCATTTGGGGAGGAAATCTGGGATAGGCTAAAAGAAAGGACTTGACCCATGAGGTTATAGAAAAGTCAACATCCATGCTAGATAGAGACTTTACAGTAAATTTACATATTTACTACTCTCAGGTCATCTATATACCTGTTAACAATACCCCACACATCTGTATGAATAAAGTCATTCATTCCCCAGGGTGAACTTTAATATGATCAAACATTGGTTTAATACTAGAGCCTTAGAAAGGGAATAAACATTGCTTAGTACACCCAGGAAGAGAATTTTCTTAAGGTTACTATGTTTCATAATCTTAAGAAAAGAAACTGAGAAGATAAAGGTTTGTGTATAAGATCATAATGACTAGATGTTTCCATAATAAAAAAGAAAAATAAGAAAGTCTATACAAGTGATTAAAGACCTGAGTTTATATGTTATAATATAGGAAACATTAGGTAAACAATGTCTAAGTCTTAAAGTTTCTAAAGTAATAGTTCAGTCAAATACTTTAAGGAACAAAATATAGGCCTAGTCAAGGCTTATTAAAAAATGGCTTTTGCCCAAACTTTAGCTACATAACATAGAGTAATTAAAAGTACCAGATTGGTGGAACTAACCTTCATGGGTATTTAACAACCATATTTAAAGGCCTATACTAACCTGGTCAAAGGGACTTACAGGGACAATTTTTTGTCTCCTGCCCTCCAAGGTCAACTAAGTTCCAGGTGACTATGGGGCATGTCTCAAATTGTCCTATAACTGTCATGTTTCACCTGTCCTCCTGTTCAGGGAGGTCATGGAGACCCCACTAGAAGGACTCAAGCCAGTGTCCAGTCTGCAAAGAAGAGGGTCAGCACAGGAAAATGTTTCTTTGATTTGCTTCCAAGTGAAGCCATGGTCTAGCAAGACCTTCTGACTTATCTTCACACAGGTGGAACTGGTAAAACAAAGGCCTATGAAGCCAGTGGCTCCTCTCAAGTCCATGTGACCCCCCCTGAGGAACAGATACTCAACTAATCTAAAATTAAGTTGGTTTATTTGGGCCAAATTATATGAACACCCAAAAGGAAAGTATAACCAAAAAATTAAAGTGATTAGTATGCTTCTTTAAAATTATAAGGAATTAAACTTCCCAGACATTAGGTTTAAGTTTATATAAGATGTTATTTACACAATTTCTCACTAATGATTTTGTTCTTAGCAAGAAAATGCCACTCAGATGTAAGACTTCAAATCTTGGCCCATCTCAATACTGCAGTGCATACCCGAAGCCAAGAAAGGTAAGCCCACCATTGTTCTAACCCCAAAATTAAATGATAAATTTATTTTCTCTCCATCTCTAGAAGCCATTTCGGAGGGAACTCACCCTGATTCTAGCCACTCCAGGAAGCTATCAAGGTGCCTGAAAACAAATCCTGACTTCAAGACTCTCAAGTTCAGCCTTGGCAGTCAAAAAGAAAAACAAAGCAGAATCCAAAAGATGGATACCTTTGAAAGTCCTTAAGCAAGAAATTCTAATGGACTTTGAATTGGACATTTGAATTCTTCCCTATCCTATTTCGTTTCATCTTCCAGGCACCAGTCAAGGACTTTCTTTTCTCCCTACAACTAACAGTTTTGCAATTCACGGGTCTTTTAGATAGACTCACTTAAGGGGTACCTCAATAGCCACAACATACGTCCCTGTTAAGCTTGAAGAAGCCAAGAGCGGTCAGCGCCCCAAGTGGCAATTAAGGTGACCTCTTCAGAAGGTGGTGTGATGAGAATAGGAGGTAGAATTTGACTAGGCAGTTTAGGGTAAAAAGACCCCAAAGACCAAAAACTGTCCTTGTGCCTTTTAGCAGCCTACTCTATATCAAAGGCCAAATATGTCCAAAGTATTTGGTAGCCAAGCAACCCCGGACACCCTGGAGGGACAGTAGGAGCCTGGCCTGCTCTTCCTGATGTGAGGTACCAGGAAGCTACTGCAGGCCTCAGCAGTTGCTCCCCCCACTCCCCCAAAGATCACCCCAGACCAGAATCAGGTTTTTGGGTTTTGTTTCCTTGTTGCTAATTTCCACGTCAGCCCTACAACCTTCCCACCTTTACCTAAAGAACCCACTTTAACTTTCCTGCCTTCTGTCATGGCCAGAAAGGCCTCCCTATATAAACCTCTGCCTTGGTTTTAATAACCAAACTGCCCACTGTCACAGTATCCAGGGAGCTCCTCCGGCCCACTCTGAGCCACCGGAGGACCTGTTCAATCGTCCTCCATTCTCTGGGACAGCTGGAGCACAACAGCCGTGCTGGAAATGGAGACCCACCCATACTCTGACTTATATACACACACATGATGACATGCATACTATACACACATCATACACACAATAACTAAAAACTTTTTAATCAAATTATAGATGCTCGAGAGGTGGCTCAACAAGTAAGAACACTTACTGCTCTTGCAGAGACCTGGGTTTGGTTCCCAGTAACCACTTCAAGTGGCTCACAACCATCTGTAACTCCAGCTCTGGTTTCTGCCCACAAGGCAGTCACAAGAGACAGACACATGCATACAGATGAATAAAAAGAAAAGCAAATCTCTTTAAAAGCAAAATTAGAGATATCTAAGGTAAATGGTCATTAAGTGGCTTCAAAAGCTACACCAAAGTCAGTCTGTATGAACTCAGTACAACAAAGGCCAGCTGATGAGCTGAGCACATGAGACAGCACAGACCAAGTTATGGCTCTTAGTACTGTGCATTCTTCAATGGAGGATCTAAAATACTAAGAGCTTTGTTTTCTGCTTGTTTTAGTTTTGTTTGTTTTCTTTTTTATTTTATATTTTTGATGTGTACATTGCCTGCATGCATGTAAGTGCACCCGTGTCATGCAATACCCACAAAATCAGACACAGGCATTGAATCCCAGAACTAGAGTTACAGATAAGGTTGTTAGCAGCTATGTGGGTGCTGGGAATCAAACTCAAGTCCTCTGCAAGAGCAGCTGGTGCCCTTAACCACTGAGCCTCCTGTCCAGCCATGAAGGTTTTATTTTTATCTTAGCAAAAAACCAAGAGAAAGAAACTACCAGTGTCTTGGCAAAGTCAAATAAGCTAAATTGGCATTTTAATAGCAAATCAGTGTCCAAATTAAAATTCGGTACTATCAGATATTATAAGTGATGGGCCTAAAGTCATGATTTTTCTATTAAAACAACGCTAGATAATATCTTTAAACTTCATTTGGCATGCCCCTGTTGCTGTAGGTCAATGCTCTTAATGATTGTAATTTATTGTCTAGGAAAAGATCTTGGTGTTCTGTGGTCATTTACTCTGAGGAATAATAGCGTCATTTCAGAGTGTTCTTTCTTCCACGTGTACTGACTTGCTGTGCAAACCTTTCTCAGTTGATGCATGGGGCAGGAGGGGGATGGAGAGGC
Source organism: Eospalax fontanierii (assembly GCA_035773235.1). NCBI lineage: Eukaryota > Metazoa > Chordata > Mammalia > Rodentia > Spalacidae > Eospalax > Eospalax fontanierii. Next base: position 69,611,092 of record CM069538.1, read on the forward strand.
GGGGGTAGAACACATTTGGCCATTCATTGCCTTCTGAAAGAGCAACAGTCCATCTTCCCAAATCCTTCCTCACCATCTCTTGAATCATCCCCTTCAGTCACCACCCCCTTCAGTCTTACTGAATTTACACATTTCCTTATTTGTTTTCTCCTAGACACACAGTGAAAAGACAATCAGGATGATGTCTACTACATGGATATCCCCAGCAAGTACCCGCACCCCTTTTTTGGACGTCAAGCACATGGCCAACTGCAAGCCCCTGAGCACGGCTTTCCATCTGGGTACTCAAAGCCGGGAGAGCCACTGCCACCAATCAGAGTGAAGCAAGGGGAGACCACTGAGCTCTCCTGCTCCTGGGATGTTTTCAGCTATGTCTTCCTCTTCTCCCTCATCTCCAGTGCCTAAGATGACTTCAATTGTGAGGTCTTCTCTCTCCTGAAGTAACAATGCTGGATAACTTCATTCAAGAACCTGTATTTTCACCTAACGCCTTACAAAGGCTGAAACAGGTGGCTAAGACCCATCTTTGTGGGACCTTGGTTGAGATGGGGAACTCTGGCCCTCTAAGTAGGATAGACAGTACCACCAAGTCACTGGTATCGGGCCACTCGTTCAAGACTCACCTGAACCCTGCATGAAAACCCAGTGTCACAGGTAATAACCTGAAAAGCCCCACCCTCCTCCCCAGCCTCCCTGTGGAAACATGTGCCTCCATGAGATGCTCAACTGTGCAGAATCTTCCTCGCAGAGCAAAATGACCAGTCATCAGCTAACTTTTTTATTAAAAACCTAAACAGATGCCAGGTACGGTGGGGACACCTTTAATCTCAGCACTCAAGAAGCAGAGGCAGGATGCTCACAGGATCTCTGTAAGCATAAGGACACCCTGGTTTGCATAGCAAGCTACATCGGGACAAGCCAGTACTACACAATGAGACCATCTCAAACAAAGAAAAAAGAAAGCTAGAGAAAGAGGGTTTTAAATATTAAGCCTCAAGCAGAGGGCAGACTTTAACAGAAATCTAGCCATTGCTTCTTTCCTTCTCTCAGTTTTACTCCAGTATTAGAATGGGATATTATCAGAATGCACTCAGGCAGAGGGGCATGGGAGAAATTATTTAATTAAATATAGCAAGCAGAAGAGCTCACCTCTGCAGAATCTCCAAATTCAGTCCATAGCTTAAAACCGTAAACTCTTACTCCAACATGGTTTGCTAACAGCCAAACAAAGAGCATTATCATACAGCACTTCAATAAAATGAGCTAATTTTTTTGATCCCTAAATAAGTTTGTTCTCAGAAACTCCTTTCGATTCTGCTGTTCAGTCATTTGAGTTTACAGCCCACCAGTAGCTCTAATTAGAAACAGTTCTCAGGGTTATAGCTATTCCAGAAAACACACTATAAAATCTAAGGCTCATCTGGCCCAAACCACAGCAAAAAGGCAGGAGTTAAATGTTTTCGGATCCTGAACGACTAGACTAGTATGACACTGACATAGCAAGTCCTCTGTAGATCTCAGCACCAGCCTCTATACCACCCCATAGCCTTGATGACTGAGGATTTCTTCTGTTAGTATTCAACATACACACCCATGGCTCAGGTAATAATTTATTTGCTTAGGATATTTCCTAAAGAAATAAATTTTAAATACATGGATATTCCATATAGCTATACATGTAAGAGTCAATCAAGAAATATGAAAATATTTATTTATTAAATGACTCTAATCTGGGAAACAACATAATGTACTTATAAAATAGAATACTTTGCTAAAATTTGTACTGAAATCCATTTAAGCAGCTTCATAACTTATTTGAGGCCATGAAAAAACTGGGCATTAATTTAATCACTTGTAACAAGACCAAAAAGTAAGTAATTTATTGGACTCACAAATCCAACTCAACCAAAGTGTGCTTACTGTTTATCTCACATGAAGCATTATGCCATGCATGAGAGAAATCACATATGTCCCTGAACAGGAGTGGTTCAAGGTTGCTGCTGTCAGAGGATTTCACTGTGAGTCCAACAGCATATACTCTCTTCCCTAGTCATAATTTTTAACTCACACATAAATGCTGGACTACTAACACTTTTAGAAAGAACTGCTTCCAGATTAAGGTTACATCATAATTTGGGGGACATAACACCTGATTTAGTCACCTGTAGTTTTCATTTCGGTCCTCGGTGCCATGTTGGACTCAAACACATCACCCTTCCAGCAATGATTCTGGAATCTATCATCAGTTTTGTTGTACTGAGAGTAACTCTTTCAACCACTGATTTTTCTTCTCTCTTCTTCTTTTCAAAGCACACAAGAGGCTAAACAGCGCATTCCCTTACAGTTTTTCAAACCAAACATTAAATGCTCATCCATCAGGAGCCTGTGCTCTGCTTCTGAAAACCCAGTGAAGAGCCCAGAGTCCTCCCCTTTAAGTCTGGCTATGACTTCTAAGCAGCCTCTTTAGTTAATGACTGAGAAACAGGGTAAGTCCAGTGCTAGAACCAAAACCAGCTGAAATACAGGACATCCGCCTTCTCCCCGAGACTTCTCAGTTCCAGAAACTGATGAGGCTTTGCAGGTACACTTGCAGGTGCCTAGGGACGCTGCAAAGGCCAGAGGTCTCAATGCCTCTTCTAAACAGAAGAGCACCAGAAAGAAATCCATTTTCCAAGTCTAACTCAAGTCATTTTTTCTTACCAGCAATGCCAAGACCCTGAACACACGAGCACATGCTCTGTGTGTGCTCACATGCACAGTCTTCTAAATAACAGCATCAACCACACTGAACTGAAATATCTATGCATTGAATACATACATTTTTGCTTGTTTTTGAGACAGGGTCTCCCTGTAGCCCAGCTGGCTTGGAACTCACTATTTAGACCAGGCTGGGCTTGATTTTATAGAGATCCACCTGCCTCTGCCTCCCAAGTGCTGGCATTAAATGCATGCGCCACACACCTTGCTTTAAATACACACATTTTGGTGACTTCATTTTATCAAGTCTTAGAAATATTTTGCACAATATTCTAAAACAAGCATATTTTTCTCCCCAAATGCTTAGTGACAATCATGTTGCTAATAGGAAGACTCCTCACCTTCCATCTGGGCTTGCAGTCTTTAGGTCTCCAATGGCCTCCTGGCTCAATTTCTATATCCTTGGAGAAGAGCCGATGAACTTCATCAAAACTGACTTCACTCACGTTGACGCTGAGGAATCCCCCTGCAAGTCAGAACACAGAAGAAGTATTTTACTACTTTTTGCCTAAAGTTGCATAAAGGTCAAACATCAATCAACAGGGTGACGGTGACTCAGTTACGGGACACTGGTGTGCTACTGCTATCGCCACATGATTATCTAACTGTACCTCCTTCCACTTTTGGATGTTCTTTGTAAGACCACCTACGACATTTGGCAAATTGGCTGAAGAAAATTAACCTTTTGCTTCTGAGTAATATTTACTATCTTTTGGAAAATGTTACATGTCGCTCTAACATTTTTACAACTTAACCCTCAAATATTTTTAAACTATTTGGAGATGCATGGTCATGCGTATGTACATGTGTGGATTGCACGTGCATGATGTGTACATAGAGGTCTGACTCTTCCAACACCTTCCACCATTTGATGTTTAAGACAAACTCTCACTGGCCTAGAACTTTCCCACGTCGCCCAGGCTAGCAGACCTGCAGGCTTCTGCCTCTGCCTCCTATCTTGGCATTGCTGCGGATTACAGGCACATGCTGTCATTCCCGGCTTTTTATGTTTGTTTTGTGACCTGAACTCAGGTCCTCATGTTTAAGAAGCATGCACTTTACAGACTGCACCATCTTCCTAGCCCTTAAACGTTTTTCTTCAACTCTTTGAACATAGGGGAGACAGAGTCACAGTATGAAGAGTTACATGAGCACCTGGCAGGGAGTAGAGTCCTAGCACCTACTGGAGACATTACTTAACATCGCTTGGCCTCAGCTTCCCCTTCTACAGGAGGTAGCAATGCCTGCTTTCCACAGTGGTTAATTCCATTAGACTCAAAAGCCCTCGGCACCAGCAGGCTCCACAGCCACAGATTCAATGGACCTCAGATTAAAAACATTTGGGAGAGAAAAGAATGTCATGTAGAGACATTCCTCTGTCACTTTCCCTAAATCATGACCTATGTGGCACCCGCACCGTATTTCTCCCTGAGCTGGAGATGACTGAAGGCTTGCAGGAGGCTGTGCATAGGTTCTATGTAAATGTGACTGGGCATCCATGGGCTGAGGGCAGGGAGGATCTTGAAATCAAGCCCCCACAGAGGGAGGACTGTCACCTGTGGAAGGATCAAGGGCAGGACAGGCAGATACTCAGAGAATATTAGCTGCTATCACTGTTACTTACTGAGCCCCCCATCTCTCTCTCTCTCTTTCTCTTTCTCTCTCTCTCTCTCTCTCTCTCTCTCTCTCAAACACACACACACACACACACACACACACACACAAACACACACACAGTTTCTCTGCTGGGACTTGAATCCAGGATCCCACACAGGATAACCATGTACTGTCTACTGAGGCAGGATAGAAATATGAGAAAAAAAGAAGGGTGCCTAGAAAGGAACAAGGCTCTAACCCTAGGAGCTATGTTTGCATTTCCTACTGGCTGAGAGTCAAGAAAATTCAATACAACGGATAAAAGACAAATTGCCTACAGAGATAGTGCTTCTTTTCCTAAAGACCTCTCAACAAGAATGTTGAAAACAACAGATGATGCTTACTTGGGGCCAGAATGTTTGTGGACTTGAGTTGAAGTGTATTAGCACTCCCTCTCATCTCAGGAAACCACCTTGCAATTTTATCACAAAACCCCAATTCTTTAATATAGATGAGTAAACCAGTTCCTATAATATTTTTATTTTTAAACTTTAATTTTTAACCTTATAAACTATATCCTTCAAACAATGTAACTTACAAAGTCACAGGATCATATTGAAATGACAAAACTCCCTCCACTTTGTTCTAGCTGACTTTTGCCTTAACCTGTGTTTTGGTCCACCCATTCCTACTACAGCCAGCCAGCTGTGAAGGCCACTCCTATAGTTTCAGGGAGTCCACTGTTACTACAATACTGGGAAACTAACAAGTAGCCTGGCAGCACAGTCTCCCTCCCAGCCACACCTGCATCCCTACTGAGTCCATTGTTTCTGCAATTCTGAGAAACTTGTTTTTCCTAACCAACCCTTTCTGTTAACTGAAAAGCTTTCTGTCAAGTGACCTGCCCTTGGTCTGGTGTTACTGTTGTGATCTGGAGTAACTATGATTATTGGCTTTACCCCTGACATGATGTAGCTGTGGTTTTATAAGCTTTATAAAGCCCTGCCCTGCTTCTCCTTCAGGTGGAGAGTTCCTCTGAGCATTAGCCCCCTCTCCAACTGTTGGTATTAATAAAGGACTCCTAATTCGACCATCACAGTGGGCTGTTCCTTTGTGTCGTTCACGCTATTACAATATATACAGCCATTGTAAAGATGCCTAAGGAGGCCTCTCCTCTGGAGAAGCTCCTGTGTCTCTGTTGTGATTTGTCCTCTTCTTAGTTCCTTCTCTATCTCAACACTTAATAAACTCCCTAACTTTGCCTCACTCTGGCTCATCCTGAAATTCTTTACTGCAGTGTAGTCAAAGATTCAGCTCTGTCTGAGAAGAGCTCTCCATGGGTGAAAGAAATGCCTCTGGCTTTGGGTGGTAGGCAGTGTTGGGCTGCACTGCCCTACACATTTACACGATTATACATTACACTATTGCTAGCCTAAGCTTCCAGTCACTGGCTTGTTTGTTTGGGAGAGAGACAGGGTCTCACTACACAATGGCCAGGCCAGCCTTGAGCCCCAGGTGGGTGGTACCTGCAGTAGTGGTTGAACTCAGAGCATCACACGAGATGAGTCTCTACCACTCAGCTACACACACACACTTTTTCTTTTAATTATGAGACAAAGTCTTGCCAAGTTTACCAGGTTGGCCTTGAACATTTCTGGTCTCCCAAGGAGCTTAGATTACAGACCTGCCCCTTCAGGTGCCGCTCTGGCCTTGAACTCTCAAATCCTCCTGAGTGCCAGGACCACAGACAGACAGCACCATGCCTGGCTCCCTGATGCCTCTTTTTCCACTTTTATAAATTTTTTTTAAGTATGTGTATGAGGCAGGGAGAAGATATGGGCCCGTGGAGGACAGAGGTATTAGATCTCTCTATTGTGAGCCATCTGACACGGATGCTGGGAACTGAGCTCAAGTCCTGTAGAAGAGCAGTACATGCTCTTAATCACTGAACCATCTCTCCAGGCCCCTCCCCAACATTTCTAAAGAAAGGAAATTTGCTGACACATTTTTTCTGAGTGCCTAACCATGTACTAGGCCCCTTGGTATACAAAACTGAAAAGCTGGAGATTTCTAAGATGTTCTTGGTCTGAGAGGCACTCACTCTCCAAACTAACATATATTACTGCAGGGTTTTTACCAACAATTCTTTGAAATGAGAATGAAACTTGACCTCTTTTAATCTAGTCAAAACCTGAACCAAAGCAGAAGGCTCTCCCTCCCCACTGCAACTTTAAAGCAGCCACAAGATCACTAACTTCCTTCAACGCCATGTTGCCCCATTGTGTGTGCCAGTAAAGGTTAGTAAGATGTAACCACAGGTCATCTCCTAGCAGTTAAGTAACCTGACACCTGATAAAAGTCCAAATACGTACAAATTGCTCCAGAATGCCCTGTGGGAAAATTCTTCCCTCCAACCTCTTTGGCTAATAAAACATAAACCAACAGATCTCTAGGTTTCTGAGTCTTCTGATCCTCTTGACCACAGTTTCACACAGGAAACTCTGGGTTCCTACCAGACAGCCCTCTCTTCCTCTAGTCAGTAGCTACCAGGTCTGCACAGGGCCTCCTCTCCCATCCCACTTCATCTAATTAAACAGGACCTTCAGAGGCTACATGCAACACTCACACATGCTAAGAAGTATTTTTATATAAACATTTATGCTTCCCATAGTGAGCTAGGGAAAAAACTGCCATCTTCTAATTCCTGTTCTACTGGTGGATTTTTGGTTCTTCATAACCAAATACCCACCAACTTTGGTGTGACAAAATATGTAAACCACTATTCTTAGAAAGGTAAAATTGATCTAAAGGACCAAGAAAGGTACGTCAAATGTATGAATCATCAATCAACATTAAGTATAAATTACCACAACAAAAACAAAACCTTGGCAAACCAATCTAGTACACTAATTGAATAAAACCCACACAAATAAGTCTGGTGCAATTAAAGTAAGCACGACTGCTAGATGACAGGACTGGGCTAAACAGAACTCATGGAAGTAGCCGAACTTAGCACTCCTCACTCCGTGGTAAGCCGAATGCCTTCTCTCCATTCACCAGCTATGCTTCTCATCAAGAGTTTTCCCAACTTTCTCTGCAGTTTAATTTCTATCTCCAATGCATATGCACCCCAAATAAAGAGATGGGCCTCAGTCTTTCCACCTGCCATGGGAGAGGGTTTCTAGTGACCTATGGCACCCCCGATGCCCGCGCACCCTCCTTTCCCCTTTGCTTGGGTTGCTGTCCCACCCACAGCCCACAGTCCTATGTGCTGACTGCTCTTTGCCCTGGAACCCTCCCTACCGCTGGCTGAAGGCCACAGGTGACCGGTGACCAGAAGCTGCGCCTCCAGCTACACTAGCAGCACCTACTACTGCCCTGGGGGAGGGAGGGAGAAGGACAGACAGGCACTGCTCTCTACAGCTCAGCAGGCACCTTCAGGTACTGGCACCTTCAAAGTAGATCCCCGTGTTAATTATGTACTTTCAAAGTATATTTTCCTTTACTTTTGTCTAAAAGGTCATGGATGGCCCTGAGGCATTTCTGTCCACCTCTTTCATCCTGTACATGTGCTCTGTGACTTTGAGCTAAGCGTGACAAAACAATTCGGCTATCTTGTCTTTTAAGTGATCACCTTACACTAAGCATGCTCAGAAATGTACTCCTTAACTGCACTTACAATGGCACCACCTGTATGAACATGCATAGAGTCCGAAATAAAGCCCCATGCTCCACTGTTCACACACTGTCTTGGACATGACTCCAGAGCTCTTACCTGTTGCAGGTAAGAAAACTTTCTCCACTCTGTTTGTTTGGGTTTTCCACTCAATGAACTGTGAATGTATTGTATTTGGTTACACAGCTACCACCAGGAACACTGTGATTAGAGAGAACACCCAACTCCCTGAAATGGGTGATGTCATGGAGATCAGGCACTTAGGAAGGAAAAGGCCAGGGGCCCGTTACAGAAAGAACGTCAGAAGGAAACGCTCAGCAAATGAGCCAGTGGGAGATGTGCTCCACTGTGAGGATAGGGGTACCCTGCTCCCCAAGGAAAGCTACTTCTGCCTCTTACATAAGAGTGTCTCCTTCAAGTGTTCCAGTGCTTTAAGGAAGTCTTGATAGCCACTGCGGTGAAGAAACCGAGAGTACACACATCCTTGTTCCTTGTAAAGTGAGCTGCCAGCCCTTGAGTTCAGCCAGAAAGACAAGGGCCTCTGAAGGGAGAACAGACAGCACTCCATGGAGGACTTGTGTCTTCACCTGCCTGTGCCAAGATCTGCATCTTCCACTGCCAGCAAGTGCTTTCCTTCTCCCATTAGAAATTTAAAGGTCAAGAGGGCTAGACAGACTGCTCAGTGGATAAGAGCACTGGTTGTTCTTGCAGAAGACCAAGGTTCAGATCCCAGCACCCACATGGCAGCTAACAACCATCTGTTGGATCCAGTTCCAGGAGATCCTACATCCTCTTCTGTCCTCTGTGGGTACTGTACAACATAGGTGCACTTACACACATGCACGCATAACACTCATACACATAAAAATAAAAATAAATTTAAAAATAAATTTAGGTCATATATGTCATATATATATACATATATATATATATATATATATATATACACACACACACATATACACACACACACTGAAATATATATACCTATATATATTTACTGAAATCCACTTACCTTACCCAGAAGTAGAATAAATCCACAAACATAAATATCCTATATATAATAAGATATAATTTATCAGAATGATAAATATAATTATCGGAAGGTGGGGCTACAGTAAGACTAGAACCTACAGTGGGAGGAGCTGCCAATATCCTGGAGGGCAAAGGGGAAGTGGGGGATCCTACCCAAGGCAAGCCACTGTCAGGATGGCAGTCATGCCCATGTGCCCAACTACTGCTGTTACAAATGAAAGTGATGCAGTTGACCACTGTTTACACAGAAACACTTACTATACCCTCACACAGAATCTGCAAGCACAAAGCAATGTATCCCATCTTGGGAAGCTAGACTGGAGGGGGCCTGGAGTCTGTGAGGAGTCCAAAGAACAGGTTTAGCATGACGAGAACAACATCCCACCACATGATTCAGGATCTTTTTTTCTATTACATTTTAATTCTTAGGAAACACAGATATGACTCAATAGACGTTTGAAGAAAAAAAAAAACAAATAACAATAGAAAACATGAAGAGATGTAGGAAGTCGGGGGGAGGAGGGGATCTTAATACGATCAAGATGCACTGTATAAAATTCTTGAATAAAAAAATTTTTAAACTCTAAGCCACTCCCATTAATGATGCCTCTCTATTTCTTCTTAGAGTATATAAATATATACATATCTCTTAGAATAACAAATAGTACACATGAACTACCTGAGCTTGCCTCCTTTTTAAATTCTACTAAAATGTAAGGTTTCTAATCTGTAGGCAGAGAGTTCTTTTCTCTATAAATTGGCAGTTTGAAATGGTTACTTCACTTAGTCTGGGGCCTATATCAGTTTTTAGTATCAAGAGTCCCTCTGGATTCTCTGACTTTATCACTGTTTGCCTTGAAACACACACTATCCAGAGCTCTGGTGACAGTACAAAAGGTCTCGATTTCACCCCAAAATATTGTGCTGACAAACTCCTCTCTACAGTGCAAGGACTATGGATGGTGCCACGGATGCCCCTCCCTGACCCTCTGCTGCCCCCACTCCAGCTCTGAGGCTGAATGGCTGTGACTGAACCAGCCATCGCTCACCTACTGACTGCTCTGAGGCCAATGCCAGGCACTCCTTCAAATGCTTTGCACAGGCTTCCAACTTCTCAAATTCTGACATTTCCACTTAGGAAATGCTTTCTTACTCAGCTATTCTTGAAGTGAAACAGGAACTTTCTACGCTAATACTGTGGCTTTTAATTACAAATCCCAGTTCAAAGTATAGTGCCTGGGCATGGATGGATGGAAAACAGATGGGCTGGATGGATGAGTAAATAGATGAGTGGATGGACAGATGATGAGTAGGCTGGTTGAGTGGATGGAGAGGTGGGTGAGTAGGTAATGGATGGATAAATGGGGGGGTAGATGGATGGATGAACAGATAGGTGGGTGCAGATGACCAAAATTAACAGGCCCTATAATGTCCAGGTGCCTTGTCTCCTAATCTGACAGCGGGACACAGTTTTTAGTACCCATTTTCTTTCCTTGCTTAGGGCTTCCCTTGATTTACCTTGAACAACTGGATCTAGCCTCCAGTTAACTGTCTTGGTTTCTGTTCCAATTTTCCTTAAATTCCACCAGGGAACCCTCAGTCCAGTCCTGGAATGCTGTTCATCAGATGCCGCCAAATTGCTTTCCAACTCCCAGACAATGGAAAAGCTGACAATCTCCTTCAAAGTCAAAATCAAACACCACTGCCCATTTCCTTACTGCTGACAGACGCATTCACTCAGCTTCTGCATCCTGACACAGGGATGTGCCCCATGGTATATGCACTAAATGTGCTGCTTTTCTGTTGTTCCCCCAAAGCCACCGTGAATGATATATTATCTAGAAAATGTAATCTGCCATCTACTGCTCTTCAGATGTGTTTCCTAGAAACATTCAAATACAAAGAAATACCCATCCACGGCATCTCAGTGATTTGTGTGGAATACCATGACCTCTAGCCCCTCATCTACAGAAACATCATTCCTAGTTTCCAACTGTGCAAAAGACAAGGTGCCTGCACCCCAGAAGTCAGTCATAAAGGAAGGTATCGTCAGCCTTCCAAATTGTCCAGTTCCTTCCTCTATAAATTCACCAGTTTCTGTCAACAGTCACATCACCTTACCAATCAGAACCCCACTCCCCGACAGCCCACCCGCTGCACACCACCACAGGACCAGCTCTGCCTGCACACCCCAGAGTGGTCCCCAGACACCAACAGCTGCTATACCTCCTATGAAACCTCGTCCTCCCACCTGCCACCTTCCTCTCCTGGGAACTTCTCTCAAGAGCCTCATGGAGGCTCTGTCCTCTTCGCTCCGTCCATATGCCCTGTTTCTGGCCTCCTGCTAAATCATTACTAACTGCGGGGATGTGATTGCTCAAAATGTACATGTCCAGTCCCAGGCCAACACCTGAGTCAAGAGATACCTCTAGTGATGTTTGTGGCCACCAGCTCTATCTGGGCACATTGCAGCTGCTTATGCTGAGTCCTACCTCCCAGGAAGAATCTGGAACCCACGCTTTCAGGTCCTTCAGCAAGGAAGGGCAGTCACATGACCAGACACCCTCCCCATAAGAACTAAGAAACAGTAAACCATGCGAAGGAGAAACCTCTGGCTTAGAGGCACCAGGCAGTGGCAGTTGTGTCCTGAGACCTGAATGCCAGAGGGAGTTGTGAGCTCCGCCAAGCAGCAGCAAGAGATGCTTCAGTGCGGGCTGGACCCTGTTTGAGCTTTTCAACCTCTGAACCTAATTCTCAGGTTATCTGGAGTCTGTCCAGTACTGTTTCACAGACTCTATCTCCTTAAATCACATAGAGTACGGTTTGCAACCATGAGTGCAGCCTTTTACTTAGAGATCTTTTTTGGCTGCTGAAAGCCTGTGTTTGAACAAACACTCAGCTGCTTCTGCTATGGGCCATGCCTGAACCACACTGAGGGACCTGAGCCCTGTCAGCACCAACCCATTTCCGCTCCCTTCTGAACCTGCCATAGCTGGGCTCCAATCCTGACCTGGAACAATGGCTCTGCATGCTTGAATTCTCCACCTAACACAGCACTGAAGAAACCACAGAAACACACAGATTTCGCCCATCATGAGGTGACAACACTCCTCTGTTGCCTCCAACGTAGCAAGCCTTGGACAAAAACAAGGGTCTCATGAGTATGCCGACAGGCTCCAAGCTTTCTTGGTTATCTGAGTCACCTTCTAATTCACAACCAGCTGACCAGTTCACATTTGTTCCTCCCTTTCAAGCTCTTTGGTCCTTTCTGGCACTCTCTTACAGAGGGGGAGCGGGAAGCACAGCTATATCAGATCATGGAAGTAAGGCCTTAACTTTCTCCACTTCCACAGGGGCCATCATGTGGCCTCAGGAAAGGAGTGTTCCTGCTCTCCACAGCTGTCTCATCCGCCTCAGGGACCTGTCTCCTGCCTCTCTCTCTCTACAGGCCACCCTCCCCAACATCACCCGGCCCTTCTGTGACACCTAAGACACACTATGGCCACCTCGTCCTGGCGGTCTCTCCCTGAGCTCCCTGTCATGCTCTACATTCTCTCTGCTCCCCTTTCCCACCAAATTTGATCTTTTAAAATGGCCTAGTTTTTGTGCACTTCTGACTCACTTTCAGGAAAGACTCTCTGGAAATTCCTGGCACTGATTTTCCACATGTCAAATTCAAGGGCCTTAAAGTAGCCCCTCATTCCACCTTCTGTCCAGGGACTACTTTCTCCACCACCCGAGTCCTTCGGTTTCCTCCTGCCCCTGCCTGTCAGAGCTCCCAGAACCCTTACCCAGCCTTCTCCTCATCCCACTTCCTCTTATCTCCAGACCAGATTTTGCCTACAAAGTTCACACCACAAGTTAATTCTCCTAAATTTCCAACAAAACATGCCCAACTGAACTCAAACTTCCTCGTGCTGCACTGCGACACCTACCCCGCAATGCTGGCTTCGGTCAAGCCTCACGAGTCAGCAGGCTGGAACTGACCCTCGACCCCTCAGGCAGATGCAACATCTTCCCACTGCCCATGACACAGCCCTGGTACAGGCCCTGTCCTTTTCTCTGGGCCCCCTGCAGTATATTCCTCACTGGGGACCCCGACTCCAGCCTCTCCTAGTCCCTCTCAGCTTCTCATCAGATCGACTTCTGTAAAGAGCAGGCCTCGCCCATCACTCACCAGCCTGTTTTCTTTCAATGACCTGGTTTCCCAACAGTGTTTTCGTTTGTTTTTATCTTCCCTGCCCTCGTCTATTAGACCCTTTGAAAACTGAACTCTGACTGAAAAGAACTGCATGTAGGCTTATAATCAACTCTTCATATGTGAGTACCAGGCTGGCACCCTCCAAAGCTATCTCACAGATGCCTAGGGAGTCCCCAGTGCTTTACACAGGCCCTTCTCTTCCCCCAGCACCACCTTCAATGTGACCCACTTACAAACTCAGCAGCTAGGACAACCTTCTCCACTGCCAAAACACAGAGCCGCCCCCCCACCCCCCCGCAGCCGAGGCTATTTCTCAGCACCCGCTGGACTACCTTGAAGACTCAGCTCCAATGTCTGTCGTGTGCCCTCCCCATGAATCTCCGTCTCACGCCCCCCATTCCTCACCTTGACAGCAGTATGCTGTACCTTTCTCTGGGTGCTACCTGCCCCCAGCCAGTACTGTAGGCTGGAATATTCTGTTCCTCCCCTCTGAGTCCCACTGCTGATTCATCTCCTTTATGGATCTTTATGGATCTTGTTTCTCCAGAGCAGTCAGCCACATGACAGTTTGTAAGATTATACATTATTTAAGCTTTTCCAACGTTTATTTGTTTATCTTTCCCTCTTTGCTGATTTTCAATTTATTACTTAAATTCACCTCATAAGGCTCTCGTTGTTTTTGCTATATTCAAGTTAGTAACTGTGGAAAGTATCAGAGCAAAACCATCACGGCAGCTCCGTCCCACAAACAGCAAGGGCAAGATAAAAGTCACTGCAAATGCACTCTATTTGGGTGACAAGTGAAAGACAGGAAAACTAAAGATGAGTCTACCTTCATTTTTATGTAGAGTATCCAACTGACATGTTCCATTTCTACCTTACCCAGAAAAATCAAAATCAAAACATTCAAGCTAAGCACTTGTTTTTATGCTTGAGATGAAGCCAAATTTCTGTTTTACTTGGTTATCACAGAAAGTCTTATATAAATTCAATAAAGCTGAGTGGTTTTTGCCCTCAGAGAATCTATAAATAGTAACAGAGCAGTCATTTTTCCTCGTCATATAAGTAACAGACAGTAAGATTTCCTAGTATGACTGATCACTATTGAATGCCAATCACTGTCGAAATCCGCAAAATGCATTTCATCTGAATATGGATTTGAGAAATTCAAACTCTACAAGATGGAAATCCAGGGCTGGTGGCCCTAGCGCTATACTAGGGACTAATCTAAAAGGATATGCACATTGATAATCAAACAAGCTTAGTTAAATTCAGGTCTAATGTTATAGGCAAATTAAATATCACTCATATTTGAATGATTTCCATCCAATTAGATCTTGGAGAGATATTATATTCAATTACTTTGTGTGTGACAAGATTTTATACTCAACTATCCCGTTATGCTGCTCTCTGTCGTTAAGGAGAACTGTTCTAAGGATGTATGCTAAGGATGAAGATCTAAACTCTGTGCACGCTTTACCCCCTTGATTATTGTAGAGTCTGGCTCCATGATTCAAAGAAGCATGTGGAAGGAGAGAATCCGTCAAGTTCTACACACTGTGCTTTATCCTCACAGCATACCAACTACGGCATCCTGACCTCTGGGCACAGAGACTCACAGAGATCACATGACCTTCGAAGGACTCTGCTGCGTCACGCACGTGAAGCCTCTCTACAGGAGCCACATTGTGTTGGTTGTGCCCACAGTGCCCTCTGAAGCAGCACCCGTACACAGCAATATTTCTGTCAGATAACCAAACCTCCCCGGCCCGGCCACAGCTCCTGGACATAAGTGCTCAGCCCTTATGTGCTCAGCAGGAACCAAGGGGACGGGGATGCCTGCTGTGAAAAGGTGGCTGCCAATCCAGTGTGTTCTTGTCTTGTTAAAGAATGCAGACTCTACGGAAGCTGGAAGAAAGGAGCAGAATCCCCAAGACCCAGACAGAAAGGGGCCACAGGAGCCACAGGGACCAACCAAGGTGCACTCTCAAACGCCAGGCCAGAGTTGCCGACTTACAAGGAATTGCGGGATTGGAGGAGAGCGAGCAGCGTGGAGCCAGGCAGGCAGACCCTTTCAAACTGTTAAATTAGTGTTCATAACATGCTAACTAAGAAAATGGTGAGCACACCAAAGACAAAGATTTCCTACAACTATAAATCCCTGAATATACAAATCATGAAGATGAAATTATTGTAATCAATACTTCAGTGATTTCCAGTGGTTTCAGTACTGCACAGACAAAAACACCCATTTTTGGAAAATTAGGTTATAATATCAAAGCTATGATAGATGAGGTCACAAGAACCCCATGGTATCATTTGCCCTTATGGGACACTGAGTGATCAAGACAGACGCACTTGTTTGTTTGTCTTCTGCCAGTGTCCACGTCAGAGCAATAAAACCAGAAACTATGAGTACCCAGACAGGATAAAAGCTCCCCGGTTATTTCTACCATACAGCCAGGGATGAGATCCAGGACTCTGGACCAGGATCTCAGAGGGTGCCTCAAAGATCATTAGCTTGAACAGGGCCTTGGGTCAGAGCAATAAAACCAGAAACTATGAGTACCCAGACAGGATAAAAGCTCCCCGGTTATTTCTACCATACAGCCAGGGATGAGATCCAGGACTCTGGACCAGGATCTCAGAGGGTGCCTCAAAGATCATTAGCTTGAACAGGGCCTTGGAACTTTAAGATGAAAATTCCTAGTGCCACCTCGACCTGCTGAAGGGAGTTCAGCAGAGTGGTAGTACTATGCCCTGCAGAACTGAAAACCCACCCATCAGTCGGGCATCAGAATGATTTCCTTGATAAAGATACAAAAAGCACACTTAGGTACTAAGGAAATTAGGGCACAAAGATAAATACACAAAGATTTATTTAAATCTTTAATTACATAAAATCAAGATACAAACTAACATATACAAACTATGCTTAAAATAATAGGGAGGGCCAATGGCAAAACTACGGCCATAGCAGCTTCTAACCGCTGGAGTGTTATAGTCACAACCTTGAAAAAAGTGCTTGAAAAAAATACATTTAAGGAAGGCACTTTTAATCCCAGCACTCAGGAGGTAGAGGCAGGAGATTCTCTGTGATTTGAGTTTGAGGACAGCCTGATCTACATAGTAAATTCCAAGCCATCCAGTGCTACACAGTGAGACACTATCTCAAAAAAAAAAAAAAAAAGGTTAAATTATAGTGCCTGGGTCTTTACCACATATTGGGTGCAAAGATATAATAATAAAATCTTAACATTAATAGTAGAAAATAAAGTTATTTGTATGGGATCAGGGTAAGAAAAAAAAAAGTGAAAGTCTTAAGTAAAGAGATTGATACATTTGAAACGTCTATAAAAGACTTCAAGCCCAGGACAGTGAAAAGATACTTAGAGCACACCCAATAGACAGTGTCAGTGCCAGAATATCAAGACCTGGCACAGGTCAGCACACATACCCAACAGCCAGCAAGGGCTGAGCCCGTGACCAGAGTGCTGCAGGACAGAGAGGAAAGTGAAAAGGTCAACAGAGAGGTTGCTATTCGCCAACCTACTCCACCAGGGAAGAAACCCCAGAGTCCATCAGTGTCAAAGTGTGGGGATCTGGGTATTGAGCAAGGCAAGCAACTCTGGATACCCTAAAGGGATGGCAGATGTCTGACCTGCTCTGCCTGATGTGAAGCTACTATAGATATGAATCTTCCTTTCCCCCACCCCAGACCAGAACCAGGTTTTGGGATTTCGTTTCCTGGTTCCTGAACTTCCATATCAGCCCTACAACCTTTCTGCCTTTACCCCAAAACTCCACCTTTAACTTCCCGCCTTCTGTAACAGTTCAGGAGGCCTCCCTATATAAGCCCCTGCATTGGCTCTAATAACCGAACTACCCACCAACGTAGTCTCCCGGGAGGGAACTCCTCCCGCCACACTCTGAGCCACCTGAGGTCCCGTTTGATCGTCCTCCATTCTCTGGCATGGCTGGAGCACAACAGCCGTGCTGGAGATGGAGACCCACCCACAAATGGCGCCCAACGTGAGGCTCGAACCCACAACCCTGAGATTAAGAGTCTCATGCTCTACTGACTGAGCTAGCCGGGCTTCATCTATGCCTTAGTAATGTCAGGTGAAAAAGCCTCCAATGCTATAAAAAATGTTAAAATCAGCAATGTTAATTATGGGGGTTCCATGGGCTCTTAAAACAGACAATGGCCCCACTTATGACAAGGGGCTAAGCCCAGCATATAAACACTGGGCCCCTTTTGCCTTGGGAAATGTCAGATGGAGGGACCCCTTAACACAGGATTGGCAATTGCCTGCTCCCCTTTTGACCCGGGGGGCGAGGATATGTTTGCGTCTTTCAGCAGGATGCAACTACACCAGTATGGGTGCCCTCAAGAAATGTATGCCCGGCCACAGATCAAGGAGCTGCCAAGGACACGTCTGGGTGATGTATTCCCTTCTCCTAGTGTCCATTCTTCTCAACACCCAGGCTCCCAACCTTGGGGCTTTATTGCCCCTGGCCCCCATATTAATACCTAAGGATTAGTCGAGCTTTATGTGGCTCTGACTCAAATAATTACCACAACTAAGGCATTGAATGAGGTTGTGTCCTGCTCAGCTGAGGCTTTGCATATGCAGGAACTCCTTAATCAGCATCTTCATCAGGCAGTCCATGTCCTTCAACAACAACTCGACCTCCTTGCTGAGGAAACTCAAATACTTAGACAGATGACGCTCTTGGCATGCGACCCCCGATTTAAATCCTTCTGCCTCACGCCATACCAAGTAAATAATGCGTCTCAACAAAGGGCCATATTGGCTCAATATATTACAGGCCACTGGTCAGACCAGTTTCTAAATTATTCTGTCTTCCTCAGTCAACATATATCCCATCTAAATATGACTAAGGCTAAACCAATCCAATTTGATAACTCCTTTTTATCCAAAATCTGGAATAATATTAAAACCCTCTTTGACCTCTCTTGGATCGCCACTTATGTCATCTTGGGAGGTATATACATTGCTTTATTAATTCTCTTTAAGTGTTTGTTGCAGTATCGATCCCGGAAACACGCAATCAACAAAACAACTCTTCAGGTCCTGATGGCTCTCCAACGCCCCGAGCATGGCCCTCCCAAGGAAGTGATGCGTGCATGGCTTATGGAAATACAACATAACACTATCTAACATCCTACCACCTAGACAAGTGTACCGGGGTAAGACCCTTCTAAGGGCTGGTAGCCAGAGACAGGCAACCTTCTCTCGAACTAAGCTAACCTAAGACAGGGCGTGAATGGTGGGCATTCATGTGCCAATGACGGGTAAGGCTTATGTTTTGGAGAGAATGACCTAAGACAGGCACAGTCTTGAATGCTGGGCTTCCCCGAGGTGGAACAACCCACAAAATCTCATCCAAAAAACATAAAAAAGGGTGGATATGTAGGATGATTCTGGCAAGGTCAGGCAAGCTCCCAGCCTGCTGGCCTAGATCAAGCTAGAACCGATATTAAGCATGCATGTGCAGTGAACACTTCCTGGGATCAAACCTGGGCAGCTCCCAGGCTAGCAGCCATCCAGGACCAATGAGAGCAATGAACGCCAGATCATCAGGTGTTCAGGACCTACCAGAATGAAGTACATCAAATGACTAGATAAAGACCTCCCCTAACCTGACAAAAGTATAAATCCTGTTCCTTTCTAAAAGTAAATGAGATCATGGCTCCACTTTCTCCCAGGGTCTGTGTCATTGACTCTGCGCCTCCTTACTCCCGCCCCTGAGGGACCTGGCACCCATGGTCACCAACACCTGGCACCTATAGCAGACAACATCAAAGCATTCCATTCACTGGAGACCTAAATCAAGCATGCTTAGAATCTGAAAAAACTGAGCCACCCATCAGCCTCCACCTCCCAGAAGTGCACAAGCATCCGTACAGGAAGAGTGGGGAAGACCGCTCTCCAGATAAAAGAAAACAGAAGCTTTTTTTTTTTTTCCAGTTCTGTGATTTAAAAAGAAGGTGGAAACCACCTAACTGCCCATCAGGTGAGCACAAGAAAATGAAGTATGGCTCATTTACAAAGATACAGTCCTCAGCAGTTCAGGAATAACTCAGACCCCCATGTAAAACCGTGAGTAACTCTTCACAACAGCAACTAAACTCTCAAGTCCCAGAACAACAGGCAGTCTATACAGCCATCTAAACTCTTAAAACCTTTGAGACTATGTATGAGATGCTAATTATCTCACCTATGTAAAATAATCTACAATAATCTACAATAACTCATACTAGAGATGAGGTTACTTCTGGGGGAAGGGACAGAAAACTGACAGTGGGCTCGTAGTCAAAAGGACAGTGGCTTAGTCTATAATGTCCCAATATATCCAAAGACAGGATACACATTAGTTATGCTTTTTAAAGCCGTCTTAAAAGAATTTGAAAGTCAAAGTATCCATTTTTCAATCTAGATGGAGACACGGACATTTGTCATTTTCCTCTTTTTTTGTATTTTCTGCAGTTTCTCAATCATCTGCCTTCAAAAAAGGTGCTCTGTTTACCCCTCAAAATTGGAAAAATGTAAGACACGGCACCATGCTGCACAGTGTGAACATCAGTGCCCACACTCGTGATCTATCTATCTAATGACCGCTCAAATCATAGGAGTTTTTTCCCTTCTTTTATTTGACACAAGCAAACAGTTCAGCGGAAATGAGTTCACACTTACGCATGTAAGGCAGTTTTTCTGGGCAGGGGAGGTATGGTGAATAGGTGAAGTTTTCCGGAAGATACGTTGTAGTTTGGACAAGATAGTCACTGGAATTGTTGCCTTCAGGATAATCTTGGAGAGAGAGAGAGAGAAAGGGAGAGAGAGAGAAGAAAGTTACACACAAATACTGCCTTTGCTTGGCCTGCAGATGAAGGCCAGGCCTGCAGATGAAGGCCATCGCTGGGCTGAGGAGAAAACGGTAGTAGCCCTCGGAGCAGCTACCCGGGAAGAAGGAGCAGCAAGCGCACAGCGGGGACTAGCCCTCAGCCTGATGTCCCAGGAGGAGTGCCTAGAGCAGCAGGCCACACCCACATGCACGCACACACACACACACACACACACACACACACACACACACACACCACAGTACCTCACGAAGATGCGATGTAGGAGGCCACCTGCTCCCACATCTCCACAGCTGGGCCAGATGTGAAGGCACACAGGACCTTCACCAACAGCCACCCACCCTTGTCTCCACGCTGCCAGCGAGCTCCCTGAGCAGAGGGTGACGTGATGGTCCCTAGCACCTCACACAGACAAAGCCATTTAGCACTCAGCTTACTTCTGGAACACAGCCAATTACAAGCCTTGTCAGTCATTCTGACCCTGCAGGCTGCAGCCCCTGGGGAGTCTGGAGCTATTCCACTCAGCCCACTCTCCTTACGGTCAGCAAGTTACACCACACACAGGGCAATGGCCTAGAGCACCAAAGTCAAGGCCCAAGTTCAAATCCTCTGTCCAGCAGGAACTTGCTGTCCAAACGGGGCACTTCAGCTCCCACCTCACTCCTTGCTGCCGTCATTTTCAGAATGTGACAGCCAGGATGAAGCATCTGAAGAGGCTCAGGAGATGGTTTAATGGGAAAAGTGCACATTGTGCACAAGGACCTGAAGTCAGATCCCCAGAGCCCACAAAAACATCTACAACCCCAGCACAACCTGGAGACAGGAGACAGGAGAATCCCAGGGGTTCTTTGAACAATCAGTCTAATCAAAACAGCACGATCCCTATTCAGTGAGAGGCTGGTCTCAAAAAGTACACTAGACAGTAATCCATGAAGACACCTGCTGTCAACCTCCATACATGCATAGAACGGTGAACACACACACACGTGCGCACTCACTTGCAGAGTTTAGAAAAATTTCATGAAATAGTCAGTGGCTTTAGTTGTGAGATACTCAGTAAAACATGACCAAATATGGAGCAGTTACAAAGTTTCAATTTTGAACATGGAACCCAAACCCTAGTTCAGTATCTTTTAGGGTAAAGTTGTGAAATGCAAATCTGGAAACCAGGATGTGCCTGTTTCCTGCTGTGTGGAGGAAGCTAGCCTAAGAGTGACCCAGTGGTGTGAGAAGAAACCACTGAAAATGCAGCAGCTGCAGGATCCAGCCACCGACACAGAAGACCAAGCACGGCAGACCCTTGAGGAACATGTGGCGCACTCCGCCCATCTTCAGCAACATGCTCCAGTGTACAGATCAGAAAAGCCAAACCCTCTGACCCACAGGAGACGGAGTTCACAGGATTGTGGAGCACATGAGAAGAGTCAGCACAAGCTAAGTATCACCCCACGCACACAAATTATTATCAACAAATGAAGATGAAGGAGCTGTGTCCCGAGGACCAGGCAGCACTTCAGAGCCAATGAAGCCCCTTCCTGCCCCCATGGAAGAGGCCCTGACAACAGGTTCGTGGGACAGACAAAGGCTCCGGGTCTAGAATCGGGAAGTACAGAAGCTAAAAAGAAGAAGGTCGGATCCCAAAGGCCTGCATGGAAGTCCCAGCTATGAACTCCAGGCATATCAGTGAGGCACTGACTGAACCACGAGGAAACCTGCCAGGAGACCAGCACCTGCACATGAAGGCCTCTTCCACCAGGATGTGAGAGGGCTCCCAGGCCTCTGGGAAGAGCCTGGAGAGCAGTTGATGGGAAACCCCTTCAAGCCATGGGAGAGGAAAGACTGAGCAGCCACCAATTCGTGTGCCCAGAAACAGAGTAAGGCTATAGATACGCTCCTCAGGGCCATGCTCTGCACCGTCATGCTGATGCATCTGAGAGACTTACCCTGCACTAAACCTAAACCAAAGTCCACGAGGCTGTCTCTCAAGGTGCTTTATAAGCATTTATCTGGATATATCAAATTGCAGGTCACATTCTAAAAACAATTTCTCCTTTTATTGTGACTTCTGTTCTGTCCCAGTGGGAGGAGCTGGTAAGAAACATGAGTTAAGATCCTTCACTTACTTCTGCTATTACTAATAGCAGTACAAGATTACTACTGTTACCCTGGGTTTCAGCATGCTTTGTCAAACTCCTTGATTTACATCCTAGAGCTGCTTCTCTTTAATGAATAGATTTTCCTGCCTAATAAAAATGTATTAAACTTTTTCTCATTTAAACAAGCATTCTTATTTTAGGTACACAGTAAGAAAAACAAAAAGAATTCTTAAAAATTACAAGTTTATGAAAACTTTTTAAACATTTTATTTTACAGGTATGAGTGTATTGCCTGCATGTAGGTAGGTGCACCCATACCATGCAATGCCTACAGAGGTCAGAAGAGGGCACCTGATCCTCTGGAAATGAAGTTACAGAAGGTTGTTAGCCACCACGTGGGAGTTGGGAACTGAACCCGGGTCCTATGCCAAAGCAGCCAGCACTCTTAACTGCTGAGCCATCTTCCCCAGTGGCAGTATGTAAAAATTATTAAAAATATGGAAGAATTATAACAAAGTCAAAGTAATTTCCCCAAAAGTAGAAAGAAAAGAAAAAGAACTAGAAAACAGGAGAGAAAGACAGGGAGAGATGGAGGAGAGATCAAAGAACCAGAGTGTTCATAACAAAAGAACATTTCATCCAACTGGAAGAGAGCGTGCCCACAGATATGCATTCAATTGTACTCAGTAAGAAAAGAAAACCTAAGAGGAAGCTGTTGTTCTTTATTTAAAAAGAGGAAGAGGAAGAGGAAGAAGAGGAAAAGGAAAAGGATGAATCCAAAGTGTCCAAAAATGAAACAAACTTGTCTACAAACAATAACAACCATCAGAGTGCCCACCTCACCTCTCAAAAGCAACACTGGCAGTCCTTGGAAACCCTTCAGAGACACAGCCTACATGTGCCTAAGAAGCCCAGGAAACCCCCCAGTGATAAATGTGCAGAAAGCTTAGTAAACAGGAGAGAGTTACTAAGCAATGTCACTAAAGATACAAAGTGGACAAAACAATGCCACTGCTTGGCTCCAGGAAGAAACAAACCATCATTGACAGTCTGAACTCTGTTGAGCTGACCCTAAGCCCTGAGGTTTTAGTGAGGGTGGGGCTGAGGAAGCAGAGTGCAGGGAGGCACTGTGTCTGTCTCCCAAGCCAGAAGAGTTACAACTGCTAAGTCAAACAGCAGAGTACTCTGGGGTGAGCCTAGCACCACCGGGTCCATCTAGGAGAGAGGGGAGGGGGGGAGGGAGGGAGAGGGGAGGGAGAAGGGAGGAGGAAGGGAGGAGAAGGGAGGGGGGAGAGGGGAATAGACAAGAAAATAACTACAGAATAAACTTAAACATTGAAGATTGCTGTCTCTGAGGATTGGGACTCAGATGGCTTATGGTAATCCTCTTCTATTAAAAAAAACTGTTAAAGCAAAAATATAAAGAAAGCACTCCATACAGTTCGCTTTTTGATATGAATCAGTGTGTAAAACAAAATAGAAAATTCTAAAGTTATATAGTGTCTCTCTCTCTCTCTCTCTCTCTCTCTCTCACACACACACACACACACACACACACACACTCATTTTTTTAAATAATCCTGAGGTTAAAAAATACTAGTATTTTCATATAGTCCTCTGGTACTATTTTTGTCCGGTTTGCGGTTATTTGGTTGTGTCAAGGTCTAACTCAGGGTGGCCAGGAACTCGGATCACTATGTAGCCCAGGCTGGCCTCAGACTTGCAGCAGTAATCCTGCGTCAGAGTGCTGGGAACCAAATCCTGGTCTTCTGTAAGAGCATGGAGTGCTCTTAATTGCTGAGTCATCTCTGCAGCCCTCAAGTAATTTCTAAATGGTCCACATTAACAATACTTGGGCCTCTCCTCTATCTACCACATGCCATGACTCTATAGACCAACATCCAACTTACTAAAGTTCACACTTAGATATTTCTATAAAACAAATGCAGCCATCACGCCCTATGAGGTGTCTGAGAACAAAGGGTAAGCTAGAGAGAGCAATTTTCCTCTTAATTTAGGGCTTGAATAACAAAATCTTCCATTAAAAAAAAATGTAAGCATCACTTTTACCCAATTTTTTAACCAAATGATAATTTTTGAATGCCTAAAAGATATACACTATTGATGAATCATTTTGAGTACAATTTCAGAGCTAAATGGATACATCCCCTAGCCACGGCACTGTAAAGGACTTACAGAAATGCTCGATCCCTTTTGTCTAGTGCCACTCCTGCCAAGTCATACACCGTACCAGCTTCTAGCCTGGACATTACTTCTAATTGAAATCAAATTGTCTTTGACTTCCAGCACCAATAAGATACTGAAGACACAGCAGAAACACTCCAAGTAAACACACCACAACTGATTATACAGCAGAATGATTTAAGCTTTTGAAGACAATACCATAATAAACCCACAAAACCATTATCCTATAAAGGTAGGATTAGCAACATCCACAAGCCTGACCACTACTTTCAAAGCCCCCAGCCATCTCCTGAAAGGCAGACCCTATTTCATCCAATGGGAATAAAATGAGGGCTCCAGGGCCCCTGCAGGCTTCCTTCCCTCCAGAACCACACCCAGAGAAAAGGAACACTGAACAAAGTGCTGGGCATGTCCCGAGTCCAGAGCAAACTGAAAAGGACAGGGGAAAGGAGAAGAGGTCTGCAGGACACCTTTAAAGGCTTCATTCTGCTAAAAAGAAGCTTAGGAGTTATGGGAATTCCAGAGAGTTCTGATCTGCTTGTCTCTGACCTGCAGGGTCAAGTGGGCCATACTCAATGGCCTCCCTTTACACATCCATAAACCATGGAAGTGTGGTGGGTCCGTTCTAACAAACCTACCAACTCTACACCGCACAGCCCTGAAGACTACCTACATCCGTCATTCAATAAAAACACCAGTTTCCTTAATTCCACATGCTCAAAGAAAGGCATCATGTGATTCTGACAGCACCCGATTTTTATATATAAGTGTTATATTATCTATTCACATTTGATTGCGCCTAATGTCAGATACAGTACTAAAATATTTTTGAGATCAAACATAGTCAGAAAAGTTGTGATCTATTTAACTTTTAGTGTTAAATTATAAACAGGCTACTGGGCATTAATCCGTTCTCCTCTAGGGCTCACTTGGGTTTTTGTATATTTTACTGGCCCCTGTTTTTTGGTAAATTATATCTGTCTAAGTCTGTGCAGTGTAATTATATGTATTATAAGCAACTATGTCTCCATCTCTCCCATGAGCCTGGGGGCTCCTCAGATAAAAGAAGAAAGCTTTTCCTAACACTGTGTCTCCTATATCTATTTAAGCAACATGATCTGTACTAATTGCTCCATAAATGCTGGCTAAATGAGCCTGGCGTAGCCTCAGAGCCACTGAGGCAGACTCCACTACCCTTTCTTTCTAGTACCAGAAACCCAGCTTCACTCAGGGCCCCTCAGCTCAAAGACCATCTTTCCCAAAGCCCTGCACAAGGCTGTGATTAGATCCTGGCTAGACAGATCGTGAAGAGACTGTGTAGGACTCTGTGACGCTCTTTAGAAAGGACACCACTTGTCTTCCTCCCCTTCTTTTGCTCCTTCCTACTGACCCAAGCAGAGGCACAGGGCTGGCTGACTGGAGCCCCAGTCCTTTGGGCCATGAATGAACTAAGAAGCACAGCAGGTGGAACAGCATGCCATGGCTTGTGTTAGAGACCACCCATGACAGCCACAGGTCACTGCTTCCAGAACAACCTGAGCAGAGAAAGCCTTATGTTTCTAATGCCTGGTATTGTCAGAACCAAACCCACTTCCTAACTATGTGGTGGCTGATTATCTTCTAAGAACACCTTTCTCATCAGCAAAGGAATCATATGAAGGTTCCCAAAGGTTCATAAGTAAACAAGTCTTCGTCAAAGTACAAAGCACCCACTGGTTGCTTCATCTTTATGAAAATTACAGCTTAGGGAGAAGAAAGAAGAATCTGGTGTTTTGCAGGGTAGGGGCTGTGAGCACACTGGTCTTGCCCCAGTCATCAAGCTCAACATTCACACATAAAATTCCATATTCCAGGGGGAAATGTTTACATTTTTAGTATTCACACAGATAAACAGGGTAACCTAAACATGCTTCATACTTTTTTCCAACTGAATGGACCTCTTCCTATTGTTTTTATTAATTTTGTGCGTATCATATAATATACACTAGTAATCTAGTATTTAGATTCCCCTCCCCACCTGTACCTCCATACCCTCCTGCGCCCCTGGATTTCATGCATTCTTTCACACATATTAAGGCCTACAGAGTTGACTGGACTTTTAAATGAATCCTTTCACAGTCAATGTCTTCAGCCTGCATGGTCCTAAAGAAGCTTCAGAGTGTTTAAATAAAGCACGACCAACTACTGCGAAGAGAAGAACAGCTGACAGGGAAGAGCAGGAACGCCACTTGCCGCGTACTGCAGAAAGCTCAGCTACACTGCGATGTCTTTCTGAACAAGATTAAGGTAAAAAGAGTAAAAGGAAACCAGACAGCTTTGATATCCAGCATCGAAGATAAATTGGGCAGGGCTGAAGAGATGGCTCCGTGGTTAAGAGCACGGGCTGCTCTTGCATAGGGACTGGGTTCAGTTCCCAGGATCCACATGGCAGCTAACAGCCATCCATAACTCCAGTTCCAGGGGATCTGATGCCCTCTTCTGTTCGTACGCATTGCATGACATGGATGCACTTACATACATGCAGGCAAAATACTCATACACATAAAATAAAGCTAAATTCTAAAAATAGGACTCCCACCATGGCGGGGCACTAGGGCCTTCTAGGGGAGGCAGGAGGCAGACAGGGAGAACTGGATGGAGGTTTGAAGTGGGACAAAGAAATGTTGCAATGCTGCAAACACTGACACCAAAAGCTAAAGGACGTAACAGTAGACAAACCCACTGCCCTTGTCAAGTGACATCATACTACTCTGGGAGATACTGCAGGCATGTTGCCATGGAGAAGTATCAACAGTCTTCCACAACAGGGAAATAAAGCCACCTAGACCACTACACCACCAGTGAACCACTGCCTTGCTCTATTAGGACTTTGCCTGTGCGTATCTAAGGGAGACACCACTTCCAGTCAACATTTTTTTAAAAGAGCAGTTATTGATTTCTGATACTATCAATGTGTCCCTTACTATCTTTGAAAGGTCATAAAATTACTAAGAATAACATCCAAACACATCTGGCATTCTCAACAATCTAGCGGTACATTCAGTAGGACAGGCCTCCATCTTTAACAGTGAGTTACTTAGAAGCAGAGGGTTTCCTGCTCTGTGACTCCAGGGGTATGAAGCAGAGCTAGACCGGGTTGAGAAGGAAGTTGTCTTACCTGTCCCATTGAGCGTGGTGTTTTTATTTGTATACAGCCTGATCATGTGTCCAATTGTTTTCACATTTTCTCTCAGCATTATACCTCGAGCTTGTACCATAAAGAGGTATGTGTTGGCTGTAAAAGAAAAAGAGCAAGTCATGTTACAATAAGCTTTTCTAGTAAGCTAATATTCAGAATTGGAGAGGTGCCTAAAAAGCAGGCACTCAACTACCTTTGGGCAATCACCAGGCTGAAGGGAAATGAAATACAAGATGACTATTTGCATTTTAAAAACTTAAAGGAACAAACAGATTTGTATATGTGTGAATGAAAACAAAATGTCAATATCCATCCATCTAAAAGAACAAGACTAAAGAAACACTAAAATCCTAATAAATTCCTTAACTACTATAAAATATATAGACATACTCATTTCAAAAAGGCATTTTCTTATAGGCACTCAATCCTGTAGTTTAAAATTCACTTTCTTCTTCTCCTGGGAGTAGAGAAATGATTCTATAGTTACGAGCACTGGGTCCATTCTATGCACCCAAGCCCACGGCTCACAACCACCTGTAACTTCAGGTCCAGGGGATTCAATGCCCTCTTCTGACCTCTATGTGCACCTGCACATACATGCATACACAGACACATACACATACTTTGTTTTTAAAGCCTCTAATTTCCCTCTTTGGGAGAAACCAGTAAACTGACAAAGATTACAAGGACACCCTGATTCAGGTGTCACGCCCCTTTAGGCAGACAGGGAACTAAGTCAGAAGTTCCTCAGTGGGGCCCCATTCTAAGTGGGAAAGCTTGCTGGACTCCAACCCTGTCATTTAAAGAGGAAGCATCGTGTGTTCCCTGAAGTCCCTTCCATGCTAAGTTCTTTAATGACCAAGCCAAAGTGTCAGCACTCTATTCAGAGGAGAGGGTCGCTCCCTCAGCAAAGCCAAGCACCAGCAAGACTCTGGATCTGTCCACAGGATGTAAGGCTGACACTGAGCAGAATTATGACACTCTCAAAACAATGAATGCACAGGCTAAGCATGTGGCTCAGTCACTAGAGAGCTAGCACAGTACACAGGAAGCCCTGGGCTCAAGTCCCAGCACCACAAAACCTCTTCTCTCATTTTCAGCCAACACAAAGACAGAAATAGAAATTCAGGTTTCACATAAGCTTTACCCTAATCACACTCCCTTTTTAAAAGGTTTTGCTTTTATTTTATGTGTACGAGTTTTTGCCTACATTTATGTAGTGCCCCACATGTGTGCAGGACACAAAGAAGTCAGAAGACCCCCTGGAACTGGAATTGAGGATGGTGTTAGCTGAGAACTGAACCCCCAGATCCTCTGGGAGAGCAGTGAGTGCACTGAACCACGGAGCCATCTCTCTAACCCCTTTAATCACATTTTGAAGAGTATTTCTAAGGCTAGTAAGATGGTTCAGAGGCACTTGCCACCAGGCCTGATGACCTGAGTTCAATCCCACATAGTGACCCATAAAGTGAAAGGAGAGAACCAACTCCAGCAATATGTCCTCTTATGTGGCATGTAGGCACACTACACACACATACACTGAAATAGATGTAAAGGGTCTATTTACATGCTATCTAGAAAAGGGTCTTATAATGAGACTCAACTTGTTTAGACTTGAATTTATTCTGCCATGTTAAAAACACCACAAGATTTTATTACATTTTTGCATTCAAGTGGATGCTAAGATGCTTAGTGTAAGGGCATTATTCTGGGTCTCAGAGACATAATCTTTAAAATTCATATAGCGTACAATTATAGGTAACTAAATTGTTTAGGAAAATAGATTGCCATAACAATGAATTGTTTACCAAACAAGTACATTTTTATTCATTACATGGATGGAGGAAAGGAAAAAGGAAAGCCAGGCATCAAGCTAGACAGTCAAAAGCGTGTGTGTTTATTTAAAATCATTCACAGATAAGTGAATTATATTCCTCAGGTGAATAGTCCTTGTGGGTTTGGTCCCTAAAGATGAAAACCCATTTGGGAATGAAGAGGTATTTAAATACGGAGCAGTTTATGGGAACACAGTGAAGTGAGTGTCAACGTCTTGCCAACTCACACCAAACCAATCAGCATGAGAAAACACCATTAAGCTAAATTAATCCACATTCAGCTAAATCCTAGCTAATTATCATTAATATAAAATGTAATGTCTTGCTGGCTTTAAGAGGAAATTCTTGTCTAAAATTTATATTCCAATTCCAATTTGCCAGAAATTATAATTCAGAAAATAAATAGGGAGTCTTTCTCAGCTTTGCCTGAGTCTTGAGACAACTCAGAAATACACTAAAAACACCACTGCTTAATTAAAACCATGCTGTGTGCTCTTTAATTAGCTCATTTTCTACTTGCCTCTGCGTAATGAGACATAAATCCAACTTCTTTACCAGCTATGCTTTCCAGAAGGAAGAAACACACAACACACACACACACACACACACACACACACACACACACACACACACACACTTTGGAGAAAAGAAAGAAAAGAAAAAGAAAAAAAATTTCAAATCGTTTAGGACAGCTTGGAGCCATTCTGCCCAGGCCTGTGAGGAGAGACTCGGGGAGCTGTCCCCACTCCTTCCCACATTCAGCTTTGCTCACCAGAAGCATGCTGAGCCGTGATGGCAAGGAGCAGGGGACATACAGGTGTTCCTGGATGAGGAAGAACTCCAGCACTGACATCCAGGCCCTGAATGCTGTATCCCACAGCCTCTGAGGAAGAGGGACTTTAAAAAGAGGCAATCAAGGACAGAGCTGCTTCAATGGGGGCTGACGCCGGGAGGGCAACCTGGCAGGACTGAAGCTAAGAAAGGGGCTAGAAACTGCTAGAGAGACACACATGTAACAACACTCCAAGCTGGAACTCGACTGATGAACTACCAGGAAAAACGGTCTAGAGTGGACATGAGAAGGTGAGGAGCTCATGTATGCAGACAACAGGTAGGAGACCGAAGGACAATGATCCCAACATGAATTAGCCTCAGTCTGAACACAGTGAGGAAGTTGTAGACTAAACTAGAGACACCATCTAGATTCAATGCTGCAAAGGCTAAGGAGGAAGAATTCAGCGATGGCTTCAGGGGCTAGAGGGATGGCCCAGTGTTTAAAAGCACTTGCTGCTCTTGCAGAGGACCCAAGTCCAAGTTCAGTTCTCATCACCCATGTCCGATGGCTCACAATGGCCGGCAATTCCAGTTCCAGGGAATCTGATGCCCTCCTCTGGCCTCCACTGGCACCCATACACACATGGAACACACACACACACACACACACACACACACACACACACACACAATACACCCTAACTAAAAAATAAAGACAAAAAAGATAATAGCTTGGGAAAAAATGTAACACACAACACACAGCATACTCTTATCCAGGTATGCCTAGATGCAGCCTTGTATTCCACCTCTTTAATCCTCACAACTCCATAAGTGTAATATTATTCCCACTTTACAGATAAAGAAATTGAGGGGTGGTGTTGAGAAGGCCACACCATTATCACAAGTGACGGCACGGTCTGGTTACAAGGCTGTCTTTGCCATCACACCCCTCAGCAGCCTGACAACGCCACCAGAGCTTCCCGTCAGCCTCCGATACAACAGTATCTTTGGGGACTCAAGAAAAATAACCAAAGGTTCAGTGCATGGCACATGTCAGGGAGGTAGAGAGGTGGAGAAGGCTGTTGGAAGCGACGAGTCTGAGCACACCTGTAGCCTCAGTGGACGATGGCCAGGGGAAAAGAGTTAACCGTTCGCCACTCAGGGAATAAGAGCCACGTGGGAGAAGCATCTCGGACGTGTGGGCAGGGGCTTTGAGGCACTCGGGCTTGCTGTGAATCCAGACAGTGGTGTCCAGCCTCACGGGATATTGCAATGCAAAAAATAATAATAATAAAATGAATGACTGAGCCAGGCATGGTGGCACATACCTTCAATCCCAGCATTCGGAAGGCAGAAGCAGGTGGGCCTCAGTGACAAACGTACAGATAATTGAATTAGGTACCTCTAAGAAGCTACAATAATCTAAATATGATTCAGATGCTGTAGTTATTTAGTGCTGTTGTATCTGTTACTTTTCTGTTGCTGTGATAAAACCCCATAACCAAGGCAACTTACAGAAGGAGGAAGTTATTGGGCTTACAGGTCAGAGGATTAGTGTCCATAACGGCAGGGGGAGGCAGGGCAGCAGAGGAGGCCAGAGCAGAAAGTCTAGCAATCACATCTTCAAGCAGGCCCAGAAAGCAGAGGGCAACTTGAAACCTGGCAAGGCTTAAGAACTCTCAAAGCCCACCCTCAATGACATGCTTCCTCCAGCAAGGCCACCATAAAACCCCCAAAACAGCACCACCAACCACAGACAAAATATCCAAATACTTGGAGTCTATGGAGGACATTCTCATTCAAACCACCACAACCATGTTTAAAAAAAAAAAAAAAAAAGAAAAATCCCAGAAATTACTCATCCAGGTACGTAAAGGACAAGGACAATATATTTACAATAATCATGGTATAAATCCCAGGATTAGGCCAGATCAAATATGAAATGTGGTTTATATTTTGCCTTGGAGCAAGGTCTTACATGGATTAAAACCAAAAATATGAATGTGGGAGCTGTGCCAGGCTGTGAAAGAGCACTATTTAAGGAGTGTCATACCTCAGTGATGTAACCCAAAGACAGACATGGCCTCTAGGAAATCTGTTATGAAATAGTCAACCTGTGGTACCTCCACCTTCCAAGTCAGTCATGGTCTGACTAAGGACCAAAGACAAGGAATTCTGTGCTCAGGGTCCACTTCATCAAGTGACAAGAAGTGGACAAGAAACAGTGACCACGTGAAGTACACATCTGTTTCAATCTCATTCAGCAGCTCAGGCTTTGCTGACCCTGACCGACATACTAAAAACTAAGAGGAGAGCCTTCCCATCATGCCCTCTGTCACTTCCATTCTGGAATCAATGCTTTGAATTCTGTTTGGAGGTTATGTATATCTGAAAACTAGCAGCCATATTTTAAAGATGTTCAGAGTAGAGACAGTTCAGTCAACAGATTTTTATTGTCTACTATTTACCCAGCAGTGCCAGAAACTAAGGGACCATGAGATTCGAATCAAGACCCTGGGCTGGAGGTGCTCAGTTGGTAGAATGCCTGCCCAGTACGTATGCAGCCCTAGGTTTCATCACTAACACCTCATAAAACCATACCCAATACCTGGGAGGTGGAGGCAGGAGGATCATCTTTGGTTACACAGAAAGTTCAAGGTCAGCCTGGGCTACATGAGACCCTGTCTTTAAAAAAAAAAAAAAAAAAGTCTAGAGACATGGCTCAGTGGTTAAGAGTGTACTACTCTTGCAGAGGATTAAGTTGGATTCCCAGCACCCATATTAGGTGGCTTACAACAGCCTGTAACTCCAGCTCCACAGGATCTGATGCCTCTGGTCTCTGAAGGTAACTGCACTCACATGCACATACCAATATATGCACACATAATTAAAAATAAAATAAATCAAAGAAAAAGGAAAAAAAAAAAAAGAAAGGAAGCAAGATCCTAAAAAAGCACCAACTGACAGATTATGGGTTCAGCCAAGTTCAAAGGTAACTGAAAACTCACAAAGTAGACTCTGAACCTAACAAGAAAGCACTAACAAGTCACTGCAAGTCCTGCCACCTGTCACTGTGCTAGTCTCCCAGCACACATGCGTAACTTCCTGAAAGTGTTATAGGAGCCCTGACAGAGCTAATGGGGGACGAACATCGTGAAGGAGAGGAGATGGGAAAATGCAAGCAATGAAACAGATTTCAGAAATCTAATCAGGGCACTCAGTGACGGTGGAGATCAAAAGACAAACCCACAGACAAACATGCCTAGAAAGCACTAGAAAACTGTTGAAAATTAATGGTTTCAGAGTCTAGAAGGCGAATGTGGAATAAATCTCTACCACTTAAGAATTATATTCCTCTGAGAAGAGATCAACCAGCGCTGTGTAAGCTGTTTTATAACTACTCTCAACACCGTGTCTATGCAGTTAAGATGCTGTCTGGAATTTCAATGTACTTATTCATAAATGATTCTAAGACAAGAAGCAGAGAAGGGACACTGGGCAAGAAATGAATTTAACAGCTTCCAACCCCAGAGCATATTTTCAGATCAGGAAACAAGGCACCATATAGTTCTCTATCTTCAGCCTGTTGAGTCATGAAAAGATTCTAACTTCTCTTCCTTCCTATGAGTCAAACTGGTAATTACACTATAATTAGAAATTATAATTTCTTTTGTTCTTTTTCTTTTCTTTTTTCCTTTATTTTAAGAGATGTGCTTTCCAGGCTGGCCTTGAACTCTTGGCCTCAAGCAATCCTCCTGGCTCTGGGCAACAGGTACACAGCCCCTCCTTAATTATCAATGACAAGCCAACATCTTTTTATTCAAAACTCATTTTCGTCAGGCCACAGTAACATTAGCAAGCCTCAAATGTATAAAAGTCGAACAGGATAGAATATTTCACCTTATTACAGTAACAAATCTCAGTTAACTACTGAAAGATACTACTGTAAAGATATTTTAAGAAAACTTCTAGTCAAATGCTGGGAAATGTTATACTGAAATTATGTCTATTTGGGAACCTATGACAACATATGCCTTAAAGACTATTATTAATCTTGTTAGAGAATTACAATGTCTCTTTCTAATAATTAAAAATGATAAATGGAACACTTAAGGTCAACTTATGACCAAATTCCCCAGTCGTTGCTAACTCATAAATGAACACAGGACGCCTGCTCTCTTAAGCAATGTGTCAATTGACTTTTTCTCTGGATGAAAGAAATTATTCATCATGATAATAATAATACTCGCTGTCACTTCCATCTTAAAACAAGACAGTGTGGTGTTCAAAAGCAAAGACAGTTCCATGAAAGTCAAATGACATAAGATGATCAATTCAGAAAAATAAACCTAGGAACTGGGGACGTGGCTCAGTTGGTGGAGTGCTTACCTAGCATATACGAGGCCCCGAGTTCAGCCCCCAGCACTGCAGAAACCAACATAACATGGAAGTCTAAGCCTGTAATCCCAGCACGGGAGGTGGAGGCAAGAAGGTCCATCGTCACCCTTGACCATCTAGCATTTCTAACCAAAAGTAAGGGAAGTAACGGGGGAAAGTTAACCTGGCCCTCACTTAATTTTTTTCTACCATTTGGGCTTTTGACAGAAGTGTAGTTCTCAGGTTGCAGAAGTGCCTGGGTACGTGCTGAAAATGAACTGGAGAGAAGGGCTCGGGGAAGAAGAACATGATCAAGGTACAATGTGCACATGTAAAACTCCTACAATGAAACTCGTTGCTTTGTACAATAAATATACATTAATAAAAAGAAAAATGTTTGAAACAGACAAAAAAGCAAATCTGGCGATATTCCTGGGTGAAAAAAGCTTATAAAAGCAGATCGCCTTAAATAAAGCTTAAACACATTCATAGTTTGAAACTGCTATTTACAGTAAGTATCACAACATAAGTAATCACATCTGTGTCAATCCAAAACAGGAGAATCTTTCTTATCAGTCTGACTTACATGAAATGCATCCTTTTACACAGCTTTCTAACCTATGCACAACTCATCAACTTATCTTTAATAAACAAACTGCCACCAACAAATTGATGGAATTCAAAACTTAGTACCATGAATAATTAAATTCAAAAGCAAAGACAAGGGTAAAAATCCCATAATTGGTCCCTTGAGAGGGCAGGGAAGAGCGAAAGGAATGCGGGAAAAATCACTATCCAGGCTGCTTTTCTGCAGCTGGTTCAAACACCGATCAAAAGCAACTTGGGAAGGAAAGGGTGACTTGGCTGACACTTCTAGGTCCCAGTCTATCACTGGGAAGTCAGGGCAGGGGCTCAGGGCAGGAGCCATGGAGGGACATGGCTTGCTGGTGTGCCATGGACTTCCTTCACAACCCAGACCCACCTGCCCCAGGGATGGGCTGAATCTTCCTACATCATTTAATAATCAAAACAATCCCTTACAGACATACCCACAGACAAACAGAATAAAGATAATTGCTTGAGACTCTCTTTTTTCAGGTGATTTCAGGCTGTGTCATTGACAGTTAACGTTAACTAGGACACAAATTTCAGGTTTCAAATTACTAGACAGAGCTTCACGAACACTTTGCTGTGCCGCACAGTCAAAATTACAGCTGACATACACATCCTTTCAGCCGACTCCTATTTCAGGTAGGAAGGGTTTTTGCTATGGCTCAAACCAAATGCTGCCAAACTGCTATGACCAAAAACAAGTCTGCCCATGAGAGTCTAACCATGAAGCAGCCGATCAAACCGGCCCAACACAGGAAGCCAGCGCCAGAGAGGAATAAACCCAGAATGCTGCCTGGACAGCGGTAAGGGAGAAAGACACCTAGCTGTTAACTGGAGGAAAGAGTCTTCCACGGGCGTGTTACTAGGCACTGGAGCATCCTGAGGAGGTCTACTTTCCTCCTTTGGTTGACCTAATCTTCAACTCCAATCAGAGCATTACATTCAGTAATAAAGAGCCTTCTGTTATTATCCTGACAGAAAGCAGTGACAGAAAGCAAAAGTCTTTTAAATACTGAATCACTGTATTCTTCAAAAACTTTTTAAAAAAATCAAAGGGTCAAGGGGGAAGAGTGAGGACAGGCCGCCCTGCTTAAGCAGGCAAACCGCAGGATTGGGCTGGGGTAAAGAGCGCCAGCTCGATCCAAGGAAGCCAAGACAGAGCAGCAGAAGCTGAATACTGGAAACTCAAGGTCCACAGGACTCTCAAACACAGCCTAGGAAACCAAGCCTTACAAATACTCTGCAAGGGCCTCCTTCCTCAGCCTTCCCACACTCCTACAGGCTACAGAGCAAGCCGACAGGAGACAGGAGACATACAAGCCCGCGCACGTGGAAGGCAGGTACAAGAACAGATTCTTTGGAAGAGCCAGGGAGATACCAAGTCAATCCAGCAAGAGCAACAGGCTGAAGGCCGTGTCAGAGGACTGTCTCCTTTCCCAAGCAAAGCACGTTCTCCAGCCCTACAGGAGTGAATATCTATCCTTGCTTGAAATGTGTAAGGAATTAATGTGTCAAGTGAACAACAAAAGAGACACTTATAAGTATATCAATTTCAGGCCTGTTAGTACAATGTAGGTGTAGGTGTGTCTATGTATGTGTGTTTCTCTGTAAGTCTAAAATCTGCCTGGCGGTGACTACCCTCACTGCCGAGGCCATCCAAAAGCACTGTTTCTCTTCTATACAACGTCCCTTCAAACCAATGAAAAGACAGTTCACATTTCCTCTGAATCTTCAGAGCAAAATTGGCCACTCCCTTCCCCCCAGAGGCAGGAGTCAGGCACCTTAAGGTGTACATACAGGCTCTTCTACCCCATGCTGTGTGAGATTTAGGGCAAGGGACAGTGTTTGGGAGCCTGTCCTTCCCCCTTTCTGCATAGTCTGGTCCCACTGGTCCTGGTACCTCAGGCTGGACCCTGCACAGAGATGGCAACACACAGACTGTGATGAGACAGACACAGCAACACGGGGCCAAGGCCTGGAAAGCTGTATGTGGTTTACGCAGGATGGATTAAATGTTCAAAAGAATCAGAATCAGGATCTTCAATGACAAGGTGACATGGATATTAAAACAAACCACCTTCAGGCTACAGATGTAGCTAGGTTGATAAGGTTTGTCTAAGCAAGCACAAGGATCTGAGTTTAATTCTCAGTGCTGTATAAACTGGGCACAATAGCCCACACCTGTAATCTCAGCCCTCAGGAGGCAGGAGCAGGAAGTTCAAGGTCATCCTAAGTAAGTTACATAGGGAATTCAAGACCAGCCTGAGCTAGAGACCTTATCTAAAAATCATCATAATAATTTTAAAATAGACTACATTCAACAAGGCTTGAATGGTTGAAAATTAAACCACCACGTATACACTATTTCAAAAAGAGAAAGCATTTCCTTCTCAACAAATTCCAATAATGTTTGGAATATCTGACACAGTCAGCGACCCCAACCAAAGAAGGTTAGGGGTCTGTCTTTCACATAGCTATCTTTATCTTTAATAAACACTAAAGCAGGGTTGCAGAAGGAGCATCACCAGCCCCTCCTACAGGCCAACCTCTTCTCCAACTCTCACCAACCATTAAGGTGCAGAACAGCGCTCAGCGCAGCTAGAGTTCAATGAGTCAATAAATTACCTAGTTTCTCACAAGGCCAACGGATTCACATTCATGTTCATTGATGCTAAGGGCAGGGTTACAAAGGTTTCTCAAGAGAGGCCATCCAACTGTGGAAGGCTGTCCTTTAGAGGGGCTGAAGCTCCTGGGAGCAAGGAAGGGACTACCAACTGCTAGAATCCCTGAACCAGACTGCTGCTCAGCCCAGGTCTGCTGCAGCAGTCTCTTTGTTTTGTAAATGAACTGGAAAGCCCCCTACAAAGAGCCTCTCCTTGACTGCCTAAGCCCCTAAGAGATAACCCAGGTGCCCAGATTCCAGGACAAGGTCAGGTGCCCCAAAGAAGCTTACAGGCCTCAGGTTATCAGACTCTGAGACATGCCAGAGGCTATTATTGGTGTCACATCACCCCCAAATAATGGGCACATCCCAAATAGATGTGCCCCTGCCCCTCGTCCCCCACATCTATCCTGCAATACAAGTCACCCCCACGCCCACCACCCTGTCGACAGCTGGGGAATAAACTCAAGAGTGGCCATCAAGTCGGGTCATTAAACACCCTGACTACAGAAGCCTCCCTGCTTCCTTTGATACCTATAAGAAGGGACCCCACTGTGCCTGGTGGGCTGAACTCTCCTCAAAGCCCTTGTAATGATGTCTACCTACAGCATTGGGGCTTGACTCTTCTCAGAGCCCTGGCCATGCTCTCTGTCTGCCTGTCTATACATGGTGGTAACAATTCTTCTAAAAAAGCTCTTATCCAAATACAGACGCTGCTCCCATGTCTCCCTTGAATCCCAAATTCAGAGGGTAGCAGACCCTCTAGTGATAATTCCTAACTGCACTTGAGCTAAGTAACTGAGCTGGTGAGTCATCACTCTTACAAAAGTGAGTTTACTACTCAGCTGTGATGGGAGGAGACAGAGATAATCCATGTTCCTATACGCTGAAGGTCCAATCCCCGGCTCTAAGCCTTACTTCCACCCACGTAGTTCCTGACAAATTCTTGGATATCCAGAGGCATTGATTTCACTTCCCTAAAGCCAAAACCGCTCCTCAATTTGAGAGCCTTTGAATTCTGTTACTGAGTTACCTGGCTTCGTGGGAACCTGTGCCTCTTTCCAAAGCTGACCCCTTCCTCCAGCCCCGCGGTCCTCACCCTCCACTCCCATCTGGATCTAGTCTCCCACTGCTGGAGCCTCACCTGGTCTTACCTTGTCTCCCAGTCACTGCTTCTGCCCTCTATTCACACCCTTCGCACTAGGATTACTCTAAAACAAAGGGCTGTCTCATTTCTTTCCAAGCTTCTGCTGAGTCCTGCTACTCACAGAACAAAAATAGCTTGGTACTGTGAGGGAGGCCCAGAGGCAAAAAGCGGCAGTGCCCAATCCGAAGGATGGCAGGAAAAGCCACAGAAACAGGCCACTTGTCAAGGGAGATGCAGGAACCTCTGCAATGCAAAGCTGATGAGCTAGAAAACAGCCCTGGCAGGCCAACCAGGCCAGGGCCAGAAGCTAAAGGGCTGTGATAAGAAAGTTGCCTGGCAAGTAGCTATTTGTTGAGGTAGTCCAGGCAAAACCCAAGTAAGATGTCAGTGAGACTTTGAGCAAAGACCTGAGCTGCCTCCCCTCAAACACATATACCTGCTCATACATCCCACACACCAAGTGCCCACCACTACCCACACCACCATGCCCAGCAGAACCCGATCCCCTGGAGACCCATGTAACCAAGCCCTCAGTCGGTAAAGTCCTCAAAGGACCCACAGGAATCCAGACCGAAGCGGCCCAACCAGATTCCCCACCCAAAGAACAAGAAAGTCTGTCCAGGAAAAGGTCAGGGACTCTGGTGAGTTGAAAGACGGTGAACTCCCAAGCCCAAGAACTTGTGTAACCTCCCTGATGCTGTCCCACTGAGAACAGGCACAGCTATGTCTTTCTTATCACGGTTTAGATAAAGCTGTGTGGGCCTGACCGTTCTCAGCTGTAACGCTGGTGACCTCAAGCACTCAGGCGTTGGGCTGGGCAGTGGGGCCCTATAAACCTTTCTCAATCCTGCCCACCTGCCACCTCACACCCTAGAGAATAGCCAGTGGGAACCAGAGTACTGACATTTTCTAGAAGCTCTGTTCCTGTGCTTGCCTTTGCGGGTCTAGATCCATCCCAGCGGTGGTCCTTCCACCCACCACCTGTTCTGAGAACCCACAGCCAGCCCTCCATGTTTTCCCTGGGTGCACTGAGTCCTTTCATGGGGCTGACCGCCACTGGCAACTGTTTTCATCATCTTCTCCAGGTGCTCCAGTCAACCCACTTCCCTCTCTATAAACAGCAGGATGTGACTGTGCTACACAGGAAGTTATATTGGAAATGGTTTCCTATGAAGTGGAAGTCTATTCTCCTGCTGGCCAGCCTGAGCCTTGGAAGGAAGCTGCATTCATCTCTTGGCAACCATGCACAAAAGTAGACACAGGAGAATGCCTGCTCCTGTCTCTGCTGGGTACTGAGGTGGCTAGAGCCCTGTGTCACAGACTTCCTGTGGGGTGGCTCCAAGGGGAGGTATCTGCAGCCCAGTTTCCTCAGCACCAAAGTTCAGAATGTAAAGACACTGTCTTTGCTTCCTGCATGAATTGGAAATATCAAGGAGAAATGCTTCAAGTCATTCTAAGACAATGAGCTTTGACTTCTATGGAACTAACTCATCACAGACTAAGGATCAAACGGACCAGAAAATGCAGGGCAGCATCAGAAAACAATGAAAACGAACCAGACTGCACAGAATATCTATCTGCTAAGAAAGGAGAGGCAGGCAGAGAGGAGCACCAGAGAAGTAGTCCAGGGACAAGGAAATAAATGATGAGAGACCCCACTGCCAGAAGACAGCTGATCATACATGTCTGGACCCATAAGGTAGAGACATCAGATACTCAGCCAGCAACTCAAGGACTTCACAGACAAGACCTGAAATACTATGAAAACCAATAGAAGGAACAACCAACAGAATACAGCATAATTAGTCACAAGAAAATTTTGCTCCAAGCTGAAATTCAAGAGCAAAGATTAAGCATTTTAAGAAGTACCTCTCAGAAGCTGAAGAGATGGCTCAGCAGCTAACAGCACTGGATGCTCTTGCAGAGGACTGGGGTTCAGTTCCCAGCACCCACGTGGAAGCTAACAACTGTCTATAACTCCAGTTCCAGGGGCTCTAACACCCTCTTCTGGCCTCTGTGGGCACTGCATTAAAAGGGTGCACTTACATACATGTAGGCATAACACTCATTCACGCAGAAATAAAATACTGTGTTTTAAAGTATCTTTGGATGTCCAATAGTGGGCCATGAGGTGCACACACAGTTCACACCAAGGCCCAGGCCCTGGAGGAAAAGTGGCTACGTCATGGTGATGGATGGTAATAGCAGACACATGTTGTGCTTAGACCTGTGCATCTGATCTACATTTCTCAGACAAGAAGAAAGTGACCTGACTCACTAAGAAAAACAGACAGCCTTTGCTGCCAATCAAACTGAAATTTCCAGCCAAACTGTGAATTTTATAAATCTTCTTACCCATTAAAGATAAAAATGAGAACTAAAGCAGCTTTTTTCCCCCTAAACGGACAGGGTTTAGAGGACGGTAACAAATTCATAGCATTCTACGACTTCATTGGTGATTTTTTTTTGAGACAGGGTCTCCCTGTAGCCCCAGCTGGACTGCATCTGGTTACATAAACGAAGTTGGTCTTGACCTCACAGAGATCCACCTGCCTCTGCCTCCCGATTAGGGATTAAAGGTGTCGGCCACTATGCTCACCTTCCTTTACCTAACTTTTAAACTTGTGGCTCAATCTATGAAGGAAGGGGTTGGGGACTTATCTCAGCTATAGAGTGATTGTTTTGATGCACAAGGTCCCAGGTACCATGTCAGCATCATAAAGAAAAAGGAAAAGGAAAAAAACTTCCAAAGAAAACAGGAAGCTTTTAAGTTCAAAAGAACTCTTGTCGAGGGCCAGTTAGATGGTTTAGTGGAAGGAAAGAACCAACTTCTGCAAGTTGTACTCCAACCTCCATACAGATACCACAGGCACACACACAAAATCATATAAGTAAATGGATGCATATGTTTAAAAATTAAATATTCTGGGGGCTAGCATGATGGCTCAGTGGTTTAAGAGCACCAGCTGCTCTTGCAGAGGACCTGGGGTCAATTCCCAGCACCCACACAGACAGCTAACAACTGTCCGCAACTCCAGTTCCAGGAGAATCCAACACCTTCTGACTCTCCAGGCATACAATACAGGTGCACTTACACACAGGCAGGCAACACACTCATACATATAAAAATTATATATACTTGTTCAAAATATCCCAAACTTTACATGCCTGGTAAAATAACATTCCTGAAAGATATCCAACTTCTAAAATTATGTGAGAAAGTAGGCATTGCTGAAGAACAAGAGGTTTATAAGACTTCTAAGATGGCAAGAAAAAATATTTTTGTTCAAGATGTCTTTCTTAAATATCATAAATAATATCAAATCCATTGTATGACAGAAAAGATAGTGAAACACAATTAACATCTACAGACTAGCCAGCATGGCAGAGTTAATAAAGACTTCTTAATAGAATAGATTGAAACATTTAATTTAGGACCAATAAAACTATATCTCAGCCATAAAAGAAAAAAATTGAACCAAGATGTGACTTAGACTAAAATGTGAAACGCTGGCCTTATTACCAAAGCTTTCAGAGGAGCTTTTGCTGTGTCTGTTGCCTAAAGAAAAACCCACATGAAAGGAGAATCATGCTAAAATATTCATACTCCTTCAAACTTTGCCCTAAAACTTCTATTTGAGGATATATCACAGTCTTCATTATCTGAGCATATACTTCTTAATTCAATTCAATAAAGAAAAGATCACATAGCTTTTTTTTTTTTTTTTAAACATAGGGCCTCACTAAGTAGTTCTGGCTGGCCTGGAACTCCCTAGCTTGACCAGGCTGGCCTGCAACTCACAGAGATCTGCCTGCCTCTGCTTCCCGAGTTCACCCAGCCATTTAGTCATTTTTTCCTTTCAAGAAATGAAACACTGGATAAGGCTGTACTCTCTCCTGTAAATCACTATCACCATCTATCACATTTTAAAAATAAATAAATAACTCAGCAAGGATAAGAATTCCTCCTCAGAATTCTGCAGGTGCTTTTGCTCTATAAGAAGTTTGACATTTTTAGTTAACTCAGGAGAAACACACTGGGCCCAAGAGAGATAACTAAGCCAGGTAGATGGCACATACCAGGTGGGTCTCTGTGAGTTCCAGGACACCTGGGGCTACAGGGAGACCCTGTCTCAAAAAAATAAAATAATACTAATAGTAATAATAAATAAAAGACAATGAAGTAAACTAAGCATCTTACAAGAAATGGGAGAATGTGTGCTGTTACTAATCATTGGGCATAAATACAGGAAAACTCCGTCAAATTTGGGAAACAGAATGTGTTTTAAACCAGATAGACTCATAAAAATTTTCATTCATTAGAACAAGGTCACAGGGACTCCTTGTCAACAAATGGAGGAATGAGGAATTGGGATGTTTAATAAAAAATAAAAATAAATTTAAAAACTCATGCAGATCATAGTAAAGTGTATTTGGAACCAAAGGTCAAAATTAGGAGACAGTAGGGTGTGGTGGCACATGCCTTTAATCCCAGCACTAAGGAAGCAGAGACAGGTGGACCTCTGTGAGTTCCAGGCCAGCCTGGTCTACATAGTAAATCCAGGCCAGAGGGACTGGAGGGGAGACAGTCTCTCAAAAAGATCCCTCCCCCCGCCAAAAAAATAGTAGAAAAATAGTAGAAACAGAAAGTTAAAGTTTTAAGATATAAATTGCCTCACATAATGATTTTATTCACAGTTTTATCTTCCCAGGCATCCTAACAGGCTAAGTAGAGGCAAACTACCTTTGACAAGCAGACCCAATAGAGCGCCGTTTTTACAACTCAGCCTGAAAATGTCTGGTGTGGCACAAATGTTCGTTGACCCCATTCTAAAACTGTGACCTACAACACTAGTGTGTGTACATTCATGACCTCCATCAGGGCCCCGTCAAATTTTTACAACCAGGTATTGTATCTGAAGTTAAGCACTGAGCTTAAGCTTAAAGGTCTGGTACCAAATGCATGAAGCTGCCATGAATATTCCGGGCAGCCAGGGGCACCCGGGACCCTCCTTCTGGTCCTCTACACAATGGTTTTTAAGCTGTTTAAATGTTTATTAATAAAGCTCACATGGCCAAACAGTTTCTTTGACACGTTTGATATCACAGCTCCTAGGGCCCCTGCAGGCTCAGCTGCCAAAATCCCAGAAGTGATACCCTCAGCACAGCTACCTGCCTTGCCCGTGGGAGGTGAGGGTGTGTCCGGGGTGCTTACCGATGCCCGGAGCCACATAGATGAAGTA
The DNA here is from genome assembly GCA_035773235.1 of Eospalax fontanierii. Lineage (NCBI taxonomy): Eukaryota > Metazoa > Chordata > Mammalia > Rodentia > Spalacidae > Eospalax > Eospalax fontanierii. Next base: position 69,655,375 of record CM069538.1, read on the forward strand.
GAGACAGGATGTGGAGAGGGAGAAGAAGAAGATGAAGGCGAGGAGGGAGCGATTGGAGACGCGCAGCATCCGCGCGAGAACAGACATCTTCTCTCTTCGCGGCCAGCAGGGCGGGTGCGCTCTCGGGGCCGCAGTCCAGGCCCTACGCGTCCATGGATGTGCCGGGAAGCCCGGGGAGGCTGTGCGGAGGAGGCCGGAGTCGGGAAGGGGAAGCGGATGCAATGAATGGGAGGCCGAGGAGCAGGGGAGCGCGCGGGGAGGCCGAGCCAGGCCGGCGGGAGCGCGGTGCAGAGCGCGGCCCGCAGGCTGCAGCGCCCGGGAGGCGAGACCCGCGATCCGGGGCCGGGCCGCGCCGCGGGGGGCCCGGCCGTGGGGATGCCGGCCCGCCGGATACCGGGCCTCGGGGTGCCCGCGCCCGGCGGGGGAGCGGCGGGGCTTAGCGCGCGAGCCGCCGGGAGCCCGGGGGCGGCAGAGCGGGGCGCTCTCCGCGGTGCCCGCACCTCATTCCGCGCCGGGCCCCGGAGCGCAGCGGCGGCCGCGGGAGCCGAGCGCAGGCCAGGGCGGCGTCCCGACCCGCGGACAGCGCGCTCGGGCTCCGCTAGCTGCCTCCGCCCGCTGCCCGGCCCGCAACGGCAGCCGCATTCCCGCCGCGGGGCTCCCGGGAGAGGCGGCGCCGCCCCCGCGCGGCCCGGGCCCGGGAGGGCGAAGGGGAGAGAGCCGAGGGCCGCGGACACCCACGAGGACAATCCCGGCAGCCCCGCGCGCCCCAGACCCCGCCAGGCTCCGCCCGCGCGCGCCCCTCTCGCCAGGCGGCGCTGCGCCCGGAGCCGGGGAGCCGGGAGTCCAGGCCCCGGAACGCCGCGAGTTCTGATTGGCCCTGGCCGCTCCGCGACCCCCCCACCCCCTCCCCCGCCCTTCCTGGTCGCCGCCCCCCGGGACCCCGCACTCCGCCAGGACCGAGTGGCATCCTGGGGTGCGCTCTGCCCGGAGGATGATGGGCCTGGGCAGCAAGGGCCGTGGTGCAGGAGGGGATTCCGTGGGGTGTCCTCCCCCTATACTGGGCGGCGGAGCCGCTTTTCCCACCTGGATTTACCCACTGTCAGATGCAACCCGAGCCTGCGCGTGCGGGTTAGGCCAGGACTAGCCTTCACGCTGAAAGTGAACACAGTCTACAGGCCCTGGAGCCCTGCAGCCCAGTCCCTAGCCTACCAGCAAGCTGTCCTCTGATGGAAGCACCGCCTGGGCGGAGGGCTACCCTTTATTCGAATGCTTCCTCCTGCTAGCTAAATGAGTCCGATGCCTACCTACATCACGTTCTCCCAGCAGGTCTGTGTAGGTGTCCCTCTTTAGAGCTAATCAGCTAGTCATGACCATATAACCATCCCGGCTGGTCTGAAGGTTGAGTCCAAAGAGGCGTTTGTGTGTTCCTTTGGCTATCAGACTCTTAAAACAAAGGAATTGGAATTTCCCCTCGTGATGGGGAACGAAAAGGCTTGAAGCCTGCTGCCAGCCAGAAAAAGAACTTAATTCTCAGAGATCTCACCGTTCTTACTATTCAAGCCACCCTGCAGGTGCTGGGTCGGTGCCACACCCTGACAGGACTGCCTAGTTATCCTTACTGCCCTCCATTTAGGCCTAAACCCCACGTCAGGACCCTGAGGGTGGATTGGGCGGCAGGAGGGGAGTATTAGACTCTTTGTCCCTTTTTCCAACGTGGTCACACTGAATAAATTTCCTTTCTGGTTTTCACTTTTATTTACTTAACTGTTTAACTGGCCTATTGAGGACAGGTGGCTGGTCCTGTTTTGTTAGAACTGCTGGAGCCCAAGATTTACTTAACAACTTTGGCAACAGTTGCGTGGGCTACTGTTTGCTGTAATCCCCGGCACCGAGGGGTCAGAGATAGGTGGATTCCCCCCAGAGATCTCTGTTCAGCCAGTGAGCTCTGGATTGAGTGAGGAGCTGTGTCTCAAAAAGCAAGGTTCTGTGCTGGACAGAAAATGTAAATCACCGAATTGGAACTTCTAGAGATAAAAATCACAGTCTGGGAAGTTAAATATATATATAATTGGCATATGAAAGAGATCAATGACAGAAAGACAGGAAATAACAAACCCCAACCTCCAGTCAGGACTCATGCAGAAAAAAAAATGCATGAGATGCAGATGACTCATGAAAAGTCACCATTCTCCCTAACTAAACAGGGTCACTGAGTCTCTGATCTTGCTCCCCAACTCGGGCCCACTTCCCCTCCTGAAAGTGGTCTTCTGCTTCAACCACTCCATATATATATAAAAAAAAGGTTCCCCGGGCATGCCTTTAATCTTAGCACTTGGGAGGCAGAGGCAGACAGATATCTCTGTGAGATGGAGGCGTGCTCTACAGAGTGAGTTCCTGGGGCAACAGGGAGACCCTGTCTCAAAAAAACAACAAAACAAAAAAAGCAAGGTTCAGGAACCGGAGAAATGGCTCAGCAGTTAAGAATACTGGTTGCTCTTCCAGAGGACCAGGGTTCAATTCCCAGCCACCCTAGAAATGAACATGGCAGCTAATAACCATCTGTAACTCCAGTTCCAGGGGAATCTGATGACACCCTCTTCTGACCTCCATGAGCATTGCACAATAAGGTGTACTTATATACATGCAGGCATGACACTCAAACATATTAAAAAAAATAAAATATTTTTTAAAAGCAAGATGCAATAGACAAAGACACCAATGTCAACCTATGGCCTACACACATGTATGTGACATTCATGTGCACATACACATACACTCCACACACAAAATGCTTCTAAAAAATGACCTCCTCTAGGGTAAAGGGAAACAAATATGATTGGTTACATTATTAAAGGAGTTAATGCCTCTCAAGGGCAGGAGAGCCTGGAACATGGTATCCACACTCGGAATCTTTGTTGAATCTATTCTTTTAAATCTCTCCCTTCGATCACTCTCTACCAGCAAAGACAACTTGTCTCTCTGATTAAATACCAAATTTCCTATTGATCCAACTGGGTTCTTACCTCTAGTTATCTTAAAGGATGCCTGAGGATCTCACCCCTCGCACTATCCACTACACATACCCCTGCCAGAGATTAAGCCCAGGGTCTTGTAGTCAAGAGCTGCTACTGAGCTAAACACTAAGCACCGTGCTTAGGTCATTTTTAAAACAGAAAGAGATAAAATGCTTAGAGCCTGAGAAATGCTAACAGCCTTTTTCAAGCCCATGTTAGCAACTGAAATTTCCCAAGGGGCCAGGTAAGCTCACCACAGAACACACAGCACAAATCTGAGATGTTTCATTTTTTAATGATGGTGAAAAGACTTTAAATCTGTAAGATATAATTTACCGTGGTAAGACAGAAATAAATGTTATTTAATGGCTTTCTTCTAAATGTACTGCTACTGGGAATATCTTTTATTATCTTCTGTCCACTGGAGACCCCATACTTTAAATATTTGGATAATTAACTAAATCATAATAGATCATTTTTGCCATGCCTGTAATCCCAGGAGGCTAAGGCAGGAGAGGTAGAGTTTGAGGACAGTTTGGACCACAGAGCAAGACCCTGTCTCAAAAAGAAATGGAAGCATTTCTTTTAGACTTGTTTGCTGAGTGAGAGTGAACATTATCCACCAAGTGTTTTAGATTTGCTCATGACCTTGGTAAACATTATTTTATGGAAGAGGAAAAGGGAATTAGAAATAGCACCATTATCTCATTTTGACCAGGTGTGGTGCCATACGCCCATAATCCCAGCACTTAGCAGGCTAAGGTAGGAGGTTCTGGGTTTGAGACCACCAGGGCTATATAGCAAATATCAAACCATCCAAGGTTACCTAACAAGACCCTGTTTCAACAAACAAAAAAAGATAATATCTCATTTCTATGGCTGTTCAAGTTTCAAACCTCTGGATTGTAATCACTAGTTCAATAGATTAATTATGGAGCTAGAGATATGATAAGTCAGTCAGTAAAGTGTTTGCTTTGTCAGCATAAGGAACTTGAGTTCAGATCCCCAGCCCTCAGGTAAAAAAGTGAGCTTGCGGCCTGGAGAGATGGCTCAGCAGTTAAGAGCACTAGCTGCTCTTGCAGAGGACCTGGGTTCAATTCCCAGTACCCACAGAGAAGCTAACAATAGTCCATAACTTCAGTTCCAAGGAACTGACGCCCTCAATGAGCCTTGCACAACACAGGTGCACTTATGTACATGCAAGCAAAGCCTCATCCACATAAAAAATAAATAAATAAATAAAAAATTTAAGCTAAGCATGGTGGCATGCACCTATAATCTTAGCTCTGGGGAGGTGGAGACAAGAAGGTTCCCTGGGGCCTGCTGGCCACCTAGTCTTGCTGAGTCAGTGAGCTCCAGGCTTGAGGAGAGACGCTCAGGAAAGCACTGATGTCAACCTCCAGCCTCCACACACAAATGAATGAATCTGCACATATAAACCAACAGATAGTTATGCACCACATACAAAAAAAAAAATGTCATTTTAATTTTAAAACCATTTTTAGGTTTTCTTATTTTTAGTTTATGTGTATGAGTGTATTGCAAGCAGGCATGTAAGGGGCTGAGGAGATGGCTCAGCAGTTAATTGCACAGGCTGCTCTTGCAGAGGCAATTCCCAGCACCCACATGGCAGCCAACAATAACTCCAGTTCCAGGGAAGCCAATGCCCTCTTCTGACTTCTGTGGGCATTGCATGACATGGGTACACTTACATACATGTGAGTAATACATTCATACACTTAAAATAAAGGTAATAAATAATTTTTAAAATTTTTTAAATATAGTAATAATACCTATTTCAGCATATAGTCTTTACATCTGAGATTCAGCTCAGGAGTATTATTAAGTTAATAAATTATGCTTAAATGACAAATTTTTACATAATTCTTATAACTGGATATAAATTATATGAAGACATTGGCATAATCCTAAAATTACATATATATATATATATATATATATATATACACACATATATATATATACACACACACAAATATGTAAAATATGTATTCCATTCTATTGTGGCACAAAACCTTAAGTAGAAATTTCCTTTATAAATATGGTCAGAATTCTGCTAAGTAAGTATGATATAGATCTTCAAAAATTTAGGTCATATTAAAGAAATTTTAAAATAAATATTACAAACCCAGGTGTAGTGGTATATACCTTTACTCCCAGTCCTCAAGAGGCAGGTGTATCTCTATGAGTTCAAGGCCATCCTGATCTACGTAGTGAGTTCCAGGCCAGCTGAGGCTACAGGAACACCCTGCCTCAAAAAGACCAAAAACAAATAAATATTACATTGATGAGTAAACTTGATGACCTTAAATGACTTTTATGAAGCTATGTAGTATTAAAAAATAATATAGTGTAACAGTTAAAATTTAAAGAGAATTCCTACTTCAGCATTTGACCCAAATTTCATTCTGATCCCCATTTGACTTCATTTTTCACCTTCCATCCAAGATCGTTCTGAATGCCCGGGTAGGATTTTCAAGTATTCAGCCTGCTTTCCTATCTCCTCCAAGCAGTCCTTTGGAGTCTGGATGGCGGGCATTATAGGTCATTTGGGAATTGAGACACAAGCCAGGTGAGGTAAAAATCACTGACCTCAGGTCATGCAGGAATAAGGCACAGAGCTGGGAATGCAGCCTGGTCGAGACTCCCTGCGCCCGCCAGCCTCGCCACCACCCATCGTCACATGGGTTACTGTCAGGGTAAACATTTCTAGTTAGTGGGCTTTTGTCATTTTTATAGAACTGAGATGAGAGTCTGTGGTCCAAGCTTCCTTTAGTAGTTTTGTCATAGGCATTGTGCCAAGAGGCTTAAATGGCACCAAAATGTCTGAGTTGGGTCACCTCTGCCTAGTCCTGACTTGTAATAATGTAAGTCAGAATGGGAAATTAGAAGACTGTGTTAGCTTTATTTACTCTCCGTCTCAGTATGATGCTACATGTACTCAGCAGACTTTTGCCTCAAAGACATTCCGAACTGGCTGATAATAGCCACCAACTAGCCCCTGACCCAGGCTCAGCAAATCCAAGGCTGATGGAAAAAGAAGGCTTCCCAGTGGAAATGAGATGTCATCCAGAATGCCCTGGGATTGGGGTAGACAGTGGAGAGAGGAGGGATTTTGTGTTTTTGTTTTGTTTTCTTTTGAAACTCAAACTCTCTTTGAGGCCGAGAATGACCTTACCTGATCCTACTGAATGGGAGGATATAGATATCCATGTGAAAAACAAAACTGTATCTTGACATAGTTCAAAAGAATCTACTTACTGTAGCCAAAATTTCTACTCTCAGACAATTGAAAAATTTTAAAGATCATTTCCTGAACACAGTTTGGTGCTATATAGCAGTATCTATGTACCTAGTACATAAAAATGTTTTAATTTTTTTGTTTTGTTGTTGGGCAGGCAATCGAACCTGGGACAATGCATATACTGGACAAGTGATCTGTTGCTGAATTATCTAATCAACCAAAATATATTGTTTTAGGCTGGAGATGTGACTCAGTTGGCAGAGGGCTTGGCTAACAGACAAAAAGCCCAGGGGTCATTCTCAGCACTGCAAAAACGGGGTGTAGTGGTACACACCTGTGATCCTAGACCTGGAGAGACATGGCAGGAAGAGCAGAAGTTTAAGGTCGTCCTTGGCCATGCAGCAGTTGTGAAGCCAACCTGCTGTGCATGAGACCCCTTCAAAACAAAAGCAAAGAAAGTCATTGTTTCTAGACAGCATTCAAATCAATACCTTCTTTGAAAACTACAAATAAGTGACCAAACAACAACAACAAAAAACCTTCTGTATACACTGACTTATTTTTTTAAGACAGGCCCCGCATGGCCCTGAACCCTTGATCCTCCTGCCTTCACCTCCCAAGTGGATTACAAATGTATTGGTGTAATAAGAAATATTAGCTGGCCAGCTATAGTGGTGTATATCTTTAATCCCAGCACTCAGGAAGCAGAGGCATGCAGATCTTTGAGTGTTCAAGGCTACCCTAGTCTACATAGAAGTTCCAGGACAACCAAGGCTACATAGTGAGACCCTGTCTCTAAAAAGAAAGGAAGGAAGGAAGGAAGGAAGGAAGGAAGGAAGGAAGGAAGGAAGGAAGGAAGGAAGGAAGGAAGGAAAGAAGGAAGGAGCAAGCCAGGAATGGTGGCAAATGGCTTTAATCCCAGCATTTGGGAGGCAGAGGCAGGCAGATCTCTATGAGTTCAAAGCCAGTCTGTCTGGTCTACATAATGAGTTCCCGGAGCTACAGAGAGACCCCGTCTCAAAAAGAAAAAGAAGAAGGAAACATTAGCTACTGTTACTATCTTTTAACATTTTATTTATTATTTTTATTTTAAGTGTATGAGTGTATTGCCTGCATATATGAAAAGCACCGTGTCATACAATAGCTCTGGAATTGCAGTCAGGAATGGTTGTTAGCCACCGTGTGGGTACTGGGAATCAAACCTGCATCTTCTGAAAGATCAGTCAATGCTATTAAGCACCAAGCCATCTCTCCAGCCCATTGTTACTTTTTATTTTTTTAATCACCAGCACAGCAAATGAGAGACATAATGGGAAATTCTATTACATATGTGAAAAACCTGACTGTTTAGAAGGTCTCAGACACGGCAGCAATGATGTGTGCACACTACCCATGAAAGGGTGTGCATGAGCCAGTGTGAAACAAAAATATCAACAAAAAGTGAATACCAAAAGAAGGGTTGAAATGTAGAGGATGGAAACTCAATAATGCATGGGTTCTCCCTAGCAGTGTGGAAGTGCTGGAAGGCGGCCAGGCTAGAGAATTCCAATCACTCACCTCCAGAAAAGATAGCTTAAGACACAAGAAAGTGCATACTTTCAAATCAGGACAACCCTCTAACTCACTATCCCTCTAATTGATTGTGACACTTTTTATAATCATTGCCAGTTATGTTTCTAGTATTTTTCACCTGACTAGGCTTGAGAAATATGGTTATTGTCAGAGTGAAGAAGATTAATCTATCTTTAAAGAAAAGAAATCTTGGGGCTGGAGAAATGGCTCAGGGCTCTTCCAGGGGACCTCAGTTTGGTCCCCAGAACCCACATCAAGTGGCTTACAACCACCTATAACTCCAGCTATAGGAGATCAAGCCCTCTTCTGACCTCCACAGGCAGTGTATTCTTGTGCACAAACCCACATACATATATACATATACATATTTTAAAATAATTTTTTTGTCTTTTTGAGACAAGGTCTCCCTGTATCCCCAGCTGGCCTGCAACTCACTATGTAAACCAGGCTGGCTTGAACTCATAGAGACCCACCTGCCTCTGCCTTCCGAGTGCTGGGATGAAGGCTTGACCACCATGACTGTCGCTCTTTCCTGATCAGTAATGTGTATTAGTGAATTAGGTGCTTGTTTTAGGACTACCAGGAAGAGCCATAGAGAGATTTTTTTCAGAATAATGGTAAGCAATGTATTGTGACCTCTCATGTAATGCACATAATAGCCAACTGGGGTATGTGGCCCAGAGTCAAGAAAAGTGAAGAGTCAGATGATGAATAACCACCTTTAGCTAGAAAAAGGTGCATACAGAAGTACACACAGACACACAAAGTTCATCTTTATTCTACAACTACATAAATACTGTTTCCTTCTCCCAAAGAATTTGACATACCCCTACACTTTTTTTTTTAAATCACAGGACTGAAGAGATAGTTCAGCAGTTATAAGCACTGGCTGCTCTTGCAGAGAATCCAGGTTAGAATCCCAGCACCTACATAGTGACTAACCACCCAGTTCCAGGGGATCCAACATCCTGTTCTGGCCCCCCAAGGGCCTGGCATGCATGTGGGACATTTACACTCATACACATTAAATAAATAAATTTTCAATCACAGATATAGGGACTAGAGAGCTGGCTTATGGGGTCAAGCCCCAGCACCCACTCAAAAAGCAGGACATGGCCACATACGCCAGTGCTGTGAATGGTGGAGACATGAGGATTTCTGTGGCTTGCTGCTACCAATCTGGCTCCAAGTTCAGTGCACACCCGAACACACACATGCACATTCATGCACACATATAACATACAGTACAATGCAAGTCAACCAAATAAGACAAATAAGTCAAACGTCATATATTGGCTATGAAGACATTTAAATACAGTCATTTTTAATTTATAGATGGGAATTACAGTGGAGAGGAACTATGCAGACTTGGATCTTTTATTGCCTTGCATATAACGCAGTATATTTGAATCTTATTCCCATAACTATGAAATTAAACAGGGTAAAATACACACAAGTATATTGCGATGATTAATCCTTCTTTACTAGTTTTTAGGTCAGAAAACAAAGCAATAGATTCACTATGGCATTTTCATACATATAGATCATTGTGCTTGTTCTTTACCTGCCCCTGTGGTCACCATGTTGGCCAACGTGGGTAGCTTGAAAGACACGGAAGAAGTTGGCAAGCATATTTCTGGGTGTGCCCAAGGGGAATTTCTAGAGATGATTGGCACATGGGACATCTGAGGATGAAGATCCGCCCTGAACATGAACAGTACTGTCCAATAGCCTGGGAGCCCAGAAAGCACCCAAACCAGTCAGAGCCAGCCAGTATGCAAGCTCAGCTCTAGAACAATGCATTTACTGTTGCTGCATTGCTCCAGGAGGGCACACTCCAGGCTCCTCAGTTTAAACTTGGACTCTGTCCTACTTACCATCTGCATTGCTGTAACAAAACACTCTGACCAAAACCAACCTTGGAAGAAAAGGGATTCTTTGTCTTAGACGTCCAGATCACAGTTCGTCTCTGAGGGAAGCCAGGGCAGGAACTCACACAGAGACCTGGGGACAGGAAGTAAAGCAGAGACCGTGGAGGAGGGCTGCTCATTGGCTTGCTCCTCTGGCCTGTGTTCAACCTGCTTTCACACACAACCCAGGACCAACTGCCCAGGGGCGGCACCACCCACAGTGGGCTGAGCCCTTCTAAATCACTAAGCAATCAAGAAAATGCCTCACAAGCATGGCCAAAGGCCAGTCCTAGAGAAGAAATTCCCCAGTTGAGGGTCTCTCTTCCTAGATTGTCTCCCAGGTATGTTAAGTCAACCACCGAACCCAACCAGGACAGGCTCATATTAGCCCGGGTCCAAGGAGCCCAGGCCTTCAGTGTGGGACTGGAACTGCATCATTGGTCCCTGTCTATCTGGGGCTTCCCGCTTGGGCTAAGCAGAGTCTGGGTTCTTTGAATGTCTAGCATGAAGGCAATCATTGTGAGACTATGCAGCCTCAGACTGTATAAACCAATATAACAAATCCCCTTTTATAATGATTTTTATTGAATCTGCTCCTTACATTCTAAAGAAACAGAATGTAAATTCCTTAAGAGATCTTACATAAAACTTGAACATAAGGCAAAGAGAACTCAGGGTGTGCCTTTGGTAACATCTTGGGTCATTATTTAAGTCATGGATCACTTAGCTATCAGGGGAAAATTCATTTGTGTGACTTTTGTACAGAACTTTTTTTCATGACTCATAGGGAGTTAAGAGTTTTAAACTGGCCAGGCATAGAGGCGCACTCCTCTAATTCCAGCATGCAGGAGTCAGAGGCAGGCAGATATCTGCGAGATGGAGGCCAGCCTGTTCTGCGTAATGAGTTCCAGGCCAGCTGGAGCTACAGGGAGACCCTGTCTCAAAAAAGAGTTTAGGCTGGATGGAATCATGTGTTAACTTACAGTAGAAAAGGTAACCTCAGAAGTTACAGCCCAATGCACAATCTTATTCTGACATTGCTCTTAAATACCTGGAAGCACTCAGTTCCTCCAAATACTCTCTGAGCGCCTTATCTTCTTGCTGATCCTCCCATTCAATGCTCTAGTTAGTTTCTCTTGCTGTGATAAACACCGTGGCCAAAGCTTGAGAAGGAAAGGGTTTATTTCAGCTTACAGTACAGTTCTTCACTGAGATAAGCCAGTGCGGGAGCTCCTACAAAATCCTGGAGGCAAGAACAGACACAGAAAACACGGAGGACTGCTGTTCACTGACTTGCTCCTCTGGCATGGGCTCAGCCTGAGTTCTTATACAACCCAGAAACACCTGCCCATGGGTGGTACCGTCCGCAGAGGGCTAGGCCCTCCCACACCGCTGTTGAATCTAGAATATGCCTCACAGACATGGCCACAGGCCACCCCAATAGAGGCAATTGCCCAGTTGAGGTTCCCTCTCCCCAGGTGTGTCAAGTTGACAAACAAACCCAATCATAGCCATTAACAAATGTGTTCCCTCTGTATTGGAATGAAAATTATATTTTTGGCTTTTTAAAAATGATATTCAGATAGGTAGTAGTGAGACACCATGCTGAGGACACAGTAAATGCTCAGTAAATACTAAACTTTAGTAAAGTTCATGATTCAATCCTCCAGAGTTTAAACTGTAGGACTAGTCACAGAGGGAAAAAACACACATGTGTTGCCAGCCCACCTCATGATTGGGCACCACAATGTGTGGTACAGACTCACTGGAGGAAGAGATTGGCAGTGTGCAGCCTGCGATCAGAGGAACACTTCCTTCAAAGGTATGCATCTTGCCAGGAAGTTGCCATGCGTGTTTGTTTTCTTGTTGTTGATGATGATATGTTTTTTGTTTCTGCAGAAAGTTACAAGCCAATCCCAAAGAAGTATCTTTTTAAAATTTGTGCAAAAAATGGTACTTCCTCAGCAATGTCATTAATGACTCCCTTTGACTACTCTTGTCCCAGATGAAGAGTCCTGGCTCTCCTGAGGACTACTGTCAGCAAGTAATTCCTCAATATCAACCGTCTTTTGAGTCTGTTGAAATAAAAGGTTAAAAGCTGGCAATGCCTGTGCATGCCTGAAATCCCAGCACCCAGAAAGCAGAGGCAAGAGAAGTGTACCTCCCAGACCAGTCTGGATTACATTGTGAGACCCTAACAGATACATACACACACACACACACACACACACACACACACACACACACACATACACACACACACATACAGCAAAAATATCAAGTTACCTATGCAAGTTAAAGTCTGTGTGTAGTCAATAAGAAGTTAGAAATGGAATGCAGATAATAGTAAGAGAAGAGAGCAATAAAATAAAACTAGATTCATTGAACAGAAGATCTGAGAGGGATGGAAGCACACAGAGTCTGTGCAGAATAGAGCTCCTCTTTCTTTTTAGCTTAACTATGTTTTTAGCTGTTTCCATTTCGTTCATTTTCTTTTTTAACAATATCAAATGTGCCTGTGTTGTGTTCTGATACCTGTCTCCCTGGTTTTTCATTATTATTTTACTTTGATTTACTGAGTTCCAAGTTAGGCTGAGGTGCATAGCAAAATTCTGTCTCAAGAAAAAACAAAACTAGGGTCTGGAGAGCTTGCTCTTGCACAGGACAGGGATTCAGTTCCCAGCACCCATGTAGTGGCTAACAACTGTCGGTAACTTAAGTTCCAGGGACTCTGACACCCTCTTCTGGCCTCTGAAGGCATTGCACATCATGCTGCACTTACACATATGTAGGCAAAACACTCATACACATAATATAAAAATGAATAAAATTTATGGCCTAAAGTAAAATAAAATAAAGTTGCATATTGATAATAACTTCTTAAAGAAAAGCCCTGGGTTGGAGAGATGGCTCAGCAATTAAGAGCACTGGCTATTCTTGCAAAGGACCCAGGCTCCAATCCTAGCACCCACATGGCAGTTAACAACCATACATAATTCCAGTTCCAGGGGACCTGACTCCTTCTTCTGTCCTCTCTGGGCATTGCACAACATGGGTGCATATGCATAATTGCCAGCAATACACTCATACACATGAAATAAAAATTATAAATAAAAACAAAATAGAGTCCTAGTTATTCCCATCCCCCTACATTTTATGCTTGCTCTAATGCTTGTTTCTTAAACTGTTTCTCACAACCAAATATCCTAGGAGGATAATAGTCACTAATTTTCAGCTGCTATAATCAAATTTTTAATGAGAGTGAAATCTGAGAAGTTCTGCAGATCACTTCTCATGACTTCTGTGATTTCTGTGACAGCTGGTGTTTGCCATTGGCATTGACATGGCTGTTGCTTCCTCTCTCCTTTACAGAGCTCACCTCTGTGTCTTTCTGCATAATTCCTTTATATTTATTTTTGCTCACATTTATATTCATTGCTCTATTTTTAAGGATTTTTTCATGATGTTATGCACCATCTGAGTTCAATTTTTTTTTTAAATTTCTGGTTCCTTTCCAGATCCAAATTAAGAATGTCACTAAACAGGGAACAGTATGTCAATGAGCCTATCATCTTGACAGGCTTATAGTTATTTTCTCATAGAGTTTATTAGATTGTGACCAATGAGTTTAGCCAGAAGCTCTACAAAAACATTATTTTCTCTATAGGAGCTACTGTACTTTATTTTTTATTTATACAAGAAAGTTCTTTTTTCTTTACACTATTCAAATTTACACCAATTTCTTTCCAAAACTGATATTCTGTATGTAAAAATTACAATAAGCTGAAATAAGCTACTTCCTGAACTTTAACATTTATTATTGAGCACAGATTTAAGTGCTTTATACACTTTGCCTCATACAAACCTGTAATATCACGGTGATAAGGGAACCGTTGTGATTCTAGGTTACAGGCAGAAAAACTGAGTTTCTGAGAGGTGAAAAGACTTCCCAAAGCTTCCCACTCAGACTGTAAGAGATCCCGATGCAGTTCTGAGTTCAGAGTTTGGAGTTTCTGGTCTTCAGTATTTTAGCACTTTCAGTGAGTCTGAGAACTGCAGCTTCCAGATGTTAAGGTGTCTCCTGTGGCCCAAACTCCTTTTCCATGAAGATGAGACTTTTTCTTCCAAATGAGAGCTCCGCAGACCTACCGCCTGTGGTCAACAGGAGGCTGGAATGAGCAGGTAAACCAGGCAGGGTAGAAAGCAGGACAGAGCCAGGAGCTCCCGACACCTGCCAATTAACTGGGGCTTTGAAGGATTGTTGGCCTGGCATTGCCAAGTATCCAATTTTTAAGCCTGAATTTCAGGTTTTCACTGACAAACTCTCAATTATTAAATGTTAGCAACCAAGCAAGTCTCTTTCTCTTTCCTTAAGTATTGTTTGTAAAGTGTGTATGCAGGAGCCAGAGGAAGCCAGAACAGCGTGCTAGGCCTCCTCAAACTTGAGTTACAGATAGTTTTGAGCCTCCTGATGTAGGTGCTGGGAACCAAACTCAGGTCCTCTGCAAAAACAGCAACCATGCCCAGTTGTTTTCTTCTAACAGCAAACTAAATAATCCATTTGTGCAGTCCACAGACCTTGACTTTGGTATGTGCTGACTGGACTTTAAAGCACATGTCCAATTTAGTAGCCATAGACTGGAAGCAAATATTTTCACTTTAATGAATATTAAGTAACACTAAAAATCCAACTCGACATGTGAGCTAGTCACCTTTCTCATGTTGGGCAGCTGCACCGGCCTTCGGACTGGTCAGAGCAGCGTGGGCAAAGAAGGCTTGAAAGAAAGTCTTATGCTCAGAACTGTTGTTAGACGGAGTAATGAGATACTCTACCTGTCATTTACCACAGACATCTGGTTCACACCCTAGAATTTCCTTACAGTCAAGGAATGAGGAGCCCTGGTCTGGTTCTGCCCCGTGAGCTGCACAGGGTCAGAGAGGGGTTATCACTGCAAAAGGAGAACTAGGGAGAAGCCATAAACCCTGGCTCCCAGGCTGCAGAAGAGAAGTGACTAACCCACTTCAATTACATGCCTGGGGGCGTGGCAGAGGCTGAGCACCCTGGAACTCTCCTTAAGCTCTTAGTCTCTGAGAGCAGCCCTCCAGAGGGACCCGGTGTTGTCACATATCCACCTTCACAAGGAGTACGGTTGTGCTTCCAGAAGAGAGCTATTTGATTCTAAAACATACAAGCAGTAAACTGAATTTCAGAATTAGTTGTGGCATCATCTATCCATGTTAGCACATCTGATGTCTTTTCTACATGCTATAAATAACAAATCTCAGAGTGTCCCTGCAGAAATGATGCTCAGTTGAAAGGTACTCAGTACACATTACCATGTTCGGTCATCGTAGGAGGCGTGGGATAAGAGCAGATACAACACCAGGCTTTAACTCAATGGGTTTTGTTAATCCCTGAACAATCTTTACTAGGTTGTATCAGAGTGACTGAATTATTCTGAATAGAGACTTTGACCCCATCAAAGCTAAAATAGAGAATGGGAGGAGAGGGACCTGTGTGAGGGCACACAAGTGGAAGTCCTGGACAACTTCGTGGAGTTCTCACTTCCCTCCTTGTGACTCAGGGCCTTTCTTCCTTCTGCTGCTGATGAGCATTCCAGGCTAGTTGGCCCTCAAGCAAGTTCCTGGGCCTTCTCCTGTCTCTGCTGGGATTACAGACGTGTTCCATCATATCTGTTTTTTTCTATAAGTTCCAGGAATTGAGCTTGGGCTTGCATGCCTACTACTTTCCCCACTGAGCCATCTCCCTGGCCCCAGTTGAAAAATTTGAAACAGAGAAATAATTTGAAGGACAAGAAATCTAAAATATCATTTTCTATATTAGGCCAGAGAAAACCAATCAGTTTTTGGTGGTTCTGGGTGTTGAACCCAAAGCCTTGCATATGCCAGGCAAGTGCTCTTCCACTGATCGAAACCTCCATCTCAAGGAAGGTTACAAATGAGACAGAAGCACCAAGTGGTTGTCTTTAATAAGCATCATCATTGGTAGAGACGGAGCCTGTGATCTCGTGTGCTCCACTAAAATAGTCATCTTATGTGCAAATTAAGGGGCTGGAGACCAGGTGACCTTATGAGTTATTTCCAGGACCATATTACAACACTGGGTGGGCACTACCCAAAATAAAACATTAAAAAGATTTGTTCTTATCCTTAAGCCAATAAAAACTAACGGCTGAAAGGCCATTGTAAGTGTAGAATCTCTTCGGAGGTAAATGTCTCATTGAGGCTGGTTTTTGGCATGTGCCGAGAATAACAAAGAGCATAAGGATTGATCAACTGGTTTCAGGCTTAGCTGTTGAAGTTGCTAGGTAACAGACTGAGTGTGTGAAGTCAAGCCACAGGGCTGTGGTTTTCGATTACAGAGGGGTGCAGCCTGTGGCGGGAAGCAGGGCATTAGGGACTGAGAAGAGGACACTAGAATGTGGCTCAGGCAGCACAGAGGGAAAGGCAAGGAGGCTTTGTTGGAACCCTGGGCCAAGAGGCCCTGTATGTGCCAGAGACTGGCCCAGCTCAGCTGGCCAACCTGACACTTCAGATGAGGTGCAAATACTTCATCATTTGAAACAGGATGGCAAGCAGATTTGATCTCACATATCAGTTCCTATGCAGATCCAGAGCTGGGATAGACTAGTGAGCAGACATGGGTTCAAAAGGAGCAAATGCTAGTTACAGCCAGATAATCAATGTCCCTGATTTTAGAATAAATAGGTCATGAGATCACAGCACAGGTAAAGGTGCCTCCTGCCAAACCAAATCCCTGAGTTTGATTTCCAAGCATCCACATGATAGAAGAAGGAGAAAACTGACCCCTGCAAGCTGTCCGCTGACCACACACATATACACACATGCACATGAAATATAAATAAATAATAAAAGAATTCAAGCCTAAAAATAATGGTAAGTTTAATGGGTAAGAATAGATTTGATGGTGAGAGTCCGAAGGCATTTATTGTTTCGTCTTTTTGAGACAGGATCTCCCTGTAGCCCTGGGTGGCCTGGAACCCTCCATGTAGACCAGGCTGGCCTCGAACTCACAAAGATCCACCTCCCTTTGCCTCCAAAGTGCTGGGATTGAAGGTGTGCACCACCATGCCTGGCTCCAGGGCATTCTTTTTATGATGAAAATGTTAGTGATTGTAGAAAGAATGTGCTTCTTAAAATAAGGAGCTCTTCGTACAGGCTAAAGAAAATGAAGGAAATTATCACCAATAATATTGAATAATTTCTGAAATGTTTTAGCCAAACAATAGGACAGGAAAAGAATTATGTGCTATAAATGTTTAAAAGGCAATGACAAAAATATCCTTATTTTCAGAGAACAAGTTTTCTTCCCAAAATTCCTATGTGGGTGTATGGACGCAAGCATATGCAGGTACAGCATATGTCAGGTGCATGTGCACACCACATGAGCATGCGGTATAGAGGCCAGTAGCTTCAGAGTCATTTCTCAGGTGCCATCCAACCTTTCTTTTGAGATACAGTTTCTCATTGACCTAGAACTCACCAACCAGGCTGGGCTGGCTAGTCAGGAAGCCACAGGGATCCTCCTGTCTCTACCTCCTCAGTGGCTGGAGTTACCAGCAGGTACCACCAGGCTTTACTTGCTTACAAGAGTTCTAGGGATCAAACTGAGGGCCAGCACTTTACTGACTGAGCTATCTCCCCAGACCTTTATCTCCCTAAAACTCCAAGAAGTAACAATTGTCAGACTGCATAACAGATCTTTTAAAGCTAGCAATTAAAATGTTTAGAAATCAATAGGACTTCCATGATAAACATGGCTAAGTTGAGGTGTCCCCGGCTACTTTGTGGAAATCACATCAAAGCAGAAAGGAAGATGAATTTAAAATCCACAAACTATTTCCGGCAAAACTACCAGACCCTAAAATATAGACAATCCTCGCAGCAGAGACGGGCCAGAAGCTAAGCCTAGGCAAGTAGGAGGAAGCCGGGTGCTAGCTAGAGCAGCGAAGACAGCTTCCTCGAGAGGGGGAGGACAGCAGCCAGTGTAAGCAACAAGTTGTTAGGCGTTAACTAGGCGCAGGCAGTTAGGGAATCGGTCTGAAGTAAGGAAAGAGATCTAGCTTTGGAATTTGGTATCATACATCATGAAAAAGTTCAGTTTGAAGATACTAAAAAGCATGACTCTAAAAAGCCCAATATTTTAAAAGAAATCCTAAATGGCTGTTTGGATGGGCAGCTGTTCTGCTCCCTAGAGGCTTTCTGGAGAAGTGCATGAGATGGGCGAGAAGAGCTGACTGGAGTCAGGTGGCTCCAGTCAGTCTCCCCAGACCAGCCTCAAAGGCCCTCACCGTGGCTGCTCCACAGGCATTCCCTCCACCCTGAGCCACGGGCACTCCCTCCACCCTGAGCCACGGGCACTCCCTCCACCCACCCACACTCCCTCTACCCCGAGCCATCGGGCACTCCCTCCACCCTGAGCCACGGGCACTCCCTCCACCCACCCACACTCCCTCCACCCCGAGCCACCGGCACTCCCTCCACCCCGAGCCACGGGCACTCCCTCCACCCCGAGCCACGGGCACTCCCTCTACCCGGAGCCACCGGCACTCCCCCCACCCTGAGCCACGGGCACTCCCTCCACCCCGAGCCACCGGCACTCCCTCCACCCCGAACCACGGGCACTCCCTCCACCCACCCACACTCCCTCCACCCACCCACACTCCCTCCACCCACCCACACTCCCTCCACCCACCCACACTCCCTCCACCCACCCACACTCCCTCTACCCCGAGCCACCGGGCACTCCCTCCACCCTGAGCCACGGGCACTCCCTCCACCCACCCACACTCCCTCCACCCTGAGCCACAGGCACTCCCTCCACCCCTCTACCCTGAGCCACGGGCACTCCCTCCACCCACCCACACTCCCTCTACCCTGAGCCACCGGGCACTCCCTCCACCCCGAGCCACAGGCATTCCCTCTACCCTGAGCCACCGGGCACTCCCTCCACCCTGAGCCACAGGCACTCCCTCCACCCCTCTACCCTGAGCCGCGGGCACCTCCCTCCATCCTGCACAGTGGCTCCTGCAACGCTGGAGTCAGGAGCTGGTATTGTAATAATCAAGACTGAACTGCAGACGTGAACCATTGAAATCTCTCTTAGAAACAGTTTCCTATTAAAACAGAATCAAGAAGCTCTTCTGTCACTAATAAAACACCAATATGTCTTCGTTACTCGATTGTGATAAAAATATAAAGTTGGGCAGTGATTATTTACCCCAATTAATAAGTGTAGCCTTCGACCTGTAGCTGAATTACCTAATGATGAGGATTCTGGACTGTAAATCCTGACACTCAGAACATACAAAGAGGACGTTGTGATCTTGTGTTCTCGCTACAGGCCACAGCAGAACAATAACGTAGAGGAAATACTATTTTCTATGTAATTTTTTGAATTTTAGGTATATATTAGAATTTAACAATCTTCACAATCACACATTCCTTGGCAGCAATTTACAAATTCACTTCCAACCAATTTCTTTTTAAAAATTAAATCAGAATGTACTATATGCATGTATGAAATTGTCAAAGAAAATAAATTTTCAAGTAATGAAAATAAAGGCAACTTGCTTTTTTAGAAGTAAAAGAACAAAATGGTTTATGTTTTCCTGGGTAGGTCATTATGACATATTAATTGACAGTTTCAAAACTCTGAGAAGTTTAATAATGTTGGTAGGATTGGCAAAAATGACTTTATTGTTTTGTAATACAAACTTTTAAGTCAATGCAAGCATTTATAATTTCTAAGTCTCTTAAAAATGGGGCTGGAGATGACTCAGCAGTTAAGAGCACTGACTGCTCTTGTAGAGAGAGGATCCAGGTTCGATTTCCAGCACCCACATGGCAGCTGACAACCATCCATAGCTCCAGTTCCAGGGGATCTGACGCCCTCTTCTGACCTCCAGGGTCATTGCGGGGCACCAGCGCACTTACATGCAGGCAGTACACTCCTACATACAAAATAAAATTATAAATAAAATGCTTTTAAAAAGAAAAGAGCTGATTTAACCCTATTGTCATCTATTCTGAATTCTTTACCATATGTAAGGGTGTATTTTAGTATAGTTGATAGGAGGAAAACGCCAAATGTTTTATTGTGAGTGACTTTAATGGTCATTACTAAAGAGTATTAAGTAGCAACAGCAGATAGCTTGGTTTTGATACTTTACTAATTAAGTTAAAAGACATGCTTTGACTTCCCAGACACAAGCTTCCTGGCTGCCTCCTCTCTGTGATAATTAACGGTGCGGTACAGTTCGCCTCCTTGGTGCCTTGTCTTCATAAACTGGCGGCACTGAGTCCTACATTGTCTGGCCTTATTTCCACACGTGTCGGTGTGTGTGTGTGTGTGTGTGTGTGTGTCTGTGTCTGTGTGTGTACACACCCTCACTGAGCTCCACACTCACTGAATCATTCCATGGGGCTGTGTGCATCAAACTCGCTGTATCTGGAAGTGAACTCACCATTGTCCCACTGCACCCCCAAAACTGCTCCTATGTCAGGGTTCACAGTCACCATTTAGTCCACCCTAGGCTGTTCTCCCTCCCTGCCTTCAGGGAAAATGTCTCAAGCCTGACCAAGCCTTGTGTCCTAGATTGGGACACCGCTTAGTTCCACCTGTCTCTGATTGCACCACTCTCCTGTGGTTCACAGTGTAACTACCAGGGTGATGGATCCAAAATGGAGTTCAAGAAAGAAGCTAGCAATTTAAGTCACACCCCTTGAGCTCTGAAAAAAAACACGAAGGCAGATAACCCTACAGCACCTTCCAGTTTCTTAAATTTTATACATATACATATATATTTGCATATACGTGTGTATTTATCTATGGAGAAGTTTGTAATATGTAAGTAGAAGTTTACATGGTCACTTCAGACTCAGAAATGCCTGACAGGTAAACGTGGGTGGCCATGGGCATCTAATTTAGGAAACTCCTGCTTCTTCAAAATGGAGCTTCCCATTTTGTAACTCTGTGAGAGGCACCGCTGTGCAATGGGAATAGGCCCTGGGTGCCGGAATTTCCCCAGCCATCCTCTGTATTTCCTTTCCCTCCACCACTAAGGATAACTGGAATCTGCCCTCCGGACACTCAAGGGTTCTTAATCCGATTCCCTTTGCCCCTTGGGTGACCACGATCCCCTTTCAGCGGCTTGAGGCTCCCTCCGCTATCACATGAACCCTAGGATAGCCGCATAGCAACAGGATCTGAGTGGGCTGGGTGAGGCTTGGAGTGCGGGGAGCGAGTGTGTGCCCCACAACCTGGGATGGATTTCCTTTCTGCTGTTCCCGCACATCTCATCTGTCTGTTTTCCTCAGCACCCAACAGCAATGAAAGCGGTTGATTTTTGTGGGTTCTCGTAGCCCGCTGAGGTGGAGCTTAAAATATTTTTTAAAATTTATTTTATCTTTAATTATGTATGTTTGTGCGGATGTGTGCTTGTGAGTAAACTCACCTGCAGAGGCCGGAAGAGGGCAGCAGATCCCCTGGAGCTGGAGTTACGGGAGCTTGTAGCCACCAACGTGGGTGGAACTGAATTCAGGTCCTCTGCAAGAGCACCACATACACTTAACCCCTGAATCTCTCCAGCCCCTGTTATTTCGTTTGTGTTGAAATAGGATCTTATTATGTACCCCTGACAGGACTCAAAACTGTAATCATCCTACCTCTGCCTCCCCCTACCAGTACTACAGGCCTGTACCACCAAACCCATTCTTCGCATGTGGAAGCTCTGTTTGATAGAGGGAGTCTTTCAAACATGTTGAAGTTAATTTACTTGAAATCAACAGTAAACATTTTAAATCAACTCTAGAATCATTGACATTACAATTGAAAGCAGAGTGAATGTCTGACAGTCAGCAGTGGTGGGGTGTATTACAGACAGGATATAAGAGAAGATAAGTATTCAGTCTAAAAAGAGAAAAAGAAGCACCTTTCACACCTTTACTTGATCCACTCTTCTGAGTTCTGGTCCTCTGCAGAGTGGGCTCTGAAATTAGCATAAAGCAAGTCTGATCATTTCTGTCTCAGGGAGACAGGTCATGAACATTGTCTGTTTATGGGGACAGCTAAATGTGACCAAAACTGCTTCTAGACTGTTCCACTTTTAGCTACTGTGAATAATGCAATGCAGAACAGATGAATTGATAAAGACAACACGGTACATATATACACAGCAGGATTTTATAGAGTGGCATTTTCGGGAACAAGGATGCAACTGGAAATCATGGTAAGATTTCCAGACTCAGAAAGACAAATAGGTTTTCTCTCACATGTGGAACATATAGGTAAACTGTATGCACGTGTGATGAAGCTTGAGGGGAAGAGGAAATCCTAAGGAAGGGGAAGAAACAGAGGGTAACAGAATGCATGCGACACGATAGCAGAGGGGGTTATCTGAGAGAAGGGCAGAAATAAGACAGAGGTGGGGTGGGGGCAAAGGGGGGAGACAAGAATAACAATGACATATATAGATGAAGATGTCATAATGAAACTCATTACTAGGACCAGAGAGAGGACTCAGTAAGTAGAGATGTTTGCCAACAAGCCTGGAGGCCCAAGTTGGATCGCTGGTGCCCGCATGGTGGAAGGAGAGAACCAACTCCTACAAGTCATCTTCCGACCTCCACACAGGTCCCATATATGCACTCTCCACAAAATAAAATATATAAATTAAAAATTTTTTTAATTTAAATACATTGCTTTGTATTCTAACTTTAAATCTTTTTTTATTTTTAATTATGTGTCTGTGTGGGGGTATGTGCATATGTGTGTAGGTGTTACTAGAGGCCAGAAGAGGGCATCAGATCCCCTGAGCTGCAGTTACAGGTCACTGTGAGCCCCTCCACCCCCATGCCCAATGTGGGTACTTGGAACTGCACTCTGGTCCTCTGGAAAAGCAGTACTCACTCTTAACCACTGAGCCACCTCTACAGCCCCATATGCGCTAACTTTAACAAGTAATTTTTTTTAAGTTCTTTAATGCTGGATATGGTGGCACATGACTGAAATCCCAGCACTTGGAAGGCAGACAGAGACAAGCACAGGCACAAGTCTGTGAGTTGAGGTCCAGCCTAGTCTACATAGCAAGCTCCAGGCCAGCAGGGGCTACAGGGAGACTCTGCCTCAAAAGAAATAAAGGAAAGAAGGGAGGGAGGGAGGGAGGGAGGAAGGGAGGGAGGAAGGGATGGAGGGAGGGAAAAAAAAGAAGGGAGAGAGAGAATGGAAGGGAGAGGGAGGGAAAAAAGAAAGGAAAGAAACAAGTTCTTAAAAAAAAAAAAGAGCATGAACCAAGAGAGTTCAAGATCAGGCATCTGGGTTCGACCTACGAAGACACACCCACTCCTAACCTTCCAATCCTCTAACAGGAAGGAAAATCCAGTGGCGTGGTTGCTTATGGCCTGCAGCAATGATGCAGGAATTCCACACTACATTCGACTCTAATGGCTTCTTCCAGCCAGCTTCGCCAGTGGACTGACCCCTGAAAGAAAGCCTCATTACAAAGTGACCTTTGTTAGTCCAGCTTCAAGCCCCAAAATGGGATTCCTAAAGTACCCAACCGGGCACAGAGCAAACCAATAATTCTGTCTCTTTAATCTAAGAATCTTTCCAATACATTTCTATAAGAAATTAGATCATTCATTACAATTAATTTGGTAAAAGATAGCCAGCTGTTCAAAGAGATCCCAAATTTTCTAACAAATTGAATAAATACTAATTTGTTTGTTTGTTGATATGATTATGGTATTAGCAGAATGGCCTGTGCTTCTGCATGAAAAATTAAGACTATAATTATCTCATTAGGGTTTACTTCCGTGACAAGTTAAATCTTGAAACAAGGGAAGTCTATTGTTCAACAGCTGAAACAACATGCATTGTTGAAAATAAGGACCGTCTGAACACGGTGTGAATTTTTAAGAATATTTTTATTTATTCTCTGATGATTTCATACACATGCACAGGGTATCTTAATCACATCCATCCCCCATTCCCTCCAGACATTCCCCTACAATCCTCCCACTCCATGTCCTCTTTTTTTAAGAAATTAACCCAGTAAGTCTAATCAGTGCTATCCAGCTGCACATGGATGTGGGGCCATCCCCCTGAACTTGACAACCTATCACCAGCCACATACCTAAAAAAAGAAGACTCTCTTCCTCCCTCAGCAGCAATCAACTGCCAATAGCCCTTAGGTAGGGGTGGGACCCTCCTCTGTCCATGCTAGAATGCTGACTGGCTTGATTCTATGTATGTCTTGTGAGGATAACCAAAGCTGCCATGAGACCATGAGTGCAATGGTCATGTCATGCCCAGAAGACAGCATTTCACCACACTCCTTCCCATTCTCTGCTCATACATTCTTTCTGTCCCCTCTTCTGTGACATTCCCTGAGCCTTTGGGGATGATACAGATGTCCCTTTTGGGGCACAACTGTCACTTTTTCTCAGTACTTTGACCAACTATGAGTCTCTCCATTAATGGCTGTCCACTGCAAAAAGAAGCTTCTCTGGCCAAGGTTGAAAGCAGTATAAACCTAAATTTGATTTGGAGAGGAGTTTGACAATACGCCTATTTAACAAAACAACCATATTAGGTTCTGCCCTAGGACCTAGAACCTCCACAGCCATGGTTTGTTGACAGTACCAGATATGAATTCCCTCCTGTGGAGTGGCCTCAAATCTAATCAGAGAGCAGCTGGTTACCTCCTAGCAGTTATGCTATGGTTGCACCAGTGGAGGAATCTTGTCCGGCAGGCGGGTACTGAGCATGCAGAGCTCACCACTGGGTAAGCTCATTGATGACTTTGCTCCTCCAGGGTCATAGCAACTTCCAACTCTATGAAAGCTGGCCAGCAGGAAGAAAGTTTCTTGGTCAATTTGAAAGTCATTTCTTTATGTCCTTCAACCAAAATGTATGATGTCTTCAGCAATAGCATCTTTCCATTCAGTTATGATGGGAAACCAGAAACAATAACATTATTTGGGGGGCCTTTGGGACCTTCTGGCCAGTAAGCCACAGGAAGGTGTCTCAAACCTGGCATTGATATTTTCATTCAAAAACCCATGGGGGGAGCATTGTCCACCCATGCAGAGTCCTTTCATTCAAACCCCTTTTATTTAAAATTATATGTATATATACATGCATTCTATATCCCTCCTTCAGCTCCCAACTAGCCCTTGAACAGGGAGCAAAAGGTGTGCCAGGGAAAACCTCAGATGTCTCTGAGGAGCAACCTTGCCAGTTCAAACCACCCTCAGTGGATAGATGCTGAGGCCATCTGGACTCTGCATCTGGACCAAGAATGTTCTAGATTTGTTAATGGATGACAATACAGGAAAATCTACTCAAACCCAACACACTGGAGTCCTTATATTTAGGAATAATTATACTTTAGGCCTCCTTGTAAAATTTCTACATCCATTGTGTCCAGTGTCCTAGAAGATGAGAAGGGACATAACCTTATTTCTTAAGTTGGTGCAATCCCCCACTCTGCCATTCAGACTTTGGGTTAAAAGATGATGGAGGGCCTGGAGAGATGGCTCAACAGTCAAAAGTGCTTGCTGCCCTTTCAGAGGACTCAAGTTTGGTTCCCAACACTGATGTCAGATGGCTCACAACCACCTGTAACTCCAGCTCCAGGAGAGCTAATACTCTCTTCTGGCCTCCATGGGTACCAGTATACCATGTACACACTCAAACACAGACATAGTCACATAATTACAAGTAAAAGTAATAAGATCTTTTTAAAAAAAGATGATATACTTGAAATTTATTTTTTATTAAAGAGTATGGAGATCATTTCCCTGAATTTTATAATAAATAATATTGGCCAACAAGAAAAAGAACTGACTGGAACCCTCCAAGGGCATCTAGATGGGGATGTCACCATCCTGATATGCAACCATTTTTCCCCAATCTATGTTCTTTCTTTCAAACTACCCACATTTGAACCCTTCCCAAAGATTCTGATTTAAATGGCAGAAATTCTGTCTTTGTTTGTATTTGTAGAAAGGGATGGATATAATTCAAAGCAAACGTTAGGCTCTCTGAACCAGTTATCAACAGCCTTAAACTTGAATAGACACCAGAATCACCAAGAAGGCCCTTCCCATACCTACTAAAAGGTAGGAAAACAAACACAATTTTCCTACATGTATACTCAACACAGTTCCCTGACCAGGTATGTGTTTTTCCCTGTGCTGAGCAATTCTCTGACGCCAGCTAGGTAATTCATCTCAATTGGGACACCAAACAGAGTTAGCACAGACAGATGCCACAGGCCCAGAGCTCAATCCCATAGGCTTTCCCACCTTAGACACTATAATGGTTAATCTTTATTATCTCTACTTGACTGGATATAGAATTACCATGGAAATGCACCTCAGGGTAAATCTATGAGGGTGTTTTCAGGAAGGTTTGTTTGAGATGTGGATGAGGTGTTTGAGTCTGGGGTCCCAGACTGAATAGGGAGAAAGTAAGCTGAGCACCAGCATCCATCTCTCTCATCTTCCTGATTGGGATTGCAATGTGAACATCTGCTTCATGCTCGAGCCACCATGACTTCCCTGCCATGATGAGCTGTACTCTCTCAAACTGTAAGCCAAATAAACCCATCCTCATTTAAATTCTTCTCCAGGTATTTGGTCACAGCAACATGAGAAATGCAGGTGTCACCCACAGGTCATAGTCTCCCATGACTTATGCTCGACTTAGCTACAAATCAGAGGTTCCCACAACTGCCTTTTGTATTTAATAATTTGCTGTAGCAACTCACTGAACGCCAGAGCTTCCTCACTACTGACAGTTTGTTATAAAGGCTGTTTTAAAGCGTGTAAATGAAAAATAGGCAAAGAGATGCACCACATGTGATTCAGAAGGGTCTACCACAAGGAACCTGTGCCTGTGGAGTTGGGGTATGCCACCTTCTTGGCATGTAGATGTATTCACCAACTGGAAGCTCCCCAAAGCCCGAGGTTCAGGGATTTTTATGGAGTCTCCATCACACAGACACTATCTGTTCTGAATGGGAGTCTTCAGCTGCCCTTTGTGCTCTGGCAGATGGAAGAGGATGAAAGTTCCAAGCTTCTAATGAACTGGCTTCCGATCTCACCTAGAAGCCCTCCAGGAGAGTCACCTGCACTGCTGGATGGGGTAGCATGCATCAGTAGTCCCCGCTTTTTTCTTTTTGGTGTTTTTGAGACAGGATCTCTCCTGTAGCCACAGCAGGCCTGGAATTCATATGTAACCCAGGCTGGCCTCAATCTCACAGAGATCTGCCTGCCTCTGTCTCTGCCTCCTAAATGCTGGGACTAAAGGCATGCGCCACCACACCCAGCACATGGTAGTCCCAACTCTTGAGAAACTGAGTTGAGAACACTTGAGTCTTGGAGTTCAAGACCACAACACGGAGCTTTCCAGACATTATCCCCTGCCTCCCTTCCCGTCCCTTCTATCGCCTAAACTCTTAATCTCCCTCTCTAGGGCCTTCCTCTGTCCTGCCATGACCCTTCCCTGCCTGCCTTCTCACTTGAATTCCTTCACTCCTCCCTCAGTCCCTGGAAGAGTGAGCCTAGCAGTGATTTGAACAGAGCCGGAAGTGCATTTTGACTCTTAGACACTAGGAGGAAGAGCTGTCTGCTGACATCGTCCACATTCTGTCAGCGAGTGATCAAGAAGAGCAAGCAGCCCGCAGTCTCACAATTAAACACTCTGCAGGGCGTTTCACACAGAGTTCAATTTTGCAAATACAGCATAAATTCTGTGAGCATAGGCAGGAAGCTAAGCGTATTTTTATTCACAGTAATCAATGGTTTTTTCTAAGCCATTTTCAAGGATTATAAACCTCCAAAATTATCAGCAGATTTGACTGCAACATATTAGTCATTAAGAAAATTCACCATTGGGTCCTATAATCACTGCTCTGTGGTGCTCTAAAATTGTTGCAGGGTGCTCTGGTTTGATTTCTGCTAATGTGACAAAATACTCTGAGAAAAGGAAGTTAACAGAAAAGGGCTTATGCGGCTAATAGCAGAAATTCAGTCTATCACAGCACAAAGTCCCAGTGGCAGGAGCTTCGAGCAGCCAGTCACATCATCTCCACAGTGCAGAGCGGAGGAGTCACACCACCTCCACAGTGCAGGGCGGAGGAGTCACACCATCTCCACAGTACAGAGCAGAGGGAAATAAATGTACGCAGATCTCAGTTACTCTTAGACCATCCAGGACTCCCTGCCTAAGGAATGGTGCTGCCCACAGTGTGCTGGGCCTTCCCACATCAATTAATTAAGACAGTCCCCCACATGCCCACAGCCCAACCCAATATAGATCATTCCTCATTAAGACTCTCCTCCCATGTGACTCTAGGTGTCAGGTTGACAATTAGTGCCACCCACCACACAAGGCACAATAATACAGAGTCAGAATGTTTGGTGTAAATTCCATAAAAAGCATAACACATCAATATGCAGTTGGAGATAGACTAGAGATTACTTGGAAAATGTAATAATCCCTAATAACATTCATTTCTCATAAATGCAGAATTAAAAAAGTGAAGCATCTTCAATTGCTGATGCCTGGTATACAGCGGTGATTCTATTTATTGCGTGTTTTGAAGCCTTGTGCTAACTAGTCCTAGTCATCTGAGTCATCTGATTCTCCATGTAATAAGCCTGTGAGCCTCCTCTCTTTCTGGAATAACTGAATCTCCGAGGGCCAGAGAAGCCAGCCTTCCCTCTAGACCCTGATGACCAGTAAGGCCAGCTGTCTTCCCAGCTCTGCTTGGACTTGCGGTTGACCCTGTATGAGGGTCACCGGGTCATCACTCCCAGCTGCACAGCAGGAGCTGCCGTGCCCGTCCACCCTCCTGCGTCCTGCCCATCCCTCCCTCCTTCCCTGCCTCCTCGCCTTCATGCTCCTATGTCCCTCCTTCCTCTAGCCCCACAGCCAGCACTTAACGCACCATTAGTACCGTCACCCAAGGACCTAAGTTCTCCTAGACATGGACTCTGAGAAACCCTAGCCCAGAATTCCTGTTCTGTGGCTGCTACAAAGCCAGTGATTATCAGGGAGTTCCAGGTCTGTGTTCCCCAACTGTAATCCAAGAACTGGAGAGACTGAGTCAGAGAATGGAGAGTTTGAGGCCTGCCTGGGTTATGTAGATAGAACTTGTCTCTACAAGTTTTTAAAAAGAATGAAGCCAGGCATAGTGACTCATGCTATAATCCCGGCACATGCACACACATACATGCATCCATATATACATACATATGTGCAACAGAATACAATTTAGCCTTTAAAAAGAAAGCAATTCTGTCATTTGTAACAACACAAATGGACATAAAAGACAAGCACATGGAACAAGGCAGCCACAGGAAGATGACTCATGAGTGAGCTCACTGAATTCAGAATCTAAAACTGCTGAACCTGCAGAGCCAGGAGTAGAATATCTACCAGGGGACAGAGACGAAGGGACTCAGCGGCACTGGGTAGAGAGCACGGCTTCACTTACACAGGGAAGTTTACTGTGAACCAAAGGACTAAGATTAATAACAATACATTTTATATTTGAAACTTTCTGAGAGAACATTTTAAATGTCTTTACCACAAAAGATTGTGATTTAATACATATGATAGTTTGCTTGAATGAATCATTTTTAATGTGCACATACATCACAACATCATGTCACATACCATGCACGCAAATGAATGCATGTAACTTTTATTTGTCAGCTGAAAAGCTGATTCCTCTAGGGGAAGGGGGAGGAAAGGAGGAGGGAGAAGGAGGAAAGGAAAGGGAAAGAGCAGAGAGAGGGGAAGGGAGAGAACAAACGGACATGAGCACTTCTGTGGAGATCAGGACCGAGAGGAGGGATGTTTCTAAATATGAGTATTAGGAAGTGTGTGTGGGGGGCGGTGTTTAAAGTTGGGTATTGTTGTACAGTTCCAGGATGACCTGGGACTTACTCTACAGTCCAGCTCTATACACTATGTGGAATTTCACTGAGAAGTAAAGTTGTCTTAAATATTAAGACTCATAAATTAAATAATTTTGAGTCCCCATTTTGCTCTAACAGGTACAACCAGTCTGTATCCATTCAGGTCAAATGTGCCCAGAACAGTTAGAAATATGTCCCAACAAAAAAATCATAAACTTAAAACATTATGAGTTTTGGGGGATAAATTTTTTAACTCACTGTATGGTTCTGTAATGTGAACTATTTTATAGATGTCAGTGTTGTGTCACAATGTGGAAAGGTGGGGTGGCTCTGAAAGTCTAAGACTACAGATGTTTTCAGGAGTAACAGGTGCGTATAGCTCATGCATGTGGAAGAGGAACGGAGGAGGTTGATGGGGCTAGGACCTGGACACAGTCTCACAGAGTATCTGCAGGAGCCATGTGCGTTCTGCCTTTGATGACATTTTCCCAAGACAAGTCTCTCCATGCTGTGCAGTTGGGGAGAAACAGCGCCAGATGTCACCTGTTGGTGCTGTCACTTGGAGTAGTCTCTTTTCTAAGGTTTTGGGAGTGTCTTGGAATTGGCCTAACTTGCATTCTAGGTCCAACACTGACTAGCAGGCCACCCCTAAAATAGGGGGTCGGGGAGGGGGGCAAGCATTATCCTCATCCAAAAAAAGTATTCAAATAAAAGACACCATGCATGAAATTTAACATCACAGACTCTGGAGCCGGATTCTCGGGTTCACATTCATACTGACAAGCTACACTGCTTATCTTTGCATCACTGACTTTACAAAAACAAATTAAGGAAAGCTTTATCTTCACTCATGATTTCAGAAGTTTCAACCCTTCCTGACAGAGGAAGAAGCAAATCAGAACAAAACAGCTCTTACCACAGCACAGCAGAAAGCATAAACAGCAACCGGATGTGGTCAGAATTACCATGAACCCTCCCCTAAATTACCTACTTCCTCCAGGGAGAATCCTGCTCCCAAAGTTTCCAGGACCTCCCAAAACAGGACAGCTGAGGAGCATTCAAAATATAAGAAAGTGGGGGACATTTCAGGTTCAAACGGTAACATTCTGGGCCAGCCCCATCGGTCATTTCAAAATACATTCAGTCCAACTTGAAGAGCTCCATAATCTTGCTTGCTTATTAGCCAATTAATTAATTTGTTTGTTGACACAGGGTCTGGTGTCACTCAGGTTGGCCCAAACTCACTCTGCAGCCAAAGCTGACATTCAACTTCTGATGCCCCTGCCTTCGTCTCCCAAGCACTGGAGTTACAGACGTGTGCCACCATGCCTACTCAAGTCCCTGTAGTCTGTTTAAAGCTCTAACTTTATTCAAGTCTAAGTCCAGACTCTCTACTCCAACTCAAGACAAGCTTGTAGTCGTTCCTGTCAGGCATATTGGTCAAAGTGATTAAAAAATACACAGTGGCACAGAGCAAACATTCCCAATCAAAGAGAGAGAGCACAGAGAAGCAAGATGCGAGCCAGTAGTGAATTCTGTAGCTTCACAACCAGCATCTACAGTCCATGGTAGAGGGTGTGAGTGCCAACAGGGATGGAAGGCCATCTACATCTTACGAGGTCATGCCCTTTGCCTGCCGCTTTCCTTGGCAGGCATTCTCCATCCCCGGGTCCCAGGCATCCTGTGGTCTCCAGTTAGGCGGAATCCTCATAGCTACATGCATCCCTTTCCAAGGGGCTTCCTGCCTCACAGGCTCTTTTGGACTGTTGGAGGGAGTCTCCATACGCCAGCACTCTTACATTGTCACACATGTCACACTCTAACATTGCATCCCTGTGAAACCAGTACCATGTGTATAATGCCAGGTTCTGATGCCAGCTTGAGCAGGAGCCAGGCCCTTTTGGACCACAGCTGCAACAGACTTGAAATATTTGCCTGAGCAGTTGAATTCAGGAAATCACTTTCCTAGGTGCCCTTTTATGAGCAGAGCACCTTGGAGGCCCTCTCTTTCCAAAGAAAAAAATCTTTCAAATGAATTTGTAAACAAATTTTGTGTAATTTTTTAAGTTTTCAAACAAGTATATACTGCATGTTGAACATGTCCCCCGAATCCCTCTGTTCTCCCCCCGCTTTGGTGCTCCCAATTGTTCTTCTAAACAATTTTGCTTCTACTTTCGTGTCATGTACATACACATTATTCCATGTCTCCTTTATAAACTCCAGAAACTACAAATGAGAGACTATCTACAATATTTGTCTTTCTGAGATAGATTCAATTCACCTAATGTGTCTCCTGTTATATCTATTTTCCTGAAAAAGACAACCTTGTTCTCTGAAGAAAAAAAAAAAAAAGCTATTATGTATATAAAGCTCATTTTCTTTATCCATTCTCCTGTCATTGGACACTTAGGTTGGTTCTATAATTTAGTTATTCTGAATAGTGCTGCAGTAAACATCAATGTGATTTTGAGTCCTCCTTTGGGTAATTACCCAGGAGTGGTATAACTGGGTTATCTTTGATGGTTATATATGTGACAGAGAATTAATATCTAGAATATACAAAAAAAAATTTTAAACTAAATGAGGAACCAAACAACCAAATCAATAAATGGGATGAAATTTATATATAAAAAGAGGAAAAAAAGGGGCTGGAGAGAAGGCTCAGTGGTCAAGAGCACTGGCTGCTCTTGCAGAAGACCTGGGTTCACTTTTCCAGCACCCACATGGCAGCTTCTTCTTAATGGCATTAATCTCTTTATTAGGGATGGCCTCTTTGTCTGCAATTTTAAGTACATTCCTTTTCTTGCCAAACTGATGTTTTTCACTTTTTGTTCTAGATTCACTGTAAACTTAGCTAAAAGAAGCCCATAGAAAGCATGTCACATCCTGAATGCTATGCTATTTTGAGATTTCCTCTGTCAGATTAGGCCATTGTTTTTAAATGCAGCCTCACTCAAATTTTCAGAACATGGATAAAACGAAGACAAATTCCTTGACAGAACGCAACAAGAAGGACCACTAGCCCAGTTCCCTGGAACCCTTGCTCCCACCGGAAACCTCCTGAGCACGGTCTTTACTGTCTCCACTTCTTCCGGTGTTCTGGTCTTCTGAGCTCTCAACAAAGTTTCCCAGTAAGGTTTATTTCCAACACTGTCAGGCTTCTCTTGCCACATTTCTGAACTCCAAATTCTTCCCACAAACCAGCTCCCAAGGTTGAAGAACCATGTGGTCGGGTTTCTTCACAAGAACCCGCTTCTCTGGTGCCGGTTTTCTGTTCATTATTTCTGCATAGATGTGACCAACTGTCTTTAAGAATTTCTCTCAGTGAGCACGGCTTCGACCCTGTCCCTCTAGGTCGGGAATGACTAAGTGAAAGAAGCATGATCTTGAGTTAGGGAAGCCAGATTTTATTTGGGCTTACTTACAAAGGAATTATTGGAGAGAGGGGGCAGAATCCTCGCAGTGAGGTCAGGCATCAGAAGAGCCGAGCTTCCTGACTTCTGCCAAGATGGCAACCCTCCACGGTGGGACGGTCTCCTTCCCAGAATTCCCTGCTCCCTTCTTACGCCCTCCGTCTCAAGTTACTGGTTGGTTCGGAGGTAGTTGACTCTATTGGCTTCTTCCTTTGTCAATCAAGTTCCTTGTGGCCTGTTTCAATTCCAGCATCCGCATTCTGACAGAGGAAAACTTCATCCTACACCAACTATCCAACCACCTAAGGGAAGAATTGTTTATTGTGGCTTTGGTTTGAAAGCATTCAGCCCATATCTGCTTGCCCACACGCACTTGAACAGAACATTTTAGCAGCAGGAGCAAGGGGCAGAGGACAGCTGTTCCCATCATGGTGGAAGCAAAGAGGGCAACAGAATTAGCCCTGGATCATGTGCCCCCAAGTGCCCACCTAGGGATCTATTTCCTCCATCTAAGTTCCACCTCCCAAAGCACCACCATATGGAGAATAAGCATTCAAAGCGCAAGACAATGAAAATTCAGATTCATAACACCAGCCATGGTCACATAGCAACTTACCAGTCTCCATCTGTAACAGGGCTAATAGAAATACACACCTGTAATACCCACCTCTGTATTTCTTACTGTAAACATAGCCACATCTTACTTTCTCTTCTTCCTTAACTTAAAATAACCTTAATCAGAAATAAACAATATCAATTTGAGGCCTTTCTGAAAGAGAAAGGGACAATGAAAAAATACTGAATGCTTTTGAAAGTAAAGAAAAGAATACCTACTAAAGTTTGTAACAAGAAACAATAGTGATATCTCTGAGAAAAGGACTGGTCCAGATTTATAAAAAGTGTCAGCAAGACCAGAGCTCTAACTCAATGGCTTTGCCACAATGGCAGCTACAGAAACCTCAGCACGATGTCCTCTGGTAATACTGTCCAAAGTGTGGTAGAAAACAGGTTCTCTCTATAACACCACCCCATTTTATAAAGAGAAAGGCATGCCCCTGAACCCCCAACAGACTTTCCCTTACATCTTGTTGGCTGCACCCCCATTACCAACTCCCACCAGGTCCACGGCTGGAGAGGAGAATGCAATTAACCATGTTAGATGAGAGCAGCCTGGTCATATGGCTTTTCCAAACAGCACTGTTGTTCTGTTCAGAGGAAATGAGAGTCACGGCTGAGGTACAACCAGAGGTTCTGCTATGGAAATAAAGGAAGAAAAGAGGGAGAGAGGAATTTAGAAGGGAGGGAGGGAGGGAAGTAGGAGGGCAGAAGAAAGGAGGGAGGGAAGGAGGAAGGAAGGAGGGGAAGGAAGAAGAAGCAGGAAGAACACAGTGCTGTCAGAGCTGCTCCGTGGAGGAAGAACTGCACATCTCCCTATTCTTCTTTAGGATCTGACTTCGGTTCCTCAGCAGAATGGGAACACTAAAGATCCACACCAAAGGCACAGTGATGAAGACAAAGCCACAATCTCATGAGTCAGCTATTGCCGAATAATAAAAATACTCCCAAACCAGCGATTTAACAGAGCAATAAACAATATCTCACACAGCTTCCATGGGTCAAGAGGTTAAGGATGGCTTGCCTGAGTGGTTCTGACTCAGGTTGTCTCACAACACTCAGAAAGACATTGGTCCAGCTTGGGCCATCCTAGAGTCCTTTATCCAGAATTGTTCAAGTTCAAGCAAGTCAACACCACGTTCTATCTATTGGAAGCAAGTGCATAAACCTAGTCCAAATATAAAGTTGAGCAAAATGCCTATTGAAGGGGAGAACTTCAACATATATCAGCAAACTTTTGGACACAAGGTGAAACCACGTGAAGCAGCTTCCATTTGGACCCTTACAAATGGCTTGGCAGCCACCAGGTTTGACTGGTGGGACCTTCGTTCAACTTTCTGACTCTCTCCAGGGTGATGCCCAGAAGGCTTGATCCCCTCCCCAAGCCTCTCCGCCCAGGTGTTTCCTTTGTTTCTGAATTGCTGACCCCTGAATACTGTTTTATCTTTGCTTAAACTCTAAGTGACTACATTTGGCTCTTTTGAAGTTCTGCTTTTCCTGTGGTGATGCAGAAATGGAGAGAGAAGTATTTATTCCTTCCTTCTTTTCTCCTCCCTCTCCTCCTTCCTCCCTTCTCTTTCATCTGTGGTCTGCAGCCAGCCCTGTGAGAACCTCTGTATTCAAATCACTTGTGAGACTTCCTCAGTTGTTCACATATGTCTTCCTACATGCTGTCATGATTCCTTTCTTCATCCAGGCAAACACACCAAACATCTGAATCTGATAAAAACAACTTCCCAGTTCAAGTGGCTTACATCTTGGTAGCATTCTGCATTCACTGCATCCAAACATATTCTTCCAGGGTGATCGAGGGTACTCCTCGATGGGAATGATACAGAGGGGGAAATTCAAGTCAAGGGTAAGGTTCAGGGTTCGAGAGATGCAGCAGACAGAAGGGACCAGAGACTCCGCTGGCAGCTAACAGGAACCAGCTTTATTGAGAGAAGACCAGATGGGACTAGAAGAGATGAGGGGAGGCTAGCTCTGGGGAACCGGGCTGGCGTGCCAGGCTCCAGATCTGGATGGAGGAGCTCCCTCTGGGCGAGTTCGAGAGGCAAGCTCCCTGGGGGAGCGAGCTCAGCCCAAAAGCCCCAGTCTGAGTCTCAAAGCCCCCTGTCCAAATCTAAGTCCTCAAAGCCTTAAAAACCCTCAGCCCCCTCCTTGCTTCTAGGGAGGAGGGTTGCCAAGACATTGATTGATGTTTAAGGCAAGCTTCTGGCCAGGAAGTAGCCCTTTTTTACAGCTGTTTGTGAATTCCTTGAGTCCTGAACTTTATCTGTTAAGGAAGCCCAGTGTCCTTTGTGAATTTGGGATCTGGAGTCTTATCTGAGGTATTTGCAAGGCTTAGATCTCCGAGAAGTCGGTCTTTTTTCATGCATGCTTTGTAAACTCTGGCTCCAGATTTCCTTCCATCTTCCTGAGCTTGAAACTGTTGGGGGTTTCATTCACATCTTACATCAAGGGGCTAAGGAAAGCTTTTCCTTATAACTAACTATATTCTTATATAATATCATCATAAACTTAGGCCTTAAAGTTCCCTTTGTTTTACTTACTGGGTGGATGCCTTGAAATGTCACCCTGGGATGCTCAGAGATGTTTTATTTCTCTGTTATGTTCTCACTACCCTGTAAGGTCTTGAAGCTCCATGGGGCTTTCCACTCACAATGTCTGGTAAACACATAAGACTAAAAGAATGGAAAACTCACCACACGGCTTAATGAAACATCTGGTTCAGTTGATCTAAGAAAAGCATAGCTCAATCGTGTCAGAAATCTAAACTTCTGTCAAAGATATATGCTCTGAAATGACCATTTGACCAGTTTCTAGCCCAATTAGATTAGCCTAACTATAGATCAAAAGTCATCAGAAGTCCTGACCCATGCCTGAAATATCTACTTTGAAAACTCTGCTGACCCAGTGAACTCAGGAAGGAATTTCCTAAGATAACATGGCCTATCATGAAAAGACACATAGGGCCCAGGTGCTAATCATAAAGTGACGACTATAAAATCCTCATCTGTACTTTGAATGGGGGCCCGGTAATATCTAATAAACCTTTTTTTTTGCTTACTGGGACCCTCATGCATGAGCAAGGAATGAAGGACCTTCGGACTCTCTGGGTGAGTGTCACGAGTGTGGAATCTACTGTGAGAGTCCCTGAATGACTATCAAGGCACGAGTCACAGGACAAACATAGCCAGAGACAGTAACTACAGTTTGGTCATTTATTGTTGCACATATTGTTAGGTGTGACTGAAACTTCAAACCCAGACTCTCAGGTGTCTCTGAGATCTGAGAGATCTGAGAAAAGAACTGACTTTTGAATAGATAAGGTCCCCAACCCAGAATTCACAAACAGCTGTAAAAAAGGACTACTTCCTGGCCAGAAGCTTACCTTAAACATCAATCAGATGTCATGGCAATCCCAACCCCCCTCCCCTAAAAGCCAGGAGAGGGCTGAGGGTTTTTTAAGGCTTTAGACTAGGACTGAGACAAGGAACTGGGACTTGGGCTTGGGGCTGAGCTCGCTCTCCTGGGGAGTTAGCCTCTCTCACTCTCCCTGAGGGAGCTCCCCATTCCGTGAGCTCCCCATTCTGGAGCCTGGCATGCCATCCGGGTTCCCCCAGCCCCAAGATGGGGGTGACGGGGCTAGCCTCCCTCATCTCTTCAGGGAGGCTAGCTCCCCAGGGAGGCTAGCATTTCTCCACTCGTGGGTGCAGAGAAGCTAGTCCCAGCTGGTCTTCTCTTAATAAAACTGGGTCCTGTTAGCTCCCAGCGGAGTCTCTGGTCCCTTCTTGTCTGCTGCGTCTCTTGAACCCAAAACCTTATGTAGGACTCCCGCTTTCATGGAAAAATGCCTGGTCCCCTTTGTTAGCTTACCTCCTTCCAAACTAAAAAGTCCCAGAGGCCACAAGGGCTATGTCAACATCTCATGGTATGTGAGATAACATCTGTGGTATTTACAAGAAGAGCCCCTAATACCCCGTCTATAAAATTGTGGGTTAAACATTCCACAAGAAGAGCCCCTAATATCCCATCTATAGGATGGTGGGTTAAACATTCAGTTAAGTCAACATCTTGTGAACTGCAAAATAATGTGTGTGGCATTTCTGAGAAAAGGTTGGACTATGTAAAATTGTCTTCTCTGTGACCCTGGTCTGTAGGCCAAAAGCCAATCCAAGTGTAACAAGTAATGAATAATAATACTGTGAGTTTCTACTATAAAAGCCTGGCCCAGCCGAGGTCGGGGGGGGCTTGGCTTCCCGATGCTAAGTCCCCCACTTGCGCAAGTGAAATAAACCTCGTGTTTTTTGCATCGACGGTCTGGATTCTTGGGACTGGGGCTCCCTGACGTTAGGCGCTCAGGTGGCCCATTGGGGTTCGAGTCCTCGGGCTGAGAGTGAGCTCTAACACTTACACATACCACATAAATCCTATACCTATACTAGCTTTCTGTCTCCTTGGCTCTTGCCAGTCATGGTCTTCTGCACAGGCAAGGTCGTGACATGTCCTCGGTGGAGCTTCTGAGGCTGGTCCTCCAGGGGAGCACTCTACTGGTGTAGGAGGTCGGGTCTCAGGTAGGAAGGCTGAGGGGGCAGTGTGGAGGCAAGGGCTCTGATGAACTCTGCTGAGCTCTTCACAGCTGGGGTCTTTTATTCCCGCTTCTGGGCACTGTCTTCACAGCTGCTGCTGATTTCTCATCTGTGGTCAGTCATCCGATTATCTGTGTCCAGTTCCTGAGAGCCAAGGGTTCTCTGTCTCTATCCTACACAAACACACAAGCTGTGTTTTGGCCTTTGTTCCTATGTCCCAAACATTTTATAATTGTATTTGTAGTTTGTGCTCCTTACAGTGAATGATTGATCTTCTGCTGTTCAAAGAATTTTTCTCTAACAGAGGGATTTTGGTGGGTGCTTCTGAGGTATGGAAGGAATTCTTGGAAGGAATTAGGAAGGGAGTGGAATTAGACACAAGTGGAAAAAATTTCTCCAAGTAAAAGAAATGTGGAAAGATGGTCATGATCAAGAGACCAGAAAGAGAGCTGGTCCTAGCAGGGACTTTCCACAGTGCAAGCCTGGGCCAGGAAGCATTCCTAGTAAGACCATAGAAGAAAACAGTAGGCCAGCAAGGTGGTTCAGCACTTGCCACCAAGCCAGACAATCTGAGTTCTGTCTCTGAGACCACATGGGAGGACAGAACCCACTTCAAAGTTGTCCTCTGACTCCCTTCCACACGGGTGCCATAGTATGCCATGCACACACACAGGTACATACAACTAAATAAATACAACTTTAAAAATATAAGATCTGGGTACAATGGTACATCCCTAGCACTCGGGAGGTAGAGACCTTGGATCTCTATAGGTTTGGGCCAGCCTGACCTGCATAGTAATGTCCAGGTAAACCAGAGTCATAGGGAAACCCTGCCTCAAACAAAACTTCTTTCTAGCCAAACCAGCGACAGCAGAAAGACATAAAAGAGTATTACCAGCCGTCCGCAGCCCAGCCCTCCAAGAAGAGTCTCACATGGACCAGAGGCCTGCCTCTTTACACAGCAGAAGTTTGCACATTGGAAACTTTGAAAAGAGAACAGATCCCAAATAAAAGTGACCACGGCCCAGTCTCTCCTGCTGGTGGCTCCCTGTACCAAATAAATTGGCCTTCCCCGTTCTGGCCTGGTGCATGAATTCTTTCACTGGCCAATCTTCTCTCACAAGAGTGTTCTAAAACATGTATGATGGCGGAGAAAAATGGTCAAAGAGAGCAACCAAACCGAAGAAAGAACCCAGAATTAGGTTTCCACAGGTGCAGGCAACTAACTGATCTTGGACAAAGGAATGCAGACAGTCATACAGAGAAGGCAACTTTTCAACACAGGAACTACACAGGGAACTACAGGGCACCCACGCACAGTAGAAACCTCATGCCCTTCACAAACTGCAAAACTGGAAGGTAACTTAAAAGAAAGTGTAGGTAATCTTGACTTTGGCAACACCTTAGAAATCCTAACAAAAGCATGGTTTACTAAGGAATAATCAGTAAGTTGAACTTCCTTAAAATGACAAACTTTTTGCAGGAAGTATTGTTAACAAACTGAAAATAAGCCAGGTGTGATGACACATGCTTTTAGCTCCAGCCCAGGAAGAGACAGGAGGATCTCTGTGAGATGGAGGCCTACATACTGAGTTCCAGGACAGCTGACCCAAAAAACCAAAAGTAGCCCCAGAAGAGGAGGAAGAGAAGAACAAGAAAGGGGGGGAGGAGGAGGAAGAGGAGGAGAAAGGAGGAAGAGGAGGAGGAAGAGGGAGAAGAGGAAGGAGGAAGAAAAGAAGGAGGGGGATGGGGAGAGGGAGGAGGAAGAGGAGGAGGGAGAGGAAAGAAACTGAAATGGCCTGGCATGGTATGTATGCCTTTAATCCCAGCACTCAGTCAGATGGATCTCTGTGAGTTCAAGGCCAGCCTGGCCTACATAATGTGTCCCAGTCTAGTTGGGGCACATAGTGAGATCTTTTCTCAAAAATAGTACATCAGGGGCTGGAGAGATGACTCAATGGTTAAGAGCACTAATTGCTGTTGTAGAGGACCCAGATTTGAATCCTAGCATCCACATGGCAGCTGACAACCATCTGTAACTCACAGTGTGACAGTTCCAGGGGATCTGACGCCCTTTTCTGGCCTCTGCAGGCATTGCAGGACATGGGTGTATTTCCATATACATAGGTAAAACATTCACACACATAAAATAAAATAAAGAAATAAAATCAAAAACAAAACAAAGCAATTACATTTGGTTCAGTTTCACCAGAACCCCCAGCATTCAGGAAACTAAAGACGAGTTTGAGGATTGGTTACACGAAGAGACTTGTCTAAGAAAAAACACACACAAAAGAATCATTTTAGACAAACTGAGACTAAACCTTTGCAGAATGATATCAAATAAAGGACTCATACCCAAAGTATATGAAGAACTCTTATTTAAAATGCAACCATCAGAGGGCTAGAGAGATGACTCAGCAGTTAAGAGCACTGCCTACTCTTGCAGAGAACCTGGGTTCAGTTCCCAGGACCCACATGGTGGTTAACAACTCTCTATAACTCTAGTTCCAGGGGATCCAACACCCTCTTCTGGTCTCTGCAGGCACTGCACGAAAAGACACACATGGAGGCAAAACATTCATACCTATAAAAAAAATAAGTAATTTAAAATATGTTTTTTTACTTATTATCTTTATTTTATGTATACGAGTGTATCGCCTGCATGTATGTAAGTGCACCCATGTCATGCAGTGCCTGAGGGGGTCAGAAGAGAGAGTAGGATTCCCCTGGAACTGGAGTTAAGGATGGTTCTTAGCCACCATGTGGGTTCTGTGACTCAAACTTGGGTCCTCTGCAAGAGTAGTCAGTGCTCTTAACCACTGAGCCATGTCCCTAGCCCAATAATAAGTAATTTTTAAAAGTAAAACAGAATAAAGTGCAACAATCAGAAAACAAACGATCACTTTCCTTGTTCTTTCATTTGTTTTGTTTTGTTTTTGGAGAGAGGGTTTTACTGTGTAGTCCAAGCTGGTCTCCAACTGTTGGTACATCCCTGCCTCAAGCTCACAAGTGCTGGGATTACAGACTTGAGCCACCATGCCTAATAACAAACTATTTTCTTAAGGCAAAATAAATCTAAACAGATACTTCACTAAAGAAGATATGCACAGGATGGTGGTGTGTGCCTACAATCACAGCTTCTGAGAAGCCGAGGCGGGAGCGCCTGGAGACACCCCTACAGATCTACCAGAACAGCCCAAATCCAAATACTCCTGAAGAGCAGGAGCAACCAGAAGGCTTTGACAGGGTGACAGTTTCTAGAAAAATGAAGCATGCTCTTACCATGTGGTCCAAGAAGCACACCCTTCAATATTTACCCAAAGGAGCCGAAAGTTTACATTCATGAAAACATATGCAAAAATTTTAATAGCAACTCTATTAATAATTGACAAAACTTGGAAGCAATTAAAGTGCCCTTCTGTAGGTGAAGGGATAGACTCTTGCAAGTATGTAAACCTGGAACTCTAGACAGTAAAATGTCAATATTGGCTCACCATTTGTAGTGATGGATCACACTAATGTAATAATGAGGGAAAACTGGGAGCCAGGGGGAAGGCAGGGTTTATGGGGACACTTTTCAATTTTTTTCTACAAATCGAAAACTGTACCATAAAAATAAAGTCTAAGCCATCAAGATGGCTCATCTGGTAAAGGTGCCTACTGCCAAGCCTGACAGCCTAAGTTCAGTCCCAAGGGACCCACCTGGTGGAAGGACACAACTGACTCCTGCGAGTTGTCCTCTGACCTCCATAGGCATGCTATGGCATTCATGAGACACACACACACACACACACACACACACACACACATTAATTAATTTTTTAAAGCACTGATGACAGTGATGTCTTTAAAAAGAATAGGCCTTAACACAGATAACAGAATGTATGGATCCCAGTTGGGGAGCTATGGGGAGGTGCTGGTGGGGAGGGGCTATAAAGATGACTAAGACTGAGATGTTCTATATGAAATACACAAAGATTCGATTAAAAGATTAAAACTTAAAGCCCTTTCAATGAGAGGGAACTCATGTGTGGTACTGTAAACATGGCCAAACACACAAGGCTGGAGAGGTCCTAGGTCCTAGAGAAAACTACCTCTGTCACCTGCCTAGACAAATGTAATTTCTTACTCCAGTTACAAACAGGTATACCGTTCACACTCATCAAAGAAGCTTCTTTTTGCAACAGATGGAGACTATTATGGAGTTCCACAACTGGTCACACACAGAGAATAAATGTCTGAGAGATGCCCAGCCTTAAGTGACACATCTACAATGCAACCTCTACACCTAAGACTTTGGAACATAGCGGAACTTGGGGTAGAGAGAATACAAATGTATCTCTCAGTTCTCACCAGTGAAGCTTCCACATGCAACAGTACAAGGCACACAGAAAGTCACAACTGGCCGAAGTATAGAGAACAAGAGACTTCAGAGAGCGTGTCCTTGAACAGGGCTCCTGTACTAAACCTCGCCCTCCCATGGCTCAGGGACCACTGCAGAAGTGCGAGCATAAGGTTGTAAGAGCCAGGGTTGGTGCATGACTTTAAGGAAATAGAATCTTACAGGCTCCTGGGACCTTGCTCACATGGACTTACAGTAACAGTGTCAGCATGCACAAGACCCATGCAAACTCAAGCAGACATAAACCCAGCAGAGACATGGGGAAATGGACAGGAGGCCCCAACCTTAGCCCAAGAACTATTACTAGTTAATAACTGAGGGGGGACGGAGAGTCCGTCTTTAAGGGAGAGACTAGATAGGCTGACTAGACTCCAGTGGATGAACTTGCACTGAAGGACATCTGGGCACACAACCTTGACTCAATAGGCCTCAGCATATATGACAGAATACAAGAAATCTGGTGCTGGGGAGGAGAGATGATGGGGGCACGGTGAACGGAGGACGTATAAAGATGATTAAGATGTTTTGTATGAAATGCACAAAAATCCACTAAAAATATTACATTGAAAAAAAGAGTACTATTTGTAGCAAAAAAGATGTCCTAAGAATTCGCCAAATGAATTTAAAGTATGTGGTGTGAGAAGGTTGTGAAAGTCATAGTCAGGCAAAGAGAAAATCTATAAAGATTTTCCACATTGCTTTGAAATTACAGATCTGGAGGAGTCACAGACCATAGAGTTCAGTTTTGCTCGGCCTTCGGCCTACGTGATTATCACCTGTGGTACTTGCTAAAAAAAAACGCAGATTTGAGGCCAGCCTTCAAGTGATTCTTGGAGGACAGGAAGATTTTTTTAAACAATTTATTTGTGTTATTTTAAATCATGTGTGTATGTGTTTGTCCTTGTGTGGGTGTGTGCATATGTGCAGGTGTCCACAGAGCTCAGAAGATGGTATCAGATCCCCTGGAGCTGGAGTTACAGACAGGTGTGAGCCCACTCAATATGGGTCCTGGGAACTGAACTTGAGTCCTCTGCAAGAATGAGAGCAGTACTTGCTCTTAACTGCTAAGCCACCAGGTTGAAGAATTTCTTTTTTGAGACAGAGTCTCACTATGTAGCCCTGGAGACTCACTATATAGAGCAGGCTGGCCTCAAACTCACAGAGGTCCACCTGCGTCCCAGTGCAGA
Organism: Eospalax fontanierii; assembly: GCA_035773235.1. NCBI lineage: Eukaryota > Metazoa > Chordata > Mammalia > Rodentia > Spalacidae > Eospalax > Eospalax fontanierii. The sequence continues at coordinate 69,699,325 of CM069538.1, forward strand.
GGTTGAGTGGTGCACTACCAGGTCCAGCATGAGGCTATGTTTCTTTAACAAGCTTCCCTAGTTCCTATAGGAGGTACTATCAGTCACAGAGGTGATGGCAGAGCTGTGACTACAATCCTTAAAGATCTTTCCAGATCTTCGGGAGCTCTTAATGGGAAGTCTTACATGTAAATAAAAGCAAAACATATCATTTTGATTCTGAGACATCAAGACTCAGGTGTCTTTGAATCTAAACCAATGGTCAAATGGTTTGTACCGCTGTCTCAGCCTATAGGACCAAGTGTTTGTGTCTTACGTACTTTATATACACACCAATCTTATTATTAACCTCATTAAATTTATTTGAAATTACTTAAGACAGTGTCACATGAACCCCAGGCTGGCCCCAAACCTATAGCTAAGAATAACCTTGAGCTTCTGATCCTCCTGCCTCTACCTCCCCAGTCCTGGGATTAGAGTGCTCTCTATACTGAGTTTTATGTGGTGTGGGGATTAACCCAAGGCTGTGTCCATGCCAAGTAGGTATTCAACCAACAGAGCTACATCTCCAGCCCTAGTAGATTTTGTTGTGTATATCATAGCACACAGTGATGGCTTATCGTGCATGTAACTGCTTTCCGCACCCCACACCCTCCCCTTCCTCCTCCTCCTTCCTCCCTTCTTTCACTCATCTCCTTCTTTCCCCAAGCGTCATTTCAACTTTAGTGCACACATATACCAATAGCATTCTGTATCTATATCAAATCCAGGATTCACAAATGAGTGAAAACGTGTGGTGTTTGTCTTCCTGAATCTGGCTTCTTTTGCTTAGTATGGTGATCGCCACATCTCCCTGCAAATGCCATCATTTCATTCTTCTTTATGGCTGAGTAGAACTCCATCGAGTAAGTGCAACAGCTCTTTACCTGTCACCTGTTAACAAACACTTGGAGCAATTCCATAGATGGACCGTTGGGAAAAGTGTCACAAAAACATGACTGTGCAAGCAGGTTGGCCTGCCATCTGGACCCATACATTGGGCATGGGTACAGATTGGGTGATGTGATGTTTATTTGTTTGTTTATGTTAAGGGACCACCACACAGAGTTCCACAGTGGCCAGACATCTTATGAATTATTTCTTCAGAGTTACTTATTTTTAATTTTTTGAAACTTATTTTTATTTTATGTGTATGAGCACTGCCCGCATCTCTAAGTGCACCCATGCCAAGCAGCAGTGCCCATGGAGGTTAGAAGAGAGCATCCGATCCCCCGGAACTGGAGTTACATGCGATGTGCGAACCACCATGTGGGTGCCGGGAACTGAACCTGGGTCCTCTGTAAGAACAGTCGGTACTCTTAACTGTTGAGCCATCTCTCCAGCCCCCAAGATTTGTTTTATTTTTAATTATGTGTCTCTGTGTGGGTATGTGCACATGAGTGCTGGTCCTCACAGGCAGGTGTGGGATCCCCTAGAGCTAGAGGTGTGAGCTGCCTGGGTGCCTCGGGTTCTAGTGAGTTCATGCTGTTGACTGAGGAGCCGTCTGTCCAGTCCCTCCTATGAGTTTTAAATATACCATTTTCTTTTACCATATTATGAATACCTTGAACATAGGAACTGCGTTTTATTACATTTATTGATTTGTGTGTGTGTGTGCGCGCGCGGGTAAGTGCGCACGATCTTGCCACAGCACGTACGTGGAGGTCAGAGTACAGCTTGCAGGAGTCAGTGCCGTCCTCCCACCAGATACATCTGGGAGACTGAGTTCAGGCCTTTAGCTGGCAGCAGGTGCCTCACCTGCTGAACCCTTGTATGACATTTTAGTTACAGAAAACAATATAATACCCTGCCCCAAATAGGCGATTTGTGTAATCAAAGCGGCTGAGCTGATGTAAAAATAGAGTAAGTGGTATTACCCAGCAAGGCTTCAACTTGGAATCTGTTTCATTAAAAACATCCTTTTAACTGCTTAATTCTAAAGCTAATCAGAGGCACCAATGTTGTAGCAGTCTATCTGAAGCACAAACCAGACTTCTAAGCGCCACTGCCTTGCAGTACAAGAGAGTACACTTACAGACTCTAAGATGACTACAACATCTTCATCAAAGATGCCATCTATCATTGATATTATTATGTAGCCCAAGATTATTTTTATACTTTAAAAATATTTTTCAGGGACTGGAGAGATGGCTCAATGGTTAATAGCACTGGCTGCTCTTGCAGAGGACCCAGGTTGGGTTTCCAGCAGCCAAATGGCAGCTAAAAAACCATTTGTAACTCCAGTTACAGGGGATCTGTCGCCCTCTTCTGGCCTCCACAGGCATTTCACGAGGTGCACCCAGATAGTGCAATGCTGGCAGAGACAGCCGCTGAGCCGCTCTGGCCTCCCTCTCCTTCCGTCTTGGGATTGAATTCAGGTCACTATGTTTGCATGGTGAGCGCCTTTACTCATTGAACCGTCTTGTCAGCCTCTATTTTTATACTTTTAGTATTTTTAAAAGACTTCCCCACTTGGGAAATTGACATTACCAATGGGAAATGGGAAAACTTCCAAGTTTCAATTCCTAGAAAATAGGTTAATGGCTTTACAGGGACTGGTCAAAGTCCTGGCTAAGGGAGGATCTAGTCACACGCCAGATGCCAAGGGAAGTCACTCCTCACAAACACAAAGCTGGACTTTGTAACAGGCAGCTTTCTCAGTTTGCGGAGGAACTCGGCCCGCCCAGTAGCTCTCGGCATAATTATACCTGCAGATAAGCAGAACTGGAAAAGCGTGTTGGAGGAGAGCAAAGACTTCTTGATAAAACTGGGATGAAGGTTCAGTTTCTGGAGTAAATGCAATGTCTGTAGATGTCAAGATGAAGAGGAACGCTCTGCTAACAGATGCCCAGTCCCACCCTAGGTGGACAGCACCTGCAGAGCCTCCTGTCAGCCCATGGGGGTGGGGTGGGGATCATCCAGTGGTTCTGTCAATCAGTGGTGTTCACCTTCCCAGCACTCAGACTTTGAAACCACGGCTAGCGGGTTGTGGACCACGGAAGCAAAGAGGAAGTTAGTGTAGCTAGAGAGGACTTGACAGTGTGAGAAAGAGGAAATATTCAGTATTTATTAGCAGAGTAGAAAGAGGTCTGCAACCTGACATGACAGCAACACTGACCATCCCATCCCAACCCCGCCCCCACGGAGGGTTTTCATTACACCAAGCAGGAAGTTGGTTTCAGAGGCAGCTGCATTTATTTAGAATTTCTTTGTGAAGAGAAGATGGAAACAAGACGCCTTCCATCATCCCCCACCCCGCATCCCCCATTCCCCCACCCCAAGCATCTGGGGCCCTGAGGATGATTCATGCCAGCCACAGCTTCCCCCAAAACTTGCCTAAGAATTTTACACAGTTGCCAAAATAGAAGGGGGTTGGGGGACAGTCATTTCAGAGCATCTGCTGGGACTGTGATTGGCATTGCTCCTTAATATTCCCCAAGGCAGAGAGTGAGAGGAGGAAGAGAGAGGAGCCAACAAAGGAAAGTGCAGGGCTGGTCCTGCTGTGAGCCAGGAGTGTCCTAGGAGCAGGCCTTGGTGTTTGAGGAGCAGGGAGCAGGAGAAAGGAGGAGAAAGGAGGAGAAAGAAGGAGGGGGGGGGGGGGAGAAGGGAGAAGGGGGAGAGGGAGGAGGGGGAGGAGGGGTAAGGGGAGGAGGAGGAGGAGGAGGAGGGGGAGGAGGGGGAGGAGATTGAGACTTACTACCTGGAAGGTTCAGAAGGCTGAAAAACATTATTGTCAGTCCCAAAAGGGGACAAATGGGATGTGGAAAGCCCACCATGGATGGTTCTGTGGGGCTGGGGGTTTCAAACACATCTTGGTTTGAGCTGTTTGCCTTCCATGCCCAGCTTTGCTCTGCTCTGGTACTGCTGAAGACGAGACTTCCGAGATGGACCTGGGAAGTCCCCTGCTGAGGATCTCCTATCCCACAGTGTCAAGATGGTGGCGGGGTTTCAGATGTGCCACCCTGGTGGCATCTCCATTAGCAGACAAGGCCACTCTAAGCTGCACCCACTCTGGTCTCCAGAAGCAGGCCAGGCAAGAGTTCCCTGGCCTTTCTACAAAGTAAGTGGTAACAGCCTCGGGCCACCCACCCCTGACGGGAAGAAATGCCACCCGGGACATAGAGGACTCCAAAAAGACAGGCTGGCCGAAGTCCCCAGGTAACTACTCCTAGATTACACCTTTTCTCCCTCGATTTCGTCTCCCCACTTCTCTTCTTCATTAACTTAGTCTGACTAAATGCCGGACTCCCTGCTTTTTAGGTCCCACATCTCACAAAACGTTCACTAGATAACGTGGGATGCTTTCTCATCAGAACTTGTCTCTCATTACAGATGCATCAGCTGTGAACACTGCAAGGAGGAAACCGGTTCTCCCCTGTAAGGGCAAGCTAACTAGAAGGGGCAGTTAATCTAGGGCCAAAAAGATCACTCTCAGTCAGGGCTTCTTGGGACCGCTTTAAGGAAGAGGCCCTCGGGGAGGACTGAGACTGGAAGACAGAGGAGGTGGATTGAGTTGAGGGACTGGGCTGGAGGCTCAGTTGGTAGAGTGCTTGTCTAGAATCAATAAAGCCCTGGGGTTGATCGCCAGCACTGCATAAATCAGATATGGTAGTATAAGTCTATAGTCCCAGCACTCAGGAGGCAGAGGCAGGAGGATAAGGAGTTCAAAGCCATCTTCAGCTATATGATGAGTTTGAGACCAGTCTGGGCTACATGAAAACCTTGCCTCAAAGAAAAATTACAGAAATGTCTAAAGTGATTTTTTGAAATGGAATTTCACATCACCTCTAAAAAGGCCCAGAAGTGACATCCTTGTTTGTCCAGTGGGGTAGAGGACTTAGAGGACAAGAAAGAGGAGGCCTGGTGCAGGACCGGAAGACAGAGGAAACGTTTATTAAACTGTGTGTATATTTTATTCCATACCACTGTATGAGTACTAGACAATGCTGAGTAGTTTTAAAGAATCTAGTCTTTCTAGGTGATATCCATGTAGGTCCTGACATTTTCTAAGCTGAAGTAACAAAATAACACCTTTTGTAAATACCCTTAAAATTCATATAAGAATCATTTTGGAGGGAAGAGTCAAACACTTGACTTGTCCATGATGCATTTAGGCCTGGCTTCCAGGACACAGAAAAGCAGGCTGAGCCTGTGTACTATCAGAGACAAAGGGAACCACTTCACAGCTTGTTTTGCTGTGCTGTCTGCCTGCACAGTGCACAACACCTAGTCTCTCTGGCTTTTTTTAATTATAAAAGTCATACTTCAGGGCTGAAAAGAATGCTCAGTGGTTAAGAACACTTGCTGCTCCTGCAGAGGAACTGGGTTCATTTCCCAGCACCCACATGATGGCTCACAACCACCTTTAACTCCAGTTCCAGGGATCTGACACACTTATCTCCTTCTGTGGACACCTGTATGCCCATGGTACAGATAAACTCACATAGGCTTGCACACATTCACACTAATAAAAATAAATCTTTTTTAAAACCCATACTTTATTTTATGAATGTCAATACAGCTGACATATTAAATAATACTGTAACTGAGTGATTTAATATAGTTTTAAAGAGAAGAAAAAATAGAAAATTCTCAGGTTGCAAAAAAGCGTCCCTTAAAACAATTTTTTCATTTAAAAAAATATTTTACTTATTTTAATTTTATGTGTATGACTGTTTTGCCTGCATGTATGTAAGTGCACTCTTGTCATGCAATGCCTGCAGAGGTCAGAAGAGGGCATTGGATCCCCTGGAACTGGAGTTACAAATGGTTGTCAGCCACCATGTGGGTCTTGGGAACTGAACTCAGGTCCTCTGCAGGAGCAACCAGTGCTCTTAACTACTGAGCCATCTCTCCAGCCCCCTTAAATAATTCTTAAAAGTCCTTTTTCCAAATGTGTCAGTGTGACAGACAGATGCAGTCAGTGACCAGTCATGTCTAATTCCTGTTGCACTAATGGTCAGTAGAATTAAAAAGAAAACCCAACTTTCACAAGTGCTGCCTCAAAGAGATTACATATGTTCAGTACTTACGGAAAAAAAAAATTCTTGCTATTTCTATATCCCAAAAGTTAAATTCACACATTCACTACCAAACAGAAAAAACACGATAGAATTAAAACTAAGAAAATAACTTTATATCCTCTGTCATCACTCACGTGTCATTTTGCCAAATTCCATCCTTTCTCATCACCTAATACCACGCATCTTGGTCTCCTTTAAAAAGTTTAAAAGGTTTAGTTTGTGCCCACATTTATACCTATTTACATATATACACATACTGATTACAAGGCTAAGAGCCACATCTGAGTAAAAACGCGGCTTTTTGTCTCTGAGTTTCGGTCACCTCCCTCAGCATTATATTTTCCAGGTCTGTCCATTTTCCTGATAATCTCAGTTTAATTTTTCTTTTTGGCTAAATAATATTCCATTTTGTACATATGCCAGATTTTCATTGTCCGCTTCTCTGTTGATGAACATCTCAACTGCTTGGATTTCTGTCTTATAAATAGAGCAGTACTGAACATGTATGTGCAGGTGTCCCTGTGGTGGGATAAAGAGCACTTTGGGTATATGTTGGAAGGGAAATACTGGGTCATATGGTAGGTCAGGTTTTTGTTTGTTTGTTTGTTTGTTTGTTTTTGAGGAACCTCCAAACTGATTTCTATAATGGCTGTCGTATTCTGTACTCCTGTCAGCAGGGAGAAAGAGTTCCTCTTTCCCAAAGTCCTCTCCAGCATTCACTGTCAGATGTCTTTATGATGGCCACTCTGCCTGGGGTGAGGGGGCATCTCTGACCAAGACAAGAATGCCCACTCGCCTCTCTCCTATTCAATATGGTGCTCGAAGCTGTAGCCACAACAGTTAGACAACAGAAAGACATAAAATGAATAAAAATAAGAAATGAAGAGCTCAGATCTTTCTTTACTTGCAGATGACATAATTCTATATTTAAAAGACCCTATAGAATCTATCATGAAACTCTTAGACCTAACAGAAATATACAGTAAAGTTGTAGGATACAACATTAACATAAAAATAGTAGCATTCATATATAGCAACAATGAACTGAGAAAGAAATTAGCAAAAATATATCATTCAAAATAGCTCCAAAAACTAAGATTAAACCTAACCAAAGAAATGACAGACCTCTACAGTGAAAACTTCAAGATATTGAAAAAGGAAATCCAAGAAGACACTACATGGTAGAAAGATCTTCCATGAATTAGTGGAACTGATATCATGTAAATGGCTATACTTCCAAATTAATCTACAGATTCAAGGCAATAACCTAGCAAAATTCTGCCATAATACTTAAGAGAACTAGAAAAAGCAATCCAAAAATCCCTAAGAAGTAAGTACACAGCTTGTGGTATCACATACCTGACCTCAAATTATACTACAGAGCTACAGTGACACAGACAGTGGGTACTGGTATCAAAACAGACAAACCAGTGGGGTAGAATCAGGAGCTTGGAAATAAACTGACAGAGCTGTGGATACCTAATTTCTGATGTTCTCCATTCCCATACTCACGCAATCAACTCTAATTAAGCTCAGTGGGGAGTGGGGTGACTGGAGAGTGTCCCAACAGTTAAGAGCCCTTGCTGCTCTTCCAGAGGATCCAGGTTCCATTCCCAGCACCTAGGTTGGGAGGCTCAAAACCACCTGTAACTCCTGCATCAGGGATCCAATGCTCTCTTTAAGCTTCTGAAGGCACCTACACCCACATGGTAATATATACACACATAACATACACCAACATATAAACAAACATTAAAAACTTTAAAAAATAAACTCAGTGAGTCAGAAGACAGGAAAGTAGAAGAGAATCTGTTGAGGGGAAGCAGGAAAGGCAGGGAAGAGCGCAGACAGTGGGAGGGACATGATCTGACCATCTCCATACGTGTGTCCATGAAACTGTCAAAGAATAAGCAAAAAAATATTTTGATGATAGGCATTCTGACTGGGGTAAGGTGATATCTCAAAATAGTTTGAATTTGCATTTGTCTGATAACTAGGGCTGTTGAACAATTTTTTGAATAGTTATTAGACATTTGTGTTTCTTTTTTTGAGAAGTGTCTGTTCATTTCATTAGCCCACTTGCTGACTGGCAGTTTTATTTCCTTGGTGTCTAATTCTTGCTGTTCTTTGTAAATTCTGGACATTAGCCTCCTTGTTTGAAGTGTATGTGTAAAGATGTTCTCCCACTCTGAGTTGTCTTTTTTTCTGCCAATAGTTTCTTTTGTTGAACAGGAAAATTTTAATTTCACGTAATCCCATCTGTTGATTCTTAGGCTTAGTTCTTGTGTTACTGAAATTCTGTTTAGAAAGTTCTTGTCTACATTGGTGCCCTGAAGAGCATTCTTTACGTTTCTGTCTAGTAGTTTCAACATTTTAAATTCGATTTTAAATGAAGGTCTTTGACACATTTCAATTTGATTTCAGCACAAGGTAAAAAGACACAGATCTGATCTCACTTGTCTGCAGGTGGATACCCATCATTTGTTGCATAGGCTATCTCTTTCCCACCACATGTCTTTTTGGTTATACCCCTGAAGAAAATGACTCTTCTTCCCCCGGCAACCATTAACTGCCAATAACTGGTCAGGCATAAGGTGAGGCCACATGAGCCCCTCCTCATCCAGGATGGAATGCTGACGAACCCATCCTGTGATGGTCTTATGCAGGCCACCACAGTTGCTGAGTTCATAAATGGAACGGCCATGTCATGCCCGGAAGACAGAATGTTATAGCACTCCCTCCTTCCTCTGCCTCCTACATTCTTTCTTGCTTATATTCTAGTGGTTTAGCTCTAATAATGAACTCTGGAAACACAATACTTGGTGTAGTCTATTGTTTTATGTTTCTTTATAAATTGAGAATTCAGAAAGTGCAGTTTGAACTGTAACTCTACCAGTACTTCTAGCTGAAGGCCACTTGTAGTTTTTATCATCATTGATATACTACTGGTTATCTACCTACTGGGGTAGCTTGGGTTTTGAGTTGGTGGGTACTCCCAGTGTATGAGAAAACATGACACACATTACAGTCTCAGTTGCCTAAAGCAGACTGCTGTGTGTGTGTGCACAGACAAGATCTACAAGGTCATGTCCAGCCAAACTGCTCGCAGCTGGCTGGAAAGGTGGCTCTGCAGTTAATAGAGCTTGCTGCACAATCACAAGGAACAGAGTTCAGATTCTACCACCCACATAACAAGTCAGGTATCTTGTGCACGCCTGTTACCCTACTGATAGGAGAGACAGGAGAATCACTGGGATATTCTGGCTTCCAGCCTACCTGAGAAAACTGAGTCCCAGATTCTGAGAGAGAGACCCTGCCTCAAAGGAACAGGTAGAGAGTGGTAGAGGAAAGCATTCAATACACTCTTCTACATCTGTGCACATGCATGTGTATACTCTCTCTCACACACACACACGCACAAATAAATATTTCTTAAGTGCCAAAGTATGTTCTTAAATCATTTTAAGTAAGCTTTCTAAATTTTCTATGAGGTATTGTAATCTACATGGATGTTAAAGGTACAAATAAATGAATAAGATCTTCAAGCTCCTCTCAAGCATAGTGGAGAGTACTCATAGGGCAGTATCATGCCCCCTAGAGTCTTAAGTTTTATGACCTGGTTAATTTTAACCTTTAACCTCTTCAGCTTGGTTCCTTGCACACACACTGCTGCCCTTACAGAAATAATTAATGAAAAATGCATTTTTTCTGCTTGCTACAGTCTTACCTGCGTCTGTAGCGCGTGTGAGCAGGTCCCTCAGCAGCCCGTGTTATTCTTGTGAAACAGTGCAGGCGTAGCACCCGCCTGCTGTGCTTCCCTTCTTATTCCGGTCCTTTCTTCCTCCTTGTATGAATCTATACAAGCAGATCCCCCAGACTCCATTTCAGGAGCATTTCTTCTGAGGATTTCCACGTGGGCTGTTTGCACTTCTGTTACACTCCTTTCTCAAGCTTGCAAGAGATCCTGTGTTTTAGGTTCACAGCGGTGTTTGGTGTGAAACAGACCCTGGGCTCTGTAAGAATTCTCCAGAAGTTTAGAGGATGACACTGATTATGATTTGAACTGTGCCCTTCCAAAATCTGTATTTTAAAAAAATATATTTTGGATAAGAGGGCTGGAGGACAAGCACAGCGTCCCAGAGCACATGTGGCAGTCAGAGAACAACTTGAACAGTCAGTTCTCTCCTACCCATCATGTGGGGCCTGGGAATTGAACTCAGGTCATAAGACTTGGCAGCAAGCATTTCTACCCACTGAGCCATCTCACCAGCCCATTAGTAGTAGCTGTTTTTTGGAGCAGTGTTCTGCTCCGTCCCACTTTCTGAGGTGGCTGGCAGCAATCTAAATGCTAATTGCAGCTCTCATTGAAACAAGAAACTCAACCTTCAGCAATCTTGAAACCAGAAAATCCAAAAGGCATCAGCCATTAAAATTCATTAGACACTTAATGTAGCTTTTCTCCAATATGTTTCTATGAGTCTTATTTTCTCTGTGTCATAGTCAATGGCTTTTGTTTGAAAAGGCACCAGAACATTTCTGAGTACGTACCTGCCTCCTCCATCCACTCTCCAACCAATTTATTTCTGTTCTTGGAATCTTGTTTTGAAGGGGAACAAATGAATTTCGGCAGCATCCAGGCCCTTCTCTGGATCGATCGGCCGTTTCCAGTCCTCCCCATGTTCATGGGGATATCACAAAAGAAAAGAAAAACTGGGTGAACGTTGCTAATATTGTCTCCTTTGGTTGTCACAGGCCAACACAGTTTTAGCAGAGCCTCGGATTTTCAAGACGCTTGAAAGCTACCCCTAGCTGAGGAACTACTGGCAACTGATAGCTGAAGGGAAGGGAGAGTGAGCATCAAGGGTATGATGCCAGGTGTTTCATATCTGGTTCGGGAAGTGCTTTTCAACCTGAATGCTATTGATTACTTGTAATTCTTTGTAGTGAAGTCCACACAGGGGTGATGGTCGTGGTGGTTTAGGGTGGAAGGAGATTGATTCTTTGCATTATGAAATGATTAACAGCATCCCTGGCCTTTGTTGGGGCGGGGGGTGGGGAGCGGTCTCCAGTAGCTCAGGCTGACCTTGAGCATACTCTGGAGCCAAAGATGTCCTTTTGGCTGTTGATCCTCCTGCCTCCACTTCTCAAGTATTAGGAGTGCAGGTGTGCAGGTGGGCGCCACCCCATTCAAGGACCCTCGGTTCTTAATGCTACATGTCAACAGCCACCCCTCAATGTGACAACCAAAAATGCTTCTCCTGACACTGTTCCATGTTCCCTTGGTTGAGAACCACTGGAACAGAGCTTTGTGCCCAGCCAGGCTGCAAGTACTGAATGAATGTGATCTGAATGGATCTTCACTGCACGGGGTAACAGCCTCGCCCGGAAGAGCACACAGTGTGTGGTACCATTCGTAACATGTTCTAGAACAGCCATAATCTGGGTGGGAACAAACAGAACAGTGGTTGTCTTTACAGGAGTGGGGCTAGAGGCTGACGAGCAGGACCTGAGGGAATTCTCTGGGATGATGATAATTGTCTGTAGCTCAAAAGAAAGTTGGGCTACTGTAGAGTGGATTGATTCTCCGAGGGAAAAGGTGGACAAACACCCCTCCCAGAGTGGTATCACCCAGGACCACCTCGAGCTGAAAGACGAGGAGCTGGGAAAGTCCTATGCCCCACCCACCCTGTCTATTGGCCTTGGATGTGAGAAGAGGAGGGGCTAAAAGTATTTAAACTGGGGGCGCCAGGAGGCCGGCCCTTTTTCTCCCCTCCCTCATAGGTCACTTGGGTCTGTTCTCCCGGAAGTTGCAAGATCCCAGCCACGTGGATTAAGTAAAGTAACTTGTGGAGGGGAGGGTGGGCGCCCGTGTTCTGTAGTAACCCCTCACCCACTGCTCTGTTAGTAAGCCCAAGTAAACTAGCTAGAATCTGTTTAACTTTGAGTGGAGAAATTTGTGTGTTTGTTGCGAGGCCTGGGGAGACTTTTTTGGGTTGCAAGGCAGGGAGAGAGGCAGGTTAAGTTGGTCTGCCTCTCCCAAAGAGAAATTTTAATAACAGCTACACAGGTGTATGCACTGATCAAAAATGTTAATATTTGGGCAGGTGAAATGGCTCTGTGGGTAAAGGCACTCTGGAAATTACTTTTCTGCTGCTGTGATATACGCCACCAAAAGAAACCTGGGGAGGAGAGGGTTTGTCTGGCTCACACTTTACAGTCCATCTCAGGGAAGCCATGGTAGGACCCTGGAGGCAGGAACTGAAGAAGAGACGGTGGAAGGCTGCTGCTCATCATCACTCATGAAAATTTAACAACGTGCCATAGTGAGATTTCAAAGACATCACACCAACGAAGAAGAAAATAGAAGAAAATGGTCATTGTGTGTTGATTTGATAATATTTTGTGCATTGGGTTAAATAACATGTATTGTTAAAACAAACAACAACAACAAAAAAAAACAAGAATGCTGCTTACTGGTCCCCTCAGCTCCTTTTTTATACTGTAGAGGCCCACTGCCCAGGGAAGGTGTTGGCCACAGTGGGCTGGGCCCTCCCACATCAGCCAGCATAAGAAAATGCCTCATAGACACAGTCACAGGCCAGTTTGATGGAGGAAATTCCTTCAGCTGAGTACCCCGGTTGACTCTAGTATGTGTCAATTTGACAAAAACTAATCTGCACAGGTGTCTGCCATTAAGCCTGACAATCTGAGTTTGGTCCCAAGAACCTACCCAATGGCAGAGGAGAGTAGACTCCTGTAAGCTGCCTTCTAACCACTGTGGCATACATGCACCTACACAGATACATACAAAATAAATAGGCAGATAAATAAATACATAAATATACAAGTGGAATAAAATAATTCAGATGTATGCATTTCATTTTACTTAAAATAAAAATTTAAAAGAAACATGTATGTTCAAATATTTACACTATATTGATGTTTTTTATTTATTTTGAAATGATTTTACAAACAAGATGATGACAGACCAATAGAGGATGAAAAGATAAAGTAAAATGTTTGTTGCAGAATCTTACATGTATGGCACTTAGTTTAATTTTTTCAAGGTTAGACCATTTTTCTTAATATTAGAGGAAGCCAGGTGTAGTGACCCATGCCTTTACTTCCAGCACTCCAGAGGCAGAGGCAGGCAGATCTCTGAGTTCAAGGCCAGTTTGGTCTACATACTGCATTCTAGGTCAGCTGGGGCTACAGGGAGACCTTGTCTCAAAAAGACTAATTAATTAATAATTAATATTAGGAGAAATGTAGCTGTCAATGGTGCTGCTGGTTGAGGGGCAGGCTCCACAGCATGATATCCTAAGTCAGCAGCTTCACACACATTTGTGCTAATAGAGCCAGCCTGTGACCTTCATTTCACTCAGGCCTCCACCACCCAAAAAATCACCACATCAGGGGCTGGGAGCATCCTTCAGTCAGAAGAGAGCCTGCCTAGTGTCCCCCAGCCCTGGATTCTAACCCCTGAACTGCACAAATTGGGTGTGGTGGCGCACACCTGTAATCCCAGCACTCAGATGGCGGAGGCAGGAGGATCGCGAGTTCAAGATCATCCTAGTTACAGTGAGTTTGAGGCTAGCCTTGGCTATATGAGATCCTGTCTGGAAGAAAAAAGTCACCTTATCAAAGCAGTCTATGACCTCCTGTAAGGCAGTGCTTCCTAAGTGCCTAACTGCACTTGCTTGCCTTTCCTTCATAGGACTTGTCCTGACCTGACCCAAGTTCATGCCCTAGTCGTCTAACTTCTGGCACTGAACCACATGCTCAGCAAAATCAGATACCTCATCTGCTTCCCCGGGGCCGGTTCTCCAAGGTCTAGAATGATGTCAGACATAGAACAGCAGCTCTATAAAGACGAGTTAAATGAAAACAGGCTGAAAATGAATTTTTGTCATGGCAATCGCTATGTGCAAGATGCCGGACCAGGCACACACCTCAAGACTGGACATGACCTGTATTTTCAAAGGGCCTTCTCAATCTAGTCTGATGAGAACAAACCAGAAGACATAGCACTGACAAGGTAGCAGCTTATGCTAAGTGTCAATGGATAAAGATGGAGAATATAGCAGAAAAGGCCTCCTGGAAGAGGAGACGCTCACGCTTCGGCTCGGGGGAGCATTAATGACTGCCTGGCTCCCTTGGCACTTAGACCTGTCCTAATAAATTGATACTCTGGGATGCTACCCTGCAGGGTTGTGTCCTGTATCTGTTTCCAGGAAGTCACTTGAATTGATGGGTGCTGGTGTAAAAAGGCTTTGCTTATTTCCAAAGCTGTGAAGAGCTAACGGGAGGAAGACTGAAGGCAGAAGAGGCTCATAGAAGCAGGCTCAGAAGAGATAGTGTAGGGCTGGAGAGATGGCTCCGTGGTTAGGAGCACTTGCTGCTCTTCAGAGGATCCAGGTTCCCTTCCCAGCACCCACACAACTCTCACTATATAGCCCCAATGGATCTGGAAATCACTCCGTAGATTTCGCTCAAACTCACAGAGATCCACCTGCTTCTGTCTCTTGAGTGCTAGAATTAAAAGCCCAGACCCCTCTGTCTTTTATCCTCTATCTATGACTTCACCTGTAGCAGGCTGAGAAGTCATTTTGCAAGTCTAATTCCCCACTTCTCCATTGATTTGCCGACTCTTTCTTCCCCAAAAAAGTCGCGCTTAATTTTAGCAACAATTTTCTGTTATCCATTGACCTAAACTTGCTACCTTTCTGGATTGCTCTATTAAGTTTTTAAAAATATTTTATTTACTCTTTTTTTATAAAATTTTATGTGCATGAGTTCATTGCCTGCATGTAGGTAAATGCACCCAGGTCGTGCAATGCCTGCAGAGGTCAGAAGAGGGTGCTGAATCCCCCGGAAGTGGAATTACAGATGGGTTTTCATTGTTACGTGGGTGCTGTAAGGTCCTCTGTAAGAGCAGCCACGGCTCTTAACTGCTAAGCCCTATCTCCAGCCCCTCTACTGAGCTTTCAGACCACTCTCCCTCTCCTTTGCTCTCTCCCTCCCTCCTTCCAAAATCAGTCTGCACTGTATGCTGTCATAGGCCGACACTACTCAACTCTCCAAGGCCCTGCCCTGGACTGCACTTACTGGAATCCAGCTCTGGTAAAGGTCATTGCTATCTTGAGAAATTTCTAGCAATACCATTACTCATACTTCATACTTTATGATCTAAAATGAAATGCTTGAAGATTTTAGGTTTCTCTGAGCACTTTTATAAGCCAGATAGAGTTAAGTGTATTTGTTTGTTCTAGCAAAACAATAATGCTCTAAGAATAAAAATTGATACATTAGCCTTCTTTGGGATTGTCAGAAGAAATGCTTCTTGTAGCTCCCATATATTACTCACATGCATAATTGTAAGTTGTTCAATATAGGTCCTGGAGCATATTAAGCTTGTCTGACAGTCATTCCTTTCTTATTATTATTCTGCTTTTATTAGATCGCTGGAGGTGCAAGTATTCAAGGACAAGCATGTTGTCAACTTTGGCACAGAGGCCTACTGATTCCATCTCACGGGGTGACTTCCTACCCACTTCCAGAACAAACGCCTGCTCCACCTAACAAGGGTGAGTCAGGAAAGAGGAGCAACAGCCCAGCCTAAGTGGGACTGAGGGTTCCAAGCCCACACTGCCGTGGGATGTAATGGCTCATGAGTGGAAAAGACCAGAATCAGTGGGGAATTTGAATCATATGTTTGTGGGTACCAGAACCCTCTCTCCCAAGGGTACTCCAGGAGTTGAGAACTGTCTTACTCAGATTCTAGGCAGAGGAAGGCATCACCAGCACAGCAGGCAGGAACTGAGCTCTGCTCAAAGTTTGCCCACTGAGCACGGAGGACAGAATTCAGTTTGGGGACGGTGGTGCCCTTCCAAGGTTCCCATCTTCTTCCTGATAGTGCACCATGCATGTAATGAGGCAAATCCTATTTATTCTGTTCTTTTTATGTTTCTTAAATTATTTTTAAAAATAAAATCTTTAGCGGACTGGAAAGTCAGCTCAGCAGTTAAGAGCACTGGCTGCTCTTGCAGAAGACCCAGGCTCAATTCCCAGCACCCACATGGAGGCTAACAGCTGCCTATAACTCCAGTTCCAGGGAAATCTTGCGCCCTCTTCTGACCTCCTTGAGTATTGCATGACACAGCTGCACTTACATAATTCAGGCAATACACTCATACACATGAAGTAAAAATAATGAATAAAATATTTTAAAACTGAACAAAATATTTAGGGCCAAGTATGGTGGCCTACACCTTTAATCCCAGCACTCTGGAGGCAGAGTCAGGCAGATGTCTGTGAGATCAAGACCAGCCTTGTCTCCATAGCAAGTTCCAGGCCAGCTGGGGCGACAGAGAGATCCTGTCTCAAAAATTAAAAAAAAAAAAAATCTATATGAATTCTTTGAGAATTTCATATAATGCATTTTGATCACATTCACCACACCCCTCTCCCCATCCTCCCACCACTCACTTCCAACTCTCCGACCCCCTTCCTTCTTTAATAAACCATTGAGTCCAGTCTATGCTGCCTCCATATGTGCATGGGAGGCTCTCCACTAGACTGCTGTGGACCTACCGGTCGCATTCTCAAAGGAAACTCTACCTCCCCCAGATCCCTTAGCCAGGGGTGGGGACTCACGGCCCCTCCCACCTCAGTGTGAGAATGCTTCCTGGCTAGGTCTTTCTTCTCAGCGACCCCAGCTGCTGTGAGCTCTTGAGTGCAGTGGTCCTATCTTGTCCAGAAGCCACAGTTCTGCCCTCAGGCTCCCCAGCCTCTAGGAAGCTTTCTGCTTCCGCTTCCTTGATGGCCCCTGAGTTTTAGGGTGGAGGATAATGTTGATTTTCCATTTGAGGCTGGGCATTCCACTGACATATTCTCTGAACCTTGATCATTTGTGAGTTTCTGCATTTACCACCATCCACTGCACAAAGAAATTTCCCCAGCGAGGTCTGAGAGCTCTGCTAATCTGTGGGTATAGAGACACAAGTCTAGCAGACGTTTGACACTTTGTCCATTCAGCAGAACAATAGTAGGAGGTTCACCCCTGGGCCCTGTGAGCCTCCCAACGACTGGATGGTTCTTGGTCAAATTTACAGTACCAGGCCTGTGTTTCCTCCTGTGGGATGGGTCTTAAATCCAATCAGAAAGCAGCGGGTTACTCCTGAACATTCATGTCACTACGGCACCATGGGCAGATCTGAACATTCATGTGACTACGGCACCATGGGCAGATCTTGCCATGCTGGTCATTACTGCAGTTCAGAGGAGTCATAACTGAGTAACACTGTGGATGACTTTATCCCCAGCGCCCTGCACAGCACCTTCCATTATCAAAGTCAGCCAGCCGGAAGGAAGCTTCTTAATCAGTATACCAACTCAAGTCCTATGACCAAAATGTTTGATGATAGGGTCTAACTGTTGAGTGCTGGTGGGCATCCAAGAGCAATGGCGATAGCTTGTATTGTTTTGGGGGGTCTCCAAGACACTTTTGACCAACAACTTGAGAGGAGGGATCCCACACCTATCATGGGGCTTTTTATTTGGCAACCTATGGCTTCTAGGGAGAGTTTTATCCCCTGTGCAGGGTAATTCCAATTAAACCTCTTTATATGAATATATTCATACTTAGGAAGCATATAAAATAATACATTTCCATGATTCTTTGGACGTTGTTAGTGTTAATTATCTCTCCCCCAACCTTCTCCTCTGAACTATCCTTCCATTCCTTCGCACCTAAACCTCTCTCCCCATTACTCCACTTAAAGGAGAATTCTGTTTCTTAAAACCCACTCTCTAGAGCTGGAGAGGTGGCTCAGTGGTTAAGAGCAGCGGCTACTCTTGCAGAGGACCTGGGTTTGGTTCCCAGCACCCACACAGTACCTAACCCCTGTCTGTAACTCCAGTCCCAGGGGATCTGACACCCTCTACTGACCTCCGTGGATACTGCACGACACGGTGCACTTACACACATGCAGGCAATACACTCATACACAAAATAAAAACAATAAAGAAAAGGCTTTTTAAAAATCCATTTTCTAAAACTTCTTAGCAGTAGCTTAGGACATAAGTGGAACTGAGGATTCAGATTTAAATAGGAAGTGGTAAGCCCAACCAGTGTAGAAGTATTACAAAACAATTAGCTGGGCCAGCAAAAGCTACTGAGGAAAAGTCACTGCACATACGGGGTACTCGATGCCTATCCTGTCCAAATGGATGTCAGCCTGCTGCAGACCCGGGAGGGGAAGAATATATGTTTTCTTTCAGCATAAGACACCCCATTCTTGCCAGGCTGCTCCCCATTAAACCAGCTCATAGTTTTTGCTTAACAATCAAGGCAATGATTTCTGAGATGAAGGATATTCATCTTATGTTTGGGTCCATTCCTGGGATATGGGGTCTTAGGACCAAGTAAGAAACATATAGAATCTCTAGACTCCTATGGATTTGTGGAATAGTATAGACTGTTACAGATATGTGCATAGAGATACAGAAACTCTAACATGAACGAAATTTGCAGCTATTGATAGTCAAGTGCCCAATTATTTCTTCTTAGACATGATATGGTTTTCTCACTTGTAGCCAGAATAAAATGAACATGTTCCTCATGACAGCCCAGGGTGCGGTGATGCCTGCCTCTAATCCCCACTCCTCAGAAGGCTGAGGAAGAGGACTGCTGGTGCCGAGGTTTGAAGACAGCAGGGACAACACAGTGAGATTACATTGGAGCATTGTTATCAGGCCTAGGAACCCTGTGGGCAGACAGTTCACAGGCCACAGGGGAGAACCTATTACTATGATTCTGCTAAATGAAATGCTATTAAACAGCTTCCTAATTACTTATTGTTATACCTATAGATTAGTGCATCTCTCAGCTCCCACCAGACAAGATTCTTCTTGCAGCAGAAAGCAATTAACACAGAGTCCCACAACTGGTCAGGGTGCAGATTGCAGAGTGCTTGTCCCTGAATAGCATACCCATCAAACCTCTGCCTCCCAAGGCTCAGGGATCACTGTGGAAGATAAAATATGTTTAAGTGCCAGGGGTGGTGGAAGAATACAGGGGAACAATGTTTTCCAAACAAGAGGGCAGTTACAGTAATTGTGACATGACAGGACCTAGGCAACCTCAAGCCAGGCAAAATGCCAGCAAGGAGATGGGGAGGTGGGCAGGCAGCCCCGGCTCTGAGGAACTACTGGCAAGGAGATGGGGAGGTGGGCAGGCAGCCCCGGCTCCGAGGAGCTACTGCAATCAATGGCTGTTCAGAGGGGGAGACTGAGTTTTCTTGAAGGATGTAACACTGGGTAGATTAGCCAGGTTCCAAGGGATGGCTCCATGCAGAACATCTGAGGAAAAATTAGACTCAATAGGCCTTAAAAAAATAATGAAATCATGTGGGGATAGCAAGGCAGTGGTAGAGACAGGGGAGGGAGTCTGAATATGACCAAAATATATTGCATATATTGTATGAAGCTCTCAAAATATCAGTAAGAATATTTATAAAATAAAAAAAAATGATAATAAAGAAATAACACCAACATAAACAGGTGTGGTAGCACACACTCAGTCCCCGGACCCATGAGGCTAAGGCAGGAAATTTTGAGCACAAGGCAGTCTGGGCTACATAGTGAGACCCCCCTTTTTAAAAATAAAACAAAATTTGACAAGATGGTTCAGCAGGTAAAGGCGCTTGCTGCCAAGCATGAAGACCAGAGTTCAGTCCCCAGATCCACATGGTAGAAGGAGAGAACTGCCTCCTGAAAGTCATCCTCTGACCTCCACACCTGAAAGGTGGCATTGGTGGCCTTGCACATTCACCCACATACAAACACACACACACACACACACACACACACACACACACACACAATAAATAGTTTTAAAGGGTTTTTTTTGGGGGGGTGGGTCCCTATAGCTCCGGCTGGCCTGGAACCCGCTATGTAGACCAGGCTGGCCTCCATTCATAGAGATCCACCTGACTCTGACTCCCAAGTCCACAAACTAAAAGTGTGTGCCACCACATCTAGCTATGAAAGTAACTTTTTAAATCTGAAAAAGAAATTGTTAAAAAGAAAAATTTTAAACCCCACTCAGACATGTTTTAAGGTTCCACTAGTAAACCCAAAAACCAATGGATAAGGGGAAGATAACGAACTCATCAGAGCATGCCTTAGTGTACCAGGAGAGCAGAGGTGAGAAAGGCACCAAGACAGACACAAGACAGAAACCAGGGCAGAGGCACGCGCATGCACACACCCCCCCCAGGCTATGCGTGACCTCCCTCACATCGCCCCCACCCGCCTGCTACCCCGCACTCCTGAATGGAGACCACTGCAGATCCTAACCTGCCTCTGTTCTTGGGAGTATCCTTCCCTTTCTTGATTGTCTCTGTTTTGACCACTATCCATGTGATCCTGGTCCAATTCTTTGTTACAGGATACAAGAACCTGGATATCTCAGCAGGTGCCCTCTGAGCTCGGATTTCTGCTTTATAGCATTTGTCTATATAAGGGACATGTTTCTTCTTTGTTTTGGATCAAAGACACATTTCTGAGAATTCAGGGCTTTGGAATAGTCTACTGAAACCAGGGAATTGGCTGAGGTAAACAGCACCTTCCCAAGGCTCTTGAGAAGGGCACCCAGGCTCTGGCCACAGACAACCAACCACCTGCACCAGTTGGGCTTAACACCCAAAACAGCAAGAGCTGTGATTCTGTGCTCTTAAAATATTTAATGGGTGGAAACTTGAGTTTAATTTAAATCAAATAATTAGAGAGCTTCCTTTGCATAAACCTCATAATCAGTTTCAACTAAGTAAACTGGGACATGGTTTTGAACTTTGCAACTAGTTTTCATTTTCAGAACAACTATTCCCAGTGAAACCCATTTCTTTCTCTTCTAACCAAAAATTTAATTTAAAAAGTTATTTCTGGGACTGAAGAGATGGCTCAGCAGTTAAGAGCACTTGATGCTCTTGCAGAGGACCCAGATTCAGTTCCTAGCACTTACATGGTTGCTCATAAGTACCTGTAATTTTAGTTCTAGGGGAACCTGACACCCGCTTTTGGCCTCCATGGGCATCTCCAGGCACATGGTGCACATAAATTCATGCAGGTACACACACATACATATACATATACGTATACATATACATATATATATATATAATCTTTAAGAAATAGTTATAGTAAATATATATGGTATTAAACTGACTCCTAATGACTTATTTGTTGTACCCATAGATTAATGCATCTCTCAACTCTCAGCACAGAGGTTTCCTCATGCAGCAGATGGTGAATAACCCTGAGACCCACAACTGGTCAACATGCAGAGAATAAGAGACTGCAAAGTGTTTATCTTTAAATAGGACACCTATATCAAACTTCTGCCTCCCAAGGCTCAAGGTCCATTTTGGAAGAAGGGGTAGAAAGATATTAAGAGGCAGAGGAAGTGGATGTCCACAAGGAAAGAGTTTTCCAGACAGTTATCCACATGAATTCACAGCAGTGGTGACAGTGTGCAGAAGCACCATGTCAGTATGCCCTCAACCTTGGTCAAAGATGATTCTTCTTTTCAGTGGGTAGCAGTTAATGCAGAGACTCCTAATTGGTCCAAGTACTAAGAATAACTATTGTCTGCTTGGTCCTAAATAGGATATTTACATAATGTCCTCCTCTAAGGCTACAGAAGAAGGGTCGGTAAGAACGTAAGAGCCGGAGGATGAGGAAGAGTGCTATGAAATGCTGTCTTCTGGACATGGCATGGCCAGTTCACTCATGAACTCGCAGTAGCTGTGATTACCTACACAACACCTACGCAAGGCCAGGTCTAGCGTGGACGGCAGAGGCTCCTGGGCCCCACCCTAGCTGAGGAGCTATTGGGAGTTGATGGATCCTGGGGAAACTGGAGTCACTTTCTTCAGGGGCATGATCGCTGGTAGGTTGTGCACACTCCTGTGGTCAGCCTCACATCCATTCACATGCAGGCAGCACCAACTGGACATGAAGTTATAAGAAAAGGAAGAGGAAGGCGTAAGGTGGGAGAAGTGTGTGCATGCATGGTCTCGGAGGGAAGAGGGGTTGGGGTTGGGGTTGGCTATGATCAAGATACATTATACACATGTGAAATTGTTAAAGAATAAATAAAAATACTTGTTTTTTAAAAAGCACAGCTACAAGCAACAGTAAACGTAGCAGAGATGTAAACGGGCGGCCATCGCAGCTCTCGGTCCTCACACTGAGCCCAGCCTGTGCAGAGGCAGCCAGGGCTGATGTCAGGCCTCCATGGCCTGGAGGCGAAGGCCAGGGCTGGCGTTGCTGTCACTGATCCATCACTACTGCAGGAAGGGGGAAAAGGAAGATGTGCTCCCTGGAGGGAGCGTTCTAGAATGTCCAATGACACTGTATTCACTTTCCTAGGTCCAACACTAACCTGTTCAGGATCTGTGAAATCAGTCTTATTTGAATATTCTTACCTCTTTTTATTATAAGGTCTGCAGCCTCCCTAGCATAAACGTGGAAGATTAATACATCTCTGACTCTTCTGCTTACTTAATAACAACAATCATTACTCTGCTGGCAGCCAGGCTCATGAAGACGAACATGTGCTGGGTGCATATTTATGTCCGCAAAGCAAAAACATGATACTCTACTTTGAAACTTAGTATTAAGTGTGTTTTTTTTCCATTTTGTTATATTCCATTATATCTTTCCTGCTCTACATGATTTCTTTCCAAGACAGGAAAAAAAATAAATGAAAAAGAAAGAGTTAAAAATACCTGTGCTGAGTGTGGCTCAGTGGCAAGGTGTGTGCCGAGCAGGGGCTGCCCTGGGTGGGATCCGACACCCACCCAGCCTAACTACTACAGAACCAAAGTTCTGACATTCCTGTTATACATAAGGAACTTTTAGAAGCAAAGCTAGTTTATCTGGCAAGAATTAAAAATCCTCAATATCACCCAGTCTCTCAGAGTTACACTAAATATAGAATGCCCAGAGAAAGCACCCACAGGCAAAACAGTGAATAAAGGAAAATAAGAAGCTGTGAGGCAGGTGTCAGCCCCCAAATAGAAAGTGCCTGTGAATATCTGGAATCTGGAGTTGCTTTACCAGTCATCTGAGGACATGCAGACCACAGAACGATTTCTTTTATCTGCAAAAAGCTCCTGGTCATCAACAGATCCACGCCTCCCACGGACCTGTGTGACAAGCTCCTGGTCATCAACAGACCCACGCCTCCCACGGACCTGTGTGACAAGCTCCTGGTCATCAACAGACCCACGCCTCCCACGGACCTGTGTGACAAGCTCCTGGTCATCAACAGATCCACGCCTCCCACGGACCTGTGTGACAAGCTCCTGGTCATCAACAGACCCACGCCTCCCACGGACCTGTGTGACAAGCTCCTGGTCATCAACAGACCCACGCCTCCCACGGACCTGTGTGACAAGCTCCTGGTCATCAACAGACCCACGCCTCCCACGGACCTGTGTGACAAGCTCCTGGTCATCAACAGATCCACGTCTCCCACGGACCTGTGTGACAAGCTCCTGGTCATCAACAGACCCACGCCTCCCACGGACCGTGTGACAAGCTCCTGGTCATCAACAGATCCACGCCTCCCACGGACCTGTGTGACAAGCTCCTGGTCATCAACAGACCCACGCCCCCCACGGACCGTGTGACAAGCTCCGCTAAAGAGTACCAGTGCTATGAGTGCTGACAATTTCTTAGCATAACACTTCTTCCTTTCGGATTAGCTTCTAATTTTCCAAAAGTCCATTCTGAAGGGGTTTTGCTACTCAAGACAGCTTCTCAAGTGTTCAAGGAGGCCGCCTTGCCTGGGGAGATAATTCTCCATGAGTCTCCAGTACTGCTTCTGCTGGAAGCCTTGCTCATCCTCCTGTTTTGGATCACCTTTTCCAGGATGCTGATACAGTGAACAGCCTTGGAGAACAGAGACATGTCTCTGTCTCGAACAGACAGTTGGACACCTCCTGTTCGGTGACACAAAGCTGATGACTCGTTCTGCAGCAGAGGACAGCTGGCTAGCCTGCAGCCCATTATTATGATAGTTTGCAAATATTTTATAACTATGGTATCAGACAGTGACAAGCCTATTGGTACAAAGGGGGCAATGAAAACAGCTTCTGTTCAAATTTGGAAAATGTGCCATTTGGATGATTTCATCCCGTTTGACAAAAAGACTCATACATATCATCCTGCCCAAAAACCAACTCCAAATGAATCAAAGACCTCAATGTGAAACTGAAATGCTAAAACAGAAAACATAAGCAGTGCCCTACAAGATAGAGCGTAGGAAGGACTTTCTAAATCAAACTCTACTCCGGAATTAAGGAATGGGACCTCATCAAACTAATAAGCTTCTGTACAACAAAGGAAATAAGAGGAAGCCCAGAGTGGGAAAGAATTTCGACCAGCTATACAACTGACAGATGATTTTCCCTCAACCATTTGTCACCTCATGCTAATTTAAACACTTCAAAGGCAAGTGATTGCACTTCTAGTGCCCTCTCGTGGACAGTGGCTTCAGGACGCCCTTGCAGGTTCAGGAAAACTGTCCCTGCACTGTCTCTTCCTCTGCCTTCTCATCTTCCTGCACGCTGCTATCCCCACCTCCACTCTACAACGGCTCACACAACTCTGACAGCCACTGTGATTCTGCATCGCATTTTTACCCATGGAAAGTCTGGAGTTGTAGTAACGTCTTCCTAGTTGTCTGCTAAAGGAATGAATTAGGCTTGGCTCCATTACCCTAGCTGATTCACATACATAAGAGAATGAATGGAAGGACTGAGCTCTGGACAGATGCCATTATCTTGCAAGCTATCTGGAAGCAAATGGTAAATATGCTTGCCTGAAATGTGTTTCACTCCATTTCTGGAAGCGTATTTTCACTGAATTTAATTTAAAATTGACTGACGGCTGAAGTAATGGCTCAGCAGTTAAGAGCTCTGATAGTTCTTGCAGAAGACCTGGTTTCAAATCCCAGCATCCATATGGCAGCTAACAACCCTATGTAACTCCAGTTCCAGGGGATTCGATCCCTTCTTCTGTCCTTTGAGATCACTGCACAACATGGGTGCACTTACAAACAGGCACTCATACACATAAAATAAAAATACATCTTAAAAGTTTAAAAAAACAACTGACTTATGAGTAGGGATGTAGTTTACCCAGTAGAGCGGTTGCCTCGCATGCACAAAGCCCTGGGTTCCGGCACCTCCCAGCACTGCAGAAACCAAATGTGGTGGTGGCGTATGCCTGTAATATTGGCACTTGGAAGGTGGAGGCATCAGAAATTAAAGGTCATCCTTGGCTATAGAAGGCTGAGGCCAGCCTGAGACTTGTCTCAAAAAAAGAAACAAGCAGCATCCTGTGGTTTAGCCGTGACTTCTTTTCACCTCTTTTTCAAAATATGACTGGCTTCTATTATTTCCATGAAGTTATCTGTAACTGCTACTAGTCAAGTCATTCTTGGGGCCAAACATGTGGCTGAAGTGGCAGAATGCTTAAGTACATGAGGTCCTGGGCTTCACCCCCAGTATTCCAAGCAAGCAAAAACCGAGGGAGGAACAAAAATACATTTCCTCTCCAGTCTCCAGTTTCTACCTTCACCTTTATAGACTGAATTTCGCCGGAATTTCTATTTTCACTACTGCTCATTCAGCAGCAAGACCTGCCCTCCAGAGAAGGCGGGCATATGAAAAAGGAAAAAAAAGAGCCAAACTAGGCAGAACGGAAGAGGATCCCAGGACAAGGACTGCACCACAACCCATCTCACGAGGAGCCACTCGGAAGCACCGAGAAGAGGGAAGTGCACGGCCACGCGCGCGCAAGGCAGCAGCTACTGGAATGGTGGCCATGGAAGTCGAGATCCGGTATGGAGTGTGTAACCACTCACCTGCCGAATGGATGGCGCTGGGGCTTCGGAGCCTCTCTGCCGCAGAGCGGGGGGTGGCTGCGGACTGGAGGCCGTCACAGGTGCACATCTTGGTGGTAGCGGCAAATACTCAAGCTTTGTAAGCCGACCCCAGATAAATCAGTTCCCCTAATTGGAGGGCTTACCCTCCTTTTGTTCCGATGAGCTAGTGCCAGAGGGTGGATCAAACCCCGCCCACCAAGGCCAGGGAAAGCAAGTCTTTCATCATCAGTAGTTCATGAGGCCACGTATGTCCAGACAGATGTCTCTCAATTATTTAGAATTCTTAGACCTGTAATTTGATGTTCACTTTAGAAAACTGTGGTTTTTAAAATGTTTTTATTTTACCTGTATGAGTGTTTTGCCTGCATGTAAGTGCACCAAGTATGTGCATGTAATATTCAGAAAGTTAGAAAAGATCTCCAGGAACTGGAGTTCTGGACAGCTGTTAGCTACCATGTGGGTGCTGGGAATCGAACCTGAGTCTTCTGCAAGAGCAGCCAGTGCTCTTAACTGCTGAGTCATCTCTCCAGCTTCTGGAAAACTGATTCTTTTGATACTGCCTTATACTATTCTCCCTCTTTGTAGGACTCAACTGGGTATTTCTGGTCCAGCAGTTCCCCTTTTTTTCTCCCCGGTTTTCAGCATTTTTCTCCTACTTTCTCCCTTCATGGCTTGTAAGCAGCCCTGGAAGGCTCACTTCCCCTCTGTGCACTTTGTCCTAGATTTGGCCCACTAATAACAGATGACATCAGTAACACCATTTCTAGGGGACAATGTTTCTTCAGACAATTTATTTTTCTCAGTAAGAAGTATACAGTAACTCGCACCAGAGCCTGCTGCTACCAACAACAGGTTGGGGAACGTTTGATCCTCCTACCAGAGTAAAAACAGACTATCCACATCAGTAAGATGGCATTAGAACACTCGTAAAGGTAAGATTAGTTTGCTCATCCCTAGTCAAGTATAACCAAGTCGGTGAGGTCTTCAAGTGTAAAGCTGTGCTTCATTTTTGGAAAAAAAAAATGGCAATAAAGCTTTCACAGGAAACTGGGCTGGTGCCTACTGTGTATGGTCGGCCTTTATTTTAAGTAAAGAATATATTAAGTCCTCACAAAACCAGGTTTTAAAAAATGCATCTAATAAATCTATACAGTGAATAGTATGTCTTTATTCTATTTACAGTACATTTGTTATAAATATAATACATTTTTGAAAAGCTTATTTTTAATTAACTTGAGATTTATATTTTAAACAGATCAACTTAATTGCAGTTATTTAATAAAGAATATGATCTTAATGATAAACATCTCATTGCGAAATAGTGTGGTGGAGGTGAGATGAATGAGGGGAAAGTCAAATCCTTCCAAAACTATATTCAAAGCATCAGAAAAAAGTTTTCCTTTTTACAGCTATGTATACGCCATTGGAACCACGAGCACTGAAATATGAATGCCCTGCTAACCAAAGTTGAAAACTGATTTGAGAGAACTGTGTGAAGCAAGACAGGAAAATCTGTATTTAACTCTACAGAACCCTGCTGTACAGCTGGAATCTGCCAACTAACGGCCTACCAGAGTGTGCCCACAGGCCCCTACCCTCCTCAGTCACCTCCACACAGCCACAAACCACCTGACAAACTGCAACAACGGACTACAACATGGTTAGAGAAAGGGCACAATAACGTGTGTGGATATGTTGAAATTCTGTATTATGAGCATGTAAATTATTACCAGGTTTAAAAGGAAAAAAAATGGAATCTAAGCATTCCCACTCCAGCGTGCTTTGCGTCATCAAGTCCAAGTATTCTGCAGTAATCAACCTCCTTAAAAATTAGGTACTGTGAAGCCAATTTTGCAAATCAAATCGTCCTTATGGTTCTCAACTGTCAAGCATCATTGATGATGATCAGGGCAGGCATGGCGTTCTGTTGACTTGTTTCAAACACTGTAACCTGGTCCAATAACTTGGCAAACACCCTAGGTGTTCCAAGGTTATAGACACCTGTATGAACAAAACATGCTTTCAGCTGTAAACTGTGAACCTCCTGGCTTCTCAACTGAAGTTTATACTGTGTCTGTCCAAGCCACGTGAATGATCCATGAACTCCCAGTGCTTCTGGACTGCAGGAGGAGGCAAATAGTTAACTAAGTTACAAACTTCTTTCTTTGCAATTTTTTTTCTGTTCCAAAGTCTTACTAACATCTCTTTCATCAAGGACTTCTATTACTGAGACTAAATTCATGATTAATGATATATTATTACTATTAACAACTGTGTTAGCAACACTTATTACTATTTTCTAGACACAATGCTAAGAGCAGATCATCTCATTTAGTACCCATAATAGCAGCTAGTAAATAATGAAGCCTGATTAGAAACCTGAGCTCTTGACCTCTTGATTATCCATATATAAAATAAATACATGTAAAAGAATGCTCATGATATTAAATTCTATAAAGTTGAAAACTAGAAAATAACCCAGCACCCACCAATACAACATTAGTTGTTAATCTGTTATCTACATAATCATACATATCTACATAATCATACATCTATTATGCTTGAATTTTTAAGGTCCCAACTGGGGTGTGACATGATTAATATTCATTATATGCTTCTTTTTCTAAGAATACAAAAATGCCTGAGTCCTATAGATTGTTGTGGCTCTAGGCCTAACAGATATGGTGGTGGGAACTTACAGACGTTTTTGTTAATACTTTCAAATCGGGAAGAAAATGCTTCAATACTCACTGGCTCTATAACA
Source organism: Eospalax fontanierii (assembly GCA_035773235.1). Lineage (NCBI taxonomy): Eukaryota > Metazoa > Chordata > Mammalia > Rodentia > Spalacidae > Eospalax > Eospalax fontanierii. Next base: position 69,728,090 of record CM069538.1, read on the forward strand.
CCTATCTAACACACATGAAATCAGCGGAGCATGTGTAACTGTCTGTGTTGGGTAATTATTTGCTTAATCTCAAAACATTACATTGCATTATACGCTATTAAACCTTAGACGACAAAACAACCTTTCATCAAATAAATCATTACCTTGTTGTTTTATGCCGAAGATCAACTATAACATCGACATCAGCCTTAGAACAGTTTGAAAGTAAAAGGGTGACTGGTACTAAGCAAAGGCTATGGGGAAAATGAACAAAAAGTTAGTCATCTATTTTCTTCTTAGAAACAGCTTTCTTAAAAAATAACATTTAATAATACAGAACACGAGCTTAAAACCAAATTCAAGTAAGGAAAAACTTGAGTCACAAAATCACTCAAGACAGCTTATTTTGTGAATAAAAGACATTAATATAATGTCTCAATACTGAATATATGAGCATATATTTTCATTCTATAAACAATACTGTAAATAACTGAAGTTTCCCTGAATAGAAACTTGGCCTCCCCCATGAACTTCTCCCACAGCAAGGATTACAAAGACTAGTTTCCCACTCTGCAGCATCTCCTTAAATTGAATTCTAAATGCATAATTTGTAAGCCAAAGCAAAAACCCAGAAACTTAACACTATTCTGTTCCATTTGATCCTCAAATGCTAAATTATTTACACTTTCTTGAAATGTTACTAAAAAGCAGACATGTGAGCACCTGGGTGTCTCCTGTTCACTGGGAAGCACAAGCCCTTCCTCCTCCTCCTGCTGCCCAAGCCACTTCCCAATCTCCTGCTCCCACACACATCCTATTACGTCGGCCTATCCCATCCCTGACAAATTCAAGAGAGCATGTTGTTTTACTTCCCGTGACATTCTCTTAGCTGGAATTCTGATGGAGTCCCACCTCTGTGTTGAGTGTTCACCAGATCAACTGGTGGCCATGTTAAGAAGATTGCTGGGCCAGACACGCCTTTAATCCCAGCACTCAGGAAGCAGACACAGGCAGATCTCTATGAGATCAAGGCCAGCATGGTGTACATAGGGAGTTCTAAGCCAGATGGGGCTACAAGGAGACCTTGTCTCAAAAACAAACAAAAAGATTGCTGAAAGCCAGGTACAGTTAATGTGTGCCTGCAAATCCTAGCATTTGGGAGGCTGAGGCAAGACGATCACAAAATTCAGGCCATCCTCAACTACAAATCTATGCATCACAGCCATACACTGCTTCTAAGGAAGCATTACTCCATCTTAAACCTACAAACCTTTTCAAACCTTTTCAAATGCATCAGATTAAGAACTTTTTATTTTTCAGTCTGACATGGTGGCGCACACCTTTAGTTCCAACACTCAAGAGGAAGAGCAGGAGGATCTCTGTGAAATCCAGGCCAGCCAGGTCTACATAACTAGTTCCAGACCAGCTATTCTCCATGACATTTAGTACTTATAAAATTCTTTTATGTGTGTGTGTGGGGGGGGGGGGGAGACACCAAGACCCAAATGGCCCTGTAGGTGAAGGAGCATGGTGCTAAGCTGACAACCCAAGTTCAATCTCCAGGTGGAAGGAAAGAAGTGATTCCTGCATGTTGTCCTCTGACTTACAAGCATGTGCCATGGAATATGCACATATACACACCCATACAGTGTCACATACATGGAATATGCACATATACACACCCATACAGTATCACATACATGCATGCAAATACATACTATAAACATTTTTCAGTGGGGCTGGAGAGATGGCTCAGTGGTTAAGAGCACTGACTGCTCCTGCAGAGAATGTGGGTTCAGTTCCCAACACCCACATGGTGGCTAACAACCATTCATAACTCCAGTTCCAAGGAATCTGACATCCTCTTCTGGTCTCCACAGACATTGCATGCATTTAGTGCACTTACAAGATACCCATACACATACAATAATAGTAATAAACGAATGATTCTTTTTTTTAAGAAAACCTTCAGGAAGTGACACTGTGTAATCTACGCGGTCTGGTAAGTTCACACTGGTAGCCATGTCATAGATTTAAATTGCATCTAAAATAAAATGCAAAGCAATGTAATTTTTTTCTGGCTTTTAAAATTTATGAAAAAATTTGCTCCTCAAAAGGAAGTTTTCGGCACCTCAGAAGTGTCAAGAGGCAACATCCAACCTCAACACCACTGTAGTGTGCATTGTGTGCATGTATACACACATGTGTGTGCACGTGTACACTAATTGCAGTAAAGGCCAAACCACGACTCAATATTATTTTAAGTTTCTTTCAATATGTGGGTTTAATGCCATTGCCTTAGTAGTAAGTTCGTTTTTAAGAAGCGGTATCTGTTCATGTGCATGCATGTGCACAGAAAAAAATTTAATAAAAAAACCTCAAACCTTTTTTGATGAAATGGATGATTAAATGATTCTGGATAGTGGAGACTTGTTTTAATGAGATTAGAAAGCTGGTCTACTGATGGTCTTGCAGAAACTGCAGTGTTTTCTGGCCTGAAAAATTTCAATAGTTCCATTTCTGGTGGCTCCTGAGAATAAAGAGAAAAAGATTTATAATGAAAACACTGCTTTGTTTAAAACCTGAAGTACAGCATATGTACACATATTAAAAGGGTGGTGGCAATGTACAGCACAGATAGCATTTTTGTCTGCTTTTAAACTAGCGGCTACTATTATCTGCAATACAATCTAGGATGAAGAAACCAGGATCAAGATTAATTTCTTAGCTCCCATGTAGTGCTGGACTTTGCCCCCTTCCTAACAACCCTACACATAAGCTCTGTGACTTTACATAATTGATTAAAAACTACTTTAGATATATGGCTTTTATAGATTAACATTTCAACTATATTACTTAAAGGTTAATATGTGCTAGGGATGTAGCTCAGCTGGCTTGCCTACCATGTATGAAACCAGGGGAGCCCCTGTACCATAAAAAGCAAGACGTATGCCTGTAATTTCAGTACTTGGGCAGTGGAGACAGGAGCATTAGGAGTTCAAGGTCATCCTCATCTACTTAGCAAGTCTGAAGCCAGCTTTGGCTACATGAGACCTTATGTTAAAACAAAGAATAGAAAAGGTAAACAAATCTTCAACAATGACAAGAAAAATTGAAAATGATAATGAACTAATACAGCTTTACTTATTTCACAGAGCCTCATTTGTAACGTGGGACTAACTCGAGTGTTGCACTGCCTATGGAGTATTCTGGAGGAGCAAGGGACAGTAACAGCAACACCAATATTCAAGCACAGCCTGCCCAGCATGCTCCCCGAGACTGTCAGCGCATCTTGCATTTCTCCTGCCTCTGCCCTGGAATCAGTCATTTTTCCAGAAGTCCAGATTTCTTTCAGTTAGAAAACAGTTGGCTTTACACAGAAATGTTTGTGGCAAATCAATAAGCTACAATATGGACAGATCTCACACACATGACCTGGTCAGAAAGGACCTACACTGCAGCAGTGCACAGCACATGTTTCTACAGTCACAAAGAGCAGATCTGCTCCTCCCTTCCAGGACACAAATAGCCAGGCTTACTCCAGAAGGGGAGAGCTTGGGAAAGCAGGAGTAGACCTTCTGGAGAGCAACCAGCAGTTTATTCTTAACCTCAGTCTTGAATTCAAATGGCTATTATTTATAAAAACTCATTGAGTTTCTATATTTATGACTAACTTTAATTTCAAAAGTTTAAAAAATGTGTTGCTAATATATTCAAGTTGTCCAAAACACCATGACTTCTAAACTTCTAAACTATATTGAATAAGGACTAAGGATATAGCTCAGCACTAGAGTGTGAACTGAGCATGTGTGAGGCCTGGGGTTCAAACTCCAGCATGAAATAAGGAAATAACACTAAATTTCTGGTTATTACCTCTCAGGAGAAAACATATAAACAATAGCTCAAAAGAGGATGTTTTAGTCATTCATTATGTACTTATTTTTATGTACATGAGTTCTGTCTGATGCATGTACATACACCCATGTCATGCAATGCCCACAGAGGCCAAAAGAAGGTATTAGATGCCTGGGAATTGGACTTGTAGACAGCTGTTAGTCGCCATATGGGTGCTAGGTACCAAACCTCGGTCCCCTACAAGAGCAGTTGGTGCTCTTATTCAATGAGCTATCTCTGTTGCCCCTCCCCGCGCCAAAAGGACATTTAGACAAGACACATATGGCTACTCGGGCCTATAATTTCAAGACTATGGAGGCAGAGGCAGAGGCTGCAAGGTCAAGGATAGACAGGATCGCACAGCAAGCAAGACCCTGTCTCAAAATAGAGAATACAGAGAACCAGAGAGGGTGGGGAACAACACAGAAAGATAATGAATGAGGGAAGTCCGATGATACGCCCACATACACCATCAGCAAAGCCTCAAGGCAAACTCCATTTTTACCTGTTTCTGAGAGTATGAAAAGGCTTCTTTTCCTACAGTGTTAAGAATAACATGATGCTGACCCTCTAAAATCAGCTGCTTGCTGTCTTCCACAACATATGCCTAAAAAAAAAAAGCAACCAACAAAAATGATACCTTTTTTAAATATAAACTTCAAATGTAACCATCTCAACAGCTGATGGAAAGAAAATTTGACAATTACCAATAATCTTGTGTCAGCATTTCAACTTTATTCACCCTTTCAATCCATAAGCAACATGCCCCTCCCTGAATCTGCTTGGGCTTACTGTAAAGGTCAGCTGACCTAAACATTTCATAGACAAATCCTGAAATTTTTCCTTATTTCTTTATTCTAAAAAAAAAAAAAAAAAACTTCAAAGAACTATGCTTTAACACAGACTGTGTGTACGTGTCTTTATGCTCATGTATGTATGAACACGGGGGGGGGGGGGGGACGGACACACACCAAAGGAAGCCCAGAGAGTTAAGTGTTCATTTATATAGTTTTTTTTAAAGACTTATTTTTCTTTTATGTATATAAGTGTTTTACCTGCATGCATATAAGTGCATGTGTGCAGTGCCCATGGAAGCCAAAGACGATGTCAGATCCCTTGAAACAAGTCGCAGGCAGTTGTTAGCTGCCATGTGGGTGCTGGGGACCAAACCTGGGTGTTCTGCAAGAGCAGTCAGTGCTCTTAAACCACAAAGCATCTCTCCAGATCCAATTAAAGTATTACTTACTTCTTTTTAATTTACAGTCACTTTCTTAGCTCTACACATACACTCCCATATGTACTACTCACTACCAAGCTTTACGTCACAACCCTAAACCATTCAACTTCTATTTCCAAGTCAAGGACTACATCTTGGGTTTTTCTTCTTCATGTGACCAGTAGTTCTAGTAGTGGGCATAGTTCAGGGCTTTCTTTTTAAGAAGGCCATTGTGAACTTGACAATAAGTCCAGATTATAGCATTAGGGGGCATTCAAGAGCATTTGATTTCAAGCTAATAATACATAATAATACATGACTTGTCTTTTTAACATGAAATATGTTCTGGGGCTGGAAAGATGGTTCAATGATTAAGAGCACTAACTGCTCTTGCAGAGGACCAGGGTTCAATTCCCAGCACCCACGTGGTGGCTAACAACCGTCCATGAGTCGTTCCATGGGGGTCCTTCCTCTGACCTCCTCAGGCACTGTACAACATAGGTGCACTTACAAACATGAGGCAATACACTCATACACATAAAACAAAGGTATTTTTTTAAAAATCTTCCCTAATTAACAAAAAAAAAAACTCAATCTACTTAATCAGTGTATCGTTTGAAGTTTATGTAATCAATATGGTTTTTAAAAAGTTAAAATAACAAACAAAAGGGGCAAATGAAAAAATAGATGGAACACAAATCTCACCTAAGAGTTCATGGCTGCTGGAACGTGAGTCATGGGTACTTAGAGATACAGAGTGGCTTCCTTCCTAAGAATGTCTGAAAATGCTCATGATAAAGAGACTGGTGGCATCTGTTCTACAATATCTTGAGTGACATGTAAAAACAAGGCTAACACAGAAGAAAGTCATCCATTTTAAGTCATTATGGAACTGTTAAAAGTTATGACAATTTCAATATTGAAACTGATATCCTTAAGCGGAAAAAAAATGTAAAGAGGAGCGTATCAGTTGTTCTTCTGTTTGAAAATCAAATACCTAGGGCTGGGCATGGAGGCACATGCCTTAATCCCAGCAGAGTGGGAACTCTGTACATTTGAGACCAGGAGGCTCATATACCAAGTTCCAGGTCAGCAGAACTACACAGTAAAACTCTTGTGTCCAAAAATACAACATTGGGGCTGGGCATGATGGTTCACACCTGTAGTTCCAGGAGTCATGAGGCTAAGGCAGGAGGACAAAAAAGTCAAGGCCAGCTTGTGCTACATAGAAAATGCCCTGTCTCAAAATGCAAAACCAAATAAAAGTTTAGATGTCTTTAAGTGAGGTTTACTAAAATAGTCCAGTGCACATACCTTCCATAATACGACAATGTTCAGATCCACCTCACTGCACTTCTGAATTAGTCTCACAGCATCCTCTGCTGAATGTGCAGATAGTTGATCTTGTGGTTTCTTCAATTCAGAGAATAAACTTCGATAAAAGAAATCTGCACATGGGCTTGCTGAACTTATTATCTGTTTAGAAAAAAACACTTGCCTACATAAATGTTTTTAATTAAATGTCGGTCAAAACTCAGTATGTTAAACATACAATGCCAAAATTTACAATTCTAAAACCCATATACCCCAAAATTTACTCATTACTCTTGTCTGTGTAGCTGATTACATGAGGACCATTCAAATACCTAAAAGATTTAAGTGAAATCACCCAGAACATCAGTAGAGGTCATGCAAAAATAATTAATCAAGAATCCTATGACCTTTCAAGTACAGAGGTGGCTTGAACATTAAGTTCAACGCCTGCTGTAGGCAACTTAATGAGATCATTGCAAAGTAACAGGAAAAAGAGGTTCCAACACAGTTCATATGAACCAGACTGGCTTTTTGTTTGTTTGGTTTTTGGTTTCTTGAGACACAGTCTCACTGTGTAGGCCCAGCTGTCCTGGAACTTGCTCTGTAGATCAGGCTGGCAACATCTCACAGAGATCCACCTGTCTCTGATTCCTGAGTGCGGGGATTAAAGGCATAATCCATCACATCAGCACAGAATTATATTTTAACAAGATGTCCAATGCACACTTTCTGAAAGTTTGAAAACCATCACCCTAGGTGCGTGCCTCTGACATAATTATGACCACACATCACTGCCCTAAAAACAGTACCTTCAATATCCCGTAACAGTCTTCTGTATCTAGCTTACCTAGATAGGTGTCAATAAACAAATTCGAAGACAATCATATGAGACAAAAATTCTAAAGACTCAGAACTATAGGGAAGGAAGTGAGTATTGTGCCCACTTTTCCTAAAAGAACCATTTCCCCCTGAGTAATCCTGACTTTTCTAAAACCCTAGATACTATGTTCACTTCATTTTTTCAGAAAAGGTGATGCAGTGGTTTAGTCTATGCACATGCTTGGACTGTCTTGGGGATTAAAGGCAGGCTGTAAATCTCAGTACAGTTAGGCTGTTCAGTGATGTGTTTTTAGTGAGGCTACAATTTTGTCAAAATATACAGATACCCAGAATGAAGCCTCTCAAACCCTACTGTGCATCTCTGCTTACCTGCTCATTTCCAAAGATGATATCTGCAAACGTGTAGCTTTCTGAGGACTGCACAGCAGCTAAAAACACAAGAGAACTAATGATGTCACCGCCATAAGATATTAAGTGAACCATTTTAAGTATGAAAGTAAAACGAATTTACCTTCTGTTTGTTTACACCTTACTGCCTTGAAGCAAAATTTTCCCTTCTCCCTACTGGCAAGTTTGGCATCTAGGAATAAGAGATGTTTCTCAGTTTGCAACATATGTAAAACCTACTTTATTATTCAGACCTCTTTGGCCAAACTGGAAAACAATTCATAATTATAATGACTCATTAAAAAAAATCTCTTTTATTTCAATGAAATGAATACTCATAAAGCTCCTGAAAAGGTAAATTTCAGTATCTTAAAACGTACAAGCACATGTAATTGTGTGCATGTTTCTGTATGTGGCATTCCACACAAAATCTGAAAGGTTAGTACTTGCCAGTACGGGGTCACAATCTTACCAGGAAATCATTTCCTTCCGTATTTCCCATGCCATGCCTATGACTTACACAAACAACATCTGCCACAATGTGTTTTTCCCACCACTGTGGGGTTTTTTAAATGATAAGATATAGGGTCAGCAGATGGCTCAGTGGGTAAAAATGCTTGTTACCAAGTGTGACATCCTGAGTTCAATCCTGGAACCCACATGGTAGAAGGAAAAAACTGATCTGCCCACATGTGTTGTGGAGCATGTGCATATGCACGCATGTATACATAAACAATAAAAGTAAAAAAAATTAATGCTGAAATATTTTAATGGCCACAAAAGGGTTTATGTAAGAGAGAGCGTAATTTACACTGAAGCCACAGTAAATTTTCCTGTAGTATTAATCATGCACTCTGAATATATAGATTTTCCATACTCTTTTCTGTTGTGGTTCAATGCCAGATGTCCCCCACTGGCCAGGGTGTTTGAACACATGGTCCACAGCTAGTGGTGCCGTGCTCCATGAAGGACCACTGGGGCAGGCCTAGCCCCACTTCCCATGTGCTCTATGCAAATCGCCAGCTGCCTCCTGCTCCTACCCGCATGCCTTCCCCACCAGGAAGGACTATATGCTGGTAAACTGGAAGCAACAAAAAACTTTTCCTCCTTAAGCTGCTTCCTGTCAAGTGTCTGGTAACAGCAACAAAAAAACTAATACAATTCCCAAAATAAGGGTTACTGTGATGATGCAAGGGTTTAAATATTTAAGCCTTTAAAGAAACTATAAACTCTTTTCCAGCAAAGGCCAACATCCTTTGCCAACTTCAGGCTAATCCTATGCTAGGCACATTCACTCTATGGACACAGTACTAAACTGAAAGGCAGATTCTGCAAACAGTTTGCCAGTATACAGGCAATATATGCATATTCTCTTAGGTGAATGCTATACAAAATAGAGACAGGAAAGCTACTTGGATATAGATATGGCTATAGACAGAAAAACCAACCCTGTAGTGGTAAAGATAAAGCAATCTCTATGTTCTAGTTTATACATACACTCAAAGGAAAACACACCAAAGGCAATTTTAAAAATGGAAAAGGCTGTATCAAAATAGGAATAATCTAAAGAAAGCACACTTTATAGCTTAAGAAGTTAACTAAGGAAAGCACCAATAATTTATATTCTGGTAGCATTCTCAAAAATCAAGCAGTGAAGATATCAGAATTTAGAAGAGGAGTGAAGCACTGACCTTTGTTTTCAGAGATATTTACAGATTTCTGCAGCTTCCAATGCCTGCTGCCACTAGACACCTGCACTATATGAAACTCCTTAACCCCGGCCTCACTCTGTCCAAAAGACACACAAAAGTGCAGGGTTAAAGAGCACTAAATTAAAATATTCCAATGAGGACAAAATTCAGATGTATCAAAGGTAACCACAATAACATCAGATGGAATTTACATTTGAAATAACATAATAATATGCATTTTAGAAAGCTACTAAAATCCCTAACATCTTTAAAACAGAGATTTTAACCAAGAAAAATTAACTATAAAATAGACCCAGTAGTAAAATGTGGTATTTTTAGAACTGACAATGCTACTGGCAGTATTTAGTAAACTTCAGTTACTGGTTAGCCAGGTATGGGAGCTCAAACCTGCACCAGCACTTAGGAAGCTGAAGCACAATGATCCCTGTGATTTCCAAACCTACCTAGTTACAGAATGAAAGCCTGTCCTGAGAGAAAAGATTTGTGCAAAGATTTAAAAAGATTTTAAATCAAGACTATGACACATTCTAGGCTGGGGTTACAGCTCCAGTTAGTAGAATGCTTGTCCAGCATATACGCGCCCTAGCACTACGAACCAGACACGGTAGCACATGCCTGCAATCCCAGTACTCAGAAGGCAGAAACAGTAGAATCACGAGTTCAAGGTCATACTCGGCTACATATGGAGTTTCAGGCCAGGCTGGGTTACTTGAATTACTATCTCCAAAAAAAAAAAGGTTATGACACTTTCTTTTTACTTCTTTTTAACTTTCTGAAAATATCCCATTTTCATTTAGATGAAAAAGCAAGCATCTAGTTGGGCACAGTGATACACACGTATGATCCAAGTACTCAGAAGGCTGAGAATTTTACAGTTGACCTAGGCTATTATATAGTAAGACCCTTTTAAAAAAACAAATGGAAGGCTGGAGAGATGACAAGGCTAAAGAGATGGCTCAGTAGTTAGCACCACTGACTGCTCCTGCTGGGTTCGGCTCCCAGCACGCACATAACAGCTAACAATTGCCCTATGCTCCAGTTCTAGGGTACACATACAAACATGCAGGCAACATACTCATACACATAAAAAAATATAAAATTTAAAATAAAAATATAAAAATAAAAACAAAGGAATCAAAGAGAAAAAACCAAGCAACAACCAAAAAACTCACTTAACAAAACCTCAATGCACAATTCATATGGAGTTACTTAAATTGCACATGTATTTTTGTTTGTTTTTGTAACCCCAACTGGCACAGAACTCAATATGAAGACCAAAAGGATGGCCTTAATCTCACAGAGATCCAAATGCCTGTTTCCCCCAAGTATTGGGATTAAAGATGTGTGCCACCATGCCCAGCATTTCACACAACTTTTATTTTCATAAAGTAGAGCTAATCTGACTTTTGCGATTATTAAAAAATTCTTACCCAAATAATTAATGTATTCTCTTGAAAATTGCCAAGACATCAGTAGAATAATTCTAAATAGTCTTTTAAAATTTTCTTCACAACCTTATAAAGCTAAAAGCAAAAAACTATTACGGAACTAATAAACATTTCAAGTATCAGGACCAGATCCATGGGAGGTTTCTGTAAAGTTTGTGATCACTCTTTTTAAACCTATGATATGCAAAAACCAACATGAACTATAAAATAAGCAATATCAAACACAAAATGCATGCAAATTTAAAGGTCACTGCGTTCCTGAGTTTAAGGCAAAGAAAGCACCTGGTTCAACTCTGCTCATGCTATAAGTCAGGAGTTTGGGGGAAACTAAATGCCCAAGGACAGGACTTGACCCAACACTAAAACTACACCTAGGTTTACACTGTGCTAATTAACTGAGAACCTGCTTCTCAAAACCAGTAAGACGGCAAACAATTTTAGTAACTAAAGAGCACTGCAAATGACAAGGATTTTGAAACGTGAATTTTGGTGACCTCTCCTAATTTATTTTGACAACTTGAACTATAGTGATCAGAATATCCCCTTTTGAAAACAAGCTCTCACTAATTCTTACCTATATAATTCTAGACTAATATCAGAGTTAGCAACTGAATTCTAACATGAACAGATCCAACATAACACTCAAATTCTAACCAATTCACCTTCACACTTCTAAATCCTAGCTACAGCAGTTAAATACTAATAAAAATGATTACTGTAGGAACTTGACAAGCTTGTACAAAATGTTTCCATATGATTCACATGAGCACCTCTAAAGTAAACATTTCTAAATATATTTTCAAACAAAATTCGGCTTTAACATAACTCACAGTGTTGGTATTTTCCACGTCCACGAAGACTAGCACATTGCCTCCCCTGCCTTCTTCATCTCCAAGTGAGTTGCTTCTGCAGACAGTAGCTCGTACATTCAAAGACCGGCTAGTACAAATAACTGCAGTGTGTCTTAATATTCTGTGTCTGAAGTAAAAATACACGCAAATTGAGCCTAAGGGTTTATCTCTGTTATAAATCTCTAATTCTAAATAAAGATGAGAAACATAACTCTCAGGATCACAGTTAACTCTAGAAAGACACAGAACACAATAAAGTAAAATATACAGTTAAGAGTAATTTCAGTCCAGTCTGGAAGGAAACCAGCGTTTCTAGTGATAGCTGTGTTGTGTTGTGTCCTCCTCCCCATCAATCAAACTCATCCCTGTCATGGTGAAAATATCGTTTGTGGAGCAATAATTACATCTTTCCTCTTGAAAGTGGTCCCATAATTGTAATTATACTTGTGAGTATCAAGTAAAGTTCCAACTTTTAACTCAGCATTCAAAGCTTTTTATTTCAAATTTTAAAGTTCTTGGTTTTTTTTTTTTTTGAGCCAAAGTAGCCTTTAGTGCCTGATCCTCAGGCCTTCACCTCCTGGGTGTTGGGATTACAGGCATGTGTTATCGAACCTACCTACTTCTTTCATACCAAGCTTGTACTGTGGTTGAACAAAGTATTCAATCCATATTCTCTAACCTATGAATCTTTGTTCGTAGATATTGCTACTCATAGGAATACCAAAATCCTATCCACTTGGTGTCTACAACTGATCTGCAAAGCTCAGTTCACTAAGACCACAGCATGGGACGCTTCTTTGGCCAGAGTGCTCCTTTTTTCTCCCACCCTAAGGAGAATTATTAACATTACAAGATCTCAGATGTGCTGCTACTTCAAGTATTTTCCCCCTTTTTGTCCTCACAGTAAATTTTACAGAATATTTACATATTTCATTGAATAAAACAAATGCAAAAAAAAATTCCTACACAATTCAGTAAAAATGATAGTGGCGACATCACAAAAAAATTCTTCTGTGCAATATGTAAGCCCAAGGTTCTACGAGACAGTTAGGCTTTATTTCTTAACTAATTAGTCATTATAACACCCATTATAACATATTTTTGCTTTCATACATTCTAGAAGAGTCTAGGGAAAAGAACCAAGCCATTTTCTTATTAAAGGAGGGTCATGAGTCAGGTGTTGTGATGCACACTTTTAGTACCAGCACATGGGAGGCAAAAGGCAGGCTGAGCTCTGTGAGATGGAGGCCAAACTGGTTTACACAGCCAGCTGGAGCTATAGGACAACCTGCCTCAAAAAGAACCAAACCCAAAATCAAAACCAAACCAAAACAACAACAACAAAAAAGGATGGCTATAGGGTGGTAACATATATGCTAATGGTACAGTACTTAAGTTATATCAAATCATCATTAAGTTTATAGATAAAAGCAACTAAAATTTTAGGGTTTTTTTTTTTTTTAAGTTTTCAGGTAGTTAATTTTTTCCATTCCTAGCTATCTAGAATTCAGTTATAATTAGAAGTCTAGATATAAACATCATGCAATTTGTAAGATATTTCTTAGTAATGATGCATATCAACAAATGTCAAACTGATTCAAGTATGTGCATCTATTAAAGACAGATCTTAAATTTTAAGTTTTAGGATACCTACCTTATCTTAGGCTGCTTTTTAACACTTTCATAGTAAAACAGAAAGTTAATTTCATGGACGCCCTCTTCATCCGGCCCCCGTAACCACATGGGAAGCTGGACAGATGCTCCAGGGAGAAGCACAGAGTCAGGAAGGGGAACAGGAATCGCCTCTGGTTGCCGCCCCACGCCAATACCAAAGTCCACCGAAGATGCAGATGACAGGAGTGCCCCACCCCCAGAGAAAAAGTCTGTCACAACCGTCTTGTAGGCGCTGCAGTTCTCAGAGGCTGAAGGGCTGAGTGGCGTGAGAGCAGCAGTATTGCCCCCAAGAGTGAAGAACTCTGGACGTTTAGACACAACCTTCAGCCCCGTCAGAGGACATTTGCTGACATTGACAAATTCTACATAGGCTTTTCGGATCTCTCCACAGAGGAGCCCTGTAGGAAAATGTATAAAGAACACCTGCATTGGAGGGAAAAAATATTATTTTACTGTTAAAAATTCTGAACTTCTGACATGTAATAGTGTTTAAGACATTGTATTTCTTTCGTAAAGGTTTACAAGTTATTTTGTAATTCTGGTATCTCTTTGAACAGATGACAATCAACAACTCTATTTCAGAAAACACAATGAAACAAAGAATCCAATGTTATTTTGTCCCTCAGATTTTGAGTTTTGAATTAAAAATTTCAGTAACAAGACAACTAAAATGTTTCAAAACCTGCACAGCTTTGTCGATTGCGGACAAGTTATAAGCCATTTAACATGGCTATGTGAATTACATAAAAATCAGTCTCACAGCCCTTCTTCTCATTCTCAATTTAAAAAGCAGCTTAACTGCATCAGTAAGATGAAAAGCAAAGACATACCACAGGAAATTCGAAGAAAACCAAACTGGAAACAGTGGTGACACATCAATACAATTTAACACAGAAAAGACAAAGTGAAACTACTAGAAAACCCATACCAGCACTCACACAAAAGGTCTCTGGTCCTAGCCCCAATCCTATATAGTGCAGAGATGTTTTGTTCTCTACAGGCCTTTTTGTTCAACAATTAAACATCAGTAGTCACTACATAAAAAAAGAAATCCTCTGCTATTAAACACCCTGTTTAAAAAGAATTGCATCCACAACAATTTTTAAATCACAGCTTTAAATTTTCTTTTTAAACCTATGATATGCAAAAACCAACATGAACTATAAAATAAGCAATATCAAACACAAGATGCATGTAAATTTAAAGGTCACTGCGTTCCAGAGTTTAAGGCAAAGAAAGCACCTGGTTCAACTCTGCTCATGCTGTAAGTCAGGAGTTTGGGGGAAACTAAATGCCCAAGGACAGGACTTGGCCCAACACTAAAACTACACCTAGGTTTACACTGTACTAATTAACTGAGAACCTGCTTCTCAAAACCAGTAAGACGGCAAACAATTTTAGTAACTAAAGAGCACTGCAAATGACAAGGATTTTGAAACGTGAATTTTGGTGACCTCTCCTAATTTATTTTGACAACTTGAACTATAGTGATCAGAATATCCCCTTTTGAAAACAAGCTCTCACTAATTCTTACCTATATAATTCTAGACTAATATCAGAGTTAGCAACTGAATTCTAACATGAACAGATCCAACATAACACTCAAATTCTAATTCATTTCAACTCACCTTCATACTTCTAAATCCTAGCTACAGCAGTTAAATACTAATAAAAATGATTACTGTAGGAACTTGACAAGCTTGTACCAAAGTATAAAAAGTTGGGGGCTGGAGGGATGGCTTAGTGAATAAGAGCACTGGTTATTTTTGCTGAAGACCCAGCCCCCACATGGGGGCTAACATCCATCTCTAACTCCAGTTCCAAGGGATCTGCCCTCTTCTGTCCTCCTCAGGTACTGCATGACCCAGGTACACTTACACACATGAAGGTCTTCCACTCACATAAAATAAAAGTTAAAAGGTTATGAGAGATTGGCTTGCTACATTAAAAATCATGACAATAAGGAAATGTCACCGAATAAAACAGGTAGCAAACAAAACAGTCAGGTGTGGTAGAGTATGTCATTAATCCCAGCAATTAGACAGAAACAGGTAGATCTGAGTTTGGGGCCAACATGGTCTACATAGTAAGTTCCAGGCCAGCTAGGATACATAATAAGATCCTATCTCAAAAAAGAAAAAAAATATCAGTAAATAGAAAATGGCATAAGAACTGCTCAAATCTTACTAATAATACTGGGACGAGAAACAAGGTTTAATCTTATCCACTTGACATTCAGAAGAAACATCCTTTAAACGTAGAAAACACAGATATGACAAGCAGGATGGCTCATGCCTATAATCCCAGCATCAGAAAAGAGAAGTGGGATGAGCACAGGTCCCTAGACAGCCTAGCTACACAGTGAGACTGACTCCAAATACCAGAAAGAGCCTGGTAAAATAGCTTAGCTCATAAAGGCACTCAACTGCTGAAGCTCTAGGTTTGATCCCCAAAGCCACGTGGGCAGTGAGAACCTCTTTCAGTAACTGTCCTGACCTCACATGTGCTCTAGCATGGCATCCATACACACACACAAAATAAAGGAACAAAATTTTAAAAACAAACCACTATTAAAAAGACCAATAGTGTCTTTTCGAGTTCCAGGCCAGCCAATGCTACAGAGTGAGACTTTGTCTCAAACCCTCACCCACAAAATATTAACTAAGACCAAAGCTGGCTCAATGAAGAAGTAAAAGCCTAGCACATGAGGCCTCCTTGGGTTTGAGTCCCACTACCACAAGATGTTAATTAACCTAAACTCTGAAAGATCTGACTAGAAAGAGCCAGTAAATATAGAACATAAAAACGACAACAAAAAAAGTCTAAAGACTTTAGAGAAAGTTAAAAACCTCAACCTGGAGAAAGACACCAAATCAAAGTTAAAGCATGCATAAAACAGCTATCAAGAAGAAATCTGAACTTTTAGGGTACTCTGGCCTGAATGCAGCATAGTTAAGCAAGCATTAAACCTGAGCAGAATGCATTCAGCTCGACAATTGTATCTCCTTAACACATCCGAGCACCCCCCCCCACCACCACCAGTGCTCATTTGTGTGATGTGATTTAATTTACAATGAATAAAACTATACATAAGTGTGTAAAGCCGAAAAGCATCCAACAGCAATATGGAGTCACATCACTGGCACCTTTAGGAGATAGGTGCTTCTAGGCACTCACATGTGTTAATCTCCCTGCTGGGGAAATCTGAACAAAAGCTCCTGCCAGGGTCATTTCCCACATGTGTATGATACACCCTTCCTCTGGGATGCTCTCTTGTTGTGCCACATTTCCCTTCCAGAAACTTGCAATGTGAAATGGTACAAACACAAGGCGCTGACAAATTATGGTCACAGCAGAAGCAATTCTTAAAGAAGTCCTTCTAAAGTCTTTGCAGCTGCCCAGATCTTCCCCTTTTCTGAGACTTGTTCCTCATAACTTGGTTGCCCTAAGCTAGCCCAATGGCTATGAACCAAATAACAAATTTATTTTTCTGGTTGCACTTCCTAACACCTTTTGCAACTAGAAGACTTTTACCCCATACTCTACAACCCGATAAGGTGGGTACGAGCCTGAATGGAATATTTTAGTTCAAAGTTTGTTAAGAGCACACACACAACACAATAGCAGGTCTTACTATGGCATCTGTCGACTCTCGTCCACCCATCTTCTCCCCATGCCCGTCCCTTCCTTGTCCCCCATAGCTGTCTTTCAGTTCTCATGTCTCATCTGTCCTAACTCTCTCCTCCTCCTTCAATACATTTCTCCCTCTCACGGTTTCCTCACTAGTTCATAATCTAGATCCGCTCACCCCACTCATACACATACATGCAGACATCGTAAGCTATTTTTGTCTCAGTCAAGGTTGAATCACCTACTATAACATTTTCCAGACTCGTTTGTTTTCCGAGTGCTCAGTGTCAGCAATCTCCATCTGGACATGCCAAGTAGAGAGCCCGAGATACTGTGAGAAGGGAAATACCTCCAACAGCGGCATCTCCTCGGTGACTACGGGATCTAAACGCCGGTCAAGCCCATATTTAATAGACATCTTCTCTTCTTTTGTGTTGTTAAGTCGAGGACCTTGAATTTCTAAATCCTGTCTCCCTCTGACTGACATACTCAAGGAATATTTTCCTGAAATGAAAGGAATTGATACCTTAAAATAATATGGTAGGTGAAATACAGACTTCACTTGAAGGTACGAATACTATAAATTTCAGATAAATGCTAGAAAAACTCTAATCAACTCATGTTCGATGTCCTCCACAGTGTGCTGCTCAATGTCTCATCTTGCTTTGGATTTACTTGTGTTCCATAAAGCCTACTCATAACTGAGGGCAAGTCTTTTTAAGACCTTTCTGTAAACCATAATGCTTAAGACAACCAAAGAGAACCCTCAAAATGGTTGTCCTGGACCCAGCATTGGTGTGGGACATGAGAAGATGTGTTTAAAAATTTTTGTAGCAGAGAATAGGCCAACTTTTCACTTTTATGCATATTAAATATAACAATAATCTGAAGATGTATGAATAATTGTATCTTCTCAAAAGA
The DNA here is from genome assembly GCA_035773235.1 of Eospalax fontanierii. Taxonomy (NCBI): domain Eukaryota; kingdom Metazoa; phylum Chordata; class Mammalia; order Rodentia; family Spalacidae; genus Eospalax; species Eospalax fontanierii. The sequence continues at coordinate 69,745,956 of CM069538.1, forward strand.
CTGAACAATGACAACTAAACATAATACAGACAGTATAAACTTATTTAACAACCATGTGAGGTTTTCCAAAAGGCTTGTGAAGTACTTGCATATGTGGGAAAAAAAAAAAAGGGTAGGGCATACCACTCCACCTTCCGCAGGCTAGTCAGAGCCTTGGTTACTGTGTATCTACACTTCATTTGTCTCGGATCTCTCCTTATTAGTTTTCAGCATAGAAATAACCTACATTAAACATCATGAAAACTTTGCTTACAAAATGGGACTTACTTTAATAGTTAATTCATGATCACTACCATATGATAATATAAGTTGTGCTGTTTAATGCATATATTGGTACTCTAACAGCTATCTTTTAAGGGCTACCATAACTCTGTGGTAAAATAAATAGCAGTACCAATCCCTAATCCCTAACACTCTAACCCCGAACCTGAACCAGGGATGAAATAGCTTCAAAAAAATTCTCAATACCCACATATCATGCTTTAAAAATGCAATAAATTAGCAGGATTATCTACAGATTAACCTTGTCTAGCACTTGTCAGACAGGAAATGGAAATATAACTCTAAAAGGCAGATGATCATACTCCATTTTTATGCAAAATTCTTGTTTATGATTTTTAATTCATATTATTCTACTTCGATCAATTTTATATTAAATTATCTTACAAGAGAAGTAACTGAAAGTTAAAGAAGAAAACAAATTTTCCAAGTGTTTCAAATTTCCCAATAAGTAGGGGTTTTTTTGTTTTGTTTTGTTTTGTCTTTTTGAGACAGGGTCCCTCTGTAGCCCCAAGACCAAGTTGGCCTTGAACTCACAGAGATTTGATTGCCTCTGCCTCCCAAGCACTAAGATTAAAGGTGTGCACCACTAAGACCAGCCCTATTAATCAGCTTTTTATAAATCAAAATTCACACCTATCAATGGCCAGTCAATTTTGTTATAAGACATGTCTACCAAAATAAAGAACTAGAGAACTAGAGAGTTTCAACTTTGGCACCCTTTCAACTTAAACTCAAGCAACTATGGAGTAATTAAAAGATAACATTAGATCTTGAAGAGTTCCTTGAATTAAAAAAAGATGAACAAATAAACCATATCTAAATATGTGCATCTTGTAGTTTTCTTCAAAGTTTGTGACAGATACTGTTTAAAGCAGCAGAAGCATCTGCTTAAAACCAACGTTCACATTGACTTTCCCTGTGGCTGGCTTTCATTCTTTACCATACTGGAGACTGAGCCTGGGAGCTCACTCTAGGTCAGCACCTATCACTGAGCTACTTCAATAGCCAAATTTTACTTATATTTTGAGGAAGTTTCTTGCTAAATGGCTCAAGCTGTCCTTGAACTTGCAATCCTCTTGTCACAGCCTCTCAAGTGGCTGGGAATACAAGCACATACTGACATAGACAGCTTCAAGTACTATTTTATAAAAATGTACTGTTTTATAAAAAACAAAATACTTAAAAATAAAATAAGGTGGTTTTTGTGCTGACAGAAGGTATTTCAATAAATAAAATTTAGTTAGAATTCACTAAACTGGGATCAGTACCAAAAATCTATGAAGTAAAACGTAAGAGTTCTCAAAACAAAACAAAAAAAATGATAAGAAAACAAATGATTTACTTTTGCATCTGTGCTGGAGGTTAAAATAATATACATTCCACATGCTTATCCCTGCTTAGATGTGGTTGCCTAGCAGGTGCATCCAACCTGCAGCCCATGGACCATGTGCAGTTAAAGGCAAAAATGAATGTTTCCAAGCACAAAATCATAAACATAAAGTATTAGGACATTTTGTTTTTCACAATATTTTTTGTTGCTTAATTGCACAGTACTCAAACATGAACTTCTGTGGACAACAGCATCACAGTGCAATGTCAAAAGGTTGGACACACCTGAAAGGTACATTAGACCTACTTAGAAAAGACTTCTCTTCATTCGTCATATTCTATGGAATGACTTAACATCACTTTCTGTTTGTTTAGCAATTTTATGTCTTTACCTGTGTGACATCCAGGAAGAGCAGCAATACCATCTGTCACGGAGCCCTGAACAGTGCCAAGATTATAGACAACTCCCAGAATACGCAGCTCCCCTATGTGATGGGGAAAGAGCTTTAGTCTCGCCTGTGGAAATATTTAAGCACTCTTATTATATTTTCATAGTATTTTAAATAGCACAATACCTAAATTCTGTAATGTTGCAGAATTTAACTCATGACCTAAACTTTTAAAATGCCAATTTTTCTTCTTGAAAAGCATCTTTCCTAAAAGAAAATCTGTAAATTCAACGACTATAGGGTTGGGTCTTAAAAAATACTTTTTTTGTAATACTCAGGTTCAAACCCAGGGCTTTGCACATGCTAGGCAAATGCTCTACCACTGAGTTACAACCCCAACCCCAAAACAAGGCTTTTAATTGAAAAATGGCATTTAGCATATTAATACCAGCAAAAGAGTGATGATTAAGTTTCGAACAGCCTTCTAAGAAAATTTCCTACCAATTTCTTCTGAGCAATTTCAGTTTCCTAGTCTTCCAAATTTTAGTTCTTTAAAAAAGAATATATAGCATTCAATAAATTAAGTTGATTTTTAATTTGTTTTCAGCTCACATTTAGAAAGGCAAAGGACAGAAACATGATTAAAACAATTACCACTTTAGATTCTTCACTATTGATTAGGAATTCTGAAATAACTTCAGTTCCAATCATTTCAGGTTCACCTGTAATCTAAAGAACAAGTTTTTAAAAATACATACTAATGAGTAAAATATCAGATGAGTAACATCTTATACACCAATACTCCAGTAATAACACTAACTAAAGTTAGCAGTTCTCATACTTGCTAAGCTCTGTGCAATATGTCTATTTCCACACCTGCGGCAGAACCACGCTAAGCAGGCACATGATGTATATTTCTATATGTCCAACTCAACTCATGAGTGAATGATCTAATCAAAGACGAAGTCACAAGAGAACAAAACTACTCCAAGAGAAAAAAAAGTTCAGCTGTCCACAGTAAACAATGGCCAAAATTGTGGTTTAAAATTATGGTAAGAATACATTTCTCCATTTTTCACTCCAACCGGCCCTTTTCATTCTAAATTGGCCAATTATACTTCAAACAGGTAGTGGCAGTCACAGAGAGCTGCAGAGAAGCCAGGTGAATGAGAGCAGTGGGAAAGACAGATGCACATCCTCTTACCAACAGCAATGAAGAGAAAATGTCTGCTCAAACAGCAAAGCAGAACCGGCTCTCATGGGACATAAATTTGATTTTCATTAACATTATTTTACTTCTACCATTAAAAGAGCTATCTGATATAAAAAAAAGAAAACAAAAAACAAAAAAACTGAACCTCCCTAAACTTCAACATTTTAGTCCATCACCAGAAGACACTCAGAGCTAAGTAGAAGGAGAATGAAGTCAAGGCTAGCCTGGGCTACATTGTGAGTCCTTGTCTGAAAAAGAAAAACAAACAGCACACACACACAGGGTGGAAAGATATCCAGAGTTTGAAATTCATAGGAAGAAGTGCTTTTTAGTTTTTTGAGAAAGGGTCTCCCTGTAGCCCCAGCTGGCTTGGAACTTGCTATACAAACTAGGCGGCCTCCATGTCAGAGATCCACCTGCCTCTACTTCCCAAGTGCCAGGATTAAAGTAGTACGTCACTACACAAACCTAGTATTTTAAAATATTTTATTATTTTTATTTTATGTGTATGAGTGTTTTACTGGCATGTAAGTGCACCATATGTAAGCAATGCCCTCAAAGGCCAGAAGAGGGCATCAAATCCCCTGGAACTGGAATTACAGTTGTGAGCCACCATGTGTGTTCTGAGAATTGAACCCTGTTCTCCAGAAAAACAGCAACTACTCTTAACCATCTCCAACCTCAGCTACTATTTATTTTAAAAGCACTAAAAATTGTCATTACAACTTTTCTAAGCCTCCTTTAGAATCTAACATACCAAACAAGTTACAATATCTTAAAAGATCTTCTTTTTAAAAAAAGGAAACAAAACCTTTCAATTTCCATGAGTCCATACTCTTCTAATAATGACATGAAATTAATGGAGTTAACCAGAAAGAAGTTGTATGAGGTAATCTCTTTTAAAAATCAAAAGAAAAATAATTTAAAGTTTAAAATCAGTGCAGACATCTTCCAAGTTCTCCCTTCACAAATCAATACCAAAATGTTGAGTTGTTTCTCAGTTCTAAAATAAGTTTCACTACATTATTTAAACATACAGCAAGGTAGTATGAAGAAGTAAAAATTGTAAAACAGATACCAGAAAATAACCTAATGAGAGAGTGAAATATAAAATTTTTATGCTCAAGTTACTTATTATAATTCACTAGAGTAGCAAAAATTATGTGTCATACCTGCTTTAAAAATAGCTATTCTGGGTCTAGAGAAATGACTCAGCAGTTAAGAACACTTGCTCTTTTTCCAGGAGACCCAGGTTCAATTCCCAGCACCCACATAATGTCTAACAACTATCCATAATTCTAATTCCAGGGGATCTGACACTTCTGGCTTCTGCAGGCATTGCATGTGTGTGGTACAGTGATACACATGCAGTCAAAAGACTCGGATACATAAAAGTAATATATAAAATATTTTTTTGCAAATAACTATCCTACACTGACCAGAGCCTGAGCATACTTTCTCTGAAGCTCCCCTTTCCTGCCCATGTGCTCACTTGTCTGCCATGTGGCTGACATCTATGCCTAACTCAAATGGCATGGTTCTCATAGCTCTGTGGATAAGAGTACCAGCCAAACAAGCCTGATACCCTGAGTTCAGATTCCCAGAATCCACGTACAAGCCTGATTCCACAGTATACATCTGAATTCCAGCACCCCTACCTATGGCAATACAGGAGGCAGAGACAGGAAGCTCCCAGCCAGTTAGCCTGGAGGACAGCAGAAACAAGAGACCTGCCTTAAAGTGGAAAGCAGTAATTAACTCCTGAAACTATCCCCATGTCACCTGCATGCATGTATTCATATACCACACACATACACACAGCGATCCTAAACCAGCAATGGCTCATACCTACAATCTCAGCAATTGGGAGGATGAGACAGAAAGACCACAAGTTTGCAGCCATTGAGTTCCAGGCAGCCTGAGTTATATACTATAATCTCATTTCAAAAAAGAAAACAAAACAAAAACAACACAATTTAAGTAAGTAAAGATAAAATAACAGATAAAATATAAGGCAAATAAGACAAATATCTATGAAGGTTGTGAAGAAACAATCCACTACACGAGAAATAACAGGAATTTCAACTTAACTAGAAGTCAGTCCAGTGGAAAATAAAAGCATTCTCACCTATCAATTGTCCATCACTTCGAATATATAATGGTCCTATGTGCTGATGGTGACACTTGTTAAAATGGCTTTTTGTGAAGCAAGGGATTAAAATATTTACTCCTTAATATCTTTTATTTCATGCCTAGAATCTTTCCTGCAGAAATAACCTTATGGCTAAAAGGCTATGCACAAAAATAATCACCATAGGACATGGAGATATAGCTTGCCTACCATGCATGAAGCCATGGCTGTGACCCAAAACTCAATCAAAATTTAAAAATTCATTGCAGAATTATTGTGATAGTAAATACAGAAACATACCAACCAACTGGTAACGACAGTAAAATAGTTTATGACTCTCTATATGACAGACTACATAAAAATGAAGTATTAGACATTTTAATACTAGAAAACACAAACTAAACAGGGTTTAAAAAAAAATAAAAACAGTAGCATGCACAGAAGGTGATCTACAAATGCTTGCAAAACATCCACACAAAAAGATACATAGCAAAATGGTATGTGGTTATTTCTAAATAATTGCAAGATGCCTTTTCTTTTATGCCTCATTTTTCTGTAATATCAAATTTCAAAAGTTAAGGACATGTGAATTTTATAACTAAGGAAAAGTAAGAGGTAAAAATGAGTAAGTACAGTTTATTAAACAGAAGCAAAAATGTCAGTACAACACTTGTTAGGCTATAACTGAAATATGCTTATCACAAATACCTTTTAATAACTTACCAGTTCTTTAACTTGTTCAACATCTTTTCCACTGACATGTTTAGGCTGAAACTTCCAGAGTAACGACAAATCAGACAGCAAAAGTGGAACTTTCAAAGGATTTCTGAAAGCCACTTCCACTGTAATGGGTTCTACAAAAGAAAAAGGTCCACATTTAGTAACATTAATAACCCTTACAACTCACCCTAAGCATTGAAACTCTAAACACCTTGCTTTCACAGTTCTGCATTTCTGCTTAGCCTGTCCTTCCTTTATCATCCTATAAGCCTATTTATAGGCCAGGTATAGTTGTGTATACCTTTAGTCCTAGCACTGGGGAGTCAGAGGCAGGTAGATCTCTGTGAGTTCAAGGCCAGTCTGGACTACATAGCAAGTTCCAGGAAAGACAGGGCAGAGGAGTGAGACACTGTTTCAAAAACTACTAAAGAAAAAGTCTATGTAGAACTGGGTTTGAAAATTACTCTTCCCCAATGTCTCTGTAGTAGAGAATACCACTCAGTATTCCAGTCTCAAACAGCATAGGTGGCTATTGGCCTTCTGTTTGGCCTTGGAATGCAGTTCAGTAGATGAGGTATCTTTGCATCCCTAATCTTCATCAGCATGTGGCACACAACAAATTATCTTGAATCTGCTGTAAGTAAAAAAGTACAGAGCCATGAATAAAGATTCAAGTATAACACCTTCCACAACAGCAAGTGGAGATCTGGAGTTATCCGAGTAACGGTTCAAACAGTACTGTGTGGGATGGAAATTGGATGGAATTGTTCCTCCGTTGGCCATAGCCACAGCGTGCTCCTCAAGTTCCCGCCACTGCTGAGAGGATTCAGAGTCATACTCTTGGTCGAGGCTTATGTGAGTAGCGGCTTGCTTTTCACCTTTAAAAAATATATATATGTATATTTTAAATAAGAACCCAAATAATCAAATAGTATGCATATATTTATATGTACTCTACTCAATCTAAGTCTCTGGTCAACAAAATAGCCTTTTGTTAAACCCAGCCTAATGGAGCTTTGCCTATAATAATCATAATCTTTTCTTCTTGATTGAAATAATGTTACTGTCCCTAACTTCCACAACTTTTACATGAAGTATTTTAACATACAGAAAAGGCATGAAACAAATTATCTGTACACAGAAAAACTTTGTTACTTGAGACAATGTCTCATGTAGCTACAGCTAGTCTTGAATTCCTTATGTAACTAGAGGATGAACTTAAAATTCTTCATCTTTCTGCCTCCAGCTCCCAGTGCTTGGTTTAAGAGGCTACCAAGTTTGGTTTAAAACCACACCTGGCTTTATCTTGAATTTTTTAATTTATATTTATTTATTGGTGAGAGGCTGCATACTTGACACACAAGTGGAGGTCAGAGAACAACTCGCAGAGTTGGTTCAGAGGACAACTTCCAAGAGTTGGTTCTCCCCTACCATGTGGGGCCCTGGAGAATGAAGTCAGACTCTAAGGCTTGGTAGCAAGCACCCTAACCTGCTGAGCCACCTAACCAGTCCCAAAAGTTAAAACAACTTTTGACACATGATTCTGAGTATTTTTTCAAAAAGAACATTACAAAGTTAATGTCCTCATGGCAAATCTCCCAATCCTATCATCTATCATCTTCCTGGCCCCCAACTGGACATGTCATTTCTGGAGCTTAAACTCTATCACTCTCACCCATGCCTACATTTTTTTGGGTTGTTGTTAAATTTCATAGACAATACATGGAACTGGTTTCTGTATTTCAAATATGAAGAGCAGATGCATTTCCCCCTGAATATTATACTCCATTCTCCAAAGTGGAACATGTATAATCAGTTTACTCATGCTTTGCGGTATACATCCATTCTGTGCCTGTACCAAAATCTTTCTTCCATTAGAAACAATTCTGCTATGAAACTGAAGTTTTCTTCACAGTGAGTTAGATTTCAAGGAGAAACATACTAAGCTCAAATGTAAGACGATTTATACTGAAAAAGTTTAGCTTTGCATGTATTTGGACTTTTGATCCAATAATGCCCTTTCAGGACTTAACTGTAAGGAAATAATCCTGTATTTAAAAGGGCGTAGGGATACAGCTCTGCTAATAGGGTGCTGCTTAGCACATACAAAGCCCTGGGTTCAAGCCTCAAACCTACATAAAACTGAGCATGGTGTCACACAACCTGAGACAGAAGGATGAGCTCAAGGACATCCTCAGCTACACAGTGAGTTTAAGGCCAGTTTGGGCTTCATGATACTTTGTCCTAAAATGATTTTTAATGTTTAATTTAAAAAAATATTTCAGGGCTGGAGAGATGGCTCAGATGTTAAGAGCATTGGCTGCTCTGGCAGAAGATGTGGGTTTGGTTCCCACACCTACATGGCAGCTAATAACCATCCATAATTCCAATTCCAGAGGACCTCGTACCTTCTTGTGGCCTCTGCAGGCTTTGCATGATATGGGTACACTTATATACATGCAGGCAATAAAATTAAATGCACATTAAAAAAAAAAGTTAAAGATCTAAGCTGGATGTAGTGGTGCTTACCTATTATCCCAGCACTTCGCATACAGAGGCAGAAAAACTGCACCAAGTTCAAAGCCAGCCTGGTCAATTCAGAGTTCCAGGCTAGCCAGGGCTATATCAAGAAACTTTTTCTCAGAGAAAATTTATTTAAAAACTAAATTTTATGCATGTTCACACTATTATTTACAGAAGCAAAAAGCTAGAAACGGTGAAGCACTTTGTACACTGAGTCACCAACAGTGCAGGTGCGTGCCAAGGCCACACAACAGGAGCACTCTTCCCACTGGGAGCTAAGACACTGTAATGAGTCACAACTTGGGTTTAGGTTCTTTTCAGTGCCATGTTGGAAGAACACTGAAGCAGGGGTTACACTCAGATGATGATCAGATAAAAGGTAAAGCAGCATACAGTTAGTTTCAAATACTCAACCACAAATCAACGGAGGAAGAACACGGCAAAGAAACAGTCATTAGGTAACTACGCCAAATGAAAATTTACTAACCATCTGCTGGTCGTCTGTCATGGCCAAAGAAAACCCGTGTTGCTGAACTGTTAATATACGGTAAGGGAAGCTGTGGTAAAGGGCCGTCTGGTGACAGCTGACTTACATTCTGGGAGAAATGTAAAAGAAGAAAACAAAGAAAAAGAATACTTTAAGAAAACTTTTCTTTACGTATGTTTCTCTAATTTTTAATATACAAGGTATTAAAAATGTGATGCAAGATTATTAAGACATACAAGTACTAGCTTGTATTTCAAGAGTGATAAAATTTTATAACTGAGAACTTAAGATACTTATTCTGCCTCAAGAGAATCTTCCTAGCCAGACCTGGTGGCACAGACCTATAAATGGCCAGGTACTCAGGAGCCAGAGACAGTACAAAGTCAGCCTTGGCCCCACAGCAAATTCAAGGTCAGCCTGAGCAACTTAGAAAGATGCTATGTTCAGGCAGAGTAAGATCAAGGAATGTAGCTCAGTGGTAGTGTTTCTTTAGCATGTACATGGACTTCATTTCAACACCTAGTACAATTTTTTTTAAATGAAGATTACAACTATTTAGTTTACTTTGCATGTTAAATTTTCAAATGTGACTTAAGTATGCCTTTTACTTCCTATGACTCTATGACTCAAGTACTCAAAGTACTCTACCTGCAAACATACTGACTCATGTGATTTTAAATTAATAAAGTCTAAAGGAGTGGTCTTTTCATTTTTCGTTTTTATTCTTTTTTGAAGACAGGGTCTCCCTGTAGCCCCAGCTGGCCTGGAACTGGCTATGCAGACCAGGCTGTCCTCAATCCCAAGAGCTGGGATTAAGGCATACGGTACCATGACCAGCAGCTATAAGAGCAGTGATTTTTCAATGGGAAAGACCCAATATTCAACTTCTCATAGGCCTTGGTGGGGGGGGGGGGTGATAACATCTAATTTTTTTCAAAAAACAATAATTTATGGTTTTTATCCTATCTCAGTGAAACATTCTTTTTCCTACTACAACCAAATGCTTGCATAAACCCATACCCCAACTTTCATCACAAAATAAACATATGTACCACAGGATAAGAGGACTCATTGTTTTGTAAAATCTGCTGCAATTCTATAAAAGCATAATAGGCCGAAAAGCATAATAGGCCGAGCACATGCCTGTAATCCTAGTACTTAGAAGGTAAGACAAGAGGCAGGAAGAGCAGGAATTCAAAGTAACCCTCAGATACATATGGAATTCCAGGCTACCCTGGCCTAAATGAGACTCTGTCTAAAAACAAAACTTCAGGGAGTGGTGGCACACACCTTTAATCTCAGTACTTGGGAGGCAATAGCAGGCCAATCTCTATGAGATCAATGCCAGCCTGGTCTATATAGTGAATTTCAGGTCAGTCAGACCTATAGGGACAATTATAAGATACTAAAAACAAAACAATTCATAAAACCTGCGATTTTTTTTTCTTTGGTAAAGCTTCCAAAACAGCTAAAATCTGAAGTGACGTGTGGGTGACTGTGGGCCGTGTGCACCTGTAACAGAGCAGCAGGATGAGGAGGAAGAGGAGTAGGAGGCCATCTACCTAGAGACTTAGCTCCAAAAGAAAAGAAAAGCCACAAAACCAATGTTTACTGAAATATTAAAATTCCCTTTCAAAAACTATGGAAGAGAAAATGCAGTACAGATATATAATCAAGAAACCTTCTACAACTTTATTATGGTAGCTAACTGCATGTTCTAATTAATAATACTGCAATAAACCCATTTTATTCTACTCCAAGAAGTATACTAATAAGCATGTTTCTGGGGTATGGTGGAGCAGGCCTTTAGTCCCAGCACTTGAGAGACAGAGGCAGGCAGATGTGTGTGAGAGAAGTCAGTTTGGTTCACATTGTGAGTTCCAGGCCAGCTGGGGTTACAGGGAGACCCTGCCTCAAAAAGACTTAAAAATTTTTTTTGTTTTGCTTAATAATTTAAATCCAACTTCAATACTTATTCCTGAATAGACGACTTCACCTTGTAAACATAAAGGTATTCTCTGAGAAAGGCCCCCTGTTGAGCAGCAGACTGTCTACTTTCATTGATTAAAATATGCCTAAAAGCAGACACAGCATTGTCCAGTTGTCTCAGGGTATAAGACTGGCGCCCAATCGTGAAGTTGATGTGATCCTCTGCCAGAGCCCAGCCTTTTCCCTTGTAAACTTGCATGGCTTGACAGTAGCAGCGCAAGGCATGCTTTCTCTGTAGGGAAACAAAGGAAGCAAGTGTAATCCTCATGTTTGTCTTGAGCTAGAAGAATAACACAAACACATGAAGAGACATGGTCCCACCAAGCACCTGGCTCTAGAAGGGTGTGATGGAGAACATGGATTGATGTGGATGACCTATGTACAATTATACAACAGGTGTGCGTGGAGTGAGAGACTGCTTCCTCAGTCACCACAGTATGAGTATGTGTGTTCTGGTCTGTTCTGAACCTCATTTCTCTGAGGTTAATTTCTGAGGATAAAGTTACCTCTAAAGTTGGCTTCATTTCAAATTCTTTCTGGGAAAAGTCAGGGCATGACGATTAATCTTCAGGGTCAACTTGAAGTGATTTGGACCTACCGTGGAAAACCACCTCTGGGAATGTCTATAACACTGTTTGCAGAAAGGTTCAACTGAGGAGGAAGACTCATCCTGAATATGGGGTGCCATCCCAAGGGCTGGGGTCCTACTCTGAATGAAAAGGAACAGCAAGATAGAAGTGAGGTGCCTTAGTGGGCAGAGACCCTTGTATGCAGGCCTGATCATCCAACTTTGATCCTGCAAAATGGCAGGAGAGAACTGAACCTAAGAGTTGTCCTCTGATCTCCACACACTCACATCATACAAATACACAATAATAATCAATCAATAATATTTTTTAAAAAAGAATCACAGCCAGGTGTGGTGGCATGTATCTTTAATCCCAGCAACCGGGAGGCTGAGACAGATGGATCTGTGTGAGACTGAGCCCAGCCTGGTCTATTTAGTGAGTTCCAGGTCAGTTGGGGAAACAGAGGGATCCTGTCTCAAAACGAAAAACAAAATTTATTTTTTTTACAGCTGGGCATGGTCACAAAGGCCTTTAATCCAAGTACTCAGGAGATAGAGGCAGATGCATTCCTGTGAGATCAAGGCCAGCCTGATTTATACAGCAAGTTCCAGGCCAGCTGTGGTTACAAGGAAACCATCACCAAAAAAGAAAAGAATCACAGAAAAGTTAACCAAATGCAAGCTGTTAATACCATTAAGATTTAAGCCTGTATCTATCTAAATTGAACTCTCACATCATTACCAATGTAATAATTACTTCAGAATAAAATTTATTTCAACTTTCAGGTTTGATTTTATCTACCTAGCTAGCTAGACAGTCTTTTTCAGACAGTCTTATTTCTTTGGACACACATGCATCCGTGCTCTGCACACATACACACACATACACACACACACACACACACACAAATAAATGTAAAAAAAATTGATAAGAGGCTGAAAAAGATGGCTCCACAGTTAAGAGCACTGGCTGTTCTTGCATATAACCCAGGTTCATTCCCAGTACCCACATGGCAGCTACCAACTGTCCATAACTCCAGTTCCAGGGGATCTGACGCCCCCTTCAAACCTCCCAAGGCACTGCACAACATGGGTGCACTTACATACAAATATACAAATACACATTAACAAAATTTGTTAAAAAATACATATTATAAGCTGGACATAGCAGAACAGGCCTTTAATTCCAGCACTTGGGCACTTGGGAGGCAGAGAAAAAGGATCTCTTTTGAGTTCAAGGCCAGCCTCATCTACATAGTAAGTTCTAGGCCAGCAGGGGCTACAGGGAAACCCTGTCTCAAAAAATAAATAAATAAAAAATAAACATTATAAAATAAATAACAAAGTGCTTTTAAAAAGGAAAAAAAAGCAGGGCAGGAAGGATGGCTCAGTGGGTAAGAGCATTGGTTGCTCTTGCAGAGGACCCAAATTTGGGTCCCAACACCCACATGGCAGCTAACAACTGTCAGTAAACTCTGGTTCCAGGGGATTTAATATTCGATGCCCTCTTCTAAGATCCACAGGCACTGCACGACATGCAGGTGCACTTAAATACATGCAGGAAATACACTCATACAATAAAATAAAAATAATAAAATATGAAGGGGAGGGTCAACTTTTATTTTAAAGAAAATATGCTCACCTGTCCAGCTTTACTAAACCGATGACCTGCCAGGATCATATGAAATGCGTATTTTCTAACCATAGGGCTCTTCATGTTTATAAAGCAATGTGCGGCCTGCTCCAAAAGAAGTGCACTTCGAAGATCAGAATCCTTTGGAGTGTTAAAAGAAAGAATAGTTAAAGTCAAAAGGTTAACTCGTCAAAAATCACTTCATCTGATATTCAGTGTACTCATGTTTAACTTGAGTATAAGAGAGGAGCATAAAGCTGTAAACTGACCTTGATTATTCTCTAAGAATTTTATTTAAAAAGACTTCGAAAGTGATTTTTTTTTATATCACCTTTCATTAAATCCAAAGATTATGCTATGTACTATGTAACAAATCTCTGGAGAACTGTTATCCCCTCTCACATGGTTAAAGTTGGGGGTAGTGGTTATAAACTAAGAAATAAATACAGGTATTCTGATTAAAGCTAATCAAAAACAGAGCACAGGAAAAAAAAGTCACACCAGTCTAATTTCTCCTGGATATCACTAGGAACTTCCAATAGCACACTCACTTACCCTGCTAGAGAATGTAGCAAAATATACAGATTAGGAAGTAAGATAATCTTTATTCCTTTGAAAGGAATCCTCAATTTTTGCTGTAATTCTAGGTTCCAAAATGCTTCCTTAAAGACAAGTCTCTTTACCTGTAAGGTGTACATTAGCAAATAGCACAACTGAAATTAGTTTCTGCTAGCTTGACTCTTACAACACAGTAGCTACAGAAATCACCACTTGAGGATCACTGTTTCCCTAAGTCAGGACTTTTCTGATAGGTGAGAAAATACGGACAGTTGCTGATTAAGAATCAATATTTCATCAAAACTTTCTCCAGGTTTTGGCTGTTCTCAAGTTGAACTTACCATGCCCTTCCACGTGCTCTGCTGCCATTATTTTCCCCAGGAAAAGTTGAAAACAGAAAACACTGACTTTAAACGCAATAATTTCAAAAAATTATAGTTACATGAAAAAGTGCTCAAAGACCATTATTATAAACTATTCTTGTATCAACTGACAAGACATCTGAGGAAACCAGGCAGAACACACTTAAAAACAACAGCTATCATTACTCCAAGCCCAAATTAAATGATCAAACAATCTAAGAATTAAGATCTAAAAGCCAGTAGGTAGAATAAACAAGAACATATAATTAACAAATAGCTCTAACAAAGAATTTGCACATCAGAATTGAGGGATCAAAAAAGCTTAGTATTTTATGATCTCAGGAAGTCTTTCTGATCTAAATTTTAAATATATATTATGTGTGTGTGTGTTTGTGTGTATGTGTGTATATGTACACAACAGTCCCGGTGCTTGGAGGCCAGAGGCATTCAGAAGCTGGAGTTAGAACCACCTGACACGGGTGCTGGGAACCAAAGCAGTACAAGCTCTTAAATATGTTGAGTCATCCCTCCAGTCCCCAATATATTTTTATTTTTTAAAAAGCATTTATAGAAAAAAGTACATATCTTTCTTTGCCATCCCATGCTACAACTTTTTTGTAAGAGGTGACTACTATCTCCAACTCAGCAGTGATGTTTTCTCGCTGCCTCTCATAGCAAACACCTGTGCACTTAACAAGCCTGATATGCGTATTTGAAAAAAAGACTTTTTAATACATAAGTGGTATTATACATAATAGCTTGCTTTTTCCCACAAATATCTTTCCAAGACATCTACATGTCTCATTTCCTTTATTATACACTACATTCTAATGTGCAAATATATCATAACTCATAAGCTACTCCATTTACTACTAAACGACTAAGTCCGTCTAACTTCTATGTGTCTGGTGCTGGGAACTGCATGTGCTCTGCCATCAGGCTGCATTTCTTGCCCCTGCTTTCTGAGACAAGATCTCACAGCCTAAGTAAGGCTGGTCCAGAACTCGTATCCTGGCTTCAAACCTACAATCCTCCTGCCTCTGCCTTCTAAGTGCCATCACACACAGTTACAAAACAAAGTTTCAGCAATTATTCAATTTTTTTTTATTACACCAATATCTGGAAGTAGAAACATGAAGTTAATGACAATTATACACATATTTCAAATTCTAATCATTGCAGACAAATCACTACCCCAAAAGGAGCATGAATAAATACTCTATCAACAGATTTCCACTCTGCATAAAGTCCTTTACACTTCTTAACCAATAAAGGAAAAATGATACTCTTCCTTAGCATGTATTTCTTTCCTAATCAAACCTGTGTATTTTTTTCTGTGAATTGCCTGCTTATATCCTCCAAGGGTTTTTATAATTTTTCTGGCTTAAGAAATATTTGGTCAATATTAGCTCTTTAACATACATTTGCAGATATACTTTACAGTTTTGACATTTTAAAAAAGTTTGGTCTTGGGGCTGGAGATGGCTCAATGGTTAAAAACACTGGCTGCTCTTAGAGAGGACCAAGGTTCGATTCTCAGCACCCACAAGGTGGTTAAAAGCCATCTGTAACTCCAGTTCCAGCGGAATCAAGACACTCTCTTCATTTGATCTTTTGTAATCAAGGATGCCTTTTTCTGCTTTCCTTTAGGGTTACTGTACCATAAGATGGGTAAATGGACACACAAGTGCAGCACCCAAGAGGCTGAGGCAAAAGGGTCATAAATTTGAGGCCAGCTTGGACTACATAGTGACAGCCTGCCTCAAAAAAGTAAAGAGGGAGAGAATGAGCGAGGGAGGGAAGGAGAGAAGGATCGAGCAAGAGAGACTGCACCAAACTTAAAAAAAATGTACCATCCTCAGGTTTAAACATTAAGGTCAGATTCCTCAATAATGCAACAATGCCAGGTAGTAAATAACCTACTTTCCTCACTCATTTTAAACGACATTTTAATGACACAGTATTTAAATATCCATCCCAGTTCACTGATGTGTCAGTTCTTAGCACTGTATCTTTTCAATTTTTATAGCTTCATAATATATTTGAATATCTAGAAAGGGGAATTTTCTGCGATTACTTTTTATATCTCAAAATTTCATTTAGGACTTTCAGTGAAGTTTCACAGTTTTTCTTCAGGTCCTATAAACT
This sequence comes from Eospalax fontanierii, assembly GCA_035773235.1. NCBI lineage: Eukaryota > Metazoa > Chordata > Mammalia > Rodentia > Spalacidae > Eospalax > Eospalax fontanierii. The sequence continues at coordinate 69,762,288 of CM069538.1, forward strand.
TCAGACTTAACACAGGCCTCCAGACACACACACACCAGCATAAATACATATTTATGTATTTTTATTGTCTATGAAGCTTCATAAAGAACTGCAAAACTTACATAGGTAGCAATCCTGCATATTCTAATTGAAATAAGTCATGTTCTCTAGGTAACTGTGAATTTTAAATGACTCAATGTACAGTCCAGCTGAGAACCAGCACAATAAACTTGGCAATCTGAATGTAACACTCCAGGAATGACTGAGGTGAGACCTGAATGTTCAAGTCATAGACAAATTAGACAAACAAAATGGAGACACACTACCCACTGAGCAAGCCTGACTCACAAAACTGAACAACCTGTTCTCACACGTCTCATATGTGTGTGAGAGCTCTGGTCTTCCTTAGATCCTCCTATAGTGAAACCCAAACTGGAAAACATTGTTCTGAAATGTAAAACAGTCCTGAGAAAACCAACTGCCACACTGTTGATGGAAAAGAAATCGAAGGGTTTTACTAAGTGATGGTCTTTACCTACAAAGCTCAAGTTTTGAATGGAGAAGTTTTAAACTTATTATTTCTATTTTATATGCACAGGTGTTTGGCAGGCATGTATGCAAGCAAACCAGGTGCATGTGGTGCCAGTGGAGATTAGAAGAGGGCGCTGAATCCCTGGAACCAGAGATATGGACAGTTGTGAGCTGCCATGTGGGTGCTGGGAACTGAATCTTAGTTCTCTGCAAGAGCACCCAGTGCTCTTACCTGCTGAGCCGTTTCTCCAGTCCTGAATGGAGAAGGTTTTTTTGCTTTCTTTTTTTATTATTTTTATTTTATGTGTATGAGTGTATTGCCTACATGTATGTAAGTGCATCATGTCAGACAATGCCCACAGAAGTCAGAAGAGAGTGTCGATCTCCTGGTATTGGAGTTAGGGATGGTTGTTAATTGCCATGTGGGTGAAGTCAGGACTCTTAACCACTGAGCCATCTCTCCAACTCCCTGAATGAAGACTCTTTTTTTTTGGTCTTTTTGAGAAAGGGTCTCCCTGTATCCCCAGCTGGCCCTGAACTCACAGAGATCTGCCTGCCTGTACCTCTGCCTCCCAAGTGCTGGGATTTAAGGCAGGTGCCACCATGCCCAGTCCTGGAGAAGTTTTAACACAGTCGTTCAGACCTAATCTGACTTCTATATGCACTATATGAGGAACTCAGACAAAAAAAAAATGTGTGAAACCACTTCAGCAAGAATCCCAGTCTGTGAAAATGCTGCTGTAGTCAAGATATAATTTTGACAAAAGCTGAGAAGGCAAGAGTAACCGAAGATGTGAAGATAGGTGAAGAAGACAAAATTGATTTGAGGTAGAGACCTCACTAAGGTTTGGATGTGTCCCCAAGTCCATATGCCGGAAACATAACCCTTTCATGCAACAATGCCAGGATGTGCGAATCGGGTGATAAAGGCTCTGCCTTGTGAATGCGTCCATGCCACTACTAGCAGAGTGGGCTACTGGGAGAAAACTTACCAGAGTGCCTTCCATCATTCCCCATAATCCTGGAACTCCCTGCCTGCCTCCGGGATCATGTATCAAATACATTTCTATTGTTTATAAATTAGTTAGCCTATGGTACTCTGCTACAGCAATATAAAACTAAGAAGGGCCTAAATAAGGAGTTCCAGAAAAACACAAACCAGGGCTAGTAGATGGCTCAGTGGTTAAGAGTGCCTGCTGCTCTTACAGAGGACCCAAAGTTTGAGGTTCCACCACCTATGCTCAGTTGCTCACAGAATCCTATAACTGCCACTCTAAGGCATCTGAAGCGCTCTTCTGGCCTCCAGGACACTGCCCTCCCATGTATGCAAACATATACGTGCACACAAAATTAAAAAACAAAATGAAAATCTTTTTTAAAAAGCTGAGTGTGGCGGTACACAGCTTCACATTTTTAATCCCATCATGCGGGGGGGCAGGAAGAGATAGGAGGATCTCTTTGAGTTCCAGACCACCAGCTGTTGACTACAGGGGAAGACTGTCCTCAAATCACCCCAAAATCAGGAACCAAAGCCATGAATGGCAGCACACCTGTAATGCCAGAACTCAGGAGGATAAGGCAGGAGGATCCTTAGTTTTATGGCAGCCTGGGCTACATAGCAACAAAACTACCCCCCAAAAAAAGGAACCACGGGGGCTGGAGAGATGGTTCAGCCATTCAGAGCAGTGGCTGGTCTTGCAGGACCAGGGTTTGGTTCCCAGCAACCACAGAGCAGCTAACAACCAACTGAAACTTCAATTTTAGGGGACTTAATGTCCTCTTCTAGCCTTCACGGGCATTACACTACAGAGCTGCACTTATATACACGTGGGCAAAACACTCATACACACAAAAATACAAATAACTTATTTTTAAAGAAATAGAAACATACAGAAGATCTGACATACTTGGAACACAGCAATTGAGCTGGAACTGACCTTGAATCCTCCTCCTCAAAGACTAGCTCTCATAGTACCAGAAGATACTATGCAAGCTGCCAGAGGAGAAAATACCAACCAATTAATTATTCTACACAGCCGTAAGGCCTATGAACCACAACAATGACAAGCCCAGCAAATTATCACTGATAACTTTCTCATAAGATCAACTATGCCCAAACCAAAGAAACTTAAAGAATCTGCTACTGCTATTTCTTAAAACAGGTATCATATTTAAACAGTTAAAACCAGAATAAGAGCATACACAGACACAAGCAGAGACGTCTTGAGCTCCAAGTTTGGATATACCATCCTCTAGTCTTTCAAGAGGTTGGGTTGATGCTGCCACTCTGAGAATTCCAGAGCATAAAACAATAGAGAGCTGGAGAGATGGCTCAGCAGTTAAGAGCACTAACTATTCTTGCAGAAGACCCTGATGTAGTCCCCAGTACCTATATGGCAGCTAACAACTACCCATAACTCCAGTTCCAGGGGATCAACACAGTGTCTTCTGGCCCTCTCTGTGGGCATTACACATATGTGGTGCATTTACGTACATGCAGGCAAAACATTCATACACATAAAATATAAATAAATTAAAAACAAAAAAAAAACAATAGACCTATTTGCCCAAGGCTGGGTTTGCACTAGCATTCTGAGAATTCCAGAGCACCAAACCAGAAATGAATCTACTTGTCCATAAATTCACAGGAACAAAAAGTCAAAGTACTATTGTTCACCTAGCTTCATAGCTGTCTTTTTCTACAAGACTGCTAGCAAAAATCTAGGAAACACAATTTGTGGTCATCAAGAGCACGTGCCTGTGGTTCTCTGCCTTTTAAGACCAGGGAGTATATTTTTCAAGATATTACACAGCCTTTCTAGTCAGCAAGACACATACACAAACATGCGTTACTGGTCGATACTTAATACATTTCAAACCCTGACTAGTCCTCTTCACTTTCAACTTATTGCAAAGAGGATCGGGTAAGATGGTTCACTAGATAAAAGCACATGCCACACAAACCTGGTGACCTGAGCTCCAGCCCCAAAACTATTTAAAGGTGGAAAGAGGGAACTGACTCCACAAAGTTGTCATCTGATCTCCATATACATGCCATGGCATGTGTCCCACAAACACACGACAATGGGCTGAAAAAATTTTAAATCAGGTTATTGCAGGGGCTAAAGGCTAAAGAGGTGGTTTGGAAGCTAAGGGCACTTGCTGTTCTTCCAGAGGACTTGGGTTCCATTCTCAGCACCCACATGGTAGTTCTGTTGCCTTTTTCTGGCCTTTGCCAGCACTGCATACAAACTAGGTATACATGCAGGCAAGCAAAACACTCATACAAATAAAATAAATAAATCATTAAAGAAGAGATATCGGAGCTAGAGAGATGGTTCAGCGGTTAAAGAGTACTGACTGCTCTTGCAGGGGACCTGGGTTCAGTTCCTAGCACATACGCAGTAGCTAACAACTGTCTACACCTCCAGTTCCAGGAGATCTGACACCTTCTTCTGACCTCGGCAGGCATTGCATGACACAGGCACACATGCAGGCCCATACACTCATACACATAAATAAAAAATAAAATATATTAAATTAAAAAATGAAATATTTAAAAATAAGTAAGAATCAAGTAATTGCAAAGGAATAAATAAAAGCGGTCTAAGAACATAGTTCAGAAGGACGGTGCTTTTCTGGCCTTTGTGAGGCCCTGGGTTCCATCTCAAAGACAAGGAGGAGGATAGAGAGGGAGGGAAAAGAGGAGGGAGGGGGAAAACAGGACACAGATAAAGCCACCTAACAGACCACTGGGAATTCATGATTTCCGGGAAAGGGTACTAGAGCTTTATCATGTATGCCTTGAGGAAGTAAGTGACAAGTAATTCAGATTTGAGAAACAAAGTAGAAAGAAGTAGAAAGAGGATCTTGAGGTGGGCATGGTTGCACACACCTCTGATCCCAGCACTTGGGAGGCAAAGACAAGCAGATTTGAGTCTGAGGCCAGCCTGGCCAACACAGGGAGCTCCAGGCTAATTGGGGCTAAAGGGAGACCCTGTCTCAAAAAGACCGAAAAATAAGAAAATAACAGAAACGTGTCGTAACATGCTCTAGGGAAATTTTATCACGGCATGGGTAGAAAGACAAAAGCATTTACGCAAGGAAACAAAGGCTCTCGCTATAATAGCTCCTAGATCATAAATTCTGTTTGCATTTACTGATCTCTCTGGGTTGAAAATTGCAGCAGCAAATTCAAATTCAAGATCAGATTAGCTATTGTAACAAAGAAAGCAAACACACTCAAGAGCCTGTTCTCAGCTTTACCCAACAGCTCACAGCTGGTACCTCTTCGTGCTTACTGAGCAATGGTATTACATATACCAATTATCAAACACTTTCAGTATCATGTGAATCTAGCTGATATTGCACAGAAACCTTTTCAAAGACATCAACAGTTCAGGTTCGTTGTAGATGATCATGTGCAAATATCATTGTTAGGTATTGTGGGTAACAAGGTAACAGGTAGGCTGGGCTACAAAGCCCACACAGTCATTAAGAGCGGGTAACCGCTCTTGCAGAGGACCAGGATTTCATTCCTAGCATACATGAGGTGACTCACAACCACCTGTAACTCCAGCTCCAAGAGATCCAATACCTCCTCTAGCCTCCACATGCATGTGAACTCACACACATATGTGTACACACACAAAAATAAATTCTTTATTTAAAGACTAAAAACAGGCAAAAAGAAGGTGTGATCTTGTACCTCTCAGGAGGCTGAGGCAGGAGAACTATGAGTTGAAAGCTAACCTGGAATGTAGAGTGAGATAAGTTCAGGCCAGCCTAGGCTACAAAGCAAGACTGGCTCAAAACATAAAAATGTAAAAGGCAACATATTTCCCTCCCATCAAGCAGCTGACAGTTTAAATATAATTTCAGCATGATGTGCCATCAGGCTTTACAACAGTACATGAGAAAACTGGAAGAAGCAGAAAGGAGACGGAGAGCAAGTGGGGTAGTAAAAGTCCATCCGAAGGACATGACCAGTAAATTATGTAAAGCAAGAGGAAAAGAGCCAAAAGTTCAAAAGAGTAGTGATGAGAGCCAAGAAAGTAGGAGTCGAGAGATGTTTAGGGTATGAATAAGCATGTTCTCTTTTTAAAGACTTATTTTTATTATTTTTATTTATATATATATAGGAGGTGGGTGTGCACCCGAATGCAGGTGCCAGCTGAGTTCAGAAATGGGTGTCAAATCCCCTGCAGTTGTGAGCCCCTGTGTGGGAGGTAGAAATGGAACCCCTGAAGGCATGCTTGAGAAGATGAAAATCATACCCCAGCCCACTCCATAGGGGGCTACTGACAGGACAGATGAACACAGGAGTACCTCAAGCCTCACCAACTCTTTCTTCCTGAGCAAGTGCTGATAACAATGCTACAAAATTTTCAAGTAAAAAGTTTCTAAAACTCCAGTTCCAGGGAATTCAATGCCCTCTTCTGACTCTGAGGGCACTGCATGACACAGGTGCACTTACACACATCTAGGCAATACACTCAATACACATAAAATAATAAATAAAATTTTTAAAAAGAAAAGAATAAAAACTCATGATATGGTTAGGTGTGGTGGTACATGACTCTACGTCTAGCACTTGGGAGGCAGAGGCAGGCTGATTTCTGTGAGATCAAGGTCAATCTAGTCTGTATACCCAGGTGGGGCTACAGAAAGGCCCTGTCTCAAAAACACAACAAGAAAAGAGAGAAAGAGAGAGAGAAAGAAAGAGAGAAAGAAAGAAAGAAAGGAAGAAAGAAAGAAAGAAAGAAAGAAAGAAAGAAAGAAAGAAAGAAAGAAAGAAAGAAAGAAAAAGAAAACTTATGACTAAGAATAAGATCACCCAAAAATGTTAGAGGAAAATGTGAAGTGGTTCAGGCATTAAAACTCTAGGGTAATTTAACATCTCAAGACAAAGAGATGTTTGATTTTATTCCTTTGTTTTTGACTATTCATCTTTTTTTCAGTCTTTAACTTTACTTATAAAAGAATGTTACACTGCAATTAAATCTCTATTGTGAAAACTTTAACAGCAACTATAAATGAGTTCCTTTGTTTTGCTTTTGAAATATTCATATTATACATTTTTAAAAGCCTAATGATGATTTTCTTTAAATAGTCATACTAGTAAAAACTGAGATTAAAAACCCCAGTGTTTATTTTCTAAGTACCAGTTTTATGCCAGGACTGAAGTACACACGTGTTTTGGTTAATCACAGAACAGAACTGAGGTCACAAAAGATGCCCAATGTATGGTCATGGTTAATAATAACTAGCTGGGGATAGTGGTGTATGCCTGTAATTTCAGTACTTAGGCTAAGGCAGAAGATTCTGGAGTTCAAGGTCAGCCTAGACTACAAAAACCCTATCTTGAGTTCCTCCCACTACAAAAAGCCACTTGAGATGAAGTTAATAATTAACTAGCTATGTTAAATCCCAAGAAGCAAGTCCCATCCTAAGTTTAGTGTTTGTATAGCATCAGTACAAACAATGAACAATACTAATTAAGAGTGCACACTACAGTTTCAGTACCTCACTTGTCAGTCGTATCAGGAGAGCTGCAGCCTCTGAGTATTTGCTTTGGCTTTTTAAAATTTCAGCACTAAGCAATACACATCTTTCAGCCAGCACCATATTCCTAAACAAAATAGACAAGGAAATACAGTCAGCATTACAGTAATACTTGGGCACAAGGTTCCCACACACTCAGGAAGATTCCACTTGCAGATCTGAACGGGTCTGTCGTGGCACCACTTACAGAGCTTCACTGCTAAGTCTACCCACTTTTCTGAGTTCTAACTCAGAATGTTAACTTTTCCTTTTCCCTCTTTCTATCCTTCTTTGGCTACAGGTCCAAACAAAAACAAAAAGTGCTATAATGATCTGTCAAAAACCTTCTATGAATTGCTTTTGCACACAAGTATTTATGCACACCTAGGTGAGTCTTAAGGCAAAAGACAAACACCTAATGCTCACCACTCATATATAAACTCAGTTCTTAAAGATTTCTTACTTTCTATAAACTGATTACATTTGAATGTGTGTGCACACGCATGCACATACATACATCATAGCATTCGTTTGAAGGTAGAGGACAACTTGCTGGAGTCAGTTTTGTCCTTCCACCATGTGGATCTCAAGGACTGAACTCGGGTCATCAGGCTTGGCAGCAAGCACCTTTACCCACTGAGCTATCTCGCAGGTCCTATTATCCCTTTAGTCTATGCGTACCTGTCACAAATTCTGAGCTTCTTGAAGACAAGGAAAATCCCTTCAGAGAAAGAATATTCAAACTTCTGGATGCTGTTTTTACTATTGAGAAGTTTATATCTGCTGTTAGAATATGCAAATTTATTCCTTTTTTCTTTAATTTTTAAAAATCATATTTTAACTATTCTTTTGAGAACTGCATACATGTATACGATGCATCTTGATCACGTTCACCTCCCATACTCTCCACAACTGTCCCAGCTTCATCTTCTCCTTTCTTTTTTTAATGGTCCACAGTTATAAAATCAGTGCTGACTGCACACTGGTGGTCTGGAGGCCATCACCCTGCACTTGGGTGCCCTACCGGCAGCCCCACCCTCAAAGAAAACTGACTCTCCTCCCCTCCCCATCCCCCTGCGCCACCCCCCCCCCCCCGCAGCCATCAACAGCCAAAAGCTCCCTCACTAGGGTGGCATCTAGGGAGCCCTCCACTCTTTTTTTCATTTACTTTTACTTTTCTAAGGCAGGGTATTACTCTATAACCCCAGCTCTTCAACTTGCAGCAATCCTGCTTCAGACTCTCAAGTGCTGGGATTATAGATGTAAGTCACCATGCCCAAATTATAAACAGTCTTTTTCTTTCTTTCCTTTTTTTTGAGACAGGGTCTCCATGTAGGTTCAGCTGACCTGGACTTGCTATGTAGACCAAGCTGGCCTTGATTTCACAGGGATCCTCCTACTCCTACCTCCCAAGTGCTGGGGTTAAAGGTCTCTGCCACCATGCCCAACTCATAAATACTTTCTTAAATATATGAAAAAGTATAAAAGAGGCTGGAGAGATGGCTCAGCAGTTAAAAGCACTGACTGCTCTTTCAGAGGACCCAGGTTCGACTCCCAGCACCCACAGGGCAGCTAACCACTCCAGTTCCAGTGGATCAGACACCCTCTACTGACCTCCACAGGCAGTGCATGACATGGGTGTACTTACATACATGCAGACAATATATTCATACACAGGAAATAAATAAAACAATATTTAAAAAGGATAAAAGACAGGATTCCATACAGTTTCTACCACTGTATCCCCTTAATCATATTAAATTTTTTTAACATTCACCTTCGTTACATATAAAACATGAATGAATGCACCTGCCATGCTGGAGTTTTCCTTCGAGAATTAAAGGAGAATGTAAACATCTGGTGGCAGGCAGACACTAAAGAGACAGAGGTAACTTTACAGTTGTAAAGACTGCTGTACTGTCAACACTGCTGTACTATCAACACTGTACTGGGAACACTGTACTGGGAACACTGCTATACTGTCAACACTGGACTGTCAACAGTATACTGGGAACACTGCTGTACTGTCAACAGTGTACTGTCAACACTGCTGTACTGTCAACACTGTTGTACTGTCAACAGTGTACTGGGAATACTGCTGTACTGTCAACACTGTACTGCACACACTGCTATCACTACTGCTTCCACCTATGGGCTTACAGTGAGTTCTGTACCTGTTCCACTGCATCCCTTCTACAACAGGAAGTAATGGACTGGTCATGGTATTCAGTGCCTACCTAGCATAAGTACAGCCTGGGGTTTAAATTCCCAGCACCACATAAAAAAAAAAGTCTGATCAATCTTTCTAAAAAATAACTTTTGTGAGGACAAATGGCTACTCAAATATTAATTATTAATTTTCCATTCACTGCTACATAAACCTTGGTACTAGCTTAGGAAGAATAGATGATAGTTAAGGCTCCTAACACTAATTTACCACAAACCTTTTTCAAACATATCCCCCAATACTTTCCATATACACAAACTGACCGTTAACATCAAAGCGATACATAAAACGTCCTCTAAGTCACAATTCCCCAAATATTTCCACATTAACAAAGTCCAACCACCCTGTACTCAAAAGCTGCCTATCCAGGAGCCCCCTTCTGGGGACTGCCAGCTCATGGTCTGCCTACTGGAATTTGAATAGCACTCCCTATTCCTCTTCCCCTAAGTCTATCACTTGTTGCTTCATGTTTCTACCTAATTAACAAGGGAATTCGAGGGGCTGGAGAGATGGCTCAGTAGTTAAGAGCACACTGGCTGCTCTTGCAGAGGACCTGGTTGGAGTCCCAGGACCCACATGGCAGCTAACAAAGTCCAAAGCCTTCTGACTCCGAAGGCATTGTATGACATGGGTGCCCTTACAAACATCCAGGCAATACACTCGTACACAAAAAGTAATTAAAAAAAATTTTTTTTTTAATTTTAAAAATAAAAAAGCAAGTTAATTTAAAATGGCTAATTTCTGTCCTGACAATAGGTACAGCCAAAAATGTTCCACAATCACAGTCTCCACAAAGCATACAATAAACTGGTTACTCACAAATCCAAACTAAGTAGGAAGTGAAAGGAGAAGGCAACAAAACATTATTTTCATCTCAACATCTCTACATGAAAAACAAAGAGCTATTTATAATTAGTAACATAAATATCAAATTTGTCTCAAAATAGGCAAAATGTTTGTGTCACCTACTTGCAGATGTCCCTGTAGGTCTGAATTGCTGTGTCCATGTAATGAGCAGGGTAGGGCCGAGGAGCTCCTGGATGAAGAAAGGCTGACACTGCTGCCATTTCCTGAAGCAAAAAGGAGAGATGTCCTGTGTTTAATATTCAAGGGACATAAAACTGGAATGAAATACTGAATGTCTCTTAACACACATGTAAATATCATAGTTCAGTGCAGACTCAAAAACCATATTGAGAAGGCTGCAGAGATGGCTCAGTGGTTAAGGCTCAGTAGCTGTTCTTGCAGAGGACTCAGATTCAGTTCTCGGCATCCCCATGGTAGCTAAAACCATTCTTAACTCCAGGTCCAGAAGATGCAATGCCATCTTCAGGCCTCTGCAGGCACTGCATATACATGGTCCACTTAAATACATACATAAAAATAAACAGGAGCTGAAGAGATGGTTCAGTGGTTAAGAACACTGGCTGCTCTTACAAAGGACACAAGTTCAATTCCCAGAACCCACATGACAACTAACAATCATCTGTGATTCCAGTTCCAGGGGAATTTGACATCCTCTTCTGTTCTCCATGGGCACTGAACAACACAGGTGCGCTTACATACATGCAATAGGCTCATACACATTAAGTAAAAATATTTTAAATAATTTTTGAAGATAGTAAAAACATATTTATATGCTTTTGTCTTAAAATTCTGGTCTTTGCTGGACAACAGTGACTTTGTGACAATAGTGACTTTGCTGACTTTAATCCTAGCACTCAGCCTGCTGGAGGGTATCAAATCTAATACCAAATTCTAAGTACTTAGTGGGGTTGAGATGAAAAGCTTCTAACCAGTGGAGTTATCATGAAGAACAGGAGGAAGAAAAGCCTGCCCAGAGCCGGAGTTGTACAGAGGGATGGAATGCAGGGGCACTTCTCTGGAAAGGAAGTCCATGTGAAGCAACGTGCTGAAAATTTTAACTTTCAAAAGGCAGCAAAGGACTGGGGATATAGCTCAGTAAGTTACGGATCATTTGCCTGGCACATGTGAGGTACTGGGTTTGATTCCCCAACACAATAAATCAACACATAAATCAATCAATCAATAAATACCAACCAAGGCACCAGCAGCATAAAGCATTGCTTGATCATTAAGAAAGTCCTTTTTTGCAGTATGATAACAACTGTAAGCCAAATCATAATGCTGCACCAAAAAGCACAAGTCAGCCATTTTCCTGATCTGAAGCTCAGGCGCTTCTGGTGGATACCTACAAATACAAAATAAGCAAAGGAAAGAGTTTAAAATTTAGGACCCATGGCACCATCAAATATATAAAGTACAGCAAGCTGTTCAGCTACCCAGAACATGAGAAAATTTTATTCTGTTTTACAATTATTCTATCTTCAAGGAAGAATGTCAATTTTCAAAACTATTTAACAACAAAAAGTTGCTTAGTGTTATTTAACTTACAACCCTGGGAAATTCTCAACAGCCAACCATCATTTTTCTCATGGTCAAGTTATGAAGTAAATGATTAATACAAGATGACTCACATTTGGATTCACTTCATTTTCCATTAAAGCAAGATTCTGTAAAAACCAAAATTTGCTAAATCTATGCCTTATCTTAGAATCAAAGACTGAGGAGGAGCTTGGTATGGTAACACGCCCCTGTCATCCCAGAACTTGGGAGCCTAAGGAAGGAGGATTCCAAGTTCAAGCTGGGGCAATATAGCAAGACACTCCCTCCACCAACAGTAAATTTATATTTTAAAAAACTTAAAAACATTTTATACAAAAAAGGTCTATTAATGAATACCCAATCCACCTTCATCTTCTTATAGAGAAACAGCCCCAAATAAATGACTGAGTTAAGAGTTTTGTTTGTTTTTTCCTTACGACCTCTCAGCCATGGGCTTTTGGCCAGGTTTACAGTACCAACCCTGGTTGTGTAGCAGGCATCAAATCCAATCCAAAAGCAGTTGGTTAGCCCCATAACATTCATGCCACTGCTGTACCAATGCACGCACACTGCCTAGCAGCAAAATACTGCAGCACGCAGGATCCACTGCTGGGTACAACCACTGATGACTTTTCCCACAGTGGCCTGCAGAGCACCTTCTGGCACTATGAAATCTAATTATCAGGGAGGAATTGTCCAGGTCAGTTCCAGCTTCTTTTCTCTGTGTTCTGCAGCCAAAGCCTACAGAGCATTCAGCAGTGGGGGCTTAGTTCTGGCAGGAAACAAGGAGCCATGGAAAGAGCCTGTTCTGTTTGCTGCAAAAGTTTATTTTAAATGTCCAATCAAGCTGACCATAGTAGCTCCCACACCTAAGCCAGTCTAGGCTACAGAGTGAGACTCTGTCTTAAAAGAACAAACTAATTAATTAATTGAAAAATCTAAATACAACCAAGGCTATATAGTGAGACCCTGCTTCAAAGGAAAAAATATATATAAATAAAAGAGCATCTTTATCATACCTTACAATAAAGTTTTAATTAAATGAAAAAAAAATTTTTTTAAAGAACAGTTAGGTGTGGTGGTGCATACCTTCAATCCCAGCACTTAGGAGCTAGAAGTAGGTAGATCTCTCTGAGTTCCCGGCCAGCCTGGTCAGTATAGTGATTTCCAGGCTAGCTAGGGCTACAGAGTTAGACAGTGTCTCAAAATACAATTTAAAAGTCCAATTATAATTATTTTTTAAATCAGAACTGAATTACAGTCACTTTCTTAAATATCTAAGTTTTTACCAATATGAAAATAAGGGGGCTAGAGAGATGACTCAGCGGTTAAGAGCACTGGCTATTCTTGCAGAAGACTCAGGTTCGAATCCCAGCACCCACATGGAGGCTAACAATCATAACTCTAGTTCCAGGGGATGATGCCCTCTTCTGCCCTTCACGGGAACTGATGACATGGGTACACTTGCATACATGCACACACTACATGTACATACATAAAATAAAAATAAAAAAAAACTTTTTAAGAAAATAAATAACCAAAAGGTTTTTGGGTTTTTTGTTTGTTTTGCAGCTAAACACTAGACAGAGTTAAATACAGTAAAATTAAATATAGTAATATTTTACTCACAGCAACCCAGATGTATTTTTCAGCTCATTAATGCTCTTTTCTGGAACTTTACTGCCACTAAACCATTTTTTAGTTGCAGAAAATAGAGATCGACTTAAACCTTTTCTTGATATTAGCTAAGAAAAAAAAAGATTAAATATATTGACAAATATAAAAGCTTGAAATCTTTTTTTATATACAAAAAAAAATTATAAAGCTTCAGCAGGCACAGTAATGCACACCTTTAATTCCAGTAGGCAGGGGCAGGCAGATCTTTGTGAGACTGAGGAAAGCCTGGTCTACAAAGTGAGTTCTAGACCCGTTGGGACCACAGGAGACCCTGTCTCAAAATAAAAACCCAAATCCAAAAGTTTTAATAGTGAGTAAATGTTTTTTGTTATTGTTTTTTTGCTTTTGTTTTGATTTGGTTTGAGAGAGGGTCTCTCTATGTAGCTCCAATTGACTTGAAACTCACTATGTAAACCAAGCTGGCGAATTTAAAGGGATCTGTCTCTGTCTCCCAAGTGCTGGATTAAGGGCATGCTCCACCAGGGCTGACTAAATGTTCATTTCAATAACATTCAAATTTAAAAGAAAAAGAACTGTCTAATATGGGGTCAGAGAGATGGCTCAGCAGTTAAGGACACTTGCTACTCTTGAAGATAACCCAGACTCAGTTCCAAGCACCCACAGAGTAGCTCATAACCACCTGTAACTCTAGTTCCAGGAGATCAGATACTCTGGCTTCCATAGGCACTGCATGGAGATGTGCCTGCATATACTCAGGCAACACACATACATAAAATAAAGCTTTAAAAAAAGAAAAAGAAAAAAACCTGCCCAATATACTGAAAAAAATGAGTAAGGCTCTTCCAGCATTAAACAGAACTTCAGCACCGATGTTAACTTCAGTGGGCTCTCACAGCTTATTGTAAAACAATAATCACAAAGACCTCACCTACTTTAAGTGACTACTGTCCTGCTCCTATAGTCTTAAATCTCTTTAATGAGTTTGAAGAGTTATATTCTACTTAATTTACTTAATTTGAAAATTAACAATAAAAAAAAAACTTGTCTTACCTGATCATTTAATTGCCGTATTGTTTTCTCTATATGTGGTAAAAGGCCACGAAATGTAAACTCTTGGATAAACTGTCGAATTCTGTCATGATCAGTCAGTGTTAAACAAGCCCCATGAATTACACCAGCACTTGCTTTCTTTGTTTCAGGTACAGAGGAAGCAGACTTGGCATGATCTGAGCCATCAGGACTGCTAGAAGGGTCACTGGATTGGTCCAAATGAAGTGGGTGAACTCTGAAGTTATTTGGTAAGCCATCTACTGAAAAATAGATCTTCCTTTTACTTTTGGATTCAATGGAAAATTTTAACAATACTGCCATACTATTTGAAGAATAAGATGATGAACCCTTTATCATGCCAAGTATCGTAGGAGTCTAAGATACAGTATTATGAACATTTTCCCATTTGAAATTGAAGGGCTTGAGCCAGAGAGATGGCTCATCAGGTTAGGGTACCTGGTGCTAAGCTTGAGTAGATCAACTCACTGCAAGTTGTCCACTGACCTCAGCACACGCACCATGGCATGTGCACACATAAATAATGTAATAAAAAATTCAGGCAAATCAGGAAGTAACAACACGGTTTTTGCTTTGGGGGACAGAGAGGGAGGGTTGTTGTTGTTTTGGAATAAAATCTCCCTATAGTCCCAACTGACCAGGAACTATGTAGAGCAGGCTGGCCTCAATCTCACAGAGCTCCACCTGCCTCTGCCTTCTGAGTGCTGGGGTTAAAGATATGCACCACCACAACTGCCTGTTTTTTAAATAATGTAATGAATTTCTTTTTATTTGAAGGACAAACAAGTAAGGTTTTATTGAGAAGCAGAGTAAAAGCTCTCGGCGACAGGGAAGGATCCTGCAAAGGATAATGAATTAACTTTTAAATAGCCCAGCCAAGCTATAGACACTGTAACAAACTGCATGCATGTGGTGGACAGGTCTACAAACTCAACACTCAGAAGGCTGAGACAGGAGTTCAAAGGCAGATGATGAGTTCCAGGGCAGTCTGAGCTACACAACAAGACCCTGACTCTAATGAAACAAAAATGTTTAAAACTATCACTATCAAAACTGCAATTTAGAATACATTTCTCAAAATCAGCTGAATTAAGAAAAAAAAACATTGTATTTCCCTTGCTTTCTTAAAGAAATCTGGTAACGTTATTCTTTATTTTTACGTAATATCAACATTTTAGACAACGTATTACTCTTTTCAGTTTTTATGTGTATGTGTGTGTGTACATGTGTCATACCACGTGTGTAAAAGTGCCCATGCAGGCCAGAAGAGGGTGTTGGATTCCCTGGAGCTGGAGTTACAAGCAGCTATAAGCCATTTGACATGGCTGCCAGGTTCTGAACTCTGGGTCCTCTGGAAGAACAGCAAGTGCTCTTAATCTTGGAGCCATCTCTCCAGCTTTATAATACAGTCCTTTTTTTTTTTTTTTAATTTAATTTATATATATATAGGTGTTTTGCCTACATGTAACAGCACCCATGTACACAAGACCCGAGGGGCCAGAAAGAGTGTTGCATCCCCTGGAACTGGAGCTACAACAGTTAGTTAGCTGCTATGTGGGTACTGGAGGCCAAACCCTGGTCCTCTGCAAGTACAGTCGATGCTCTTAATCACTAAGCAATCTCTCCAGTACCATATTCGTCTTGTAACAAACTTTTTAATGCAAAAACAAAAAGCAGAAGAAAAGCTAATCTTTGAGCCAGGTATAGGCTCAAAGGAAGTATATGCCTATCATCCCAGCAGTTGGGAAGCAGAGGCAGAACTGTAAGTTGAGGATCAGCCTATGCTACAAAGAGAGACACCTGTAATCCCAACTACTTAGAGAGCTGAGGCTGGAAAATCCAAGTTAATGCTCAGTATGGCAACTTAAGTCAACCCTTATCTTAAAAATTAAAAAGAAAGGGTCTGAGCATGGTGGCACACAGCACTCAGGAGGCAGCATCAGTCAGAGCTCTGTGAAATTGAGGCCAGCTGGTCTACAGAGCAAGTTCCAGGTCAGCTGGGGCTACACAGTCAGACCCTGTCTCAAAACATAAATTTCCAAAAATATAGAAATTAAAACTAAAAGGGGGCTGCAGAGATGACTCAGCAGTTTAAGAGCACATACTGTTCTTTCAGAGGACCCGAGTTCAGTTCCTAGAACCCACATGAGACAGCTCAGCTCACAACCACCTACAACTCCAGCTCCAGGGGAATCCCATACCTCTGGCCTCCTCAGGCACCTGTGCACACATGTACATACCCACACACACATAGTTAAAAATAAAAAAATAAATCTAAAAATATAAAAGAAAAAAGAAAGAGGGCTATGGATGTCTCTCAGAATAGAGTGTTTGCCTGGCATTTGCAAGGCCTAAATTTAATCACCAGTACTGAAAAAAAGAGGGGGGGGGGGTGAGAAAGAGAGGGGAAGGGAGGAGAGGAGGAAGGGGGAGAGGAGGAAGGTGGGTGGAAATAGGGACCAGGGCAGGGGGAAGGGAAGAGGGGAGAGTGAGGAGAGGGAGAAAAGGACCAGAATGGGGGACAAGGGGAGGAGAGGAGATAGGAGGAGGGGGAAGGGGAAAAAGAGAGGAGAAAGGGGGAGACAGATGAAGGGGAGGGGAAGGGGGAAGGGATGAGTCAGACAGGGAGGGAGAGGAAATAATTCTCCCGTTTTTATTTATAAAGACTAGCATGCTTTAACAATGAAGTATATTTTCAATGAAAAGAGAACTTAAAAGTGTAACAAGACCTTTGACTTCGTTATCTATTCCATCCAATGAAAGCAAGTTACTATCAGAATTCTTATTGGAAGTCATAGTACAAGGGCCATCTTCATATGAGTCCTATCAAAATAAAATTTAAAAGTATTAGCAATTACAATTAATCATGTTTAAAATACCACCAAATCCAGTAATGCTTATAATTCTTCTGCTGAATGCTGGCTTTATTTACTGAAGCAACAATCTTTTCTTCTAAATTTCTGTGTATCTTGTTCATCTCAATTAACTATATCAATTCTTCTGCATTCAAATGACTTCTATCTCAGTTTGTCTACAGACAGGTATTATAAAGGCATCTAAGCATGTCTATGGAACTTAAGAAATAATGGCAAGGGGAAATACTCCCAGAGTAGGCAGAAGGAACAACTGGGACATCTCCCAGGCCACAAACACAATGATGGCTGGTTGGAATAGAATTTGGATAGACTAAAGGGATGCAGAAAACTATTCAAAGTCATGTTATTTCTACAAAGGCACTAGATTCTCCATCCACAAAGAAAATTTAAACTAAAGATACTCTAAAATCCCATACTAGTCTATGACACTAGTAAAATGAGATATTATTCTGAGTGTCAGAACTTAGTAAGAGAACATAGCCAGGAAAAAAACTGTCTGAAAACCACCCCTCCAGAAAGACTTAAAGAAACTAGGTACATTTAGCCTGGCATAACATAAAAGGACAGAATTATTTTTCTGTATTTTGAACACTATCTTAATTAAAAAAAAATTAAAAACTGATAAGCCCCCTCCCTAAATGACCAATGCACACAAAGAAAACAATTTTAGTTGATCCTCAAGCTGTTCATGAACGGAACTTGCCATTTAAGAAGAGAAGATAAAACATATTAAAGCATGACATTAGGGATTAGGTAGTAACCTTTAATTGTTGTCAAACAAACCCTGGCCTTCTAGGCTTCTACACTACAGAATGTGATATGACTGTCATCTGGACTACCAGATTTACACTCCCTTTTACAACCACAGACAGCTAAACTCTAAACTAAATTTTTCAGTACTGCTCTATTTTGAGGATGGCCCCGAAAAACCCTGTTCCACACCCAGAACCAGCTGGTCTTGGTTCCTTTGTGTGTAAAGATTTTTCCAACATAACCTTAAAGTCATTTCAATATTAAAGTGAGTAAACTATCAGACACTATACCTAGATTAAAAATTCTGTGACAGAAAAATTACGAAAATAAAATCTAAACAATATTTCTATTAGATTAATAATTATATAACTTTAACTGACATTTTAAAAATATCACAGAACATAGTTTAGTTATACAAAACATATTTTTCCATTTATTTAATAAATTCTCCTTCCAAACAACAACAAGAAACAGTCAATTCTTTATTATCCAAATAAGCAAAGGAAGTTAGTATTTGACTTGTACCAAGTAGCATACAGTATAACTTACATTTGAAAGAACATGAAACTTTACACACTTATCCACTTCAGACAATAAATTAACACTAGTTTAGAACTCTAGATTCAGAAAGCAATAAGGGGGGCTGGAGAGATGGCTCAGCAGTGAAGAGCACAGCTGCTCCTGCTGAGGACCCAGGTTTGATTCCTAGCATCCACACCGAAACTTAAGAACCATCCATAATTTCAGTTCCAGGGGATCTGACACCTTCTTCTGACTTCCCAAGCACTGGACAACATGGGTGCACTTACACATATGCAGGCAATATAAAAATACGTTTTAAAAATTCAAATCTATTAAGAAAGAAAAAAAAAGCAATAAGGGAGAAATAATACTTCCTAAAAAAATTTCAGAAGAAGAGAAACTCAAAAAAACTGAAGAAAAAGCCACCCACTAAAAGTATACGCTCCACAAAGCCAGCACAGACTAGCATGCTGAAAATATAAGGCTACCTTACTATAAGCATTCACAATGATTAAAAAGACAAGTAAAATTTCTATTCTCTACATGCTTAGCCAACCTGGTTTAGTTCCTAGTGGGTAATGGACTTCTCATCTTTTAAAAAAGTACAACTAGAACTATCACCTGCCTAAATGAAAAGTGTTATACTTCATTAAAAACTGCCTCTGGCTGGACATGGTGGCACATGCCTTTAATCCCAGCAAAGGCAGGTGGATCTCTATGAGTTCAAGGCCAGCCTGGTCTACATAGCAAGTTCCAGGTCATGTAGGGCTACAGGGAGACCCTGTCTCAAAAAGACAAACAAACAAACAAAAACAGCCTTTGAACAACTATAAAAGCTCATAGTTGATATATGAAAACTAGTCCCAAAATATTAGAAAGAACTAGACTGGTAGCCACTATGCAAGGCAGGCACTTTGAGAAGCCGACTCCCGTGCTAATGTACCTTCAAAGTATCCTGTCCTTTATTTCCTGCTAAAACTTTAAGGTGCAAGCAGAACATGCCCAGAGGCATTTTTGTCCATCACTTTAATCTCTTACATATGTGCTCCATGACTTTGAGCTGAGCATGCCCAACAATGTGCTCATTCTTTCTAAATTATGACTGAATTGGGCTTGGTTATAAATTAGGTTACATATTTATATGTATGTATATATACACATATGGTTAGGGTTAATCTTAACTCTCCAGAGGCAGAGGAAGGCTAATCTCTGTAAGTCTAAGATCAACCTGTTCTACATAGCAAGTTCCATGGCCAGCCACAGCTACATAAGACTCTTTCTGAAAACAAAAAATTAAACACAAAAAAACAAAAACATTCATTTAAAAAGATGATGACAGGGCTAGAGAGACGGTTCAGCAGTTAAGAGCACTGGCTCCTCTTGCAGAGGACCCAGGTTCAGTTCCCAGCACCCACAAGGTGGCTAACAACGATCTGTAACCCCAGTTCCAGTTCCAGGGCATCCAACACCCTCTTCTGTTCTCTACAGGCACTGCATGCACATGGTATGCTTCCATGCAAACAGAAAATACACTAATATATATAAAATAAAAATAAAAAAATAAAAATAACTTTAAAAAAATATGACAAACTGAGAATGCTTAGGAAGGAGGTACTAACAGAGCATGTTCAGGATTGGAACTACTCCACATGGATACGTACAGGGCCCTGACTAAAATCCTCATTGCTTTGGCAATGACTCCAGTGTTTTCCCTAGCTGCTGCAGGTAATTCGTCACTGTTTCATGTCTTGGCTGGGCTTATTTTGGCTTTGCAAACTCCTGGCATTCCGTTTCGAAATCAGCACATAAAAACATCTAGACCTGGGGTTGGAGAGATGGATCAGGAATTAAAAAAACACTAGCTGCTCTTACAGAGGACCCAGGTTCAGTTCCCAACACCCACAAGATAGCTCATAACCCTCCATCATTCCAGTTCCAGGGGATCCAATGCCCTTTTCTGGCCTCCATGGGAACCACACACACATGTGGCACACACACAGACATACATGCAGGCAAACACTCATACACCTAAAACAATAAAATTAAAAATTTTTTAATTTCCAGACCTAGGCATGATAACCCATGCCAATAATGTCAATACTTGGGAAGCTAAAGCAGGAGGATTGAGAGCTCAAGGCCAATCTGAACTACACAGCAAGTTCATAGCCAGTCTGTGCTACATGGTGAAACCTAGTGTTAAAAAAAGAAAAAGGAGAAAAGAAAAAAAAAATCTATAATCATATTATGTCATAAAACTGGAAGGTAATTTTTGTGGTTTGGTTCATCGTTTTTTACATATACCTGGGTTTGAATACTATTTTTCTGGAGATACTGACTCCAAGGATCTGGTATCTGTTCATCTGATGTTCGATTTGGTGTTCGAGAATTAATTTTAAGTAAATAGCAACCCTGAGTTCCATATTTCTGTTTCATTTCTTCATAAATTGATTCAGCTCTAAAGAAAAAAGGAAAAATGTTTACAGTAACCTTAGACTTTACACAGAATTTAGCAGACCTTAGACAACAGACCTTAATTTTTTTAAGTTATATTTATTTATTTTATTTTGGGAGGAGGGCCACAAGCCACATCAAATGTGTGGAAGTCAGAGGACAAGTTGCAAGAATTGGTTCTCTCCTTCCACCATGTGTGGGTTCTAGAGACTAAACTCAAGTCATCAGGCGTGGCTATAGGAATCTTTACCCACTGAACATCCCACCAGCCAAAACAAGTTATTTTTAAATAATTTTTTAAAAAATCCACAAAACAGAAAATTAAAAGATTTAATTACATTTAATTACAATGAAAAATCATGATCCTGACTAAAATTTAGATCCTACCTGAAATTCTGGAAATCACCTTAAAACAGTTACCAAATCGTGCTTCATGAAATAAAATTCCATAAGATAGTCCTATTACTCAGACAATTCTGATGGTCAAACTAGTTTGCGGAAACTACAGAAAGCAAAACCAGTTTTTCCACAGCAGACCACCTGTGAGCCTTCCATGTTCCAATTTCCAAAGAGCAGCCCTTTGAATGACTATGAGAACCAGTTTTCACTTAGTATTACTTGGGAATATCTTTGAAAAAGATTAATAAATAAAAGCAGTAAAGCAAAAATTATAACACCAAAAAAATCCACAGAACAAGACACAGTTCAAAGAAAGGAAAGGAGAAAGCAAGGTAAACAGAAGCAGATGGAGTCTTATTACACGAATCTACACTTTCTTCTTGTGAAATTTAGAGTGGCTGAAAACTTGAGCTATTTCTCAGACACAGAAAAGAAATTCTTATTTCTGTACTTTAAAAGATCTAAATATATCATCCTTGACTACAAAATTCAAGGCAGCCCAGGCTATAAGAGACTCTTTCAAAACAAACCAAAAAAAAGAAAGAAAATGAAAAACAACTAAATATAGAGGTTGTTAGATAGGATACATTCAAATATGATAGCCTAAGAAACAGCCAGAAAGAACTATGAGAAATGAAATTCTGGTCTCATTAGGCTAACCCACTTGCGTTTTTTTTTTCCCCAAGGCTATTGAACTCAAGACCTCAAAATGGTAAGCTCTACCACTGAGGGACACCCATCAGCCCAAACCCAATTTAAATGGGCATTTTTCAGTCAATCAACTATCTGCTGGGTAGGGGTTAGAGAGACTTGGAAAATCTGAAGGCTTATTCAAAACCAAATGTTTACATTATAACACAAATAACAATCCTAGCAAACAACTAAATCATATCACATCGTATTAAGTAAGTTGGTAGAGTCATGCACGTGCACACTGAAGCACAATAAACCAAACTCCTGCTCATTTAATCAATGATACTGCTAAAAACCTAAGATCCAGGCAAGTGGGACAGCTCAGAGGTCAAAGCCCCAGCTGCCAAGCCCGAGTGGAGGGAGACTGTAACTCCTGCCAACTACCCTCTACCAACCACACAAGTGTTGTGATACATGCATACACATAGTGTGGTGGTTTGAATAAGAAATGTCTCTCACAGGCTCCAGCATTCAAATACTTGGATGGCTGGTGACACTACTTAGAAAGGGTCATGGAACTTTTAATGAGGTGTGGCCTAACTAGAGGAAGCCCATTACTGCGGTGGGCTTTGCAAATTCATAGCTTTGCCCGACTCCCAGTTTCCTTTGCACTCTTTCCTGTGCATGAAGAAGTGAACACAGCTTTCTACTCTAGCTGCCTCTGCTGTCAAGCCTCCCCTTCCATGATGAATTCTTGAGCCCAAATAAGCTTTTCCTTCTGTAAGTTGCCTTGGTAATGGTGTTTTATCACAGCAACAGAAAAGTAACTAATACACATACAAAATAAACTAAGAAAACAATTTTATAATTAAAAATGTAGCCAGGAATGTAGCCAGGCACCTTAGGCCTTTAATCTCAGTACCTTCGAAGCAGAGGCAAGTGGATCTTTGTGAGATGTAGAGCAGCCCAGACCACAAGGTGAGAGTTCCAGGCCAGCTGGATCTACAGGGAAACCTTGTCTCAAGAAAAAAAAAAAATTTAAAAACCTAAGAACCTAATTCTTGAATGTCACAAGAATACCCTATCACAACCACTAAATAGGGAAGGTGGCTGTTCAACTAACAAAGACTCCTTTAGCAGCTAGGTCATGTTGTTTTTACTTGGGACACTCTGTCCTACGGGTTACACACATTTCAAGAATAAACCCTGAAGATGAGCACTCCTCACAAGTTACTCCACTTGCTTATTGAAGCAGGAAAAGGCTAGAAGTATAGCTGAATGGCACAGTGTGCTCAGCATGCACTAGACCCTGGTTCAATCTCAAACATCCAATCAGTCAATCAGTTTTGTTTGCATTCAGAGCATAAGCAAGAAATTATTATAAAATTACATGTCACAAATGGTATTCAGGTGTCAAAAACAGTATAAAGCTGGTGTATGCCTTTAATCTCAGTACTCAGGAAGCCATCTCGGCTTACCTAATATAGAGAATTCTAGGCCAGCAAGGTAGGCATAGTGAGACCCTGTTTCTAAAACAAAAAAACAGAAAGAAGAATATGAAATCTGATCCACACCTTGAAACAAAAGTCAAAATAAATTCCAAAGTTATAAAATAATTTTTATGCTTGTATTTCTTCAAGAATTCATTTTAAGGCCAATGAGACAGCTCAGCAGGTAAAGTCACTTGCCACCAAGTCTTAATGACTTAATGACTTAATGAGTTCAAGCCCTAGGACCTACATGGTAGGAGAGAACCAGCTCCCGAAAGCTGTCCTCTGACATCCACACATACACTGTGGCACGTGTATACACAAACAATGAATAATTAAAACATAATCTTCAAAATTGAAAAAGGAATGCTTACCTCTGTTCATCTCCTGCAGTTACATCATGTAAAAGCACATAATATTTAAGTGTATTTGGGATAAACCACTTGGGGTAGGAATAATCACTGTTATGCTGAATTCGATGTTGTTCTTGTGACAACTTTGAAAATTGTTCCATAGGTTCAGTCTCACCAGATGATGCCACCAACATACCTTGTAAACCATACTATTAAGGAATTGTCACACCATTCAATGATAAATACTAATCTATTAATATAAATTTTAGGGAGAAATTTTCTAGCCAGGCCTGGTAGCATAGGCCTGTAATCCAAGCTATGTGGAAGGCTGAGAGAGGAAGATTAAAAGTTTAAGGCTGTGTCTTGGCTACAGTGTGAGTCAAGGCCAGTACAGGCAACTTAAGAGAAACCCTCTCCCAAAATAAAAGATAAAAAGAGGGCTGGGATTTAACTCAGTGGTAAAGCGTTTGCCCACCACCATGTACCTTTGGTTCAGTCTCAAGTACATATTTTGTCAGCTAATGTCTGACTTCACAGGTTTTCATTCAAAGTACAAACTAATTTCTTCAATAATCCAGAATAATTTAAGGTGCCCAACCGTTATGGATTTTTCTGTCACACAACTCATCATAATGACGAACAATGGGGAATTTCACTCATTCGAATTCTGTCTCACTGCAATTTCAGATGCTGTCTTATCTTTTAACTTTTCTCTGAAAACTTGTTAAGAAAACCAAGAAGCTGCCAGGCATGGTGGCTCACGCCTACAACCCGAATACCAGGGAGGCTGAGGCAGGAGGATCAAAGAGTTTAAAGTCATTCTGGTCCATATAGTGAGTTTTACATTGGTCTGAGCTAGAGTCAGACTGTGTTTCAATAAACCAAAAGAGCTGAGGCCAGCAAAATGGGGAAAGCACTTGCTGCACACGCCTGGCAATCTTAGTTCAATCCCTAGAACCCAGGTAAAGGTGGAAGAAGGCCAAGGCCACAAAAGTCCTCTGACTACCACACGTGCGCGTGCGCACACACACACACACACACACACACACACGCACATACACAATTTTTTAAAGTGAAAAAGATTAAAAACCACCGTGAAAAAAGAAAAGCTGAACAGCCATCATCGAAGTGACTAAAATGTATTAAAAAGGATCACTGTGGCATGTGCCTGTTATCCCAGCACTTGATAGGCTGACATAAGAAGATCACAAGTTGGAGGTCAGACTAGGCTAAAGAATCTTTTAAAAAGAAAAAAAAAAAACTTACTAAACATGAAATATTCAAGCTAGACAATGAACCACCTCTCAGTCTATCACTGTAATTAATCAAAACTTAATTTGTGAGCAATTAAGTATGAAGAATGAATGACATTTAAAAACAACAACAGGGGCAGGAAAGATGATTTTGAAATTAAAGGCACTGCCTGCTCTTCCAGAGGTCCTGAGTTCAGTTCTGATCACCAACATGGCAGTTGAAAACTGTCTGTAACTCTAGTTCCAAAGGATCCAGTACCCTCTTCTGGATTACACAGGCACAAGGCACACACACGGTACATAATGCACACATGCAGGTAAAACACTCATACATATAAAAATGTATTTAAATTTTTAAAATAACAACAAAAAGTTGATACTGTAAATGGAGAGATGACTTAGTATGTAAGAGAGCTTGCTGCACAAGCATGAAGACCTAAGTTCAAATCCCAGCACCCTTGTAAAAAGCCAGGCATGGCTGTGCACGCCTGTAACTGCAATGCTAAAGGAGGCAGAGACAAGAGGATTGCTGGGGCTTGCTGGTCACCAGCCAAGCTCCAGCTTCAGTGAGAAACCCTGTTTCAAAGGAATACAGCAGCAAATGGCAGAACGAGAAACTTAACATCTTCCTCTAGCCTCCACGTGCACTGGCACACACATAAGCACACCACACACACACCACACTCACACCAACACACATATACAAAATGATTTTAAGTGTGTATCATCGATAAAAATTTCTTCATTCTCTGTAACATCTCAAGAATTTTGCCTTTGCTTTTAAAATTAACATAATGGCTTTCAGTTGACTAAAAAGATACATGCTAAATAGTGGTTCAGAAACTCATGATCCGATGCTGGCATGGACTGCAGAAAGGTTTCTCTGTAAGACTCAAACCATGGAGTAGTAGCTAAAATTAACAATACAGAAAAATAGTTAGAATTCAGTAGAATCAGTGCATTGAAAACAAGTTTCAATTACATATTCCTGAAAAGATAATAATTTATAGTAGTAAGCAATTATTTCTACGTGTGCTTTACAAAGCACTAAAGACAAAAATCACATTTTCTCTCATTTGTAGATGCTACATTTTATATAACTACATATAATCACATCTATAAAATCAATAAAAAATATGTATGACATATATATTTAAGCCATTCATACAACTACAATTTAATATTTGTTAATATTCAGATTAGCAAAAATCAAACTGTTACACTTAAACCTATAAGATTCCCCCACACACTTATCCATGAATGCTCTAAACACTGCCTACTTAATAAAAGTATTTTAAGGATCTGGAGAGATGATGGCTCAGTGGTTAAGAGCACTGGTTGCTCTTGCAGAGGACCCAAGTTCAATTCCCAGGACCCACATGGTAGTTATCAATCACCCGTAACTCTAATTCCAGGAGATTGGACACCCTCTTCTGGTCTCTGCAGGCACTGAACATAATAGGGACGCACTTTATGCATGCAGGCGAAACACTTATGTACATAAAATAAAAATAAATTTTACAAAATATTTCAGAACTAAAGTTTTGGATCCCTACACTAGTCAAGTCACAGTCATGGCAGATTCTTTTCCTTAGGATACCGGTTCTCCACAAAGTTGATTTTAGCCCCCAGGAAACATCTTGTGTTTGTCACAAACTTCTGGTTGTCACAGAGTTTGGGGGCATGCCTACTGGTGCTTAGGGAAAGAGGTCAGGAAAATGCAAAATATATTAGAGCACACCAACAAGACAGCCAAGCCTATCTAGCTCAGCATGTCAAGATCAGTGTGACTGGCAAACTATAGTTTCATTGAATATGACTACAAAAGTCTTTTTAAAGAGAATTTCAGGGGATGGAGAAATGGTTCAGTGGTTAAGAGCACTGGTTGCCCTTACAGAGAACCCAGGTTCCATTTCCAGCACCTACATGGCAGCTAACAACAGTCCATAACTCCAGTTCCAGGGGATCCAACACCCTCTTCTGGCTTCCATGGGCACTGTATGACACGGGTACACTTACATACATGTAGGCAAAGTACTCAAACATATAAAACAAAATTTTAAATAGAATTTCAAAGGCTACTTTATAATTAAATACTAGAAGCTTATTTTCATTTTTGTATAAATGTATATAATAGAATGTCAATGTTTGGGCACTTTATATTACACCTAATTTTTTGTTGTTTTTTTTTTTTTTTTTTAAATTCAGCACACAAATTTAGCTGGGCATAAAGTCTCATGCCTCTAATCCCAGTACTCAAGAGGCTGAGGCAGGAGAAATGCCACAAGTCCCAGGCTACAAACTGAACTCTTGTCTCAGAAATCAGGGAGAGAGAGAGAGAGAGAGAGAGAGAGAGAGAGAGAGAGAGATAAGAAGGAATGAGAGAGTGAGAGAGTCAGGCAAGCAGGCATGGTGGCACATGCCTATCATCTCAGCACTTGGAAGGTGAGGAATAAAGGACTGGAAAGGCTAAAGAAAAAAAGAGATACATGATGACCAAATACCACATGTCATCTGGTGCCAAATTAAAAAAAAAAAAAAAAATTTTAACTGCAACAAGTACCCCACAAGAAATGCTATCTATTTATAATCTGATTATTAGGTCCATTATTTTAACAATTCCCAGAAATGCTATAGTCTACATAGAAAACAGAGAACGAATGACACAAACCATATATCTATCACAACAGGAAACCAATTTTCTCATCAACTAATTGTACAGTCCAATAACCTCTAGCTAGAAAATTCATGTATACTTTACCAATGGCTCTATGATAGAACATCTGCAAGATCTCCAGCACCACCGAGAGAAAGAAAGAAAATATACTTTGCCTTGGAAGGAAGGAAGGAAGGAAGTTTTTTTCTCTTTTATCAAAATAAGATGCGGTTCAAACTATACTATTCAAGGACAGTGTCCTGAACTTAGCCAATAATAATATAAACCAAAAGTAAACACAATGGATAACAAATCAAAGTGTAACATGCTCTGTAAGATCACCTTATTTTAGAAAAATCTGAGACATGTTAATTAGCACCAATTATGAAAACGTAGTGGAAAGGGAGGCAAGAGACAACAGACAAGTAGTATGAGAACAATCAGAGAAAAGAGGCCCATCACAAGAAATACCTGTGTATAATGAGGATTCTCTCAATTCCATCATAGTGTCTTTCCAATTACTGTACCAAGGAACACTAGCTTTAACTGACCGATCTGATGAAGAAAATATGGCACTGTTAAGCTAGGCTTGTGATGTAAACATCTAGCATCTAATTCTTAAACAGAATAGATGAAAGTATGCCAAGTCACATTAGCAATAAAAACTAGATGCAAACCTCTAGACATGGAACTAATACTTTATCAAAATGGATAAATTTGCTTTTAAAATACCCTGAGTATTATTCTATTTTCAGAATTGTATTCAGATGAATTCAGTACTTCATTCTCTCTCATACCTAAAAGTGTCAAAACAAAGCTGAGGTATAGGATACAGCTTGAGGCATATACTTAGCATGTGCAGGGACATCGTTCAGTCCCTAGTAACCAAACCAACCAAAGGAGACGTCTTAAGGAACTGTGAACAAACTGAGGAAATAGGGTTTTTTTGGTGTGCAGTTTAACCAAACAGCTGGGATTCTTATAAAAATCTGTCTAAAGAGTTCAGCTACAGTAGTGCCTGTACCTGCTTTGAAAAGCAAAGAACACTCAATCCTCTGATGAAGAGTTGCCGGCAAGTAATGCAAGTAATATAATAAGAAAACTTTTCATAATCAAATAATGACAACATTATTCCTATAAACTATTAATACTACTTTAACAAAATACTTAAAAACTAAATTAGACCCTATAGTTAACAGAGCAATTTTAAGAATCCAAATCTGGAAAAACTAAATGGTCCCAAAGAAAACACTTAGAAACAACAAAAACTGGAATGAAACTAGAAACCAAACTCCTTCAAATCTACTCAGAGCCTCACCACAAAATAAAGGCTACTAACAGATAAGCTCTTCTGTGCCCAACATCTTAACACCTTAATTTGAAATAGAAAACAAGCTTTTAACAGATGTGAGGAATGTTTCCAACAGGAAGAAAGACCAAAACAAACTAAAAACTAATATAAATGACAGAAAAAGCACAGAATAAAAACTGAAAAACAAAAACCCACTAACAATTTATTGATCTCTTAATATCCTGTGTCAATATTCCTCACATGTTAAAAAATAAACATTAAAATTTTCACTATAAAAGTAAAGACAAAGTAAAAAAAGACAAGAGATGGACAGTATTAGGAAAAATTACTGGAACATCAAAGAATAAACTCAACTCTATAACCAACTAAGAGTAGATCTAGGAAAAAAGAAGTTGCTTGGGACTGAAGTATGCATGACCACACTGTTAAAGGACAATGCTCAGTGGAGGGGGCAAAGGAGTTCTAAGAGGCCCAATATGAAGTTCCAAGACATCGGAGATAAGGAGCTCCTGAAAGTCTTTACGGTTGGATGGACAAAGGGAGTGTGTACAATTAGTGCTTTCAGCTTTAAGAGCAACACTAGAAGCAAGAAGCAAAAGAATCAAGTCTGAAGGTATAGATCTCTAGCTGGCAACATATGCAATGAAACCACCAGTAAACACAGTATAAATTTTCAGATATTAACTTCTCAAAAATTTAATCTTCAAAAAGGAAAGAAAGAAAAATTTTTATCTTCAGTACATCTTTCTCAGGAAGCTCCAAGAAGACATCTCCACCGATCAAAGGAAAGACATCAAAAAAGGTATGAATGAGTCATTCCTGGTAACTCTAGCCTGTAATCCTAACACTCAGGAGACTGAAGCAGGAGAATCTGCCTGTGAGCTGGAGGTCAGTCAGAGCTATTAAGTTCCAGGTCAGCCTTTATCATAGAGCATGTATCTTAACACCCCCACCCATGATATAAATGGAAGATTATAAAGAGAAAAGGGAACCAGCTAGCCGGCTCAATGGATAAAGTCCCTTGCCACCCAACCAATAACGCAAGCCTGCCAATTTGAGATCCATTCACAGAACCCACATAACGATGGCAGGAGAGAACCAACTCCATAAACTTGTAATCTGACCTCCACACATGCACTATAGTAGAAAAATAAATAAATAAATGAGAGAAGGAAATCCACAGGATGACCAGTAGAGGAGGTGTCTTGGAGAGTACCCAGTACAAGATGGAAAAGCAGACCAGCATTTCTCAACAGTGGTTCTGTTACGTTCGGACAACGAATGTTCTTGTTTTGTTTTTTTTGAGACAGGGTCTCATTCTGTATTCCAGGCTGACTTGGAACTAACTACATAATTCAGGCTGGCCTTGAACTCAGAACAACCCTCCTGCCTCAGCCTTCTGAGTGCTGAGGTTACATGCATAAGCCACCATGCCCTGCTGTCATTACACTTTTCTCCTAATCACCCCTAACCACTCTGAGCATCTATTTCCCAGCTCAGGGTCATACATATGCTACACATGTGCTCTACCACTAAGCTACATGCTGGTGTAAAAACATTCTCATCATTTTTGGAATTATACAACAGATATACACAAATGGCTATAATAAGTAAACAATTCTGCCCCCAAGGCAATTTTCAACTGATTGGGGAATGATACGATCCTCAATAGAAACACACTTAACAAAAAGAGAACACACTGGAAGGGGTTTTATTTACTTTTTAAATTTTACCTGTATGAGTTTTTTGCATCCGTGTTATATACTGCCCAAGGAGGTCAGAAGAAAGCATCAGATTCCCAGGAACTGGAGTTACAGATGGCTGTTAGCCACCATGTGGGTGCTAAGAATCAAACCCAAGTTCTCTGCAAGATCCATCATCTCTCCAGGAATCTTAATAAAGAATTATTTGAAAACTGACCCGACAAACTCAAAGTCTACTGAGGAAGTCTGAGAAATTTACAAAGAACTCTGAGCAAGATTTTTTTCTGTCTCATTATGTAGCCCTGACTAGCCTGGAACTTGCCATGTAGACCAGGCTGGCCTCCAACCCAAAGAGATCTGCCTGCCTCTGCCTCCCAAGTGCTAGGATTAAAGGCGTGTACCACCATATCCAGCAAAGGGAGTTTGTAAAGACAATTACTAAATCCTGGAAAAAAGAAAAATTTTAAAGACAGCCCAATATTGGCCCTACAGTAAACTATATTTAGTCTTAACATCATAAGCAGTGAATATTAACCAGAAATGTTGGAAATATATTGGGGGATGCAAAAAAGTGGAAGTAAATAACTAACCTCCCCCCCAAAATAATTGACCTACGTCCTTACTTGTGCAAGAATTCATAAATAAAACTTAAAACTGATTAAGTCATGGATACCAACATAAAAATAGTACTTAGAAAAACCTAACACTAGGATGGCAAGATGCCTCCTGTGCTGTCACCCAGACAACTTGAATCCAATCTCTAGGACCCACATGGACGGAAAGAACCAACTCTCCTAAGTTGTTCTCCGACCTCAACACTCATGCACACACATACAAATACATACAATAAAAACATTACAACTGGCGGGGCAGGGAAATGAGTCACCATTCTTCCCATGTCATTTTAGCATTATGTCTATGTGCACATTTCATCTTTAGGAAACTTTTTAAAAAGAAAAAGGGAGAAGGACTCTGGAGATCAGGAAAATACTTTCAGTACAAAAACAGACACTTAGCTGGGTGTGGTGGTACATGCCTGTAATTCCAGAAACGGGGAGAGGGGGGAATGTCAAGAGTCTGAGGCCAGTTTGAGATACACAGTGAGTTGCAGGCTAACCTACCAAACTAGAATACCTAGCAATACCGTACCTCCAAAAAATTAATAAAACTGATTTTTCATATGTGGAAGATACCTCTCTGTATTATAAATCAGAATTATTAAGATTACTGATTAATGTTTATCCCTTTATTTGGTTGTAAACTTGTAAAATATGCCTCATGCATCTCCATATATCAGTACTTACATACAGCAGAAAATCAATTAGTTTTTATTACATGAAAAACAAAATGTTAAGACTCTGGCTGAGATTAGTGGTACACACCTGTCAGGAGACAGAAACAGGAGGATTATTACATTCCAGGCCAGCCTGGTCTACACAGTGAGTTCCAGGTCAGCTGGGCTGCAGGGAGACCCTGACTCAAAAAGACAAAAAAAGGATACACAGAAGCTGGAAGTGGTGATGCACACCTATAATACCAGCACTTGGGAGGTAGCCACAAGAGAATCAGGAGTTCAAGGTCACCCTTGACTACATAACAAGTTTGAAGCCTAACTCCAAGATAAAAAGAAAAAAGCTATGTGGAAGCTATGTGGAGGTGGTGCACACCTTCAATCCTAGCCCACAGGAGGCAAAGACAGGCAGAATGCTATGAGTTCTAAGCCATTCAGGTACATAGTGAAGCACTGTCTCAAAAAGGAAAAAAAAAAAAAAAAAAAAGTGGTTGTGGTAGTGCACATCTTTAATCCCAGCACTTGGGAGGCAGGAGCAGGCAGATCTCGGGGGGAGGGGGGTGTTAAATTAATAGCAAAGAAAAGAATTCATGGGACACTAAAAATAATTCTAGAGCTATTTCTAACCATCCAAGCTAACTGACTGATTACCTTGGTGACCAACAACCTGCCATTTAAGTTTTCAGTAGACAGGATAGGAAGTTTTTTGTTTTTTTTTTAACTTAAATTATTATCGCACAAGTGTGGAGACATGCACATGCCACAATGCATGTGTGGAGGTCAGAGGACAACCTTGTGGAGTCAGTTCTCTCCTCCACCTTTACAGGAGTTCCAGGGATGAAACTCGGGTCAGGTTTGAAAGACAAGTGCTTTGCCAGCTGAGCCACCTCAATGACCTAGGAGATCTTCAAATATGTAATTAAGAAGTATAAAAGCATCAGATTATGAATTATACCAATCTAACTGGTATAGTTTTTAAGGAACAGTTGTTAAGCTGCTGAAAGATCTTATATATATCTTTTAATCTTTTCCTTTTAAAAATCCACCTCATATATTTTCAGTAATTACTATTGAAATTTTCAGTAACAACTTATTTTTAATAAGATCCTCAGACACTGGAAAAGAATTCAGTTAAATACTACTAACTTACTCTACACATTAATATATTATTTCACTTATCAATCTTACAATGAAAACATTTACTATCTAAATCAGATTAAGAAGCACTTTAAAAAGATTATGAATTAAAGTATTTTACAAACATTTCCACTTAATGCCAAGATTAAAAGTGCAGTGACATGCTTTTCATTTAATTACATATAAAGCACACCAAAAAAAAAGGAATCTACTGTTAAGTTTTTCACGAAGCCAGCATTTATCCATGTGTCCTCGATGTTCTTTTAGGTGCCAGTGTGAAATGACGGAAGTTCCTGAGTCTGTGCTGCAAGGCTACTCTGCACGCCTGGCTCCAGCACCTACTCTGGCTCCAGAACCTGTTCTGCATGCCCAGCTCTATCGATCTGTAAGTCTTAAGCACTTGGTCAAAAGCCTCCAAAACGTCAAATTATTTTCCTAACAAAAGAAAATTTCATTTACAAAATAATAACCTTTGTTACATACCACTGATGTTAAGGTCATAATCTCCTGCTGTAATCACATTAGTGACTAATCCTTCAGGAGGCTGGCTGCCAGAAACGACATCATTCAAAAGCTTCCCAATGGCTCCAGGCTGAGGTGGCTGGGTGACAATGCTGCTTACTGCTATCTTCAAATTTTTAATTATGTGAAGTTGATTATTCGGATCTCTCATATGAACTTTAAAAAGAAAAAGAAAATTTGAAGTTAACTTTAATAGAATAATAATAAAACAAAATTGGGTTAATGGTTTTCTAATAAAAAGGAAACAACAATCAGAAACCAAGAATCAAAAGAACAATCTTCCAGAAATGGAACTGCTTTACATTCCTCCTCACAAACCAAAAGGTCTATCTAGTTCATTAACCAGAAGATTCCTTCCTCTGAGCCAGGCATTCTATAATCTTAGCACCTGGAAAGTGTAGGCAGGAGAATCAGGAGTACAAGACCAGCCTGGGCTATGAGAAACTAAGTTTCAATAAAGGATTCCACTGGGTATTATGGCACACGCCTTTAATGCCAGCACATGGGAGCAGAGGCAGGTAGATCTCTGAGATTAAGGCCAGACTCTGGAAGAGGGCTACAGGAAGATCCTGTCTCAAAAAAACAAAAAACAAAGTAACAAAAAAAAAGATTTATCTCACACAGTGTTACTGGTCACAATTCCTGTATCATATCCCACTATAGGTCCTTTCCTTTCTCCTACATTTAGAGTAGTCAAAACCCACTACCCAAACCAAATCGGGGTGAGGGGGATTGTAGAGACAGTCTTGGAATGAGGAACAAGTGACCTTCAACTTGTAGTGATCTTTCTGTCTCTGCCTCCTGAGTGCTGCAATTTCAGGAATGTACCACCATGCCCAGCTCCCCACAACATTTTTAAGTCCAGGTCTATTATAATTTAAGCCATTACAAATAAGAATTTCCTAAAAGTTCCCTGTTCTCTCAGGTTGTTCTAAAATTTACTTTTAAAACTTAAGACTCTAGAACCCTACAAGTTCCTGGGATCCTGCTCATATGAACCTATAGAAATGGTGTTGACCCATACTGAAGATCCATGCAAACTCAGACAAAAACCCAGCATGGAACCGTGGAAATGAGCAGTAGACCCCAATCTTTGCTAAAAAAAAATATTGGCAGCTGATTACCACTGGGTTAGGAAGTTCTTAAAGTGGGGGACTCAGTATAGGTTGACCATACCTCAGTGGATGAACTTGCACTAAGGAATATGAGGAGATACTAATTTGACACAATAGGCCTTAACAAAGATGACAGAATGTATGGATTCCAGTCCCCCTAGTTGGGCGACTATAGGAAAGTGCCAATGGGGAAGCAGGCATAAAGATTAAGATTGACTAAGATGTTCTATATGAAATACACAAAGATTCGATTAAAAACAAAAAAAAAACTTAAGACTCAGTCATCTGTGGAGGCATATGCTGATGATCCCAGCACTCTGGAAGTAGCCTGGTCTACATACAATGTTCCAAGCAAACCAGAGCTGTTTCCCAAGAAAAGACAAGACCTAGACTCTAAAATACTAAAATATTACCCAGGTGCTGTGGCTCACCCTTGGAATTCAAATGCTCAGGAAACTTGGGCAAAAGGACTGCCATGAATTCAAAGCCAGCCCAAGTAAAATGAAAAAAATGTAATTATATATACAAATTCAATTCACAGTAGCTAACCATGATAAAACCAAACAGAGGTAGGAAGAGGATTTCCACCCCACTTATAATGTTGCCTTTTTAAATTTATTTTTTTAAAGGATAAGATGAAAATCAAACAGAGGTTGAGAAATGGCTTAGTGCAACATTTGCCACATAAATATGAAGAGGTTTGGAGGTCAGAACCCACATAAAGCCAGGCACCGCAGAGCTCATGTGTCTACAATCCCAGCACTCCTACAGAAAGACCCTGGCTCAAACAAGGTAGAAGGCAAGGACTAACCCCTAAGGTTTCCTCTGACCTTCACACATATACACACTTTTTTAAAGGCAAAAAATGACAAGCTTTGTACTTGTTAGTTCTGATTAGTGGAGCTAAATATTTTACTCTGCATTTGTCTGTAATTGCTGTTTTCTAATTTAAATAAACACAAGCCTCCCTCCCTAATTAAACTTCCCAACTGGTTTAATTATACAACAGAAAAGGAAAAGGGAGAGACAGGGAGGGGAGGAAAGGGAGAGAGGGAAGAAAAGAAGCCCACAGTACTACAGTATACCTTCGAAAGCTTTAGGAATACATTTTGCAAGTGTTTTACTTAAAGTTGGTTCATAATTGTCAAATAGTGTAAGTAGCCAAGTGCATATTAAACCTTTTAAAGGTCTGAAGTGTAGTATGGTATGATTGTGTGTGTGTGCAATGAGAAGAGTAACTACTACAGAAAATGGACACTAGAAGTGGGGTTGTTGCAATGAGAAACCTGACCACATAACTGTTAGGCCCGAGACTGGTTCACAGGAAGACGTCAGAGGTTAGAACTTTGGGCTCAAAAAGCCCTAGAATGTTGTAGGTGGGGCTTAGTGGAGCATTCTGGGGGGAACTTGGAAGACCAGAATGCCAAGAGAAATACAAACATGAAGAACTGGTGCATGAAGTTTCAGAAGGAACAAGGAAGGGTTCAGTGCCATTCATATTATACTCTAGCAAAGACTCTGCCTGCATCTCTCCAGGTCCTGAAGAATTGAGTGAGGTTGGACTCAAAAGTAATGGACTGATTTATTTGTTAGAGAAACTCTCAAACCAGACAGCACCCAGGCTGTCACGATCAATGCTCACTGCTCTTAGCAAGGTGGTCTACAATGAGAGAGAACAAATGGAGCAAAATTATAGGGAAAACATACCATTTAATGGAAAAGAGGGAGTTTAAAGTTACAGACAAGTCACACATGGTGGCACAGCCTTTAATCCTAGCACTTGGGAGGCAGAAGCAGGTGGATCTCTCTGAATTTGAGGCCAGCTTGGTCTATAGAGTGAACTCAAGGTCAGCCAAGGCTACACAGTAAGACCCTGTCTCAGGAAGTCAAAAAATAAAAGTTGTAGACAGGCTTATATGAGATGGTTCAGCAGGTAAAGATGTTTGCTGTCAAACTTGAAGACCAGAATTCAATCCCAAAATTCTACACGGGAGTAAGAAGAACCAATTCCCACAAGTTCCTCTGACCTCCACATGCATGCACATGTGCCCTACACCTACACACACACACACACACACACACACACAATAAATGAATAAATAAATGTGAAATTTTAGAAATAAGGTTGTAGATAGGCATGATGCTGAGAAAGGAGACGTAACTCTCAGAGACTATCACCATTACAGAGAAACCTCCTGCTTAGCAATGCAACAGAAGGAGGTGTCCTGAGTGAGGACCCCACCCATTTAGTGCTACATCTTGTAAAATTCCAAATCCACTTGAAGGGAGAGAACTGCAGCTCTGAGAATACTACTGAAAAGGCTCCCTACTCAAAAGCAGTCAGAGGGAAATGTCTCCCCAGAGTCAACATGGAAGGCACACAGCAGTCAATGCACATGTGGCCCAAAGGGGCCACGCTACATCCCAGGCTGGCAGCAGAACTTACCAATGTCATACACATAGTACCAGTTTTACAGGTGTGAAGGATTCGAGAGTAAAATGACATGCATGCCCATGCCAAGGTTCTAGTAGACCACTGAGGCCAGGAAATGTGTGGCAGGGCTGGAGTCCCTGGAAAGAGGCCCACAGGGGTCACTGTGTGAAGCTGTGAAGTTGAAGCCTAAGCTACAATGGGAAACCCCAGGATGCCAGGGCCATGGAATATCTGCCAAGGAGAGCAGCAGGCACAGAGTAAAGCTGACTTGAGAAAGACTACATGTGTAGAGTTGGAGGGGCAAGAATTCCCAAGCTTTCCAATGCAGAGCTAGCGAGCAGGACTACCCAGGTCCTTTGCAGCACAGGTGCTTCCATCACAAGCCCCAGATGTCCAACATGGAGCTGCAGGACTTCATATTTGCCTTGTTGGGTTTCAGTCCTGCTTTGGTCCAGTACTTCCTTGCTATACACCCATTCCTGCCTTTTGAAATGGGATTGTTTATTCTGTGTCGTTGTATACAAGATGCACAGAGCTTGGGTTTTAATTTTAAAGGGGCTCACAGTTAAGTGACTGCCTGCGTCTCAGAAGAGACTAGGCTTACACTTTAGAATGGTACTGGAACTGGTAAAGATTATAAGGACTTGAAGAGTTGGCAAGAATGCATTTTGCATTATGAGGTAGTCATGAACCTACAGGGACAAGAGGTAGAAGGTTAGGGCTTCAAGTGATATACTGGCTGTCGGGTTGACAAGGGTGGACTTGTAATAGTTAATACTGACTGTCAACTTAACGAGACCTGCAATCATTAGGAGACAAATCTCTGGACATGATGGTGAGAGTGGACAACATTCTACTCTGAATATGGCACCACGCCATGGTGAGAGGGTCTTGGAGCGAATAAAAGAAGAACCGGAGCTAAGCACCAGCATCTCTCTGCTCCCCAAC
Source organism: Eospalax fontanierii (assembly GCA_035773235.1). Classification (NCBI taxonomy): domain Eukaryota; kingdom Metazoa; phylum Chordata; class Mammalia; order Rodentia; family Spalacidae; genus Eospalax; species Eospalax fontanierii. The sequence goes on from CM069538.1 coordinate 69,800,528, forward strand.
TGCATGTGCAGCGTGAGCAGCTGCTGGTCCTCCTACTGCCAAGGCCCTCCCTACCACAAACGGGCTGGACCCCAAAAACCGCAAGTCAAAATAAACACTTCTCTCCTTAAGTTGTTGCTGTCAGGTACTTTTGTCATAGCAACAAGACAAGTGCTGAAGATGAAAAGTTTGTGGTAAAATTAAAACAAAAATAAAAATACTGTTCACCAGAATATGTAAGGAATTTTAAATACTACCAAGAGATTAGATGACTGACAATTCAGATCAGAGTGCCTATTTTAAACCTTTCCTATATGTACGACTGAGGATACGTTAATATTTCTAGGCCTCAAAGTCCTCAAATTTAAAATGGCAATCCCAGCACTTAGAAGAATGAGGTAGAAGAATCACTGGGAGTTAAGAGGCCAGCCTGGGGCCTGTAGGACTATCTCAGAATAAATAAAACGCCAATATTGTAGGATTCAGTGACTAAAACAGAAAAGCCACATGAAACAAACAGAAGGTATTAGCATTATTTCTATTACTAGAACAGGAAAAAACACACACATCAAACTGTGAATCTTTCTAAGAATCTAAGACTGCAGAGGAGCTAGGGGTGTAGCTTAGTGGTAGAGCCCTTACCCAGCACATATGTAAGACTCTGGGTTTGATCCTCAGCATAGACCATCTGAAGCAGGGCATGGTGACAAACATCTGTGAGGCAAGAGGATCTCGACTGAGGCTACCTTGTTCTAGGGCAATAGGGCTCAAGCTGAACCAATAAGACCCTACCTAAAAATAAGTAAAGAGGAAGAAGAATTACTAAAAAGGCAGGGACTCCGCTGTTCTTGGTAATTTCATACAACATGGGAGGAGCTGAAACTAAAGGATAAATTTTAAGCTGGAGAGAATCTAAGAATTCTCAAAGTTTGTTTTTGGACAGCTCCCTCCTCCCTCTACAAAGGAAAACTTGTAAAGCTGCTGTTCTCCTGAAGACTCCCTGTGGCATGTAAACACAGAATCTACACTACAGCACTAGTTTTTTTGTGGAGAGGTCAGCACAGCCAAATAACTACACCTGTCATTCACTAAATAACTTTATTATAGAGCCTTCACCTTAAACAGAGTTTTAATTAAATTAACAAAGAGCTGTACTTGTTATTTTTTTTGTTGTTGTCATGTTCTGTTCAAAAGATATTGGTTAAACTACACTTGGGAACACACATGAATAAACTTTTAAGTACGATTCAATCAGTAACTTTTCCCTAAAGAATTTTAAGCTGGAGAAGAAGCCGGCTGTAGTGGGTGAAGCGTATAATCTGGGCACTGAAAAGATTGAAGCAGGAGGATTGTTTGTGAGCTGCCTAAGCCTACATCAATACAGAGTCCTACACTAGCCTGGCCTGGAGTAAAACTCACCTCAAAATCAACAAAATGAAAATTTTATTTAAAATAAAGCTGAAGAAAGCAGAAAAAATCTTAAATAAATGTTTCTCCCTAAGATCAACAGTCCACACGAAAAACTTAAAATATCTACATTGTTATTACATCCTTATGTCGTATTTTTAACTTTTTTCTTTCTTTCTTTCCTCAGGCTTGCCCAGAATACACTAAGCAGCTGAAGGTTGATCCTCTGGCTTCCACCTCCCAACTGCGGGTATGACAGGTGTGCACTGCCACGCCTGGCGGAGGCTCCAACCCGGGGCTACCAGCATGGTAGGCAGGGACTCCAACAGCTGAGCTACATCCCCAGCCCCATCCTTTACCACACAGGTAAGACTTTATGTCTGTTTTCTTGAGACGGTAGGCAAAATGCTGTATACCTAAGACCATGTCCGAATCTTCAAAGGAAAGAGAGTAATGACTAAACAGAAGTTCAGAGATGAACCTCAAGGCTAGACGGAAGTGATATTCTGGATGACTGGTGAAGTCCGGCTTAACAGAGCTCCACTCTTGGACGCCGTCCGTCTCAGCGGCGGCATCTTCCTTCCGTGGATTTCTTTTAACTGCTAATCCTGCTCCAGGCCTGGCGACAAGTCCCGGCCCCCTTTTGGGGAACTCGTGTTTTTCTTTGCAACTTAACGACCCGGCTGGTCCAAGGAAGGAAGGAGCCGACCCGACCCTGAGGTCAGGACCGCGCCGTCTGGAGCGTCCTGGCCGGGCCGGGCCGCCGCTCCGCGGGCTGGTTATGGAAATAGCCCCGCGCCGGCCGCCCCCGCCCCCGTCGCTTCCCACTCCCTCCCGGCCTCTGCTCAGCTTCCTCGCGGGCGAGCGCGGAATCGCGTACCTTCGGAAGTCAGGCGGGAGAAGGGCCTGAGCAGCTCGGCGAAGCTCAGGTGGTTGAGGCGGGTGAGGCGCTCGGCTTCGTCGCTGCACAGCGCGGCGACGCAGGGCACGAAGGAGTCCGGGATGAGCTCCTGCACCGACTGCACGCACTGGGCCATGGCCACGGGCCCGGCGCCCGGCCTCCGTCCGCCTCGGAGCCGCCGCCGCCTGCCCCGCCGGGCGCGGCCCCGCTCCGGAGCCCCGGGCCGACTGCGCCGAGCCGCTGTCGCCTCGACCGCCGGGGCGCACCCGGGCCCCGGGCCCGTCCCCGCCGCCGCTCAGTACTCCGCCCGGCGTCCTCGCATCCCACCCCGGCAGAGGGGCGCGCCGACCACCGCCGCTCAGTCCTCCCGACGCCGAGCCCTTGGTCACTGTTCGACCGGGGCCGCCATGTTGGGCCGAACCCTGACCCACCGGCCTGACTACTCCCGGCAGCCCCCGCGCGCCCCTCACGTGACTGTGTCAAAGGCGCGGCAGGGGCGGGGACTAAGGACCCCGGAAGTGGGGAGCGACGGAAGCCGGTTGGGCGATTCGAAGCGGAAGTGCTGTGACGGGAGGTGTTTTCCCCTGCGGAGCGAGGAGAGGCCGGCCTACGAGATCGGTGGGCGGGACCCGGCGATCCAGGTTCTTCCCATGGTACCTGGCAAAGCCCAGCCCCAAAGAATCCCCAGCTGACCAGTCGGGGTTGTCGCAGGATTGGAGACGACTTTTCCTTCAGTGCCCCAAAGACTCCATCCGTGAGCAACTGGTGTCACTTCGCGCTGCTTCCTGACCCCTTCGTCCGCCTTTCCCTTGCTGGGCGACGAAACTGTCAACAGCACCTACTCTAGGGAGAAGGGATGATGCTGGCCAATGCCTGGGGTTTCCCCTGCAGATGTTCAGGATGGTGCTGTATGCTTTGAACACAGTCATGCTTTTGGAAGTGGACTGCCATGTATGAGCGCAACCACGAAGCAGAAAAGTATGTGGTTGGGAATACTGTAATTAACAAGCGTAAAGGAAAGCTGCATTTTTTTTATCACTGGGAAAGGCTGTGCTTGCAAGTTTCCATGTTGTACGTCCTCAGCCTCTAGTTGAAGACAGTCTAGAATGACTTGGAACTCAATATGTAGCCCAGGCTATCTTGGAACTCGTTCTTCAACCTCCCAAGTGCTGAGTTCCTAGATGCACCGCCAAGCCTGGTTCCGCCGCTTCTTTGTGCTCTCCTGCTAGTGTTTACTTCAAGGTGGTGGAGAAGCCAGTGTGTGTGTCCTATGTGGCTCGTCATTCTTGCAGATTTCAGACTTTCACTCCCCCCAGTCACATGACTCACGCTTGCCCATCTCTGCAGCTACCAGGGAAGTGCCCGAAGCTTGCCACAAGATAGAAAGGAAGCTGTGTTGCCCGACCACAGCCTGGGCCCTGGATCTGGCATGGCAAAAAACGTGAATTTCAATCTTGGTTCAACCTTTTATTAGAAAGTGATTCTAACCATCCACATTGATTGTGTACCAAGACTAGTTTGAAGGTTATCCTGGGAATCCTCTCACTTTTACATATGCATTAGTGGTAGGAGAATACTATCTCTGCCTCCATCTAGTCACATAATTAATCTACTTGTCAGGGCCAACGGGAGGCCAAGAAATGTGTGCTGGGAATTTCTGGGAAAGGAAAGTTTCTCTCACCGTGTGAATTTGAAGAGGAAATACAAATTCCCAGGACCTGCTGACAGCCCTTGCAGGCCAAAGGGGAGGAACCCGCCTGAGGAGTAAACAACACCAAGGAAAGCCAGGTGACTTTTCTGAGTCTTGGATCAAGACTTACTACCCCTGGGTGTTCAATTAAGTGGCCTTGCTTTTGGAAGGACATGCCAGTAATCCCAACACTCAAAGACTTGGAGGCAGAAGGATCAGCGGTTCAAGATCATCAGCTACATAGCCAGTTTGAGGCCAGCCTGGTCAGCATGAGACCTCTCTCTCTCAAAAAAAGAGGATGAAATGAAGAGATAGTTCATTGGTTGAGAGAACATGGTGCTCTTGCAGAGGACCCAGGTTTGGTTCCCAGAACCCGCGTAGCAGCTCACAACCATGTGTAACACCAGTTTCCAGGAAAGTCCAACATGGTGCCTCTGCTAACATGTACAGGAATGCATACATATATACAGGCAAACACTCATACACATAAATAAAAATAAATAAATCTTCTTTTAATGCCAGACATGGTGCTGCACATATTTATGCCCATCACTGTGGAAGTTGAAGAAGGTGGATCTCTGTATGATTTGAGGCCAGACTTGTCAAGTTCTAAGCTAGCAAAGAAACCCTGTCTCAAAAAAAATAAAAAACAAAGAAAGGTCTGGAGAGATGGCTCAGTGTTTGGGAGCTCTGGCTGCTCTTGCAGAGGACCCGGGTGGGTTTGGCTTTCACCACCCATATAGTAGCTAACAACTTTGGTCAATAACTCCAGTTCCAGGTGATTCTATACCCTCTTATGACCTCTGTGGTCATTGCATGCTACGGGTGCACTTACATACATGCAGACAATACATATAAAATAAAAATAAATTCAAAAAAATTTTTTTTGATTTTTTTGAGACAGAGTCTCCCTGTAGCCCCGAGCTGATCTGGAACTCACTATATAGACCAAGCTGACCTTGAACTCACAGAGATCTGCCTTCCTTTACCTCCAGAGTGCTAGGATTAAATGCTTGTGCCACCCAAAACATAAAAACAGGCAGAGGTGACCTTTATTGTTTCAGCCAGCTAAAATGAATTTTCTGTTTCTTAAACTATTGCAAGAATATAACTGATTGTAGTCAGTTGAATTATAATTCCCCCAAAATGTCTATCTATCTACATCTTAACTGCCAGAGCCCGGGAATATAACCATTGTGTGGAGAGAGAGTTTTGTCAGACTTAGAAGTTAGAGATCTTGAGATGATCATCCTGGATTATCCCAAGGCCCCAAATCCAGTGACAAGTCTCCTGACCAGAACTGAAGGCCACATAAATGTCAAGACAAGACCTAAGGCAAGGCAAACCTGGACTTACCAGAAGCTGAAGGAGATAATAAAGGATTCCCCAACGCAGCCATCAAAAAAGGCACTGCCTGGCCTACACTGCTTTTATGCATATAGCCTCCATTCATTTCTACTTAAAATTTTTTTTGTTATGTGTAGAAGTATTCTGCCTTCATGTATGTAAGTGCATTTGTGCATAAAATGCCTGTGGAAGATAAGGGGGTGTCAGATCCCCTGAACTAGAGTTTCTTAAGCCACCATGTAAGTTCTGGAAACTGAACCCTGGTCCTCTACAAGAGCGACCAGTGCTCTTAACCTCTGAGTCATCTCTCCAGTCCTTCATTTCTATTCTTTTTTCTTTTCTTTCTTTCTTTCTCTCTCTCTCTCTCTCTTTTTTTGTTTTTGTTTTTGTTTTTGTTTTTTGAGATAGGGTCTCCCTATAGACCCAAACTAGACTAGAATTCCCTATGTAGACCAGACCAGCCTCAATCTCACAGAGATCCACCTGCCTCTGCTTCCCAAGTGCTGGAATTAAAAGGCATGCACCACCATACCCAGCTTATTTTTGAGACAGGGTCTCACTGTGTAGCACTGGCTAGCCTGGAACCCCTATATAAAACATGCTTGCCTTACACTCAGAGCTCCAACTGTCTCTGCTTCCTGAATGCTGGGATTAAAGTGTGCCACTGTGCCTACTTTACATAGCTATCTTTTTAAAAAAGATTTATTTGAGGACTGAAAAGATGGGTCATTGGGTAGGAACACTAGCTGTTCTTACTGAGACCCCAGATTCCCAGCACCCACGTGGGAGGTAACAACCCTTGGTAACTCCTGTTCCAGGGGATCCATTGCCCTCTTCTGGCCTCCTTGAGCATTGCATGACACAGATGTATTTACATACTTGCAAGCAAAACAATTGGACACATAAAGTAAATCTTCTAAGAATATTTTAATTATTTATTTTTATTTTATGTGCATGTGTGTTTTGTTTGCATATATGTATGTGTGCCATATGTGTAGCCTAGTGCCTGTGGAGGCCAGAAGAAGGCATTAGATCCCCTGGAGCTGGAGTTACAGGTGGTTGTGAACAGCCACCTAGGTGCTGGGAACTGAACTCAGGGCCCTCTGCAAAAGCAATATGCCCTCTTAATTGCTAAGACATCTCTCCAACCCCAGGGTTGTCTCTTTTACAGAATTTCTACAGTTCAGAGGGAAAAGAGGAGACTGAGGTAGGAAGGGTGTAACTTCTTACAATGAGGTTACTTGTAGAAACCTTGTGTGTGCGCATGTGGTGTTGGATTGCTGAACTCCCTGGCATCTCTTCGTCTAACTTCATTCTCCAGAAACCCTCCGCCAGCATTCCCAGACACTGTCCTCACAGGTTAACAACCCTCTGCCAGCATTCCCAGACCCGGTCAATTCGAGGACTTGTGTTTGTCTCCACTTGGATCACATGGCTTCCCCTGATCCAACCAGCTTTGAGGGGGATAAGCTATCACTGAGCTGGTATGGGCCAAGCTCTGCTCTTGTAAGTAGCAAGACACTGTATGTCTCCAAAAAAAGGGGGGATAGAAACATTAACCAGCCAAATAAAAATATCGAATAGACATCACAAACTACTCATTGGCGTCTCAGCATCCACATGTAACCTTCATCCCATAGCTGTGATTTTAAGAATGCCTCTACTCAACAATTACCCTTTTACTGCTAAAAATAGACTCCTCTTCTACCCAGGGAAGACATGCAAAAATCACCACAGCCACAGGGATCTCTAGCTCAGGGATCTCTGCACACAGTTCTTCACAGTCCTATTAGCAGTAACATTTAAGTTGTTTGTTTGTTTATTAAATAGCCTTTTATTGAATTTTTGTAAGTTTCATATATTTTCATCATATTTAGATCATCTCCCCTATCTTCAATCCCCTTACTACACCCCCCAATTTCACATACTCTAATATTTATGATTTACTTATTTATTAATTTAAAGGCTATAGAGTCAAATCTGTACCCCTGAATGCCCTTCAATATGGGTTCATCTATTGGAGCCTCGTCAATCTACCAAGAGTCTCATCCTTAAACAAAACTGACTCTTTCCGTCCCAGCAGCCGTCGGCTGCTGATAGTTCCTTAGGTAGGTTGGGGTTTCTCACCACCTCCCCTGTCTCTGTGCTGGGATTTTGACTGGACTTGTGCATGTTGTCACCATTGTTGACCAGCTGTCTGGAAAACTGTTTCTTTGTGGTCATCCACCATCTCTGGCTCTTAAAATCTTTCTACCCCCTCTTCTGCAGTGATCCTTGAGCCTTGGGAAGCAGAAGTTTGATATGAGTGTCCTGTACAGGATAAGCACTGCAGTTTCACTCTCTGTACATTGCTGTCTGTGTTAATCAGTATCTGCTGCATAAGGGAGCGTCTCTGCTGAGAGTTGAGAGATGCATTAATCTTTAAGTTCTGTGTTTATTTATTTTTGAGACAGAGTCTTGTGTGGTCCAGGCTGACCTCTAACTCACTGTGTAATCAAGGATGACCTTGAACTCCTGATTCTTCTTCCTCCATCTGCTGGGATTGCAGGTATATGACACCATGCCCTACATCTAATAGTTTAAAGTCAAGTCATGGAGTGGGGATATAGCTCGGTGCTAGAGGTCTCAATCAGTATATGCAAAGCCTTCTGTTTGGTCCCCAGTATAGCAAAAATAGAAAAATCAAATCAGGCTATTGGTTCTTCTGTTACTGTGACTGTGTGTGTGGGTGTCTGTGTGTGTCTGTGTCAGGAGCCATTTGCCTGCCTTGAACTTTGCCCTAGTTTAGGGTCAAGCAAGGATCAGTCTTGATGTTCCCAGAAGTGCTGTGGAAGCATAATTTGTTTACCTGAGGGAAAGTTTATCTTAGATCCAAGGCTGAGGACCTTTTGTTAGTAGATGTAGGTGGCTTGAATAATTTCACATATGTAAATGCATGTTTGTTTTTGCTTGAACCCCTGAGGGTCATATCGTTCCTCAAAAACTTGTAAAGGTATAATTATGCTGAGCAAAATAAAGTCTGGGCTTCAGTATTGACTGACAGCCCTCCCCAATCTATCTTTTTCTCTCTCTCTCTCTTTATTTCTCAATCCTCACTCCCTGCTTCAGGTAAGGTTCGATTTCAGCCGGCTAGCTCTGCATGTGTGCGTGTGCAAAGTCATGCAAGTGACAGTGTGATAAATAAAAAGAAAATGCATCCACTTCTGGCAAACTAGCTCAATGGGTAAAAGCACTTACTGCCAAGCCTGGTGACCTGAATTCAGTCTCTGAGAGACCCACATGGTGGAAGGAGAGAACTGACCCCTACAAGTTGTCCTCTGACCTCACATGCACACAACAAATTAATTAATTAATTAATTGATGAAATTTTTTAATAAAATGAGGAACAGAGTTCAGACCCCAGCACCCATATAACAAGCTAGGTGTTCCATACATGCTGTAGCCCCAGCTCCATGGGGCGCAGAGCCAGGAGGATTGCCTAAACTTGGTAGCTTCCAGCCTAACTGAGAAATTCTGAGACCCCGGTTCAAGAGAGGCCCTGCTACAAAAAAATAGGCAGAGAGCAGAGAGTGATAGATCAAGACACTGGACACTCTCTTGACATCTGTACAGCCCCCATTGACGCACATACATACACAAATAATTTTATCTGTGTGTGTCTGTGTACATGTGCACAGCTATGTCCATGTGCCCTTTGAGGCCAAAAGAAAACATTAGATCTGTGGGGCTAGAGTTTTAGGCTGTTTTGCACGAGTCAGTATGGGTGCCGGGTGCTGGGTGCTGGGCGCCAAACTCTGGTCCTCTGGAAGAGCAGCAAGCACTATTAACTGCTGAGCCATCTCTCTTATTCCAATAAATATTTTAAAAGAAAAAATGGAAACTGAAGTCAGAGAACAATGGAGTCAAAGCAACCCAGTAGTTATGACTAAGAATAGGTCACCATTGTTACTCACCAGGTGTCTAAGACAGTGCTTTATCTACACACCTTCTGCTGCCTCTGCATCTTTCTCAAAACGCATGCATATCACCAGTTTTCAGATATAGGAAGTGATCCTTGGTGCAGTTGATTAATTTTCCTAGACAGTAAGCAGTGAAGCCAGAAACAGACAGCTCCACTGAATCCCAGAGACTTCAATACAAGAAAACTGCTTCTCCACAAGGCTTCTGTGTTCTGGATGCATCTAGACATCTGAACTTGAACTCAGAGAGTACTTTGGCAATATATTTGTGCTTGACAATACATATCTCTTTTCTGAATCATATTCTTTTTTTAAGCTTAGAAAAGTTAAGAATAGAGGCCAGTGAGATGGCTCAGTGAGTAAAGGTGTTTGCTGCCTGAGCTCGATCCCTGGGATTCACAGTAGAAGGAGAAAGCCGACTCCACAGAGCCGGCCTTTCACCTCTACACATGCATCTGCGGCACAAGCACACGTGCACTCACACAGCATACACACATAATAAACTTTAAAAAGGCATCTGCTGTACAGTCCAGTGCAGTGATTTCCACTTATTTCAACAGCAGATGGTGCTATTGAGCACTGGCTCTAAAAGTAAAAATAAGTGTCATTACCAAATAGTTATTACATCCATGATTCTTACTTCATACTAAGACTTTGGAAGCTAGATACCCTGAAAATGTTTGTAGATTAAAAGTTCATTATACTCAAATATTGTATCATAGACGACTTTAAAACACTGAAAATACTAGGACTGGAGAGAACACTCAGCAGTTAAGAACACTGGCTGTTCTTGCTGAGAACCTAGGTTCTGTTCCCATCACCCATATGGCAACTCACAACCACCAGTAACCCTAATTTCAGAGAACCTGACGTTCTAGCACTGGATATGTGGTACATACAAATGCATGTGGGCACCCATACCTATACACAAAACCTTTATAAAATAAAACAAAGGAAGGTTAAACATGTAATTCACAAGATGCAAAAGAAGCTCAGTGCCAAAGCCATTACCTAGATAGATAAGGTCGTGTGTGTGTGTGTGTGTGTGTGTGTGTGTGGTCAGGGGGAATGCATGTAACTTTCATGAAAACATAGTCCACATATCTGTCCATATCTTTTTTAGAAATCAAGTTCTGGAAATCAAGTTAAGGGCCCAATGTACGCTAGACCAAGTACTCTACCACTGAGCTACCCTCAACCCCTAGCCCCATATTTTTATTTGTTTGGAATAAAGCTTCATGTGGCCAAAACTGTCCTTGAACTCCTGATCCTTTTGCCTCTACCTCCCAAATGCTGAGATTTCACCATCATGCCTGCGTGAGCTTTTTTTAAAGATTTGTTTGTATTATGTGTGTGTGTGTGTGTGCATTATGTGTGTCTACATGTGTATGTTTTCACCACATACATGCCAGTGCCTTGGGAGATCAGAAGAGGCTATCAGACCCCTTGGAACTAGAGTTACAGGCAGTCATGAGCTTCGATATGGGTGCTAGAACCCAAACCCAGGTGTCACACACCTATAATCCCAGCACTCTGGGGGTGAAAGCAGGGGAAACTGGGGTTAAGGTTGACCTTGGCTACATAGCCAGTTCAGAGCCAGCCTGGGCTACATGAGGCCAGGCCTCAAAAAGAGAAAAAATGATCTGAAAAATAATTAGGAGTTTGAGGGTTTGGGGATGGCTCAGCAGGTAAAGGTGTAAACCATGTGTGAGCTGATGACCTGAGTTCTATCCACAGAGTTCATGTGAAAAGCTGGATGCACACGCCCCAGAACTCTTAGCCAAAGATGCAGAGTGAAGAAAGGAGAAAAGCCAGAAAGCCCTGAAGCACACTGGCTGGCAAACCTGGAGGCTGTAGCACAGGATCAAGAGACCTTGCCTCAAGCACAAGGCGGGGAGAGCGGGATGGCTCAGCAGGCTAGGGCACTTGCTGCCAAACCTGGTCATCTGAGTTAGATCTCCTGGACTCAGGTGGTTGAAAGAGAAAATCAGCTACCCCAAGCTGTGTTCTGACTTCCACACGTGTGCCATTGCGTTTCCATGCTCATACAATGCAGGCACAAACCAAATAAATGAAATATAAAAAACAAAACGGAGCCAGGTGTAGTGGCACATGCCTTTAATCCCAGCACTCCAGAGGCAAAGACAAGTAGAGATCTTGGCCTCTGAGAGATTGAGGCCAGCCTGGTCTACATAGCAAGTTCCAAGCCAGCTGTGGCTAGAGGGAAACCTTGTCTCAAAAAAATAAGTAAGATGAAATAAATAAATAAGCAAACAAATAAGTTAATGACCACAAGAAAACAGTTTTTCAGACAGCTGGTCAGTTACTCAATATGAATTCACAGCAATGCTGGCAGCACGGACAAGTCCCAGAAATTTGGTGGAGCGTTTAGAAGGGGGGTACAAATGTGAGACGTGATCTAAATATGATCAAAATAATTTGTATGAAATTTGCAAAAAATTAAAATTGGGTCTGGGGAGATGGCTCAGTCAGTAAAGTGTGTCTGCCTGCAAGCATGAGGACCCCAGTCCAGATTCCCAGCACCCATGTAAAAGTCAGGCATGGAGACCCTCATCTGGAAGACAGATCCAGAACCTTGGTGGACAACCATTTAGCCAATTGCTGAGCTCCATGTTCAGTGTGCAACCTTGTCTCAAATAATGAGGTAGAAAGTGATAGAGGAAGACACCCAGCATCAACCTCCAGTCTCCTCATGCACAAATTCACATGTGCTCACACATGGAAATTAACATCTATGTACAATGCATGCACTACAAATGAAAGCACAAGTAACAAAAATGAAACTAGATATAGAGTTTTTTCATATTTTATTATTTTTATTTTATATGTAGGAGTGTATTACCTGTATGTGTGCACCCATGTCCTGCAGTACCCAAAGAGGTCAGAAGAGGGTCAGTTCCCCTGGAACTGGAGTAAGGATGGTTGTTAGTCACCCTGTGTGTGTGCTGGGAATTGAACCCAGGTCCTCTGCAAGAACAGGCAGTTCTCTTAACGGCTGAGCCAACTCTCTAGCCCCCTCATCCAATTTTTAAAACTATGCTTCAACTGTTACAGTACAAAAAAGACAACCTGCAGAATAGAAGAAAATGGATCATAAATCTTGTGTCTGGAATGAGCAGATAAAAAATAAGATAAATAGCCAGTGCTGATGGTACACACCTGTAATCCCAGCAGTTGGAAGGTAAATAAAAGAGGATCAGGGGTTAAAACTCAGACTTGGCTACATAGCCAGCTCAAGGTCAGTCTGGGCTACATGAGACCCCATTCCAAAATATGAAACAATAGCCAGACATGGTAGCTTATGTCTATAAACTTGGGAGGCAGGGTCAGAAGGATTGCTACAAGGAAGGGGCCAACCTGATCTGCACAGTGAACTCTAGTCTAGTCTGACATAGAGAGACACAAGACAACAATATGAACAACAGCAGTGAGAAGAAAATAATAGGAGAAAGTGAAATAAAATCACATACATATCTAGGACATGACCATAGAAGTGAAACTCTTTAGTGAACAAGGAGGAGCAGGGCCAGGGGGAGGATGCTCTCAGTGTGCGATGCCATACTTCTGTGAGGAATTAAAGGTATAATTCTCTCATACTTCTGTGAGAGAATAGAAGGAAAGGAAGAGAAATTCCATACACTGCCATAAAATTTTTGGAGGTTCCACTGACGATTGGACCCCAGACCCTGGGGGTCTCAGTCCCCAGCCAGGCGAGAGGGAGCCGACTCGGACAGAGGCGCCCCCTGAGATGGTGCAGGGCCTGGGAACTCTGGTCTCCGCTGTCAAGAGCACACCTCGGAGAGGCTGGCCCTGGCCGCTAACCCGCTGTCCAGGGGGCCGTGGGAGACCAGCCTGCTGGTCTCGTGTCTGCCTGTGCTGGCCCCGCTCGCTGCTCTGCCGACTGTCATCGGTACTGTCGTGAGAGCGACCGGAGGGAGGCCTCGCCCTCCCAGCCACGTGCGGGGCGGTGCCGGTCCTCACCCAGGCAGGGAGCCCCGGCCAGCCTGAGGGAGTGTGGGTCTCTGGCTGCGGGTGAGGGTGGCAGGCACCGGTGCAGCGGCTGCGGGGAGAAGAGCGGAAAGAGCAGAAGCCGTAAGTCTGCAGTTAGCCATAGCAACCAGGTGCCTGCTGACCCGCACCCTGGTGCGGCTGGGTCAGGCTTTGCGTTCCCACACGCTGAGTGAAGCTGCTCCTAGCTTTAACTACTGGGCTGAGCGGGGCCGTGGCCGCGGTCAGTCTTCAGGTGCCCCACCACGCTTCCACTGAAATGGGAGACAATGATAAAATAAGGTGACTATAACTGCTGCTCAGTCTGAATGACCAAAAGCGCGTATGTAAGAAAAAGGGGTGGGCCAGCGAGATGACACAGCAGGTATGGCACTTGCCGCCAAGCCTGATGACCTGAGTTCCGTCCCCAGAACCCACGCGGTCAGGCTGGAGAGATGGCTCAGCAGTTAAGAGCACCCACACAGAGGCTAATAATCATCTGTAACTCCAATTGCAGGGAATCCAACACTCTCTTCTGGCGTCCGTGGGCATTGCATGCATGTGGTAAGCAGGCACATATGCCAGCAACACACACACACACACACACACACACACACACACACTATAAATAAATAAATGATTAAAAACAAACTTCACATGGTGGAAGGAGAGACACTGCCAGTTGACTTAAAGAGAAATGTGCACACACACTCATGCCCACACACATACACAAAAATAAATGGAGAAAAGGGATCCACACTGTAAAAGCAATAATTAAACTGGATAGTAGAACCCAAATAGCCAAAGGATATAACTATGTCATTTTCAAAAAAGACACATAAAACTCAGTAAGTGTGGGAAAAGATGATTAACGTGGTTAGTGATTAGGGGAATGAAGAAACTGCCTAAGAGACCACTTTCAGCCTGGGGACAGGACCTTGTGAGTAAAGTGCCTGCTGGCGTGCATGAGGAGTCCCAGAACCCACATAAAAAACTAGGTGTGGTGGTGCATGCCTGTGTCCCAGTCCTTGGGAAGCTGAGGCAGGAGGATTACTGTAGGTTAGTCGAGAGTACAGAGCAAAACCCTGTCTCCACTTACAAAAACAAAAACAAAAAAGAACTAATGGATGAAGTTTGAAAACATCAGGCTGTGGAAAGGAGCCAGTCACAAAGGCCAGGTGGTACATGACTCTGTATAAAATACACTATATAGAATATGAACACTCTCGTTCATCTATAGAGACATGAAATCCATTCGTGGTTGCCCACATCTGAGGAATATAAGGTCAAAGTTTGTGACAGGTTGAAACAAAAGGATGCCAGCTTTCTTTGTGAGGTAATGAGAGTATGCTTAAATCAGCTATGATGATGGATGTGTACCTAACTCTGGTTATGTCCCAAAAGTCACTTGTCCACTGAGCTGAAATGGGTGAGATATACGAAATAAATCTCAATAAAATTTACCAATAAATACAATTGGGACATTTTACTGTTGTTTTTTTTTTTTAAAAAGACAGTGACAGGGAAAAGGTTCAGCAGGTAAAAGCACTCACCATGCAAAGCCTGGAAACCTGAGTTCACAGATCCCAAGGTGGAAAGATAGAAAGAAGGCTCCTGAAAGTTCGTCTGACCTTCACAAGCACATACAGATGCACACACACACCATACACATGTACACATACACACACACACCTCATACACACGTAATAATTACAAATACATTTTGGGGGGTTTTATTACATTTATTTATTGGATGTGTGAGTGTGCGTATGTGAAGGTCAGGGGACAACTTTCAGGAGTCAGTTATCTCCTTCTACCGTGTAAGCTCCAGGAATCAAACTCAGGTCTTCAGTGCTGGTGGCAAGTGTCTACCCATTAAGTCATCTCCCAAGCCTAAATAATTTTGTTTTTCTTATTTTATTTATGTGTATTATGTGTATCTTTGTGAGTATATGCCATTTATGTGTGAGTGCCTGCAGAGTCTGAAAGAGGATGTTCAATCCCCTGCCGCTGGAGTTACAGGCAATCATGAGATGCTAGATGTGGGTACTGGGGAACGAAACTCTGGGTCCTCTAGAAGAGCTGAAGACACTCTTAACTGCTAAGCCATCTCTCCAGCCTACCAAATACAATTTTTAAAAATACAAATAGGGTGAGATGGTTCAGCAGGTAAAGGTGCTGGCCACATAGCTGGTTCTCATAGTGGAGAACCAACTCCCACAAGTTGTCCTCTGACCTACACAGACAGACAGACAGAGAGACAGACACATTTTTTTGAGACAGAGTCTCACTCTGTAGCCCTGGCTGACCTGGAACTCACTATTTAGACCAGGCTGGCTTTGAACTCACAGAGATCCACCTGCCTTTGTCTTTGGAGTGCTGGCATTAAAGGAGTGCTTTAATCTGCCACCTGGTTTCTTATACCTTCTCACAAGACTTTCAGAATCAAGTGATTCCTAGCCAAGAAACAAAAGCAAAATTGCCCCGTTCTTTGTGGATTCAAATGAAAACTTGACAAAATCAGGTGCAACTCCAAGAAAAGACAGTGGAGGATCTGGATCAGCAAGGGATGATGCAAGCTCTTTTTATAGGGAACCCTTAACCTTTTGTTGCTTGGGGACAAGTTCTCTAAACAGGCTGGTCTTGAACTCAATACATAGCTGAGAATGATCTTGAATTTATATTCCTCTGGCTTCTACCCCAGGTGCTGGGACTACAGGGATTGTGTGTGTGTGTGTGTGTGTGTGTGTGTGTGCGTGTGTGTGTGTATGGTGTGTGTTGAGAACCATATTCATGGCCTTGTATGCATGTGCTCTTTACTCAGCTACTGCCCCAGGCTAATTTGCTAATGTTTTATTAAGAGTTGTGGGGACTAGAGAGATGGCCCAGAAGTGAAGCATGGCTCTGCTTTACAATGGACCTGAGTTTGGTTCCCAGAACCCATGTTGGGCAGCTCATGACTCCAGCTCTAGGGCATTTGATGCCCTCTTCTGGCCTCCAAGGGCAGCTGCACTCACACATTCACATCGTACTCCCTCCCCGGCCCCACGTACATATACACATAATTAAAAATAAAAAATAGGGGCTGGAGGGATGGCTCAGTGCTTAAGAGCACTGTCTACCCTTGTAGAGAATCTGATTCCCAGTACTCACATGGTTCCAGGGTATCCCACTCCCTCTTCTGACCTCCTAGGGCATTGCATGACATGGATACACTTATACACATGCAGGCAATACACTTATACACATAAAATAAAAATAATAAATAAAATAATTTTTTAATCTTAAAAAAATTGGGGGGACCTAGGTACATTTCACTGGTAACCTGTGTGTCTATCAGAAAGCTGTAGGGGAGGGAAAAGAAGAGGAGGAAAGGCAGGGTGAGGGAGAGAGGGAAAGAAAGGTGGGCACGGTGGCTGTAACCCAGCACTTGGGAGGTGGAGGAAGGAAAATCAGGAGTTCAAGGACAGTGTCAGCTGTATTATGAGTAAGAGTCTGTCTGAAAAGAAATAGTAGGAACAATAAAAACTATAAACCTACCTAAACATTCACGCTGACACAATGGTCTCTGTAGTCACTGTCTACTCGTACCCCATGAAAATGTTTTCTCTGCAACTATCCATTGTGTGTCCATCCTTGAGAGTGCTCCATGTGCCTCATCTGAATTCATTCAACAGAAGTCACAAGCTTCAGGTGGAGTGAGGAAACCAGGGTGAATCCCAGTGCATCATAATCATAATGCTGCAGCTTCAAGTCTGGGAAAAGCACATTAAGCTAAAACTCACTCTCCCCAGATCACTGCCCCCTTCCACTTCCGGGAATGACCTTTCCATCTTTACTTTTTTTTATAAGTATGAGTCTTAGTATTTTGCCTGCATGTATGTATGTTGCTCGCATGTATGTATGTGTACGACAAGCATGTCCAGTGCTGACAGTGCCTTGGAGCTGAAGTTACAGGTGGTTGTGAGCGTCCATGTGGGTGCTGGGAATTCAACATGGATCCTTTGCAAGAGTAAGTAGTGCTCTTAATCACTGAGCCAGCTTTCCAACCCCAAGGTCTTTTGTTTTTTCTTTTCTTTTCTTTTTATAACCAGGTGTGGTGGCACACACCTTTAATCCCTTCACTGGGGAGGCAGAGGCAGGCAGATCTCTGTGTGCTCGAGGCCAGACTGGTCTACATAGTGAGTTCCAGGCTGGGGGTCACAGGGAGACCCTGTCTCAAAAAGAACAAAGAGACAGAGTTTCACATATCCGAGGCACTAGGTCACTGAAGCTGGCCTTGTGTTTCTGATCTTCTGGTCTCTGCTTCCTGGTGCTGGGATTACTGACTTCTTCCTACATTTTTTTTTAAAGATTTAAAAAATGTATTATTTTTGTATGCCACATGTGTGGGAGTGCCTGTGAAGGCCAGAGGTGGGTGTTGAATCTCCCAGAACTACAGTTACAAGCAGTTGTACCTGACATGGGTACTGAGAACAAATGAAGGTCCTCTAGAAGAGCAGCGAGTACACTTTACCGCTGAGCTGTGTCTCTAGCCCTACTTTTAACTTTATATTTATGTGTTTGTGGGCATTTGTGTGTCTTCCACTTGAATACAGATGCCCACAGAGGCCACCAGAGGGTACTGGATCCCCTGGAGCTGGAATTACAGCTGCTTATGAGCCTCCCTCAGTGAGTGCTGGAAATCAAACTCAGGCCTTTTGCCAGAGCAGGGGTCACTCTTTACCAATGAGCCATCTCTCCAGTCCCATTTTTGGGTTTGGGTTTGTTTGTTTATTGTCTTAATGCTGATCTCTTAGTTTCCGAAATATAGCAAACTAAATAAAACAAAATAAAAAGGAAGCAATGTAGTCACAGTTGTTTGGATAGTTCAGGCCAACTGGGGTCATTTAGTTGGAATTCTGTGGTTTGTTTTCCCAAGTTTCTAATCCTTGGACCTTCCTTATTGATAGATCCTGTTTGAAAGATCATAGAAAGTTGATGAAGTAAAATGACTCAGCTCACCTGCACAGGCTCACCTTCGACTTTAACCTTCCTTGGCTACATAGCCTTCTTTATAAAAACAGTGACATTACGAAAGTGTTGGTAACATCTATAATCCAAAGTTGGCCCTGGACATTTATTTATCTTTCTTTGAAGATTATGATTTGCATGTTTAAGTGATGCTCTAGTTTATCATGATCTGGTCCAGACTTCCTCATTCATTGTTTGGGAAAGTGCTTTGATCCACATGTGTCTAAATTATCTAGATTTTTTTTTAATAGTGCTGTACATACTAATATATAGCCCAAGCTCTAAGTTATATGCAACTCAGTGATAGACTGC
This sequence comes from Eospalax fontanierii, assembly GCA_035773235.1. Taxonomy (NCBI): domain Eukaryota; kingdom Metazoa; phylum Chordata; class Mammalia; order Rodentia; family Spalacidae; genus Eospalax; species Eospalax fontanierii. The sequence goes on from CM069538.1 coordinate 69,819,144, forward strand.
TAGACTGCTCACCTAGTGTACACAAGGCCCTGGGTTCAATCCCTACCACCACAAAAAAAAAACCCAAAATATATGAAGGTTTGATACCTAGCACCAAATAAAAACCAGGTTTGGTGGTGTATGTCAGAGATCCCATGTTATGGTGGTGCCTGAACAGAGACAGCCTGACCCTTTGGCATCAATGAAAACCAAGAGTGAGCCTGATCTGTGCTGAGAACTTATTCTTTCTGATTTCTCTCAAAACTGTTCTTAAAGGACTTGCTCTCTTATCTATTGAAACAGGAAATCCAGCATGAAATGGGACAGGAAACACTAGAACTTGTCTTAATCAGAGTCTTCCCTTTCTGAACCTTTCTGACACAAAACCACAAACAGATGTTGTCAGTCTGATTCCACCTGCTATTTGTAACACAGATTGGATAATGCCTTGTTTCCATGGTATTCACTGCTGCTAATGTTCGACACTTTCACAACACACACACACACACACACACACACACACACACACACACATTATTCTGGGTCAGAGGCAAGGAAAGGTCATGAGGAATTAAAACTGTATGCTTAGGCTACAAGAGGAACCCAATGCCTAGTCAGACTGTTTACATTGTAAGCAAACTGAGATAATGTTAAAGGATCTCAAAACTAAGGTTGGGGCTAGAGAGATGATTCAGCAAGTAAGAACACAGTCTGCTCTTCCAGAGGAACTGGGTTTGATTCCCAGCACCCACATGGCAGTTAACAACCATCCCTAACTCCAATTCCAGGGAATCCAACACCCTCTTCTGGCTTTACATGGCATGGATGCATTTACATACATGCAACAAAACACTCATAAAACATAAAATAATAATACTAAACCCAAAACAATTTTAAACCATAAGATTAACTTTGGTTCCAAGGTTAGGTAAGATTCCGTCTGTAACCTCGGGCACTCCCAGAAGTCATTCCCACATGGTTTGTCTATTTTTCAACACAGTGGATTGGAGTCTGAGTGTCCCTCTCCTTCCATTCATCCAAGTGCCCTTCTGGAAGGCAGTGTCTCAGCCAATCAGCTGAATGCTAGGCATCACCCGCACCTGCCAGCCCTTGCTCTCTCCATCTGCCAGGCTTCACCCTCCTTCCTCCCCCGTCTCTCATTCAAAGCATGTACACCGCTTTGCAGCGTGCTCTGCACACGCACAGGATCTCATACACGCGGGATAGGGTTTTTATATTTTCATTCCAGGACAGAGTTCTAAAAATTGATAACAGCTTTTCTTCTAGAAAATCGCAGGCCAACTTGAATTCAGTCTCTTTCAAGAAAACACTCTCAAAGTTTCAATTTCTAAAAAACTGAATGATATTTCTGGCTCTGCAAATAATACATGCTAAGTTTCTGAGGTCTTGGGATAGTTTGTCCTATTCATTCTAAGAAATATGCATGGCATCAATCCCTGGGCATGGTGGTGTACTCAGAAGTAGAGGCAAGCGGGGGGTCCCTGTGACATCAATATCAGCCTGGTCTACGGAGCAAGTCAGGTCAGCTGGGGTTACAGGGAGACTCTATCTCCAGAAACAACACAAAACAAAAACCATCTTACAGGAGATGGAAGCCCAAAGAGAACTAAACTAAACAAGTTGCATAATATAAAGCTAAATGTTTACTTTTACACTGACTATCTCAGGATATTTGCTCCCGGTGGCTAACATGGACACTGCACCCTTTTGAAGATTGATCAACTTCAAATAACTACTTTTATTTAATTCTGTTTTAAAGCAGGCTGTCACCGAGGAAGTCATTCCTGCCTGAACAGACTTCTACTGGATGGGACTCAGAGCCTGACTAGAACATGAACCTTGGCCAGCTGTTTTTCCATGGTACAGTTAATGAGATCATGAGCTTAGTCCAAGAGAGCAAAGGCCTTGTTAGGGGAAAGTACCCCAAACAGAGAGCTGGCATGATCTATTTTCTAATGAAAATGTGAGTTGTTTATTGTGAAGAGTGAATTTTCTGTAAAGCAGTCTGTTCTGTAATAATTGTCTAATTATGTTTGTCTGAAAGGATGGCTAGGGTTCACCTTTGGGCTGATCATGGTGAGGAACAGAACAACCCCAGCACTTGGGAAGTAGAGGCAGGAGAATCAGGAGTATCAGGAGTTTCAGGTCATCCTTAGTTACATACGTAGCAAACTTGAAGTCAGCCTGGACCATGCAAAATCCAAGCAGGTATCACTTGGAATAAGATGTAAAAACTGCATGTTTGCCATCAGTTTTCTAGCTGTTAATACCACAGTTCCAAATAGCAGGGGGTGGTTTAGGAGGTTGCTCTCTGGGTGAGTATACTTGCTGTGTAACACAAGGGCCTCAGTTTGAATTCCTAGCATCCATATAAAAAAACCAAGCGTGGTCACTCACACAGCTGTAACCCCAGCAGTACAAACAAGAGGATTGCTTGCTGGCTGCCAGTCTAGCTCCCTGATCATTAAGAGAGATAGAATAAGATAGATCATGATAGAACAGGAGTCTATGTCCCCCTCTGACTTCTATGTAACACATGCACCCCCCACATATATCATACACACATACACACTCAAAAACTGTTCATCATCTTCAACTACATAACAAGTTCAAGGCCAGGGTAGGCTACATCAGGTCCTGTCCCCCCGCAACCCCCCCAAAAATCTAATAGTAGAATGGAGGGTAATCTGGCTGTGACAGCTGTCAGTCCCTCGACTGCCAGGGTTACCTCAGACAATCGGCTGGCTCAGCAGGTGTCCCTTCCTCCCAGAGCACTCGACATCGGTTTGGGTTCACTATTTGCCCTGGGAGAGTCAATGCCAATGGTTTCCATTAGGCCTTTCCAACTGTAAAAGCCCTCATTGCACAAACCAGGGAACCAATGCGGGGATTAGAGGCTGAAGAGCTTACCATGGCAACTTACAGTACAGAAGAAAACGATCCCCTCTGCAGCAATAGACTGTGTGTAGGGGTTCTGGAGGTTGAACAGCATGCTAGGCAGGTGTTCTGCTACAGAGATCTTTTTACTTTTTATTTGCAATGGGATCTCTCTAAGCGGCTTGGGAATTGCTATGCAGCACTTCCACCCCAGTCTCCCAGGTGCTTGGATTTACAGGTCTTCACCACCCAGGGATGAAGTCATTTTTAATTGTGTGGTCCGGAAGTGGTGCAAACTGGGAGACAGATGCTTGCTGGAGGGAGTAGGTCGCCAGGGGTTCTCCTGGTCCTTCCTTCCTTCCTTCTCTCTGCTTCCTGGCGGCCTCGAGATGAATAACTCTGCTCCATCACACCCTTCCTGCTCACCTTCACCTCAGACCAAAGCAATGGAGCCAACTGACAAAGAACAAAAACCTCTCAAACTGTGGGCCAAAGCAGTCCTCCCCCACATGCTGTTTTGCAGGCATTTAGTTGACGTGATAAAGAGTGTCTAACACAATAAGAACATAATGCCATTGAGCTCCCAGCCTTTTCTTCCAACTCACTCTGTAGCTGAGGATAACCTTGCACTTCTGATCCTCCTGCCTCTTTCTCCCAAGTGCTGGGACTGCAGGTGTGAGACGCCATGCCTGGTGGTTTTCTCCTTTTGACTCTTCTGAGAACTCTAGATTCTTCCTCTGTGTCTCAGCCTTCTCCATACTTCCTCACCAGATGATGAACACGACTTTACTGAATGGCAGGGGGTACTTATCACTATTCTGTTATTCAGCTCCATCCTGGCTAGATCCTAGCTACAATATTGCACTGCTCACAGGTAAAAGACATGTCAAATGGGAAGAGAGGAGAAGCTTCTAAATCAGACAGCAGTATTTGCCAAAGCAACGTTTTTCAACTGCAGCCCCTGACACTCCACAGGTTGTGAGATCAATTTAATGAATTTCAAAACTCCAATACATGACACAAAGAAAAGGAGAGTTGGAGTAGCCAAGAGCACGTGCAGCGCACAGACAAACAAAAGCACAGCCCTGTGACAGCTGTTTCCTTTTGCATTCACAAGTATGTGTGTTGGAGAAACATACTCAAACTGCCTTCTCAGAAAAAGAAAGGAGCTGGGCGTGGTGGTGCACACCTTTATCCATCCCTCAGGAGGCAGAGGCAGGTGGATCTTTGTAAGTTCAAGGCCAGTCTGGTCTACATAGCGAGTTCCAGGACAGCTGGGGCTACAGAGAGACCCTATCTCAAAAAGAAGGGGAAAAAAGAAGTCCATTTCTAATAGTCTGTGTTACTGCAATGAAATAACTGTGGTTGGGTAACTTTATGGAGAAGAGGTTTGTTTGGTCTCATGACTCTGATTCAAAGTTCAACAGCTACCTCTGGTGACCACCTTCATGCGGGCAGAGCCCTGGGGTAGTGAAAGGCAACACTTGGCAAGAGACTGGGAGTGCGTGTGTGCCTGCTGGGTCTCTCCTTATAAAACCCAGAGGACACAACCCTGTGGGGTCCACCATCCTGACTTTATCTAATTTGAGTCACCATAGTCCAGTTAAATGCTTTTTTGAGAAAGCATCTCTCTTCGTAGCTCAGGCTGGTTTGGAACTTGAGGCAATTTTCTGGCTTCAGCCTCCTGAGTGCTGAGGCTGTGAACCACCCTGCCCTGCTTACCTTTGTTGTTGTTGTTGTTGTTTAAAGATAGGGTCTCAAGCTATCCAGTTCCTTTCAAGAGGCATCCAGTTCATTGTGTGTAGCCAAGGGTAACTTTGAACTTCTGGTCCTCCTGCCTCTACCTTCTGAGCGCTGGGATCACAGGTGTGCATTTCTATGCCCAGTTTGTGCAGTCTTGGGTCTTGATCCAAGTACCTCATACATTCTAGGCAAGCGCTCTACCAGCTTCGCTATTCCTCTAGCCCCCATGCCCAGATTCTGGGGCTCTGTTTTGTAGTGTTGGTAATTGAATCCAAGATCCAATGTATACTAAGCCAGTGCTCTACCACTGAGTCACACCCCCAGCCCAAACTGTCATCTCTGAGAGTGCTACCTCCTGCCTCTAGATTTGATCTTCTGCTGTCTAGACTAGATTAGTACAAAGAAGGGACTCCGGTAGAGGAGTAGAGGCTACTGACAGTCTGGAAACAAGAGTGGACACTGTCTTATTCAGTCTTAGTTCAGTGTTCAGGAGAAACTGTTCCACCATGGCTTGCAATTTAATTTTTTTAGTTAAATGTATTGTATTCATATATATTTAATTTATTTATTCATGTTCTTATGTGTGTGTATGTGTATGTATACACACTTGCCATGGTGTACAGTCACAGATAACTCCAGCTACAGGGGATTGGTACCCTCTTCTGGTCTCTGAGTGCACCTGCATGCATGTACACACACATACATATGAATTCACATATATACATAATTTTTTTATGTATACGAATGTAATGCCTGCATGTAGGTAGGTGCACCCATGTCACGCAGTGCCCGCAGAGGTTAGAAGAGGGCATCAGATGCCCTGGGACTGGAGTTATGGATGGTTACTAGCAGCCATGTGGGTGTTGGGAATCAAACCTGGGTCCTCTGCCAGAGCAACCAGCGCTCTTAACTGCCGAGCCATCTCTCCACCCCTTATATATATAATTTAAAAATAAAAATAAGGACTGGAGGGATGGTTCAATGGTTAAGAGCACTGGCTGCTCTTTCAGAGACCCAGATTCAGTTCCCACACTCACATGGCGGCTAACTACCATCCAAAAGTCTAGTTGCAAGGGAATCCGATGCTCTCTTCTGACCGCCACAGGCACTGGGTGCAATTACATACATGCAGACAATATATATACTCATAAACATAAAATTAAAAATAATAAAAATAAATACAAATTTAAAAAATTTTATTTGTGGGACTGGAGAGATGGTTTAGCAGTTAAGAACACTGGCTGTTCTTGCAGAAGACCCGGGTTCAAATCCCAGCACCTGCGTGGGGACCAACAACCGTCCATAGCTCCAGTTCCTGGGGATCCAACGCCCTCTTCTGTCCTCTGTGGACACTGTGCAACATGGGTGCACTTACATACTTGCAGGCATAACACTCATACACATAAAAGTAAATTTTAAAAATCTTTATTTGTTTGGTTTTGGTTTTTTGAGACAGGGTCTCCCTGTAGCTCCAGCTGTCCTGGAATTCTCTATGTAGACCAGGCTGGCCTTGATCTCGCCAAAACCCACCTGCCTCTGCCTACCAAGTGCTGGGATTAAAGGTGTGTACCAACATGCCTGACAAAATAAATATTTTAGAAAATAACTAAAAAATGAATTTAGGAGCTGGGCCTTGTGGCACATGATGCCTTTAATCCCAGCACTTGGGAGGCAGAGGCAGGTGGATGTCTGTCAGTTCAAGGCTAGCCTGGTCTGTATAGTGAGTTCCAGGCCAGCTGGGGCTACAGGGAGACCCTGTCTCAAAAAAAAAAAAAGACCAAGAAAATTAAAAAGGACTTGCTGCTGTTCCAGAGGACCTGAGTTCAGTTACCATCACCCATGATGGGTGACTCACAATAGTTTGTAGCTTCAGCTTCAAGGGATCCAACACCTTCTGGCCTCCATGGGCAGCAGCACACATGTGGCAGACTTTCACAGACACACACACACACACACACACACACACACACACACACACACAGAAAAAAACGTCAAAAGTCACCAAGTGTGGCGACTCATGTAACCCCAGCACTTGGAGGCAGAGGCAACTGAATCAGGACATCTGTGGCTATAAGGCAATTTGAGGTCAGCCTTGGTCTCAATCCTTGTCTCAAACAAAAACAGTAACAAAAAATAAAAAGTGACTATTTGGGCATGATGGGACATCCTTGTAACTCTAGTACCTAGAAGGCTGGGGCAGCAGGAGCTCAAGTTCAAGGGCACCTGGGCAATGCATAAAGAGCCGATTGGAGAACATCTCAGTCAGCAACTTGAATAAGATGTCGTAGCCTACAGAACTGGTTTACTTTTGCTCACCGTTTGAAATGAGGCGGCTGGACACTGATTCTGAAAACCTTGTGCACACCCTGTCTGGGTCCTCATCTGGAGTTCCCCAAACATCTTCCCCCATTCCCTTTTCGATTCCTCTTTCTCCCCCTTTCTTTACTGCCTTTGTTCAGTCTGCTGTTTGAGAGCATGCTCAGAGGTTCTAGCTGGTGACCACAGCTATGCCGAAACCATCAACCAAAGGACGGTCCTCTACTGGGGAAGGCTGTCCTCCTTTACTGAGCACATAGCTTCTGGTTTTAATTTTATTTAATTTTTCTAAGCAAGCAAGCACCAAGCACCACAACCCATGCCTGTCATTCCAGCACTCAGAAGGCTGAATCAATAGGATTGCCCATGAGTTTGAGGCCAGGATGGGCAACATACTGATCTACAGGATCATCGGTGACATAGGACAAGCAGCAAGCTCACTAAATGTTTCTCCTGAGCACATGCAAACCTTGGCTGTGACCTTTCTCCCAGTGCATCTCAACACACTGTTTTCCACATTATCTTGTTTTCATTTGCTAAGGTGATGAATACCCAGGCACTGATCCCAGTTTAGCTTTAAACTTTGTTCTAAGTGCTTGAGTAATGACCCAGATGCTGTTTCTTTTTTAAAGTCACAGCCTTTTAGCTGAAAATGAGTCAGCTACTCCTCCAACAGGTGGGGCTTTCTCTGTTAGTGACAGATCCAACCCATATCCTACTGTTAAAATCTTCTCCACTCCTGAGAGAATGAAGGCCAATGAACAGATAAATATGAACAAATATTCCATTCTGTGTATATTAGGGTACTGCAAAAAAAAGGAGGTCTATAAAAACTTTAGTGCTGTTTAAACTGCCTCTGTCTCTTTCGGGGATCCCTCCCTTCTCTGAATGCAGGCCATAGATTAAAAAATAGGTATTGTCAAGCATAGTGCACACACCTCTAATCCCAGCACTTGGGAGGCAGAGACAGCAGATCTCTGTGCGTTCCAGGCCAGACTGGTCTACATAGTGAGTTCCAGGACAGCTGGGGGCTACACAGAGACGCTGTCTCAAGAAACAAACAACAATAAAAACCAAACCAACACCCATGTGGTGGCTAACAAGTGTCCATAACTCAAGTTCCAGGGAATTCTATGTTGTCTTTTGATCTCCAAGGGCACTGTATGCTATGGGTACACTTACTTTCTCATGCATGAAGGCACAACACACACAGTAAAATAAAATAAAATAATTTGTCAAGAGTTCAAACAGAGCTCATTGGTAAAGCATTTGCAGATCACTTTGTATGAGACCTTAGGTTAAAATCTCTAGTAAACACACACACACACACACACACACACACACACACACACACACACCAGTGAGATCAGGGCTGGGGATGTAGCTCAACTGGCAGACACCTTGTATATCATGCTCAAAGCCCTGGGTTCAGTCAGGCATGTTGGATTACCTGGAATACCAGCACTCAAGAAGAGGAGGCAGGAGGAACAGAACTCAAGGTCTTCCTTAGCTACACTGTGAGTTCAAGGCCAGCTTGGACTTCACGAGACCCTGCCACAAACAGAAACACAAACAAAACAAAATTGAAGTCATCTAGCTTTTACTATATTTAAAGTTAATGGAGGCCTGAAGAGAAGGCTCAGCTGTTAAAAGCCATACTGCTCTTGCAGGGAACCTGAGTTTGGTTCCCCAGCACCCACTTCAGACAGTTTACAGCCACTTGTATGGCTTGTGTGCCTTTACACACTGAGACATTTTGTTGTCCGCAACCCCACTCCTTTTTTTTGAGACTGGGTCTCAAGTAGTCCAGGCTAGCCTTGAACTTCTTATGAGAGTAGGAAGTAGATGAGAATGACCTTGAACTTCCGATCCCCCTGCTTCCACCTCCCAAGTACTGAGATTACAGATGTTCACCACCATGCCTGGTTTATGCAATGCCGGGGATCGAACCCAGGGCTTTGTGCAGGCTAGGAAAGCACTCTAGCAACTGAGTGGCAGTCACAGCTCGGCAAAGCATTTAAATGATAAATGTTCATATAGGCAGAGATATTTTAGAAAGTATTTTGGGGGGAAATATCTAAATCTAGGAGTCAGGGACACTGGAGATCAGGACTTCACTGAGAGACGGAAGACCCCAGGAGAAGACCAGGAGAGAGGGAAAGCTGTTTGTGTCTCCTGGAAATGACTCTGCAGCACACTGGGACTCTCAGGAGCATCTGACCTGATGACCTAGTTCACGTGGGGCTGAGTGTGCTATAACTCTCTGTAAAGTACACTGAGCAGAGTCCCGTAGGTGCAAAACACCTTGTGTCTACTTGCCTGCCCGTGTTTAAGAACTGCTTATACTTTAACCAGACATTCAGATTAGCAGCATGAGTTGCCCTGTCGCTGGAAACATGGCAATCTTGGGACTTGGCCCTGGACTTGCTCTCATAGGAAGGGAATTGGAGAGTCTAACTCAGGTAACAGGAGTTCAGCCAGGAGGGCAAAGGACAGTGGTCCTTGAGTAAGGCAAATGCAATCACTCCTGGGAGGAGCTGTCTTGTTCCATACTAACCGACACTCAACAGAAAGGCTGGGTTACAGGGACAAACTCTCAGTTCCTAAGGAGAAGAAAGACAAATGCATAGCACAATTCCTGTTCCCTATCTTAATGGCCAGTATGGAGCTTGGCCTGGGATGGCACTGCATGGCTCTGGTTTTCTAAATAAAAGTAGCACTAGGTGGGGTAGTCCCAGCACTGGGAAGGTGGACATAGGAGGATCGAGAGTTCAAAATTGTTGTTGGCTACAAATCAAGTTCAAGGACAGTCTAGGCTATGTGGGACCCTGTCTTACCCCACCCCATGTCACTCCCCCCGAAGCCCAAATAGCATCCCTTTTCATCTTCAACAAGGTCTGGCTTAGGACAACACATTGCATGTCATTATTGGCTTGAAGTACTGGGAAGGATACCAGATAACTTCTGCAACAGAGACCAACGCAAAGACCAGCTTTATAAATGGGGCGAGAGGGGTGCAGGTAGGAATTAAGGTGGGGTAAGTAGACTGCCTTCGTAGTAGTACTGGAGATCTCAGTGACAATGGGAGTCATGTCCATGAATGGCATTAAGAGTAGTGCACACTGACCCCTCCAAAATGCAAAGGGACACGGTCTTCCTTTTTGAAACAGGATCTCATGTAGCCCAGCCTGGCTTTGAACTCACTGTAGCCAAGAATGACCCAGAACTTCTGATTCTCCTGTCTCTACCTTTCCAGGGCTGGGGTTAAGGGTATGAAGGTTTTGTCCGAAGTATATAAGTACCTATGTCATGCAATGCCTGAAGAAGTTAAAAAAGGTCATTGGATTCCCTGGAAATGGAGTTACAGATGGTTGTTAGCTACCATGTGAGTGTTGGGAACTGAACCCAGGTCTTCTGCAAAGAGCAACCTGTGCTCTTAACCACTGAGCCACCTCTCCAACACCTCCTGCTTTTTTTGAGACAGGGTTTCCCCATAGTCCCAACTGCCCTCTGGTCTAGAACTTGCTATGTAGACCATGTTGACCTTGATCTTGCAGAGACTCACCTGCCTCTGCTTTTCAAGTGCCGGGATTAAAGCCTTCTGCCATCACACCCAGCTGTAGTGTTTTTTGGGGGCGGGTCTCATGTAGCCTAGGGCTGACCTCAAACTCACTGTGGATCTGAAGATGATCTTGAACTCCTGATCCTTCTCTCCTGCTTCTCAAGTGCTAGGATTACAGGATTACCTGAGAACTTACATATTGTGTAAGACATTTCACATGTAGATTCTTATTTCTCAGAAAGCCCTTGTGAAATCAGAATTTGGTTCCATAGTCTATACAGAAGGAATCTGAGGACTTATGTCACTTAGCCAGTAAACAGTGGAGATTGTATTGCCTGCATGTGCGTAAGCGCACCCATGTTGTGCAATGCCCGAGGAGGTCAGAAGAAGACATTGGATTCCCCAGAAACTGGGGTTATGGATGGCCATTAGCCACCATGAGAGTGCTGGGAATCAAACCCAGGTCCTCTGTAAGAGCAGTCAGTGCTCTTAATCATTGAGCCACCTCTCCAGTCCCCCAAAGGTTTTATTTTTTTCCTAGTGTGTGTGGGGGAGGGGCATTACAAACACAATCAGAAACCTATGATAGATTGTACAGTGTGTACAAATTTAGAAATTTAATTATGGAAGGTAAATCTGGAGTCCCACAGTGGCAGTATTCAACAGGAGTGGCAATTTGAGTAGAGTGAAAAGGGGACATTCAATCTACAACAGTACCGACAGCAGTCAGCATTGTGTGGCCTGGCCCATTGTGCCTGGAGTCCAGAGGAAGCATGGAGCTCCAGGGCCTAGTTATATCCGTTCGGCTTGAAGGGATCTAAAAAAGGAAGGGCATCAGTATGTATGTCAGTGGACGAGTTCTTGCATAGGATTCCTGGGGTCCTAAGTCCAAACTACGACAAAAAAAACAAGTTCCTGGTACCAAAAGGAGGCGGGGCCTAAACAAGAAAGCCAACTAGAAAAACAAATAGATGTGCAAACATCAAGAGGCTCAGGGTCAGCCAGGTTTGACTCTTGGCTGTTCTGCTTATCCGCACGGCCTTGGGCTGCTTGTTCCCCCATTTGGGTTCCTCACTTGTGAAATAGGCTTCCTTTGTGATTGAACTTGTAAGTGACTCCCCAAATCCTTTTTCACCTCCTCTGAACTAGCTAAGCTAATAAGGACAAACCCCATTCTCTTTGGAAACAACTGACCCCAAGGAGGCAAAGGAAACATAAAGACTGATGCCATGGATTGAATTACGTTCACACAGATCTAGTATGTTGAAAAACTGTTTGGGGAAGGCACAAGTGGCTACCTTTATCCTGGATCCCTTCGAGACCAGGTGGGACTGTCTCCTCTGACCTGTCCCTGGAGGCTATGCCTGCACCCCATATTCTGACTCCTTTTGGGGTGTCTTTGTGATGGATAGACTAGAGCATGGCAGAAAGTCTCCACTGGGCACAAGTAGGCGTCTCTGATGCTAGATGCTCTTGACCTGCAGACACTTCTCTCCAGATATGTCAGAACTGGCCAGTGTGAGGCTCACTCTCAGTCTTCTAAAGCAGTTGATTTTTGGAACTAGAGGAAGGCCGTGTTTGGAGTATATGACAACATTGTGATCCTGGAAAACTCCGAAAAACACCCAAACAAACTGATCAGAAGAGTGTGGGGCCCGGAGTGAAGGCTTGGCAGTTAAGAGCACTGACTGCTCTTGCAGAGGACCTGGGTTTGAGTCCCAGCACCAACATGATCGCTAACAACCCTCCATAACTCCAGTTCCAGGGGATCCAACGCCGCCTTCTGACCTCTACAGGCATTGCAAACACAGGTACACTTACACACATGCAGGCAATACACTCACACACATAAAATAAAAATAACAAAATATTTAAAAATAAATAAATAAATAAACATATATTTTAAAGAGTGTGGGTTTCAGGTTAGAGAGAGGACTGCAGTGTTGTATGGAAAAGGAGGAAATGATGGGAAATAGAATGTTCCTTGACAACCTGCAGGACCTTAACAATGCACCAGTCGTCTCTGAAACACCTGACATGGGAGCAACAGGTAGAGCAGGAAGAAGAGAGCAGCAGAAGAGGCGCATGCAATACCTGGAGAAGGAGAACAAGATTTCCGCCCGTGAGGAAGGGGCTGCGTACAGGATGTTTTGGAGTTAACTAGGTTTGGCGGAGGTCCAGAGACTGGCCTTCATAATGAAATTTGTGCCCTTTCAGGAAGGAAGCATATGCGAGCATGCGTTCTCTCTCTCTGCTTCTCCCTTTCCCCTTTCCCTCGCCCCAGTTCCCACATGACGACACAGAACATGGTCCTTTGAATACCAGGAAGGAGGCCTTACCAGAACCCTTCAAGGGTGATACCCTGTTGTTGAATTTCCAATTTCTAGAACTGTGAGAAAACTGTTTAAGCCACCTAGCCCATGGCATTTTGTTATGGCAGTTTGAGTTGAGTAATGCAAAGAACTTAATTTGGAGCCTAGAAAAGGTTTCTCTTGCTCTACTGAAGAGAAAACATAGGGCTGGTGAGCTGGCTCGGTGGGTAAAGGCACCTGAAACCAAGGCTGGTAACCCAAGTTCGATTCCAGGAACCCACATGACGGAAGGAGAAAACAACTCCTGAAAGCTGTCCCCTGGCCTTCATGTGAGTGATATGACACACGCAGACACACACACATACACACACACACACGAAGTTTCTTATTCACACATCAAAAACTAAAAAAGGTATTGTGGTACACACCTTTACTCCCAGAACTGTCAAGGCAGAGGCGAGTGGATGTCTGTGAGGTGGAGGCCAGCCAGGCCTTCCTTCTGTTCTTTCTCATTTGTTTGTTTGTTTGTTTGGGGCGTTTTTGTGGTTACCCTTAGCTTTTAACAGCTGCGCCATCTCTCTAGCCCTTGTTGTTTGGTTTTTGAAACAGAATCTCCCTACAGTGCCCGCTGGGCTGGAACTCCCTATGTAGACCAGGCTGGCCTTGACCTGACAGCACTCTGCCTCCTGAGTGCTGGGATTAACCATATGCACCACCACACCCAGCTTTTTTTGTTTTTTCCTTTGGTTTGGTTTTGTTTTTGAGCTGGGGTTGTCCGGTCCTGGTCCCTATGTAGACCAGGCTTGAAGTCACAAAGATCACCTGCCTCTGCCTCCTGAGTGCAGGTCTATAGGTGCCAGTCTCCATGCTCGGCTGGGTTCTTCCTTCCTGTCATTAGTGGTTCCCCTTTTCATTTCTCTGGAATATACTCTTAAATGCTTTTTTTCTTCAAATGGTTGTACTAGCTAACCAGGTGAAATCAGCAAACATCTAAGGTTTATTTCTTAATTGAACTTTTACAAGGTAAAAATGCTTTATGTATTTAAAGAAAAGCAATGAAAAAACTGAAAATAGTTCCCAAAGCACATTGTTTACTTGATGTGAGCAAATAAGCAAGTTTCCAAACAACATTAAGGTAGCCAGGAAGATAGCTGTGCTGGGCCAGGGGACAGCTCTTCCTGGAATTGTTGAAGCTGGTAATTACACTCCTGTTCATGGTAGGATTGTCAAAGTTTTCTATTTTTATCAGGTTGTACTTTTAAATCCTGAAAACTGTTCAGTCCTTCACTATTTATGACGTTGTTTCCTAATTATTAAGAAGAATGAAAAATAGATTATTTAGCAGTTATGATCCTAAAGCAAATATGGAGATTTGCAATATTTCACTCCAAAGATGTTCCTAGCAACACCATTCACACAGCAGCATCCAAACAATCAAATATTCAATAATAGGGGCTTAGTGAGGCTGCGCAGCAGTTAAGAGCACTAACTGCTCTTCCAGAGGACGTTCAATTCCCAGCATCCACTTCAGGTAGCTCCAACTTGCAACTCTAGCTCCCGGAGATTCAATGCTGTCTTTGGTCTCTTTGGGCACCAGGCTCACAGGTGGTACATGAAACCCAAGCAGGCAGTCACACATGCACACAAGATATAAACAAATCTTTTAAAAATCAATAAGACTGGTTAAAATAGTTATGATCTGTGTAAACAATGCCACAGAAATATATAGTAAAATTCTATAAATTCTGATATTCCCAGATACATAGTATAACATAATAATAGTATTTATAATACTATTTAATAATAATATTTAGGATAATAGTATTTATCCTGGAGATCTAGCTCAGTCAGAGCACTTGTGCGAGACCCTGGGTTCAAAGCCAGGCACTGTGGCTCACACCTGTAATCTCAGCACCTGGGAGGTGGAAGCAGGAAGATCAGGAGGTCAAGGACAACCTTAGGTACATAGTGAGTTCATGACCAGCCTGGGCTACATAAGCTCCTGTCTCAAAACAACAAAAAAGGACAGTTTACTGGTATTTTAGATAATTCTATTTGAAGGGACGATAGCCCTGTGTGAGGTAGTAGGCAACAGAGGCAGGAGCCCATAGGACATCCTGGGCTAAGAACTGGGTTGGCCTGCAAAGGAAGCGGCAGCGGTGTGGCCTGGCGGGAAGTGGTGCCGCGACCCAGTAGGAACTCACTCCTGTCAACACCTGGAACGCCTCATGACAACCTGCAAAAATGCTACGAAAAGCGACAAGGGACAGTATAGATCCTGTACTGTGTGCGTGACAGGACACAATTTCAATATTGTTTTTGTAGGGTTTGGGGGTTGGGGGAGGCTAGGGCCAGGGTCTCATGTAGTCCAGGCTAGCCTTAAACTTAATACACAGGCAAGGATTACCTTGAACTTCTGATCCTTATGCCTCCACCTCCCAAGCAGTAGAGTTACAGGTGTCATTACACTTGCTTTTAGTTTTTGCTGGATATCAAACCTAGGGTTTACCGAATCCTACGCAGGCACTCTGCCAAACTAAACTACATACCTAGCTTGAACTCCTAGCTCTCTTTTTGTATTTCTACTGAATCTCTGACATTAACAACCTCAAAATCAGAATGCTTAATGTAAAATGAACCATGAGCCACAATTGTGAAAAAAAATATAAGTATAACCAAATAAATTTGTTTTCTTTTAGCTCTCTTCCTGTGGCTGACATATGCCATTGAGCCTTTACCTCCAAATTGCATTCTATAATAAATCAATGAATCATCTTCTCTTAAATAATTTTTCTTTTCTTTTTTTTCCCCCTCAAGGCCCAGGCTGGATTTGAACTCAGGACAAGCCTCTTGCCTCAGCCTCCTGAGTACTGGAATTACAAGTGTGCACCACTAAGCACAGTCCCACTTTCCAATTTTTTTTTTTTTTTGGAGACAGGATCTCCCTTGGCTTGGAACTCATTTTGCAGATGAGGCTGGCCTCAAATTCATAGAGACCCTCCTGCTTCCGATTCCCGAGTACTGGGACTAAAGGTGTATGCCACCATGCCTGGCTAAGACTCAATGACTGATTGACTGGTTGATTTTTATTTTTTGGTCTTCTTAAGACAAGGTCTCCCTGGAGCCCCAACTGGCCTGGAACTCACTACGTAACAGCTGGTCTGGATCCCAAGTACTGGGATTAAAGGTCAGTCACCACGACCAGCAAGATTTATTTTTTTTAACCTTATCCTAGAGGAGTTACTGCTAGAGCCGGTGAAGAGGATAATGTGGTGTGAAAATAGCTGAACTTGCTGCTGTGGCCACAGTAGAAAAATCCGTGGATTAATCCTGGATGAGTGTAATTCACGTAACCGGTCATTTATGAAGATGTATTTACTGGATGCTATTGTACACTCTTCAGGTTCCTGTTTTCTCTCTCTCTCTCTCTCTCTCTCTCTCTCTCTCCCTCCCTCTCTCTCTCTCTCTCTGTCTCTCTGTCTCTCTCTCTCTTCCCTTGTTCAGATAAGGTCTCCTGAGTACTAGGATTAAAGGAGTGATCCACTATGCCCAGCTCCAAGTCATTTATCTCTGCTAACTGCCAGGAGTGAGGTCTGCCCACAGCCAAGACCATTCCAGGAATTGTCCTGTCTGAATCCCCAGGGGGGAAGTTTACACCCAAAGTGACTCATCAGGGCCGGAGGTGTGCGGGAAGGCTCATTAAAGGACAATGCCAGGGGCCTTCCTGTTCCCTCTCCTCACAGAATCGGCTGAGGCCTCTGGGACAATTGTACCTTTGCGGTTCAGCCTCTCCCTCTACCCAGTCCTGCTTCCTTTGGTTACCTACAGGGAGCTGCCTGAGAGTATAGGCCAGTAACTTGCCTGTACCCAGATTCCTGTCTCAGAGTCTATATCCTGAGGCTCCAACCTAAAGATCATAAATCATAAATACTTGGAGATGGTTTATTATGAGCCAGCCAACACACACAAACACACACACACACACACACACACACACACACACATTGAGACATGAGCCAATAATCAAAGCTGGCCTCCAACTCACTGTGTAGCCAAAGATAACCTTCTACTGGTGGTCCTCCTGCCTCTTCTTCTTGAGTACTGGATCACAGGCATGTGCCATCACTTCTAGTTCATGAGGTGCTGGAGAGGGGACCCAAGGCTTTATGCAAGCTGGGCAAGTATTCTACCAACTGAGCTACCTCCCCAGTTCCTACATATTTTTCTTTTGTGACAGAGTTTTAAACTGTAGTTCAGATTGACCTGAAACTCAACGTGTAGTCCAGGCTGGTCACTAACTCATGGCAATCCAACTTCTTCAATTTCCCAAGTGTTGGAACTATTACAAGTCCACCCCAATATGCACAATTATACTTATTAAAGCACTTAGTCCTCACCCCCTACATGGTAAGTGCCATGACCAACTTGGTTTCATGGATGAGACACTGGAGGATTAAACACGATGCCCCAGTTTACACAGCTGTAGGTGTCAGCTGGGATCCAAGCCTGGGTGATATGTCTCCGAGCTCTCATGCTCCATAATGCAGCTGCCTCTTCAGCACTTAGCTAGGACTTGTTGTGTTTCAACCACCTCTACAACCAGCAACACCAGTGAAAAAGTCAGAGCCAAGAAGAGATGAACTTGCTGTAAGAAGCTGAGTCGGCCCAGGCATTGTGGCACATGCCTGTAATCCTAGCACTTGAAAAGCACAGGCAGAAGGCAGAAGTCCAAAGCCAGCCTAGTCTATACAGCAAGTTCCAGGCCAGCCAGGGCTACATAGGGAGGCTTAGTTTCAAAATGAAACAAAACAGAATGGAAACAATTGACACCCAGATGAAGTCTGGCAATGGGCTCTACCTTCTGTGGTCAAGAGGACCACAGCTTTGGTCCGGGAGGTCGGGGACATAGCTCAGTTGTTACAGCACCTGCTTAGCATGTTCAAGATCTTGGGTTTGATCCCCAGCACTACATAAAGTCTGGCATGGTGACATACAGGAATAATCTCAGCACTTGTGGTCAGGTTGGAGGGTTAGAGGCAGGAGGATCAGAAGTTCATCAGCCTTGGTTACATAGCAAATTGGAGGCAGACCTAGGCTACATGAATGAGACCCTGCCCTGAAAAAGAAAGAAAAGAAGACAACAGAAAGAAATGATAGACCACAGCTCGAGGACTCCCTCCCTGTCTCACTGCTAGCTCCCAGGCTGTTTGGGAAGAAGCAGTTTCCCGCATAGCATGATCCTGGGGGAACAAAAGATCTGCACGTGCACTAAAGACTCCATCTCCTTGAAGCATGTAGCATGACATTGGCAGATGCTGCTGAGAGCAGGAGAAAGACTCAGAGGAAACACAAGAATCGGAAGATTCCCAGGCAGCCCTGCTGCACAGCCAGAGCTATTCCTGTTGTGCTTCCAGAGGGCGGAGGAAGGCCAGGTGTAAGGGTACTCGCAAGATGAAAGGCAGAGCCTGCACTTGACAGACTCTCCATCAGGTAGTCAGGAATGGTGGC